>OZ035962.1:81989941-82671289 GCA_964034945.1 Chrysopilus asiliformis
GAAATAATGTTTATGTGCTTCATTATTGATTTATCTATAATCAATAATCGAGATATTTGCTTTTGAGTCAAATTCAAATTTCATAACTTTCATCAAGTAACCCACACTGTTTCAGCTAGCGGCCTTCATACTCCAATGATTTTAATTTTCTCGACTCAAGAAAGCCCTTTGATGTTTTAATTATAACACATTAATAACATCATAAATACATCGTTCGTAGCTTAAGGAGTTTTCTATGTGATGGCATATCATAGGGCTTTCATCTACACATTCTGAAGTGAATTCAGTGATGGAAAGGATCCATCATCACATCGACATTTCCGTGTGAACGACAGCTTTCAGCTATGAAATCAATCAAAAAGAAACTCAAAATGGCACAAATATAATCTCAACATTATGGATTTATGTTTAAATTTAGTTATATGTTTGAATTTGTTTGGAGTTCTGATTTAAAATTTCGTCCGTCTCTGCTGAATTCAAAATTGACGAAACATTTCTATTATATTCTTCGGATCGTATGCCGATACCGTCCCTAAAATCTAAATGCAAATCCCCAATGGTCCAGGGCTATGATTTATGAATTTTTGTTAACACATCGAATGATATCCAAGTGAGCATCAAATCCCCTTGCGTCTGCCATTCCTATATACGACGACATCGAAATGAACATCATCGGATAGGTAAATGGGTTAATATGAAAAACGTCTAGATGGGGACCAGAAAATTCTTGAAAAAATGACAAGATTTTAAATATTTATATCCACAAAATCCATTTGCTTAAAAAGATGAAGCAGAATCGTAAAATTGAGCAGTATGGGAACAATCGGGAACGCATAAAAAATTATATACATCCACATTTTCTCACTGAAAAAAAAATCGTGGAAATTAGAATGAAAAACTATTTTCGTTTCATATTCATTTGTGTGAAATTCAATAGACGACCGACACCATTACTGCTAGTTTTTATTAATTTAAGCATTCTCCGTTCGTTTGAGTTTTCTTAAGAAAATCCAAAAATAAGCGCCGGCAATTTAATTTCCATGATTTTGATTTCCGCGGTTCTTCACCTATGGATGTCGCCTGCCATCGTGGCAGTTGGCATATCTTAATATTGTCGACGCTTTCTGATGGACATGAGTCAGAGTTTCCTTCTTATTCTGAAATATCGGATTGAGGTGGGGGCGTTGAAAATTAATGGGGACACTAACATTTATGATCCCAAAAGACAATCTTGTTTTCAGGAAATTCACGTCAGGCCGAACTAAAATGAAACGAACTGAGGTAAACCGGGGACAGTTGCATAAAATAATGAAACACACCGTCGCAAAAAAAAAAAAGAAAAGTTTGCAAGCAATTTTCGTCGAATTTATCATTTAGCGGATCGTTTATTTTTATTAGGTAGATTCAGAATGTTCATCTTAACTGCATGGCGATACGCGTTTTATTTCTATTTTTCTTTTGTTTTATTTATTTATTTTTCTTTTTTTTGAAAAGCAATAATTTTTAAATATTGCAAAAAGTATTAATTTTTGGCACCTTGAAAATATTGAATTCAATTTGGATTAGTCGCTTAGAAACTGGGTCATAATTTTTGCACGGGCTTTTAATTTTACATATATATTTTTTTTACAGAAAAATTCTTTTTCCTTCTAATAATAGTACATGAAAAGTTGCATAACTTTTGATTTTCTTTAAAAAATGGATCAGTTTAGACAGTCTTGTACGAGTAATTAGTGTGAAAGGAAAAAATTGACAATCTTATGAAAGGGTATATGAGGCGTTAAAAGCTAGAGTGGACCAACCCACATAATCGAGTTTTTGAAGCTTGACTGAAAATTTTTGGGAAAAAAAAATCTGTGGACCTTATTACTCAATGTTGAAACGTTTTTTGGTGCATCCAAACATTTTTGTCTAAAAACTCACTCGCAATAGTGATTCAAAGACAAAAAAAATTCACGATTTCGCATTGTGGGTTGGTCCAGCTTTTAACGCCTCATATATTGCAGTATGAAATGACAAATATTGCGCTTACCTTCTTTAGAATATCAGGGTAAGGTACCTGCGAAATGAGTTGAGTGGTTTTCAGTGCAGCGTCAATTAAACGGCTTTCGATCTTCTTTTTAATCATTTGAGTGGTTTTATTGCTCAGTTAGTTGAGTGGTTTCTGAGGGCTACGCGACTTTGACACAGAGGTCTTTTATCGGGAAGACTTTTATCTGGAAAAAGCGAACTTTTGTCCGAAAAGCAGAAAAACTGATTTCTTTTATAATTCGATACAGGGGTGAGGCTTGACGGAGTAAACATTTTTTGAATACACCTATATATCTAAACTCTTAATTCAAATCTGTTTTAAACCTAGGGCTCCAAAGTAACAAAAAGGTAACAAAGCTGGTTTCAGCTTTTTCTTTTTCAGTATTAAATTTTTTCCACATTTTTTAAAACGAAAAGAACCGTGCAGTATTCGACGATTTTTATGCCCCCGGGCTAACTTTTAAACCAGTTCGGGTTTCACTTTCGTTCTACCTGCATTGGAAAAGTATTTTGCTCTAGTTTCATGGACATAAGCTCTTTTTTGGCGGGGAACTGCAAGGGGATGGTCAGCTGCCATCTTAGGCGCAATGATTTTTTGATGAAAAGTCCACGAAACTAGAGCAAAATACCTTTCTAATGCTGGTACAACGACAGTGAAACCCAAAAGTTAGTCAAGGGGTATTTTCGTGCATCGTTCTTTCAGTTGAGAAATGAATTATCTGCAAAGAGCACGCACCCGTCACAAAGTATGATGTGTTTTTATACCCGTATGGTGAAACCAAAGGGTATATTAACTTTGCCTTACCGTTTGTAACGCCAAGATCCCGTCATCACACATAAAAATGAATTACACCAGTGTGTTTATAATGATAAAAATAATTGATTTTTGCATGTCCGTCCGTCTGTCTGTCTGTCTGTCCGTCTGTCTGTCTGTCTGTGGCGCGGATTGCGGACGCACGGATTGAGCTAGAGACTTGAAATTTTGCGCAGATTCGTTTTTCGTAAAATGCGAGGCTAAGTTCGTGAATGGGCAAAAATGGACCATTAGGGGGGGTACCCCCCATACGAACGAAAACGGTTTTTGTGAATATCTCGAAAACAGTGCATCTTATCAAAAAAGTCCAAGAATAAAAGTTATTTAGGATATGATTCTACATAAAACTTCCATACATCAAAATCCAATTGGAATAAATTTTAAAAAATCTTATTGGAAAGTTTGATTTCAAAGTGGAATTTTGGTACAACTGTTCGAATTTTGATACGAATATTACCATACGGGTTTTCAATAATCGCCAGATAGGCAATTATAGCTTTTGTTATGTTTTTTTTTTCATTTTTACCGGATACAAGACCTCTGGATAAAAATAAATGATTTCCGGACTAAAGTCCCAAAATTAAATGGACTTCTTATTGGAAACTACCGAGTAAAGGTCCATTTATTTCCGTACAAATGTCCATTTTAGTTTGAGTCTCTTGTCGGCAATTTTTTTTCAGAACAAGGGTTCACTTTTTCCGGAAAAAGTCCACATTTGTTTTGGCCATATGTCCGGAATATTTCACACGATTTTTCCAGACGGATAAAAGGCCCACACCAGTTTTTGAGTCCAAGCTTTAGAAACCGAAATATTTTTCACGAAAATGGTTCGATAAATCGAAAAATAATGCAACCAGAACTTTCGACAAATTCTACATGTCGATGCCTCCGTGCAATACTATCGTAACTTGACTTACGACATTTTTCAATGTTGAATTTTTAATTCAGTAAAAAATACGATTTGTTGACTTTTTTAAGATCTTGAGGATTTACAATTACAGATTGAACATTTTTCTGCCAAAATCAGCAAAAAAGAACTAAAATTCTTCCCAACATCAATGTTTTATCATACCTACAAGAACGTCAGAATTTTGACAGTTCAAGAACGATAAAATAGTTGCACAGATGTTTCGATCTAAAATAGAGATAACTTTTTTATGCACTAGATATTACTATCAGAGCTTGTCCGTGTCTTTTTTATGTGTGTGCTTGCTATATACACACAGAAAAACTTGGCGATGTAAACTCGATTTCATCCATTTTTTTTTATTAAATTTTTAATCCAAATGGAGTTACTTAAAGCTTTTATTTAGCTTGCTTTCTGTGTGTTTGCCTGGTTGTCTGTCAGTGTCAAATCTCGTAATCTAATTTTCACCCACTTTCACTCATTCGATCGACTTGAGATTTTGTACACATACGCAAATCCGATGACAATACAATATTTTCACTGCTTCGTCCTTGTAAGGATAACGGAAGGTCCTGAAAGAATAACGTGATTATTCTTTTTTTCAAATTTTCCGGAAAGAAATCGCATCTAATGAGATTCTGGAGTTCAAAAGTTCGAAAGGATGTCTCAAAGGGAAGGATTTATATTCGAAGCTAGCGACTTGAAATTTTCTGTAAATAAATCGGAGTTTTCTATTAACGTTTGGGAAAGTAACGTACATTCCATATAACAGGTACATCCCATATAATTGAAAAAAATATAGTTTTATGAAAAACTTTCTATAGCTTTTACGTATCTTAAACGGTTCTCGACATATTTGAAGAAAATATTACTTTTTACATATTTTTCCGAAAATAAATATTGCAAAGGAAAGATTTGTGTTGATCACAACTGATGTTTTTTTTAAATTATTCTGAGAATGAAATTTTTTTGTTTTCTCTTTATAATTTTATGTATTTTTAACGGTTCTCGACATATTTTATCAAATTATAAGAGCCAAAAACCCAGAAAAACTTATTAGTTTTTACAGTTCTTGCAAAGCAATGTTTCGTTTCAAAGTTTTATCAAATTATTCTTATAAATCTGTAATAATATTCCGAAAAAAGACAAGCAATGGAATTGCAACATACCAAATCGGAAATCAATTTAGCGCACCTGTGGAGAACACTTCTTTATGAAAAAGTATTGTCGTCGTATCCGTTTCTTGCATATCAATTCATTTCAAGTACGGAAAACGTATGTAATACGACCCGATATAAGTAGAAATTCTTAAAGAGATCTACGAACCCTTAAAATCGCTATTTTCGTTACGTACATTCCACACTCACAATTTGAATGAATTGGATACACAACATGAATTCGTTTTAGCATTTCGTACAAATGATCAATTTTCCGGGATCCAAGAATCCCAAAACTGAAAGTTTGCGAATCCTAAAAGTGTTTTCTTACTGCTTCCCAACTAAATACAAATCCAACCGAAAGTACGTTTATTGCAGCCACATTGATACTACTATAAGGGAGGTACACGTAAAGTTTACTACGTTGATCTATATTTATACTGCTGTGGTGTTTACATATAAACAGCGTTGTGTTACCTTTCTTTCGCTGAACATCAGGATGGGAGCATCAACATCAGGATGGGAGTAATCGATTTTAGCGAAATTCACTCTTAAACCTAAATCCCTGCCGCAAATGCTATTGAACTGTAGTTGAACGATGTAGTTTTCTGAAGCCATCATTATGATGGAAAGTGCTGAACAATGTCGTAACCGGGGAGAGGCGGGGCTGGAAGCGAAAAGCTATAGTGCACCTAGTGCGGTCTTCAAAACGGTTTTCCTGAATATTTGGTCCTTCAAGTGTTCGGCCCCCTTGAGGTAAATGCAAGGATTTCGTAGTTCAGAAAAAAGTGGGACGGGGAACTTTCCGATATTGGCTGGATTCGAACTAGGAAAATTGGCAGAGTCAGAGAAAAAAAGGAACAGCCAAACGTGGAACTTCTGCCGAAAAACGTGACTCGATTCATTGATTAGAACTGAATTCTGAATCCGTAATCATAGTCGAATGTTGGTACAGGATAAGCACAATAGAAAACTGCCAGGATTCTATCTATATTATTTTATGTATACTCTTTTTGTGTCTAGAAGGTAAAGTAACTACACGATGGTAAATTTTCGGGAATGTTTTGTTGTGTTTGGGGCTAGTTTTATTTTTTTAATTATTTTTAAACTTTGTAATTAAGTTTTGGTAATCAATTTTTTTTAAATAAAATAAAAACCTTCAGAAAACTTTCAATAACAATTTGTTCGGGGCTTTAGGAAAAATAAATAAATGACTAGCAAGAAAATCATTAAAAAATTCTTAGCAACGGCGCTAACCAGGACGCGAAGAGACTTGGGATGCAAAACTGGAGGTCAGCGGCACGCGACTGGGACCTTAGACGCCGTTTAGACACAGCGGAATCACCCGGATTATAAGAACCACAACAGATTGTGGCGCAGAACATGAAAAAGAATAAACGTGAAATTATGGATGTCTTTAGTTTGTAAAAGCGCTGGCACAAATATTCGCCATGAAAGCGAGGGGGAAGAGGGGGAAGAGAGGGAAGAGATGGAAGAAGGGGAAGAGAGGAAAGAGATGGAAGAGGGGGAAGAGCTGGAAGAGGGAAAAGAGCTGGAAGAGGGGGAAGAAAAATTAAGGTATACTCAAAATTGGACCCACAGCCAGAGACGCAGACGAAAAGTTTTTAGAGTGTGGGTCGGTTTTGGTTCATGGGTGAATTGGATTTCGGATTTTTGTTTCGGGTCTGCGTTTTGGATACTAACATTTCAAAATTTGGTCCTGGTTTTGGTTTGTAAAATTTCAAAAAAAACATAACAAAAGCTATAATTGCCAATCTGGCAATTATTGAAAACCCGTATGGTGATTTAAGTGAACAGCGAACAGTTGTATCAAAATTCCACTTTGAAGTCAAACTTTCCAATAAGATTTTTCAAAATTTATTCCAATCGGATTTTGATGTATGGGAGTTTTATGTAGAATCATATCCTAAATAACTTTTGTTCTTGGACTTTTTTGATAAGATGCACCGTTTTTGAGATATTCACAAAACCCGTTTTCGTTCGTATAAATTTCAAGTCTCTAGCTCAATCCGTGCGCCCGCAATCCGCGCCACAGACAGACAGACGGACAGACGGACAGACGGACAGACGGACAGACAGACGGACAGACAGACGGACGGACATGCAGAAATTAATTATTTTTATCACTCTAAACACACTGGTGTAATTCATTTTTGTGTGTGATGACGGGATCTTGGCGTTACAAACGGTAAGGCAAAGTTAATATACCCTTTGGTTTCACCATACGGGTATAAAAATGGTTTTGATTCCCCAAAATTCAATGGTTCAGTGGTTTATGATTTGATTTTGGGTTTTTACCCAATGGTTTTTGCATTTCGGAATCATATTACGATTTTTTGGATTTTTACGGAGAGAAATAATAGGACAGATTCCTACAAAAAACAGGAATATACGAAACAGCGGATTTTTTGATAATGAAAGTAAGCTCATGCCAGAAAATAGGAAATTTTCCCAAAATTATAGGAATAATTCCCAATTTTGTGGGAATCATTGCAAAAGGGTCCAGTGTCTCGTATATTCCTATTTGGATTTCTTTCCGTACACTAGATTAGCGTTAAAAAAGGACTTGACTCTAAATCTGGTTGATAGTAGAAAATATTAAGAATTTTTTAATCCTAAAATTTCAAATAATAACCGAACCGATCCGGTAAAAAAATACTGGGTTTTGGTTTTGTTACAGGATTTGTTTTAGGTTTTGTTACAGGATTTGATCGACCATCTTTTTTTCAAACTCAATTAAAATTTCAATGGTTCAACGCAGTAGTTTTTGGTTCGTTCAAAAAACCATTTTTAAGCTCTAGACAGAAAAAAATCCGCCGCAGGCGTATTTGAAGGAACTAGGATGGGAATTCGACGAGGGTAATTAAATTCGGTATACTGCTAGAAAGGTGGTTAAAATACCTAAGAATTTCAACGGAGTAGAAAAAATAACACAAATCAAAATGCGGCCTCGTAAGTTGTTCACACTGCATTATTAATAATAACATCTAGTGTAAATTTAAAAAAAAATATTCACGGTATTCACAGTCCTCTTTTAAATTGCGAGTAATTTTACCGCACGGTAATTCAGTCAAATTTAACAGATTTTTACCGAGACGGTAACTTGGTTCATGTAAAAATGAATTACCGGATTCGGTAATTGTAGACATGCCTTGAGTCGTATTTTCCGGCCCGGTTATTCGGTATCAAGAATCAACCGCGAGTGGCGCTAGTAATGTTTTTAGTTGTCAAATTTTCTCGCTGGGTTTTTTGTTAATCTCATCGGACTGATGCAAATTTTTTAATTTTGATAGCCGTTGCCACAATAGAAATTCAAAAGAATACATCAAACCAGGATTTAAAGGTATGTGACATATTTTACAATCAAATTCGCAGTTCATGATTTGGTCACGTATCCAATAAAAGCGCTGTTCTCAAATCTGTGCTGTGGGATGTTCACAGCAGAATATTTTCAGTCTTTTAATATTACCGAAAACACCGAATACCAAAATTAAAAGAGGACTGTGAATACCCTGATTATAAATAAATTAATTGTAGTTATTTTAAAAGTTTACAATTCAGCAACGTTTGACAAAATTTTGAATTGTTTTTCGACTTTTAACCTGAAAAATTATCCTTGTTGAGTTGCCACTGCCTAAAAACAAAACAAACAAAAAAAAACCCCACACGAAAATGCTCTAAATAAAATACCCCCAAATTGTGGTAAACTAGCATACAGTTTTTCGAGTGTATTTTGCATGGAAATCACCCTACAGGGCTAAACTAGCTCTTGTTCAAGCTCTCAACAGCAATTTAGTATGATTTTCCGACGGCACTCAATGGAAAACACCACCGACATTGTGTTCTACTAGTGGTATTCGTGAAAATGGGAAACTTGTGTTTCTCTTGTCTTTATGTCGGTACCTACAAAAAAAAATTACCTTACAGGATTCCCAAAATAGGAGCAACATCACCAATACAAATTTACCATCCTAGGAATTTTATAGATAGACACAGCAAAAAAGGACCTTTTCATTTGAATCTTGTACGGTATTTTGAACACCAGCTCAGGTCGTTGCTAGCTCCTATTTTCCTAGATGGCAAGGCAACATCAAATCGTGTGGGTTTGAGATTGGATTTAGAGGGATAGGATGATTGGTGAATATAGGATAGCACCTTGTTTCAACAATCTTTTCCAGATTTTTTCGTATAAACATGGAAATCTTTTCTATACAATAACATCCAACATATGAAACATATGCAATTTGTTTGAAAAACAAAGTTACAACATCGATGGGCATTACATGAGGCAGAAATGGTGCAGAGGTCGTTGAATTTATGTTATAATCTCTGCTAAAAGTTGATGAAACTCTAACATCAGCAAAAATATTTATCCATTGCAGGAAGCAGGATCGCACTACGGATGTAAACAGCAGGAGCGGAAGACATAAGAGACGTGCTGGATAAAAAAATACATGGGAAAAAGGAAATTCCCTACTTTTGGGAAAGTGGCTCTTCATGAGCGTATAATCACTTTCCGTATGCGAAAGGGATTTTTCGTTTAACGCCCTCCAAGTAGATTAATGCTTTGTGTGTTATGCTGTTGTCTATATGTCGGATACTCTTGTTCGTCGTCAGGTTTCTTTTCCGTTTTATCCTTCTTTAGCCGATCATCATCAACGTCCTGATGATGTCGGTCGATCGGTGACGAAAGTGTCGTTTGAGGAAAATGCGCTGTTTCTCGTGATAAGTTCGTCTTGTTGTTTATAAAATTGTGTAGTGTAGCGAATAGGAGATACACGATCTGGAAGTAGAACTGAAGTTACGCGCAGATACAGATAAGGGTAGATACGTAGAAGGATGCGGATAGCTAAGTGAATTGTTAACGTTGGCATAACGTTCCTTTGATAGACTCCTTTGCTATGTCTATGTTGAACTGTCATGTCATATTCTTATGTATTCAAAAAAAAAATCTCGCTTTCGATGGGAATACACAGCAACTTATGACAAGCTGAGCATTCTGAAGAACTCTTGCTTTATGAAGCATGAAATAGATACCTAATGAGCCATAAAGAAAAAAATGACAGGACTTCACTTTGTTTCAGTTCCCTATCCTGCTCCATTACACCATCAGCACCTACCAGTATGACAAGTTTTATTCTTGGGTTATAAAGACTCCAGAGTGTATAATGAAGACCGGGAAAATGAGCTGCTGTGATCCTTGCAATTTTTTGAGTGCATACGAGAATTTAAAATGAGATTCTACCATTGCAGTTTACCAGAGGTTTTTTTTTGTTTTCCGTTTTAATTTTTTTTACAAAATGGATTCTTTATACAAAAGCTTTGTTTATTAAGTGTTATTGTGTTTCAAGCGTATTCATTATGATGGTTTGTTATGCATTAACAAATTATATAATTGCGTATACGATTGTTGCAATGGTTATTGTAGGGTTTAAATAATTTAGTAGTAATTATTTAATACTACTAAGAACGAAACAAAAAAAAATATTTACAGATGATAATTTGATTTGGATGAAAAACTATTGGAAAACTTGCGCCGCAGGCAAAATTTTTTGGACAGAATGCGGCGCAAAGATTTGAATTAAGAGCTACACCTCAAACGAAAATTAACTTTTGCGTTACTTACGTTACTTATATTACAATTCACCGGTTTATAGAGCATAAAAAAATAACAAAATATTATATTATTTTTGCGGATGTAAAGGGTCTTTCAATAAGGACATAACAATTTTGTATTTTAATAAAAACGCATCCTAAAACTTTTTTTATGATCTGGCAATGCTAAAACGTCAGTCAAGGTTTACATTTTAATCATGGTGAAGTTCACGAACGAGCAATGCCACACAGCTGGTCAAACAATTGATCTATTGAAGGAGAAGTTCGGTAATCGGGTAATCTCGAGAAATGGTCCGGTCGAATGGCCACCTCGCTCATGCGATTTAACGCCGTTGGATTTCTTTATATGGGGTTATGTTAAGTCGTTGGTTTATGCCAACAAGCTAATAACGTTAGAGGAGCTCAGGAACAATATCGAACGCGAAATTGCCAACGTTCCAGCTGATATGTGTGGAAAAGTGGTGGAAAATTGGCTCCAAAGAATCAATCTGCAAACGTGCTCGCGGTGGCCATATGAACGACATCGAATTTCATACTTAAATGTAACATGTCCACTACACCTGGAATAAATTTCAGCCCGATATCTCAATTATTCTGTGTTTTATTTAAATACAAAATTGTTATGTCCTTATTGAATGACCCGATATTTACATCCGAAAAATTCCTCATAATAGGTCAGCCATGTCTGCTCCGAAACCCCACTAGGGAGCCTGTTTCTTGCATGGAAGCTGGCTCGACGTCATCAGAGCCTGCTTTACGAGCTTCCACGCAGGCTTACGGAATTTTGGTGGGGTAGATTCCATTCGAGTACTTATACCCCGAATGCCCGAAACCTTATACGAATTATAAGGTAAAGCAAAATTAGCTCAATAAAGCCAGAGCGATTTGTACTATTTTGTGTATTGAATCATATTTGATTCATGGTTTTTGGTCGACCGTTTTAGCATTGAATTCTATTGGAATTTTTCGTCTTATGTTCCACAAATAACCGCAACGGAAATTGTAAAAACGCCAATAAAGAGAAATGCGCCGCAGGATAATTTTTTTTGAGATACATGTTGGACATGATTAGCGGCCTCGAAAACTCCCTCATGCAAATTTTTCCCAGAAGAAATAGACGTTCTTCTACTCCGAATTTTAAAATTCTAACAACAAATTGGTGATCAGCGACTTTAAAACCCCGGGGCAGATTTTTTCAACATTCTAACTGTCAGTATTTGTAATAAAATCATTGTTTTCAAAAATATACTCCCCATATATTTCTCGTTTATTTTCTTAGAGGAAGGTTTTTTTTTTAAAAAAACTAACCCCAGTGGACCATGCCGTAAAAATTTCAAGGTGTTTGGTCCATGGATTTGGGATGGAAAGTCAGTCAACCAGTCAAAAATTTCAAATCGTTTTATGTATCGAGATGATCATGGCTTATACAGCCTCTCTATCCTCTTCGGCCTTCGGCCTCGCGCAAAAACTTTATATCTATATAAGCTACATAATATTGGGCGAAAAACTACCTTGAGCGCTAACCTCTCTAATGTTGAGAATCGAATCCAAATCCCTTTAAAATTGCAAGAGAAAGCAAGTAAGGGAGTTTACAGAGGAGGAGGAGGGTAGATATTAGTGATATTAGTGAGAGTAAAATTTCCTTGAGTGATGACTCCTTTAATTGCGAGAATCACATCCCCACCTGTTGAAAGGTTCAAAAAATATCAGAGCAGGGGTATCGAAAGAGAGGGAGCGGCCAAATAAAGAGCATCCGATACTTTATTCTGCAAATAACCAGACCAGACAGACAGACATGAACTTTAAAAATGTTTTTTGGCTCCAATATACGTTGATGTATATCAAAATTTTTATGTGATCCAAAATTTTATTATTCACCACTTTTTTTTCGCGAAAACCATGTAACGTGTCTTGTCTGTAATAAAAAATCGAGATATTTAATTAAACGACAATTTTTCAATAAACTCAGATTTTTTTTCCAAAATTGACAGGATCTACAAGTGACTTTCCGATTCTTGGAATATTCTTAAATACTGTAATATTTTCACAAAATTTGCCTTCAGGCTGCCTGTAAAAAGATTGGATTTCTTCCAGTTTTTGTGGTTTTAAATTACAATACATCGATGGTAAATTTATTTCAAGAATTTTATATTGTAAGCCCCATAAATCTTATTTATATAAAGAGATTTTTAATATACCGCAAAGAATTCTCGAGTTGCACATAAACTCGATTTAAAAAAGTCGAATATTTATCCTCTTATGGACCTTTTTTTAGTCTATATGATAGCATGTTTCTACATATTCTGGAGATTCTGTTGTGGAATCGATTTATTTAACTTCTCTAGTTGTACACATACTGTTTATTCCACCATCACTCGTTCTTCTTGTTGCTTTTTGAAGAAAAAAAAATGGGAAATGCACACGAGTACATCGTTTTTCGCAAAAAAAATCCGAGGTTGAAGTCGCTGAAAACCTTTTTGGGAATTTGTGACGATAAATGAGGAGGGTTTCACATTTGGATGGATGGATAGGCTTTTCTCCTTTTAGTTATTTATCTTTTTGAAGAAAAATATATGTTAGTCTGAATGTTTTGTCCCTACATTGAAACATGTTCAATGCTAGTGGCTAACAATTTTAGAATCCTATTCGGTTTTTTTTAGCAAGGTTGAAAGTGAAAACATTGAAAGACTCCAGAAGCTCACACACTCAGATATGGGGAAGAAGTTTTGCACAAAAAAAGATAGTCTAAGTGGAAACTGAATGCTGTTGTTGTTGTCTGCTTATGGTATAGTAGAGGCGATGTAGTAGTACAAAAATCACGAGAAAAGTAGAAATAATGTAAGGCATAGTCACAGTCAACCAGCCATCGGGACACATTTCAGCCCTTTTTGAAGTTCAAAAACTTTCCGTTTTTAATCTCTTTATGGAGGCCGTTGCCGGAATAAAACGAAAAACTCAATTTCCTTAATAGTCGTGCGCTTCACTTTGAGAATATTTTCGGAATTGAAGGGGACCATAATCGAAAGGAAGATTTCAAAGTTTTCCGATCCGTCTTTTTTTTCTTTCATTTTATTTTATTTGATTCCTTTTTGTTCATTCAGTTTCCGATCTATAGACATTTTTCCGGGAGTGTTATTTCCACTTCTGTGCTGTGACAGTAAAAAGGGCTCGAGCTCCGCTATTACTTTTTTCTTCCAGCTACGGTAAAGGTTTTTCGCTTCACCGTTTTAAGGATATTTCAAGTGGTACAAATTTCAGAAAAAAAAAACATGTACCGAAAATTCTGAAACCACTCGAACTCCAAAGCATCCCATCCAATTGAAGTTGTAGTCTATGTAGCTGCTGAGTACTAAGAGTATTAAATTGATAGAATTTGTATTTTGTATTTGAGTAACAAACATACACGTCTCGCCATAGTATGTACAATAATATGGAGTAGTGGTTAAGGGTGAATTTCAGGGGTGGTTTATCTCGTTGCTGTCTAGCGATTGATTGCGTGTCGTCGATTTGATATACCATCCGGACCCAAAATAACCAAGAAAGAGGAATCTTGATCCCTTGGGGCCTCGAGCAGCATGTTGGGAGTTTTGAAAAGTTTAAACTTGTAGTGGTGTTGTGCTCAAGTACTTGGCTACAGGGTATTTCCGGGTAATAAAGAAGAAGCCCTTTTCTCTTCTTTCTCCTTCGTTCTTGATTCTGTTTTTCATTGGAATTCCGCTTCTGAGTTTCCGTACTTTTTTTTCAATTTATTCCGAAATGGGCCGTCATTCTGCTCGGCGATTTCCTTACACTTTATTTGCTATCTTAATCGCAAGGAACAGTCAGTCGAGATTTTCGATCACCCGTTCACAACTCCTGGAGTGGTGCCCTTGGCCTACCTGCCGGGGAAAGTCTCTTCCTTCGTTGTTTGCTAACGAATACGGTCTGCGATGAAAATATATTTTCAGCAATGAAGTTATATCTCTGATAAGCTTGATTTGATTGCGTTATAAAAGTTTTAATTTGAAAATACAAAAATATCTTGATGGCTTGATAAATCAATTGAAAAGTAAATTAAATATCAAATAAAGATGGTTTTTTCAACAGTGGAACTTGAAAAAGAGAGACACGTTTTTGTAGGAATACAAAATTTCAAAAGAAGAACAAACATGCTTAAGTTTAAAAAGGGATGAACTTTTAAAATCTTCACAAAAGTTTTGATTTTAAATCAGCGTTTTCCAAACTGGGAGGCGCGCCTCCCTAGGGAGGCGTGGACTAGTCTAAGGGGAGGCGCGAATATTAGCCAGTATTGACAAAAAAAAAGTGCACGTGCAGATAATACAATACGCAACATATAGGTATATATTAACTACTATGCTGCTGATGCTACCCTTACCCCGTAGCAAACATAAACGGTTAAAATATTTTTAAGGGACCCGTGGTAAAATAAAGTTTGGAAACCACTGTTTTAAATCATTACAAACGCTACATTTTAGGAGATAATCTTTTTTGTAGAAATTAGCATCAGAGTTAGGCATTTCTCAAAGTAATTCTAATTAGAATTTGATGTATGGAATAGTTATGTAAAATCGTCTTCTACCAATTGAGGCTATGCATAAAAAACGTCAAGCTGCAAATTTTCGAACCCTATATCTCTCGATCTGTGATAGAGCTGCAAAGTCTAAATAACGACTCTATTTAGAACACAATAAAAGTTCAAGGTTTTGAAAATTTTAAAACATTTTGTTTTGGAAATTTGGCGTCGATTCTCGAATCTTTGTTATGTGACAAGAGATCAGGAATAAAACACTAGTGCAATTCACTCTTGATCGTAGATAGTAAAATCGTAGATTGTAATGTAAATCTACGATGGAAAAGTACAACAAAGCGTGAGCAGCGCTTTACTAGAGGTTGTGGGTTTTGTCGTAAATTTTTGACTCTTTTATTTATTTTTTTACCTAAGTTGTTTAAAGCATTTTTTAACTCTTAATTTATACTAAATCATATAAATACTTTAATTTACTTACTTTTCCAATGTCCATTTTAGAGTTGGAACCAAGTTGACATGTGACAAAACATGTCTTAACCTCACTTTATTAGAAGTACGACAAAAACTACGATTTTACCATACCTTCGGGTGTGGTAGATTGTAGTTTTCGTCGTAAAAAAATTTTTATGGAGAACTGTCAAAAAACTACGATTCTACGATTCTACAAGTTTACAATCAACTACGATAAAGAGTGAATAGCCCTACTGAGTGTCGTATATCGAAACGTCTCATATCGAGGTACTTTAAAAAGCACATCTCTTGCTATAAACTATTTAGACGAATTTTTCTGCAAAATAATAATTTTGATTTGAAAAATAGTCAACTTGACATTTAAAAAGTTGACTTTAGACATGGGACATACGCATAAAAATGAGCATAGGCTTACCCCCGTCGCACACTTCAGCTAAGCGAGCTCAACTACGTGAGCTAAGTTTCTCGCTGAAAGTAAAATCCTTAGCATTTGCATTGGCGACCGCACACTTCAGCGAAACTATGAAACTACATCGCGTAGTCATGGGCG
The DNA here is from genome assembly GCA_964034945.1 of Chrysopilus asiliformis. Taxonomy (NCBI): domain Eukaryota; kingdom Metazoa; phylum Arthropoda; class Insecta; order Diptera; family Rhagionidae; genus Chrysopilus; species Chrysopilus asiliformis. Next base: position 82,006,037 of record OZ035962.1, read on the forward strand.
ACGCGGACTAAGCTCGCTCGCGTAGTTCAGACCTCAACTACGCGAACGACTTCGCTGGCATCGCTGACACTCACATATAAATATTTTCGGCGTTATACAGTGTAGAATCGGTGTTTTCAAAAGTGTAGTATTTTGCGGACATAAATGTGTAAGTGCCAATTGCATTTGGACTGGAAAACGTGAAAATATTTACCGAACATATCGCCGCGTAGCTTAGCTTAAGTGTGCAACGAGGTGAGCTAACCCAGCTAGGCTATGTAACTATAGCTAGCCTCGCTCACATAGCTTAGTTGAAGTGTGCGACGGGGGTTATTCTCTACTTTTTACTTTCCTCTTCTATAGAAGGAAAATATTGTATTTATGATGGAGACGAACTCGAGAACGGGGGCAGATAGAGAATTTTTGGTCAGTACGAAATCCGTTTCAGGCAAAATTATGAGGATGTCAGATACACGTCTGTCTGTCTGTCCCTTGGGCATACCTGAAATAACTTGAGAACGTGTCGAGCAAGCGACTTGGAATTTGTATTGAAAATAAGTTTTACGAAAAACTTTTGGAAAAGTAATGATAGTTATACCGGGTACCTCCCATACAATTTTTTTGAAAAAATACTGTTTTTTGAAAATCTTGACGAAACTATGCGTTATTATGAAAAAATCCATATAACCAAATTTAAAGGAAATACGATTTTCTGCATTTTTTCTCTAATAGTTTTTACGTATCTTTAACGGTTTTCACGTATCTTTATTATTTTAATTTTTTATATAGACAAAAAATGCTTTTTATGAATTAATAAAAAAAATGGGCCAAATCAAAATTCGAATGCTAATCAAATTCTTTCACATGAGACACCATTTTTACAGAATTTCTAATTTTTATGCCTTTAAGCGATTTCCTACTATTGTTAGGTTCCACTGTCTAACTTCCTTATGCTTTTCTTTAGTAAACCATCTTGAATGGTATTGTAACTAGACCCAATTAGTTAGTGATGAGTTTTGTAATTCGATAAGATTTTTATATTGTGGCAGTAATCAACAATACTGGATCTAATGTTCACCGAATGGTTTTTCTTCATTATTACAGCATCAATGCCAGTAATTTTTCCATCTTTTTCTAAATTTTTATTTTTATGTTTCGTTTTCTTTTTTTTTCAATTTACCCTAGAGAATATTCTTTGGAATTACCAATTAACTCTTGTCTAAATATATTTTTCAGGTAGATCCCACGATTTAACGTTCTCATTGTTCCATCTTGGCCAGCCGGCATCGGAGGGTGTGAAACTTTTCGCCGAAACTGGTAAAACGGAAGTCCTAGAATCCTTGAAGCCATCATCATCATCATCGTCGTCGTCATCATCCAGCAGCAGCAGTAGTACCGCAGGGATGTCGTCCTTGCCACATGCTGAGAGCAGCATTTTTGATGAGTTTAGTATCCCAGCGATACCAATGGGTGGTGGACGGAACGAGGCAAAGTTCTTTGTTGATGGTAATCACAGTTTAGTCTCCTTAATGACACGGATTGTTCCATCGCCTGACTGGTTCATTGGAGTTGATTCCTTTCAGGTATCTATCTAGCTATCTATACAATTATAGCTATCTATACAATTGTATCTATTTATCTATCATGCAAATATCTTTTTTCGGTTTTTACGTTTTTATTATGATTTCATGTTGGGCCAACCGAGTTCATATTGAGCTTTAGCGGAATATTATAATGAGATGTCTCTTTTCTTAACAAGGATTCACCTTAAACCATCTTGAAAGGACATTTGGCATTTATTCTCCATGATCCCATCACTGGGATCGTCTATTCAAGCGGAGACCGAAATTTCCAGCCTCCATCGCCGTCTCATTAAATTTCGTTGTCGTAATTTTAAGACTTTATTGTAGTTTTATTTATATTTTGTTGTTGTTGTTGTTTCGGTTTTTTTTTCGTTGTCTTTTTTGGTAATTCTTTTGAGGATATTAGACTACAGCGACACTAGTATTTTTTGCTACATAGGGATTTTTTTCATTCTAGCTCTGTGTTGGTGGTACTTGGATCGATACGGTTACAGTTGAAATGGATCCTTTAGATGCTGGCACCGATAATGGATTCACGTTCACCGCCCCAAATTGGCCAACGGATCCACAAGGAGTGATTTATCGAATCACATCGAGATATCCAGCCCATCCAGCTGGCAGTTTCTTTTATCCAAAAAGCAAACGACTGCCCCCAATTGCTACGTTTCAATTCATAAAGGTTCGTATCATACTTTTGTTTTTATTATCATTCAAGAAGAAAATTTGGAGCACAATCAATTCGTTATCTTGCAAAGACAACGGGGCGTAATTATTCTAAATGAAACTAGAATCAAAGGGGTTTAAAGTATATTATTTCTGTTAAGAAATTGGATATTGTCTTAAAATATATTTGAAAAAAATCTGGTTTAGCGAGAAAACCATTGAATTCTATTTTTAATAAGAATTGCCTGCGGCGCATTTCTTTATATAATTTTCATTTGTGGAATGTTTGTTTGCAAAAGTTTTGCCTAATTTTTGTTGTACAATAAAACCTGTACAAGCTAGACCCTGGTATGTGCGGAAACCTGTCTAAGCCGGACGAATTTCTTGGTCCCACTCTCAACTAGTATTCTGTCGATAAAAAAAATCCACCGAGGGTAGTCTGTCCTGGATTCACACAAAAAAATTTGGTCACCCTATGTATACCGATAGAATTATTTCCACAATAAAACAAAGGATTTTTTTTATCGACCTTCCCCTCTTACTCGAAACCCCTCACCTGTTAACCATTGAACCGTTCAACAAATTGGGGAGCGGTTTCCTGAGTTTAATAACAAATCTCTCACGCAATCTTTGCTAGTAATAAAATACCCTAGCCTTTCCTCTCTAACCCGCTGCTCTGCTCTGTTCTGAGCCACTATTGGAATCTTCATCCTTTTTTACTTTCCTTTTCTATGGAGGGTAATTATTGTATGCATGACGGAGCCAGACTCGATAGAGAACGCGGGCAGATAGAAAATCTCTAATCAGTACGAAATCCATTTCAGGCAAAATTATGAGGATGTCCGTACATCTGTCTGTCGGTCAATCCGGTTTACGTAACTTAAATAACTCGAGAACGCAACTTGAAATGAGGTTTACGAAAATCGTAGTTTTCTATCAACTCCTGGAAAAGTAACGGTAGCTATAACGAGCACCTTCCATACATTTTTTTAAAATACAGTATTTTGAAAATTTCTCAAAACCTATGATCTTTTGGGGAAAGTTGAATATAGCCAAATTTAAAGAAAATAAAATTTCTTTTATGTTTCCCTTCAACAGTTTTTACGTATATTTTAATGGTTCTTGAGAAGTTTGAAAAAATATTATTTTTCACATATTTTTATATATTTTCGTTCATTGGATTAATATCAGGAAAAAAAGTCACAGGGAGGGAAATGGTGTCGATTTTTCGATTTCGTATAATCTCTAAAAAGTCCTCTATTCATTGACAGCAACCCCATGAAAATCTGTTGACTGATTTACGAAATAGCAGGTGAGGCGGTTAGAGGGGAGGGGATTTTCTGCTACAAACAAGGTAAAAAACATCCGCACCATCCCAACTAAACTAACGCCATGTGGTTCAATTTTCTCCTATGAGGGGTCTAAATGTTTCAAGGGTACATCCATCTTTGCTAGCTACAACCGAAGGCATGTACTCTTGTTTCATGTAAAATCGCATCAAAAGATTGTAAGCCACACAAATAAGATTAAAAAAAAAAACTCCGAAGTCAATACCTCTCCAATAATTTCATCGGCACCAACCCAATGTTCAAGGAATTTCCATTCAAGAAAATTGATCTTCTAGAAAAAAAAATTAAGAAAACATTTTTGATGTCAATTGATGCGATACCTAATTTGATTTACAGTGATGTTCGAAAAGACTTATTGCCGGATCGTATTTCAAAGTTAAAAAATTACTCCTGATCCTGCTCACTTCATTTTTTCTGTTTTCGCTTTTTTTTTTATTTGCTCAGATTTCATGCTGTAAAGAAGGCTAGCAATTTATCCACAAGAAAAGGCAACAATGGAATAGCATTTAATCAAATATTTTCATATTAAAACTTTCATCCATTAAAATCACTCAAAGTTTACACAAAGAAATTTCACAAATTTGCGTCTCCTTTCTATCCAAATTTTCTATGACTAAAAATGACTAAACGAACCGAACTGAACTGAAGGGAATTGAATTGAATTGAATCAAACTCACAGGACCCAAAAAATCCGATCAGCCATATTGGCCCTAAGAGATGGATGGAAGGATATCAAAGATTCGTCCATGGCTGTGCTCCAAGGATGTGGCAAAAGATATCCGAATTTCGTAGACGATAGGTACATTAGATTGGTGGTGGCTGTGATAATATGCTAGGGGTGGGCGATAACAAAATCCCCCACGGTATATGTTGGCAACTATAGGACAAAATTTGCCTCCCCTATTAGTGACCCCCTTTTGCTTAAGAATTTTTAAAGTCACTTTTCTGAGTCTTGTATTGAGATCTTTTCACATTGACGATGTAGAAGACTGGGAATGATGATAATTTTTTCTATTTACTTTGGAAATTTCCAGCTGAAGGAGTATGAATTGAGCGAAGTCTTCAATTTCGGCGAGGATGATCGCAAATACGAAACGGTAAGGACTAGGACGCACTTGGAGTCGGAGCACAATCACGTGGAAATGAATAATGAGCTATCGGCGAGCATTGAAAAGGAACGACAAAACGAAGTGACTGTCATCCCGGTTTCATATTCGGAAAGGGATCGAGTACGTGCCAGATTGCTGGCTAAAATGAATCCATCGTAAGTATTTTTTGTTCTCACATTTTTTTTTCGTAGTGAAATATTTTTGCCCTGCGATTTTTGGTGTGGAGAATTTGTTAAAAATATTTTACTCCATAATTAGAAGGAATTTTGTGAACGTATTAAGAATTTTTTTTTAAAATTTTTATGATATTAACTATTTTAGCTCTTATTTTCGAGATTATCGTGAATAAATGTGAAATTTTCATCGTAACAGACTGAAAATAAAAAAGTGAAAATTTATCACATAATATTTGTTTTCTTAGACAAGCAAGGATGCTTTCAATCGGACCCATTAGCAACAAAAAAAAAAATCAAAATTAGATGATTTTTTTCGAAAAGCCTCATTATTAATTTTAAGTCAAAAGAAATCACTTAAGAATTTCTAAAGATTTTCTCCTTATGTTAAGCATTGCATGTCCGAACACACGACAGGACAGTGTGTTTTGGATGTCTAAAGAAAATCCAGTAGGATTTTATGTTGTTGATGGGCCAATTGTGACGTGAACCCTATTTCACCCCACCTACACCCTGTTGTGAATTTATACCAAAAGTCCAAAAGACTTAGGAACAACTTTTGTTTATTTGTTTGTTTAGTGGTTGGACCAACATCCGGAACAGTTCCAACCAGAAGCGGTTATTTGTTCCTCGTAGAATAAATGAGATATGGTAGAACTCCACTGAGCTGTCGGTTGAGAAGCTTAAGGGCAAACCGAGCCCCACAATTAAAGGTTTATAAGGTATACATAAGAAGATGTTGAACGGAAAGATGGAGAAAAGGTTCTTATAATCTTCTCTGCCTGTACGTATGGATGTTTGTCCATATGTTTGCATTCGTGTTTGTATTACGGACAGAATTAGAGTGACCCAAATTTCAAAAACATGTCATTGTGCAATGAAATGGTTTTTAGGAAGAATGAAAATGGGGTCCATGGGTTTTCATTACTTTAAAATTGGTTTTCAACATAAATTGCGAAACTTAATGGAACTTTAATGTGTTTGGCAATTTTCAATGGGCACGAAGAATCGTGGGGTTTTGTTCTTGTTTTCCATCCTGAATAGTTTGATAAAAGGTTTTACTTTTGTAAATATGAAAAAAAATAAAATAAGAAAACATCAGTATTAACCATGCAAGAAAACCGATATTGCACAAGTTATTTTAGGTCATATTTTGGCTTTTTGGTAAATTTGTTTTCCAAGTTAAATATAGTAAGATTTTTGTGGTGTTTCACATACAAAGTTCAAATATTTTTGAATTGAGAATTTATTAACGGGTTATCCATACACCCAATGAAATGATTTGTCCATATGACAAAAATAATTTTCTCTAATTTGTCCAATAGACAAACTTATTGTCAATATAATAAAATATTTCTCTGGGTGTAAAATACGTTACACAGTTAGGGGAAAAGCTAGTCCATGGTAGTGTGGTGGCAATAATAAACTTCATATGAAAAATCGCTCAAAAAACAAGGCCATAAAAATTAGCGTAAAGCAGCAATTCTCAACCTGTGGGGGGCGCCCCCCTAGGGGGGCGCGAGTACATTTAAGGGTGGCGCGCGAGCATATCCAAGACAAAATATTTAAAAAAGTTTATTAATTGACTGAAAGGAAAGTACATACCCACATACAAAACAAAATACATTTCGATATAATATTTAATAATTAACTTATTAACTTACGCTTGGAGCACAATGAACGCGAAACCAGCGCGAAACCAACGCAACTACAACGCTCTGAACTGTCACGCAGTGCAAAATTCTAGCGGCAGAGCACAATGGCAGCTCGTGAAGTAGTACAAGTGACATAATATAAAGTGGTATAAACTTGGAAAAATTACAAAAATGGATAATTTTGAAGCGATAATTTGCTTTGTTGGTCTTTATTTTTGTTATTTGCACTAAGGCTATCAATTTTTCCTCGTACGACATTTTTTCAACCTCACTTTATGAACTGTCAACGCAGAATTCTGCGGCACAGTTAGAAGTTTGCAAACTTTTGCGTTGCGGTTACGTTGTAGCTGCGTTCTATACGTTCACTGTGCTCACTTCAAACAATTTGTGGGAACCAAACTTTTAAGTGACAGTTTCTGCGCCAGTTTCGCGTCGGTTTCGCGTTCATTGTGATTTCAGGGTTAAAACAACTTCTCGCGAAACCGCAAAAATGACGCAAGAGCAATAAAAAGGCACCGGATTCTTGTTTTGTCAACGCTGAGGATCGGTGTTGCCAAATGTCAATAAATTACTGTTTTCTTGGTAATTTGTGTTTAAAATTAGGGTAGTAGTGTAGGTTTAGCGCCAAAATACTCAAATTACGTTATTATTGTATACATTTTATTGTATGTAGGGGGGGGGGGGGGGCGATGACAATTTTGATTGAAAATTGGTTGAGAAACGCTGGCGTAAAAGGTTGAGAAACGCTGGCGTAAAGCCTAAAATTAGCGTGATTTATTTTATGAACAGCCCCTAACAAGTTGAATTTGTTTGCGACAGCCCCTGCACAGCAATGCACCACTTTCCCCCATGTTAATGCTTAAAAATAATTTTGCAACGCTAATCAACATTCAGCACTCTAGCGGCCAATTTATTCACTAGGAGTTAAATCGCCTTAACTCCCTTAACTCACCTTTAACATGGAAAATAAGGTGAGCTAACTCCCTTAACTCACTAACTCGGCTTAACTCCTAGTGAATAAATTAGGGGTAGGAGTGTTGATTATCGTACAAGCTTTATTCTCCAAGTAGAGCAAGTACCCCAAAATGTTCCTCTTACCTCTTCCCTCCACTACTTAATGTTTTTTTCCAATATCGTCGAAAACGGTCAGTAGTATTGAAAAATTGGTTTTTTGCCACCCATTCCACCCCTTGGCCCGTGCCCGACTCCTTATGCTGATGTCCTGTCTAATCCTTTAGGAATTCGATTTAAAATAACAAAGGGCAGACTAATTCGATATGCTTTTTGTGAAAATTTCATTTTTGTTGAGACATCTCCTCCATTTGCACCGCCTAAACCAGGCATCATCAGCTGGTGGCTCGGCTGGCTCATCACACAGATTGGCTTTAACAGCGTAGCCCCTACACGGAGAAAAAAATTATGGTTGAATATCATTGGGAGTACTATAAGAATTATTGGGGGAATCAAAATATAATCAGACGAATCAAAATGTTATCAGACGATGAATTCCAATTAGTATTATGTTTAGTTTTCCAATCATAATTATGTTCCCCGACGAGGGAAATTTTGGAAAATATAATGTAATTGGGAGGACAATAATATTTAAACACATTTTGATTGGCAGGAATAAAAATATGTTGGCATGTCAACATATTGTTGTAAATTCCGCGTCTAAACATAATTATGATTGACGAACACAATAAGTGGGGAAATCTTGAAGCGGCTGAATTAAAAATATGATACCTCTGATCATATCTGTTTAAAATTAAACATATTATGTTCAAATTCTTCTCTTCGCGTATAATTCGCATGAGATTTGTAGCATGGTCGTATAAATACTCAAGCTGAAAAATATCAAGTCCTGTTAGAAAAAGGCTACAAGACATGGTTGACCAAAGGTCAATGGATGTGGTTTTACGGATGTGAAAACATCCAGTTATACTACAAAATTGTTTTGCAGGAATTATAATTATGATTGATATAAGCAATATTTGCTAATATTCATCATAATTGTAATTATAAACCAACCATATTATGTTCGCCCCAAACATATTATGATTGGACAAATGGCAAAAAAAAAATTGGGAATCCAAACATATTTTGGTTGCCCCAAACATAATATGGTTGGTGAATTTGAAAATATTGTTGTACAGCTAAACATAATGTAATCAAAATATCAATATGTCTGCTATCAGTTTTGAGCATAATATGGTTGGAATCACAGTGTCAGCAATCATAATTGTAATGGCAAAAAAATCCCCGAGGGGAAATTTCAGCTAAGCATAATTGTAATAAGAATCCCCCAAACATAATTATGCTGGCTGCATTTTATGATTGGGGGAATCATAATTTTTTTCTCCGTGTATAATCGACCTTTTATTGTGTGCTGTAATGCTTGTGTCTGCGGCTTCGGATCGCAGGAATTAAACGAATCGTGCTTTGAGTTGGAATCGGGGCATTATTAGCATGACGCATTTCATTTTAAATCAGTTCGTGTCAAGCCATTGCCGTGGAAGGTTGTGTTTCATTGAACTGTATTTTCATTTGTAGTGGTTATAAATTTTGATTGTAGAGGGAGCGACAGTTACTTTGATGACCCCTGGCCTAAACCATTAGTGATATCGGGAAATGAACAACGGATTCTTAATCGGGGTTCCGAAAGCCCCCCGTACGCCAAGTTTCAGCGAAATCGGTGACGTGCCACAAAATTGAAAAAATCTCAAGGTGACCGATTTTTTTCAGGACAAAAATTCAAGTCCTTCAATTGGACTGAAATATGGAAGGTTGAAGTTCTCGGGGATGGAGGATCGATACCCGGTGTCCTTTTTGACGCGTTTTCACGGTTTGGGCGGTGCAACGACGAAAATCGACTTGTCCCCAAAAATGACACCGGATAGGAATTCCTCGTCTCCGAAAACTATGGGATTTCGAATTTCATGAAAATCTTTAGAGCCGTTTTCAAGATAAAAGGATATAACTTTCAAGGACATAACATTAGGGAAACAGTTCATTTCAGTCGTAATTTTTGGCCTTTCGACTCACAGAAAAAGGGTTTTGATTAATTAAATGATCCTAGAGGATGTGTGTTTTTGTTTTTCATGAAACTGTAGGGCTTTTCAAAAAAAAATATTTTTTCGGGACATAAAATTTTCTTGAGTTTTTTTTAAATTTCAAAAATTTACAAACCGAAATTTAAAAAAAAAATACTACAAAATGTTAAGAAATGTCTAAATACCAACGCTAGGTTCTCATACAAACGAAAGCTTCTTTACAAGTTTCTCGAAGAAGGTGAGTCGTATTGAAAATAGTGTAAAAGTAAAATGTATTTAGAATATAATTTTACTTAACTCATAGCAATAAGAAAACCAGGTAACTTTTAATATCAATTGGCATCTGCTAATCTACAGTCAATTTTGCAAAGGGACGGTTATAACGGAAAGAATATTAAAAAACGGTGGTCATAAGTAGGGTTCACTACCCTATGATTTATTTTTTCTTGCATCGTGGTCCAATCAAATTGTTATGCACAAAGAGTTATTTAAAATCCTATTTCATCCACATGTTGATTTAAGAATATTTGATATAAAGTGACGTTCTCGAGATAATTTGAAAAAAAATATTAAGCGGTAAAGGGAAGAGATAAGAGCAACGTTTTGAGGGTACTTTCTCCACATATAAGTATTCGCGAATAAAGCACAAAACACAAACACAACATTTACGGCGACATTTCAGATTTCCTGGGTTTTATCCTTGTTTAAACAATTTAAAATGCTTATTAGTTTAAAACGAGTTTTGAATAAAAAGCTAATTGTTTTCATGGTTGCAACTACAATTGATATAAAGCTTTTTCTACACTATTTTTTGTGTTTCTCAAACTGACTGGAAAAATTCCTTCACACTTTTCACAATTCTCTAGCATAAACGGATTTTAAATACATATTATCAAATCCAGGGACAAGCTGACATTCGAAAATAGTACGAAATTCAATCACAAAATGTCACTTTAAACCATTCACAATTTTGAAGGGGCAAAAATTTCCTGCAATTGAAAAGGACAAAACTGTGTAGAAACAAATCACATTTAATTTAAATCTTTGATTGAATCAAATTCTCAGATTTGAAGGACGAAAAAAATCCTTCCTTTATTTTTCTTTTATTCTCCAGCTGCTTCTGCTCAACGAAATCAAATGAATTTTCTCGTTGCATCTGCCAAAGACACGAGTAAAGAAAATGGAAATCGCTTGACTTGACTTTAAAGTAAAAACTGCAGCGTGAAAACTTAAATCTTCCACAACTTTGGCCATTGTGTAATGGAAAATTTCTTTGAGGATTTTTCCCAACATTTCTTCAGTTCTTCTCTTTTTGATCTTTTACTTGTTTTTATTTTATTCCCAGCGATTCAATTTGTTTGCCATAAAAAGCAAGAAAAAAGGAACGTCGAAAAGATCCTTATATTTAGATTTGGGTCAGGCGTTCTTTGACATACATAAATATTTTAAATGAATGCAAAATTGCTTTTCCACATCAACCAACTTTAGTGAATGGAGGTTTTATGGTGTCGGTATGTTTTCTTACAATCGCTTCGTTTTATTTCTAGTTAAAGATTTTATGATGCAACACCTTTTGCCCAGGTAGATTGCAAAATGAATAAACTAAAAGCGAATGAATGAATTGTACGTGTTTTATGTAAAAAATATACCGCATCAAATCTAGTAAAATTAAAGTGTTTCTAATGCAAACTGTGTGAGTTAATACCTAAGGTAAAATGATATTCTAAAAATTCTATAAGTAATTTATTTTATAATAGCTCTTAACCAACTGCTATAAAATCAAAAAAAAATCGAGAAAAATTAAAAAAAAAATATATATAAAACGTCAAGTTTGAATAAAAGGGTTTTCTGTAGAGTGAAATCCGGGTTTTCCCAGCTTTTCCGTTTTGCTTTTTTCCTAATCGAATGTGCTTGTGTAGCGTAAACCGTGCTAATTCTTTCTTGTTGACTGGGATTAATTTTGGGACGCAATATACACAATTTTAGTTCGTATAGAGATTTTCAAAAAGGTAAACGCGGTCTTGTTGACACGTCTAAAACAGGCAAATCCCGCAATTATCTCATTATACTCTATATAATATATGAAATTCTTACGTTTTTCAGTTGAAGTTTAATTGATCGTTCTGAGAAAATAAAAAGGGGTTTTCAATAGCTTTAAGAATTGATTGCTTAGATTGATTCAAGGTCAACAGTGATTTATTGCTTGCACGATAATTTATTTTTGAACGCAGGCAGCTATCAATTAAATTTAGTTAAAACATGGAATTTTAATTAAAATTTCCGGAAATCGCGTTAATTTTTTTTGCCTATTTTTTACCTACGTTTTTTTTTTAAATTGTGAAATATTGGACTTAACCCTACACTGCATGATGTACCAGTGGTGATACATACACGTTTTCTCCTTATTATAATTCCCCCGTTTAAGTTTTAGCGAAATTTTCAGCAAGAGATCCATCATTGGGACTATAAACACAACAACATCAACACAAGACTTTAATCTGCAATATTTAGTTTCGGAAAAAATATGTAAAAAAATAATATTTTTTGAAATATCTTGAGAACCGTTAAAGATATATAAAAACCATTAAAGGAAAAAATGCAGAAAATTTAATTTCTTTTGGATCTGGTTACGTATAATTTTTAATAATAGCGCATAGTTTCAGAGAAATTTTCAGAAAACTCAATTTTTTTGAAATAATGTCTCAGAAAATATAAATAAAAACATAAGATAAGCTACAATTGGGAAAGGAGTGGTCCGATTAGATTTTGATGTATGGAACGGTTATGTAAAATCAAATTCTAAACAGATTTTACCTTTACACATTTTTCAATACAACTCGCCGTTTTCGAGACACATGTGAAAATCTGTTGCGTTTGTATGGGACATGTTGGAATGAATGGCCTGTTCAAGAACTTAGCCTAGCCATTTACAAGAACTTAGCCTAGCCATTTACAAGAATATAAATTTTCAAGTCTCTAGATCAAGCCTTTCGAAAGTTGTGATGTTCACGGTTATAATTTTTTTTCATAAACAATTTTTTAATGAAAATAATATTATAGGATTTAGGGAAACGTCTTCCCTAAATCCTATAATATTATTTTCATTAAAAATAAATCAAGTTTTTCATAAAGCAAATGACTTTTCTTGTATTTTATCTAGATTTTCCTAGTTTTAATGAAAAAGAGCTTTAATGAAAAAAAGTCAATCGGATATGTGAGAGTCGGTCAAAATTCGGTTACAAGAAATGAAATATTCAAAAAAGTCTACGTATTTTCTATATCAGATCAGAAACATATTCAATGAACTAGAAAGGATATTTTCCGTTGTCAAAATTGTAACTTATTTTATCTTTTTTTCAAATGGTGAGATCCAGCGCAAAAATTATCTTTTTCTGAAACGGTGAAATGAGATCTTTAACATATTAAGCGCCACCGTCCTTTTAAAGGATTTGGGCCTCTATTTGTCAATTTACATGTCTAGACTTGTTATTCACAATTACACATAAAACATAAAATATTGATAAATGTCAAGGAAAAAAGTTTCGGCTTAATGGCTTTGTCAATAAACAAAATATGCGTTATTCGACAGCAACAAACCCATATGTACTTCAAAAGACTCCATTGCATCCACAAAAAGTGACCGTGTGGTGTGGATTTCATGCCGGAGGTGTGATTGGACCGTATTTTTTCGTCGATGAATATGATCGCCATGTTACGGTGAATGAAGTTCGCTATGTTGGAAGACTATTTTTGGCCAGAATTTGATGGACTTGACATGAGTGATATTTGGTTCCAACAAGATGGTGCCACATGCCAAACAGCTGGTCAAACAATTGATACATATATTGAAGGAGAAGTTCGGTAGTCTTGTAATCTCGAGAAATGGTTCGGTCGAATGGCCACCTCGCTCATACGATTTAACGCCGTTGAATTTCTTTTTTTGGGGTTATGTTAAGTCGTTGGTTTATGCCAACAAGCCAACAACGTTAGAGGAGCTCAGGAACAATATCGAACGCGAAATTGCCAACGTTCTGGCCGATATGTGTGGAAGAGTGGTGGAAAATTGGCTCCAAAGAATCAATCAGCAAACGTGCTCGCGGTGGCCATATGAACGACATCGAATTTCATACTTAAATATAACATGTCCACTACACCTGGAATAAATTTCAGCCCGATATCTCAATTATTCTATGTTTTATTTAAATACAAAATTGTTATGTCGTTGTTGAAAGACCCTTTATTTTTTGCCAAGTTTGAACTTTATGTTTCAAATTAGGTTTTAATGCAAATAAACCGTGTCGTAATATTTTCATGCGTAATTCGAATCTAATTCTCAATTTTTTTAATGTTTTATATTTTTTTCATACTTTATTATGGGAGCAGTATTGTTGCCCCATTTCTTTATTTTTTATTTTTGTGTTATATTGAAATAAAAATAATGTGATGAGGAAAATATTTGAATTTCTTGTATTTTTTTTTTTGATTTGTATATGATTTTTTCAGTTCGATCTTCTTTAAATTTTCCCCGCTCTATAAATAATAAGAAACAAAAAGCCTTGTGAAAAAAAAATCTCACAAACCGACTCAGCATCCCAAGCAGTTTCAACCAGGTTAAAACGGACTCAAGCAGGCTCAAGCAGACTATCAATCCCAATTAAGTTCAAGCACTCAAGAATTTTGGGTAGTCTCAAGCAGTCTGTTGGAAGCAAGTTTTGTTTGTGAAACTGATTAAGAAATCAGAAAAAAAAACTTGTGTTAGAAATGTCTAAAGTCGAAGAAAAAGTTTTAGTTTGGCAAGCGTCTTTAAAAAATCCGATAACCCCTTAAAAATTAAAAGAAATTCCCCTTAAATTAAAAAGTTCCCTTTAGAGATTCTGTTTAAAAAAGCATCTTTTGAAAAAAATTAGAATAAAAACCATTCTAATAAAAACCATTTCTTACAACTGAATATTAAAAATTTTCCCTTAATCACAATTGAATTCTAATACGATTTTTAATTTTCCATTGATTTCGATTTTAGAGTTGTATAATTGGACCAGTATTTCGAAGTAACAACAAAAATTTACTTTAAAAAAAATTGTGAATCAATCAATATTGCTATTGAATAAATTAATTTCCATAATATTCTGGGAAAATCTGTAGAGAATTCCACAAGGAACAATTTTGCGTTTCAATTTCATTTTTCATTGGAATTTATTTTTGTGGGAGTGATTTCACTGAAAATCCAATAGAGATATTTTAGTTACATAATTCTTGGAATCAAAAACAATCTACTTGGAATAAAAATAATTTCGTAGAAAGTTCCTTTGTCAATTAAATTTTGCCATGGTAAGTTGTCAAAGATATGGTACTTGAGATTCCTAGAAAGTTTCCCCAATTATTTTCGCCAGGAGAGAAATTAGATACATCGATTTTTTAAGACATTTATTTTTATCATCACGTAATTTTTAAAATTTTAATTTTTAATGCGTAATTTTTCTAGGAATGAATTAAGAGATGTTTACATGTTATGTGAATTGATATTAATTTCGCTTTCCAGAAAATCTCAAAAACGTTTCCGGTTTCTTGGATGTCGAAGAGGGAGTGGAATCTCGTAAACGTGCCTGTTTGTTAACGTTTTGGTTTGGGAACTACTTTTCAACACAAAAGCAATGCTTTTTCAATAAAAATTGGGAGGTCCAATGAAATAAGTGAAAAATTCCTAACAAAATTGGATGTTTTTTTTGGAACAGGACTTTTTTTTTTAAAAATTATGTGTTTTCGCATACTAGAGGGTACAATTCTTATTGAGTTGATTCACTTTGAGTAAGATTTTATGTATTTTGAAGAATAAAATATACTCAATCTTTCGAGGTTCGGGAACGAATTAATTGATTTTACATTGGTTTATATGGGAAGATATGTTTCAGTTCGTGGACGTTTCAGTTTGTGAACGATATTTAGAAATGGATTCATTTCACGAACCGAGACATTTTCATACTTTTTATTCCACAGTTTTACTTATATATCTATAATAATTTGCCATTGACTTGGGTTTATGGAAAATACTTCTGCATTAGATACACAGATTAATTAATGGAACCTTTAATAACCTCAAGTAAAATATCTTTTGCCCATACCTTGAAAAATACTCCAAAATCAACCCGGAACTTTATTTAATTGACAATGAAAATATATAAAGTCCACAGAAAACCTTCTTTTATACATAATTTATAATTTTTTATGTCATATGATTATTTATTTACAGAAGGAATACAACAGGATCAACATCAAGTGGATTGGGAATGGGAAAGGATTCCTCTAAAGGGAATTTATTACCGAAAAACAACAAACAGGCCATTTTGAATAATATCGCCCACAGCTATGAGCAGAGGAAGCACAGAAAACGAGTTTTACGACCCCCGAAGGATTGCCGTGTCGGACATTGGTCAGACTGGAGCCCGTGTAGCAAAACATGCGGAATTGGCGAAATGCACCGATACCGAAAAGTAATCAGATATGCGAAACGTGGCGGACGACCATGTCCACCGCTACAGGAATCAAAATGGTGCGGATCAGCTAGAGATTGCCATACGGAATCTAATTATTTCAATTGGTAAATTCAATTTTATCTCTATCTACTCAGAATATTCTACATGACTATAAGGATATTTGCACATATCAGATTGTAATAGACTTTCGAAGGTTTTTAGGGGAAATCCCTACGGCACACATTTATTAAGTTCCTAATTTATTTATGGTACTCATTTATGATTTAAATTTAGATAGAAAATTCCACATAAAGGAAACTCTTTATAAGAGGGTAGTACAGTGTTTTGCTAATTGTCCTTCTAAGGGAATTATGCAACGACGTTCTTTTATAAGGAAATATAATGTGGAATTAAAGTATTTTGTACAAATTTAAGATATCCAGAAAAAAAAATGCAGAAATCAATTTACTTACGTAACCTTACGGGATCTTACGTAACCTTACGGGATCTTCGAGTAAAAATGTCAAAATTTTGACTTTTGATTTATAACCAGTGACCTCAAAAACCCTCTGATTCCAACATTCCCACGAAAAATGGGGAAAAAGGGTATTTGCGGTATCCTTACAGTACCTTCTGTTCAGAATTTTCAAATTCCAACATCAGATTCGTGATTAGGGATTCTTAAAAGCCATTAGATATATTTTTTTAAGAAAAAAAAACCGAAAAAAGAATATTCGATAAGCGGATATATGTAGAGTTTTATGGAAGTCTTTGTTTGTAATGGTATCTTTCCATCAAAAAAAAATTTGATATGCAAAATCTGATATTTTGTACAAAATCTACGATTCTGTGCAGAAGAACCAAATATTAGTTTATATAAAAATATGATTTTTTTACGAAATCTGAAATATCTCGATAACGGTAAAAGTTGTCGATTTACAGTAAAATTGAAGAGAATTTTAATATCTTAACGGATAACAGAAAAACAAAATTGTGAAAAATATTATTTTCTTCAGTTCATTTCATATGAAAAAAGATGTGGGTAAAGTCATCTCGAAACTTAGTTTTCCCTCTATGTTACTGTTTCGCGGGGAAACTACTGAACCGATTGGCCTGAAATTTGGCATAGATGTTCGTCGGGGGTCCAGCCCCAACATAGACCCATGAAAAAGTAGCCCGAGATGTGGGGGAGTAAGGGGAGGGTGTAAAGTGATCTCGAAACTTAGCTCTTCCTGTATGTTACCCTTTCGCGGGGAAACTATCGAGCCGATTGGCTTGAAGTTTAGCTCCAACATAGACCATAAAAAAAAAATTTGAAAAAACTTAATCCGGCAACGACGGGTATGCAAGCTAGTACTCTATATGATGACAGACAAAATGATTATTTAGAAAAATCCATTTGTATAAGAGAGGGGAAAGGAGTGGTTCTATTGGTTTTAATGTTTGGAACGGTTATCTAAAATAATATTTTAAACAGATTTTACCTTAATAAATTTTTCAATACCGCTTTCGAGAAAATAGAATAAAAAGTATTCAATTTGTATGGGAGGAGGGAGTGGTCCAACTGGATTTTGATGTACGGATAAGTTAAGTAAAATCATATTCTAAACACATTTCATCTTTATAAATTTTTCGATATGTTGCACAGTTATCGAGAAAACAGATAAAAAGTATTCCATTTGTATGCACTCAGAAAAATTGAGGCTAACTCGACGACCTACATACGGCGTAATTGGCGCGCGTTCGCCTGCATGTGGGCAAGTAAAACTGAGTTGACCTGTGGTCGGAGAAATTCCGAAATTAAGCCACCAGCAGGTGAAGTAGGGCATTGGGAGCTGCACGAGTTGACCTTAGACAGGTTAACTCTGACCGCTAGCTGGCTTACAGACACCTCTGTAAGGTCAGAGTTAACCTGACAAAAAGTTGACCTGGACATTTTTCTGAGTGTGGGAACGGAAAAAACAGTGGTGCGATTGTATTTTGATGTATGGAACGGTTATGTAAAATCACATTCTAAATAAATTTTACCTTCATAAGTATTTCAAAACGAATTACCGTTTTCGAGAAAATTGTAAAAAAAACTGGTTCGGTTGTATGAGGAAGGGGGGTCCAATTTTGTCCCTTTAAGAATTTACCCTTACCATTTACGAGAAATACTACAGTAAAAAATTTCAAGTCTCTAGCTCAATCCTTTCGAAAGTTATGGTGTTCAAGTACTGACAAACAGACAGAAAGACGGACAAATCTTGTGTTTAAAAAAATATTTTAAACGTACTCTTTCTCGTTTCAGGTCAAATTCATCGTGAGCAATGTCAATGCGCCAATAGAATTTTAAGTACAGCAACAATCAGATTTAAAATTTAATTTAGAATTTAAACCAAAAGTAATACATAACCAAAAGCAAAACTAATCAAAATCATTTTGAAAAAAAAAATAAGAAAACCAAATGTCAAAGATGTCGTTTCTGACTCTAAAAGCTCAAAAGGAAAAATGTCAACAGGACACCGGCGACATGCAAAACTCTTGGGGAAAATTCATTTAAGACTATCTGCCCCCAGAAATCAATAAAGTCTAGTTTTAAATTAAAGAAAAATCTAGATCTGACAAAATGTGGCACAGTTGGACGGAAATGGATAAATAATTACAAAAGTGAACATATTAAAAATAATAATTCGAACGATGTTTAAAAGAAATCAATACAAAGTAAAATTTGATAATTTTTAAACAGACATTTGACAATATATCGATTGCGTTTTTTCTTTAAATTCGAATCAACAGACAAAAGAAATTAAATTGGAGGAAAAACCAGAAGAAATTTTCATTTAATACTCACGAGTACATGAAAATTATTTTGTAGAAGATATAAAATATTGAAAAAGAAAATTTATAAAATTAAATTAATGCGATTTTTAATTTTTAACAAAGCAAACATTTAAAGTAATAATAATGACTCTAATTGTAATATAAACATATAAATAAAAAAAATGTAGTTATATTTGTACTGAGTACATTATAAATGAAATAAAACTTTAATAAAAATATTTTCATAAATCGACTATGAAAAGCTGAAAACAAGAAAAAATGTTGTTTGTCTTTAACTTCATAGTTTTACACAATTACAGATGAATTAATCAATTAAAGGTGAAAAGCGATTTAAATGAACTGAAATTTAATGTCTTGTACAAATAAAAAAAACACATTGAAAGAATGTTAGGATAAATAGGATGGCAAAAAATAATGAAAATAACTATAAAATTATTCCACTTTGACTTTCATACTATGACTGTGTTTTTTTTTATATTTGTTCTAAACCGTTTACTAATAGATTACCAACAAATATTTTTTGTCTATTGAAAATAGTTTTTACCCAACTCGAAATGTCCTTTTTGGAATAAATATCTTTCACTGAAAATTACACTTAATTGGTATTCTTTAAAATAAACTAGATTTCACCTAATTTTAAAATTCCAAAATATCGTTAGTCCCAAAATTTTATCCTCGGCATCAAATTTTCAGAAAAATCTTACAAATATATTGAAAACGTTTTGAATAAATACCTCTAACAACCCTTCCGTTCAAAAAAAATAAATATTGTCTATAAAACAAAGAAATATCATATTTTCTTCCTAATACAAATAAGAAAACCATAAGAAGTTCGTTTTAAATGAGTGAAAAAAAAATACTTGTAAAATAAAGCAGAAAAATCTTCAATTATTCTTTATATAATCCATCAAATAAAATATATTTCTTCAAATAAAACCTTATGAACAAAAAATATAATATAAATAAGGAAATTTAAAAAAAAAACAATCTAATATATAAAATGCTTTTATAGTTTATGTAAAACAATTTTAAGGAGGTATGAAAAAAGATAAATGAATAAATAAAAAAAAAAGAATAAATTTATAGATATATATAAAAAGGGTTAATGTAATGTAAAAGAAAAACAGTTACATATGATGTATAAATAAGTATAAAATAAGTAGAAGTATCGAAGTTAATGTATAGTTTTTTAATAAACACATTTTAACAAAAAATGGTCAAGAAATTTTATTTTATAGTCCAATTAACAAAATATGTCGTAACTTGGTCGCAGCGCTAGACCTTGTGGACGCGGCACCTCGCCACAAACTTGTAAGGAAAGTGGTGATCAAGTGGGAGAAGGTTTTTTTTTTATTTCTGTCTCATTTTTCGGTTCCTTTCCTGTTTATCTAGTACTTTCTTTCTTTATATGAGTTTCCTGTCTGTTTTTCTATTTGTCTCTCTTTCTGTCTCTCTGTCTCTCTGTCTCTCTGTCTCTCTGTCTCTCTGTCTCTCTGTCTCTCTGTCTCTCTGTCTCTCTGTCTCTCTGTCTCTCTGTCTCTCTGTCTCTCTGTCTCTCTGTCTCTCTGTCTCTCTGTCTCTCTGTCTCTCTGTCTCTCTGTCTCTCTGTCTCTCTGTCTCTCTGTCTCTCTGTCTCTCTGTCTCTCTGTCTCTCTGTCTCTCTGTCTCTCTGTCTCTCTGTCTCTCTGTCTCTCTGTCTCTCTGTCTCTCTGTCTCTCTGTCTCTCTGTCTCTCTGTCTCTCTGTCTCTCTGTCTCTCTGTCTCTCTGTCTCTCTGTCTCTCTGTCTCTCTGTCTCTCTGTCTCTCTGTCTCTCTGTCTCTCTGTCTCTCTGTCTCTCTGTCTCTCTGTCTCTCTGTCTCTCTGTCTCTCTGTCTCTCTGTCTCTCTGTCTCTCTGTGTCTCTGTCTCTCTGTCTCTCTGTCTCTCTGTCTCTCTGTCTCTCTGTCTCTCTGTCTCTCTGTCTCTCTGTCTCTCTGTCTCTCTGTCTCTCTGTCTCTCTTTCTTTCTGTCCGTTTGTCTTTCTGTTTTTTTGTCTTTCTGTCCGTTTGTCTTTCCATATATCTGTCTTTCTGTCTTTCTGTTTATCTTTCTGTCTGTCTGTTTTTAAACAAATTCAAGCCATTGCACTGCTTGTCGTATTTTATTTAAACTCAAGTCTTCCAAAAAATTGTACAGTAGAGTAACTCTTAAGTGCAACATGCAAAACACGTATAATTGCACATAAAATTTGTGTCATGATGATTTTTAAGCATTTCTCATACAAATATATTTGGCTAAATGCAACACGGATAATTGCATCAATTTTCAAGTTCGCAAATGTCAAAATTACAATAAATTCTAAACGTGTGACATCTGCATAAATGAAATATAATTACATATGCACCACAAAAGAAATGCACACCACACTCAATTTCACCAATTTTGCACACTGCTATTGATTTCGAAACTTAGTTTTTGCGCTATGTTACACTTTCGCGGGGAAACTACCGAGCCGATTGGCCTGAAGTTTAGCTCCAACATAGACTTGAAAAAACTTAACCCGCAACGACGGGTATGCAAGCTAGTTTAAAATATTTGGCCAGAAAACTTTTCAATGTGAGATTTCGTTTTGATTACTGACTACTGACAGCTTTTTTTCGAACTTTTTTGTCCAATAAATTAGAAATGTTTTGGAAAATGCTGTCTCACCGAAACTTTTTTTTTGTCAGGACATGAAAATAGGTGAAATTTATGTCTAAAATATAGAAAAGTTGCAGTAAATTAGAGGAAATCTGTTTTCCTAATGAGTTTTATGGCGTTTTCGATTCCCTTGCTCTTTTTGTTGCAAAATTGCTTGATCTAAAATTTAAATCGAATAGAAAATTTTAAGAAATTTTTCTAACTAATTGTATTGAATGCAGTAGGCAATCTTCGACTACAGAGTACAGCATGCTCTAAATCTGTGAGACGAATTCGCCATTACACATCAATTTTTACTTTCTTCTACGGAGTATAATAAAGTATTGTATTCATGAAAAATTTCGACCTCTTAATTTTGCCTAAAAAACATATCCCGATCACTCCTGAGTCGATTGGAGTCATATTTAAAAAATGTCTTTCTGTCTGTCAGTCTGTCAGTCTGTCAGTCTGTCAGTCTGTCAGTCTGTCAGTCTGTCAGTCTGTCAGTCTGTCAGTCTGTCAGTCTGTCAGTCTGTCAGTCTGTCAGTCTGTCACTCTGTCAGTCTGTCAGTCTGTCAGTCTGTCAGTCTGTCAGTCTGTCAGTCTGTCAGTCTGTCAGTCTGTCAGTCTGTCAGTCTGTCAGTCTGTCAGTCTGTCAGTCTGTCAGTCTGTCAGTCTGTCAGTCTGTCAGTCTGTCAGTCTGTCAGTCTGTCAGTCTGTCAGTCTGTCAGTCTGTCAGTCTGTCAGTCTGTCAGTCTGTCAGTCTGTCAGTCTGTCAGTCTGTCAGTCTGTCAGTCTGTCAGTCTGTCAGTCTGTCAGTCTGTCAGTCTGTCAGTCTGTCAGTCTGTCAGTCTGTCAGTCTGTCAGTCTGTCAGTCTGTCAGTCTGTCAGTCTGTCAGTCTGTCAGTCTGTCAGTCTGTCAGTCTGTCAGTCTGTCAGTCTGTCAGTCTGTCAGTCTGTCAGTCTGTCAGTCTGTCAGTCTGTCAGTCTGTCAGTCTGTCAGTCTGTCAGTCTGTCAGTCTGTCAGTCTGTCAGTCTGTCAGTCTGTCAGTCTGTCAGTCTGTCAGCCTGTCAGTCTGTCAGTCTGTCAGTCTGTCAGTCTGTCAGTCTGTCAGTCTGTCAGTCTGTCAGTCTGTCAGTCTGTCAGTCTGTCAGTCTGTCAGTCTGTCAGTCTGTCAGTCTGTCAGTCTGTCAGTCTGTCAGTCTGTCAGTCTGTCAGTCTGTCAGTCTGTCAGTCTGTCAGTCTGTCAGTCTGTCAGTCTGTCAGTCTGTCAGTCTGTCAGTCTGTCAGTCTGTCAGTCTGTCAGTCTGTCAGTCTGTCAGTCTGTCAGTCTGTCAGTCTGTCAGTCTGTCAGTCTGTCAGTCTGTCAGTCTGTCAGTCTGTCAGTCTGTCAGTCTGTCAGTCTGTCAGTCTGTCAGTCTGTCAGTCTGTCAGTCTGTCAGTCTGTCAGTCTGTCAGTCTGTCAGTCTGTCAGTCTGTCAGTCTGTCAGTCTGTCAGTCTGTCAGTCTGTCAGTCTGTCAGTCTGTCAGTCTGTCAGTCTGTCAGTCTGTCAGTCTGTCAGTCTGTCAGTCTGTCAGTCTGTCAGTCTGTCAGTCTGTCAGTCTGTCAGTCTGTCAGTCTGTCAGTCTGTCAGTCTGTCAGTCTGTCAGTCTGTCAGTCTGTCAGTCTGTCAGTCTGTCAGTCTGTCAGTCTGTCAGTCTGTCAGTCTGTCAGTCTGTCAGTCTGTCAGTCTGTCAGTCTGTCAGTCTGTCAGTCTGTCAGTCTGTCAGTCTGTCAGTCTGTCAGTCTGTCAGTCTGTCAGTCTGTCAGTCTGTCAGTCTGTCAGTCTGTCAGTCTGTCAGTCTGTCAGTCTGTCAGTCTGTCAGTCTGTCAGTCTGTCAGTCTGTCAGTCTGTCAGTCTGTCAGTCTGTCAGTCTGTCAGTCTGTCAGTCTGTCAGTCTGTCAGTCTGTCAGTCTGTCAGTCTGTCAGTCTGTCAGTCTGTCAGTCTGTCAGTCTGTCAGTCTGTCAGTCTGTCAGTCTGTCAGTCTGTCAGTCTGTCAGTCTGTCAGTCTGTCAGTCTGTCAGTCTGTCAGTCTGTCAGTCTGTCAGTCTGTCAGTCTGTCAGTCTGTCAGTCTGTCAGTCTGTCAGTCTGTCAGTCTGTCAGTCTGTCAGTCTGTCAGTCTGTCAGTCTGTCAGTCTGTCAGTCTGTCAGTCTGTCAGTCTGTCAGTCTGTCAGTCTGTCAGTCTGTCAGTCTGTCAGTCTGTCAGTCTGTCAGTCTGTCAGTCTGTCAGTCTGTCAGTCTGTCAGTCTGTCAGTCTGTCAGTCTGTCAGTCTGTCAGTCTGTCAGTCTGTCAGTCTGTCAGTCTGTCAGTCTGTCAGTCTGTCAGTCTGTCAGTCTGTCAGTCTGTCAGTCTGTCAGTCTGTCAGTCTGTCAGTCTGTCAGTCTGTCAGTCTGTCAGTCTGTCAGTCTGTCAGTCTGTCAGTCTGTCAGTCTGTCAGTCTGTCAGTCTGTCAGTCTGTCAGTCTGTCAGTCTGTCAGTCTGTCAGTCTGTCAGTCTGTCAGTCTGTCAGTCTGTCAGTCTGTCAGTCTGTCAGTCTGTCAGTCTGTCAGTCTGTCAGTCTGTCAGTCTGTCAGTCTGTCAGTCTGTCAGTCTGTCAGTCTGTCAGTCTGTCAGTCTGTCAGTCTGTCAGTCTGTCAGTCTGTCAGTCTGTCAGTCTGTCAGTCTGTCAGTCTGTCAGTCTGTCAGTCTGTCAGTCTGTCAGTCTGTCAGTCTGTCAGTCTGTCAGTCTGTCAGTCTGTCAGTCTGTCAGTCTGTCAGTCTGTCAGTCTGTCAGTCTGTCAGTCTGTCAGTCTGTCAGTCTGTCAGTCTGTCAGTCTGTCAGTCTGTCAGTCTGTCAGTCTGTCAGTCTGTCAGTCTGTCAGTCTGTCAGTCTGTCAGTCTGTCAGTCTGTCAGTCTGTCAGTCTGTCAGTCTGTCAGTCTGTCAGTCTGTCAGTCTGTCAGTCTGTCAGTCTGTCAGTCTGTCAGTCTGTCAGTCTGTCAGTCTGTCAGTCTGTCAGTCTGTCAGTCTGTCAGTCTGTCAGTCTGTCAGTCTGTCAGTCTGTCAGTCTGTCAGTCTGTCAGTCTGTCAGTCTGTCTGTCAGTCTGTCTGTCAGTCTGTCTGTCAGTCTGTCTGTCAGTCTGTCTGTCAGTCTGTCTGTCAGTCTGTCTGTCAGTCTGTGTACAAGATTTCTCAAAAACTAATAGAGCTAGCGCCATGAAATTTTATAGGCATGTTGGGTTCTGAAATGGGACGATCCTATCAACTTTTGGTGGAAATCCGTTAACCGGAAGTATCCAAAATGGCGGTTTTTCAAAAATCGCAATTTCGTTTTTCTCGATTTACTCCCAAACTACTCGTTTTTTAGTGGCCTTAAGTATGACAAAACTTGGAGAAAATAAAATTTCCCACACTTTTGTCTTTAGCTATAACTCGATATCTCCACCTGTTATCGAGATAAACCGTTATTTCCAAAAAAAAACACTTTTTTGCGATTATCTCGAAAACTAACGGGTTTTTGCTGACTGAATGTATGAAGTGAATTAATGAGAATGGCATTCTGCACAATTTTGTTTCTTACCGTTATCCGTTATCTTTTACCGTTATTGAGATATTTTCATTATTAAATCATATGTTTGCGAATAATTTGCAAACTAACGGTTTTTCGACAAATCAGTTAAAAGAATAATTAAAAATGTTAACATTTTCTACATTTTTGCCATTTACCGTAAATTGATATCTTTTACAGTTCTCAAGTTATCTCAAATTTTGTACGTTTTTGATATTTTTGAATAAACCAAGAATTTATTGGGAGGTCGTCTTAGGTTGACAACGCGACAGGGCTCTAGCGTAAATTGCACAGGGTCGTAGATTTTGTAGAAGAAAGTTTTGTGTTGACCACAACTGATATTTTTATTAGTTGTTGAAAGTTGTATCGCAATTAAATTTGTAAATTTCTTCCAAAACAACTTTTCAAAAATTTTTAAACGCGCGTTGTGGGGAAACTATTAGAGTACAAGTTTTCCGTCTTCAGTTGATTGATTGATTATGACAATTTTTGAGATATTAAAAATAAAACTTTTCCTCAATGTCAACAAATTTTTTTTTTCATTATTCAGAGAAATTGTTGGTCCTTTGGTTTTGTGAATTTTCAAATGTTTCTTTTATTTTTAACGACAAAAAAGGTATTTTGATAGAACCACAATCTTACAGTGAAATAAACCTTTTATACAAACCTTAAGCTTCGACTTTAATCAAAGTTCGGCTTCGGACAAAAGCTGACCTTTAGTTGTACTCTAATTAGAACTAATCAATAGCAAACAAATTACGCATAAAAAATTCAATTCAACAGAGTATGACAAAAACTAAATGAATGCTCACGAGCAGAGAACTATAATTTGTATATCTATTGGGAAATTTACTCGAATTGAACAAATTTTAACCTGATAAGGTGGTAGGTAAATATACAATAGATACTTTTAGATGGGTTATATTGTTATATAGTTACCAATATTGTTTCCTGGCCTACGTTATTTGAAATAAGCAATGAAATTTAATTGTAGGAATTCCGGGTGACCGGAAAACACTGGAACGAGCTTAGATATATAAAATGGGGATACGCTTCACAGTTTTGGGTTCATAGTGTATTCCTATTCCGATCAAATCACAGACCAGAAAGCACATTAACGTCGATATGCCCGAAATGCTATCAATTAATCACTGCGATTGTGGCTACGTCAACACTAGCTTTAATTAGAACAACTTAATTTAATGGGTTTCCTCCATTCTAAGATTTAGCCATGAATTTGGTCAAGGGATTTCCCAAAGAAAATTTCATATGGCAAGTGGAGAATGAGGAAAATGGAAATGGGTGTACGCTTCAAATTGAGTTTCATCGAAGTTTACAGAAATGGGAATTTAGATGTCCTGCGCTGCTTTTTGTAGCGTTGCATTGCGTAGAGTTTTTGGGGTCTAGTGAACAACAACCACAAGCGAATGAATGGGTTTCGTTTTTGGGATACGGTTTCCTTCGCCATGTCCTTTAACGTGACAACTAAAGTGATTGGTATTGAGTTAATGGTAAACACGTGTCGTGTCAAACATTTACGACGATTCCACACCGCATATTTTATTCATTTCGATTGACACGGCCGGAAAATGGGCTTTACACAAGCGGTATTTTTTTTTTATTCGTTCAAACAGGATTACAGTAAAAGGACGAGAATGATTATTTCATTAATTACGATGGAATTACCCGAAAAATGAAACGTCGTAGTTTTCATTTTTATCGTATTTCCCACATCGAAATGACGCGACGAACGATGTCAGATCAGGATAATTTCATTTTCATTTTTCGTTGATGACAGAAGTTGAAATCAACGGTTAACATTTGTTAAATGAAGAACATAATAACGTGTAAATTCGCAAATTGGAAGACATTAAATGAGAAAATTAATGTATCCACCTCCGAGTAAATGGTCTCTAAAATTAACATCGACATTATGAGAAAAAGAGATTTATACTGTTGTGATGATAACTTTGTACACTGCATTAATTTTATTCAAATAATAAACATATCATAAGCAAAAGCTGGGGATATCAGTAACCATCATACTCCATTGGTGTACAGTAGACGACCAAATAACGTGAAACTGACGAATATATCCTTGGTGGGATTAAATGTGGGCTCGAAGGTATCTTCGCCGGGGCTTAAGTTTGAAGCTTAAAATTGTGCCTATAAAATATAAGCAAAATGTAATTTAAAATCGTAATCTTCTCTTCGAAATAATACATATTTCCCTTATTTCGGTATCCCCTTTTTATGACTGTAACCATTCTCCTGTTGCCGCTTTTCTAAATACTTAAATTGTCTTCGTCACTAATTTATATTCATGAAAATTTAAATTGGCACATGCTTGTCATTAAAACTTTTATCCTTCGATTTGCATATTCGCACAATGAAAAACTCGAGTAGGTACCTTTCTATAACTCCGTTTATTGCGTCCATCACTGGCTCCGAATGAATGGATGAGCTTACAAAATTCAGAAAGTTTCCTTTTCCAGCCAAAATCAACTTCACAGATTAATCCCATGTGATGAACAAAAGTATAATAAATTTTACCACCATACATACTGGAATATCTACTATATATGAATATTTAGTGATATTTTAATCGGTTTATCTAAATATCTATGATTAAATTATCTTTTGGTTCATGCTGGGGTGGCTGATAATGGGTATTATCTCATCATTTTGATGGTAGAGGGTTATTGTTGAAACCTTAAAGTTTATTCCATTCAGTGCTTATATTTTTTAATAGTAAAATTATAGTAAAATCTTCTGAAAGTGACTGAATCTTTTTTCAATGCCAAAATATTTATTTAATATTTACGGCCAAGCAAACTTGAGTTAAAAAAATTAAAATTACGCCAAGCCATGCGTGGCTTGGTTTTTTTTTTTTTTTTGTTTTCATTGCATTGACATTTTACACCTTCGGCTTCGGCCAAACTTTCGTCTTAATTTTGGCCGAAGGTGTGATTTTTGGCCGAAGGTGTGATTTTTGGCCGAAGGTGGCCGAAGCCGAAGCAGATTAATCGGTCGGACTCTAGTCACGGCTAACAAAATGGTGCTTGGATAGAAAACGGTTACACCTTTAAAAAAAATTACTTGCCTGTGGCATATTTCACCAACTCACAAATTTGGATTTACAAGTATTTTTTGAGTGTTTTTAAACAAAACTTGTAAATTATTGGCTTATTTCGTATTAGTAGGGTCGGGTAGGGTGAAGTGGTCCGTAGGGAGAAGTGGTCCACCACCATTTTTGTTAGTAATAGTGACATTAGAACAGAATATGCATCGGTTGCTCTTGATGAGAGCTTGTCTTTTATTACTCATTGAATTGCGCAGACGTATATCTGTACCCCAGAGGTAAACTGTCGTAACTGACATTTTGCAAATTTTACAGGAGAGCCATTTTTAGTTCGGAATTGCAATTTTTATTGTGTATGATTTTCGGTAATTATTTGAAACTTTTGTAGTTTATTTTATTTTAGGACATTGTTTAAACAAAATATTAGTTGATATATAAATTTGTAATCAGTGGGGGAGCAGTTACAACCTTTTATCTCTAACCATTTTGCTTCATCCGGAGCAGTTACAACCTATAACTGTAACGAGTTTGCTTCACCATATAGTCAAATTAGACATTATAATCATTACCTACTGTCTAGATACGATACTTTGCCAATTAAAAATATACGTCCCCACAATGTAGTTTCAACAATAACCCCAAAATCGCGGTTTTGTCAGTTACGACAGTTAACCTCTGGGGTACAGATATTTACTCACTCTCATAGACCAGTGCCAAAAAACATTGTTGAAAGTTTTCGCAAGTATTCACATTCAACAACATTTTGACGCTTAACAACTACACCGAAGAAACCAAGACCAAAACTCATTTGTTACTTTCGAATAAACCATATTTTTTATCAAACATCATGATTATACTTTTATTTGTCATTTAATTTTATGTTTATGCGATTTCTGGAAAGTTTTTGAGGGTAGACCACTTCTCCCTACCATTTTGAAAATATCGAAATATCAAAGTTATCGAAAAATGCCTGAAAATGAAATTTAATGTCAAAAAGTTGGCAATCTGTGAATGCAGAAAGTTAGCTTAGGTCCTGCGCTTGCGATTTGACTATCTTATCATGCAAAATTCCAATTTTTGACCATTTTATGGCCAACAATAAAAACGTGGACCACTTCATCCTACCTGACCCTACAAACTTGTAATTGTAATTTGTAGTTTTGTGAAATAGGCCACATATGAATTTAATAAAAATCACAATTCCTACATAAATTCGTGATTAAACAAGTTTCCATAAAACTTTACATTTTTCTCGGAAAGTTTGCGCAATTTTTTTTAAATTTTTTCAGATTACAATACAAGACTTTGTAAGGCCAAAAAAATCATTTTTATATTTTTCGTTCGACTGCCTGCCTATCTGTATGACTATTTACGAACCACGCGAAAACGGCTTAACCGATTTCAATAAAATTTAGTGTACGAGTAGACTCACTTACAGAAAAAATCATAGGATATATGATTTTGATCAGCCCCATCTCCTCCGACACCCCTTCTCGGATACCTTTTGAACCGTTCGGCAGACCGAATTCTGTGGTGAGTAAAGAATCTCACAAAAAAGCATCCATCATTAAAAAAAAGTTACCCCTTCTTCTGAATGTCACACCACCCTCTACTATTTCTTGGATAGCTGAACGAATTTTGATCTAGTTTCCATTTGACAATTAGATAGGTCGTGCCTTAGAAAAATTTCCTTCCCACTTGAATCTTACCAACCCCGTCCCCCGTTGCCTTTCCTCTGCTATCTCATAATCTACTGAAGCAATTTCCATCAAGTTCTTACCAACAGGTAAATAGTTTTAGCGGATAGCCAACGGCTTCGGAGGATGTAAAAGCGGTGGTCCTGCGGAGGCGAAAAGCAGGATGTAGGAAGGTTCTGCATGGATAACAAAAATCCACTTTTCCGTGTTTTCCTGAAAAAAAGTTGCAATAGAGGTTTTAGGAGATCACAAACCTGACGCCAAAAATCTGTGATTTGTACCTGAGGATTCTGTGAGCACATTTTGTTAAAAATTATTATGAAGTTATTTTCGAGATTTGTTCGAGATTTGTTCGAGATTTGTTCGAGATTTGTTCGATATTTCTAAGACGCATACAAAATACTTGTGCAAAACACTAACTCGGCAACGAAGAATCCATATTCTAGTTAAAATATTTATTTAATTGGCCAATTATTTTTAAAAGCCATACATTTCTAAAAGAAAAATTCACCATCGAAACCTGTAAGAACTTATTTGCTTCTTCTTCTCCTCCAATCTCCTTTAGATTATTTTCTTACTTTCCTCTTTTATAGATGGGATGTATTGTATTCAATACGGAGACCGACTCGAGAACGGGAGCCGATAAAAAATTTCTGATCAGTACGAGATCTGTTTCACGTAAAATTTTTCTGTCGGTCGGATTGTCGGTCAGTCTTCCCTACGTATCTTAAATAACTCGAGAACGCGTTGATCTAGCAACTTGAAATTTTTTGTAAATGAGTTTTGCAAAAATCGTAGTTTTCTATTAACCCTTTGTTGCATAGTGTTGTAACAACACCTTTTCTAATTCAGTTTTTTAATATTATAACATATATTTCATGCCCTTATATTGACTAAATTCATTTCGTAAGTATCCTAGGACATCAATTGTTATAAAAAAAAGTAATGTGCGCTTTTTTTTATAAATACTGCATTTTATGAATAAATAAAGAGCAAAAAAGTAGCTATTTTGGAGATTAAATGTAACTGTGGCAAATCTATTACAGTTAAAAAATCGGTAATTAGCTTTTTAAAGGTTTTTTGGGTCGCTGATTATGAATCTGAAGTCAAAAATTCAAAATGGCGGATCCAATATGGCGGTCAAAAAAGATAAAATTCATTAGATTACGCTGAAAACTAGTATACATAATTTTATCTTTTTTGACCGCCATATTGGAGCGACCCCAAAAACCCTCGGATACCAAAAACCGTGAAAATTAATTCCATAGAAAAATGTATGCCTGAAAGGGTTAACTTTTGAAAAAGTTACGATAGCTATAACGGGTACCTCTCATACATTTTTTTGAAAAAATACCGTCTTTTGAAAATTTATCGAAACTTTTGGAGTTTTTGGGAAAAATTAATAAAACAAAATTTAAAGGATGTAAAATTTTCTACATTTTTTGTTTCAAAGGTTTTTACGCATCTTTAACGGTTTTCAAGATTTTTTTTAAAAAAGAGGCTTTTTGAAAATTTCTTGAAAACTATGCGCTTTTGTGAAAAAATGTTCATAACTAAATTCGAAGAAAATCAAATTTCCTCCATTTTTACCTTTAACGGTTTTTACACATCATTAACGGTTCTCAAGATATTTGAAAAAATATCATTTGTTATTATAATTTTTTTCCGAAACTAAATATTGCAGAGGAAAGTTTTGTGTTGATCGCAACTGGTATTCTTTTGTGTGGACATCGTCTTTAATTTTAACTTTTTTATAGTTGTGCGTTCAATAGAATCATTAATGTCGGTGCCAATGTGATAAAATCTTTTAAGCGTTAAATGGGACAAACATTCCGAAACAATGACACTAAACTCATGCTAACAGTATTGGCCCCATTAAATTTTCGGTCCGCCTTTGCCCTTTTTCGCTTAAGCAAACATTTCTTCCCGTTGCATATTAAACTTGCCCCAAAGAAAAGAAAATGAGCGGAATAAAATTGTTGTGTATTCACTAAAGTGCTGGAAAGTGAGTTCAAGTATCGTCTGTAGGATACACCAATAGTAGCCACTTAAATGATTTGCAGTGGAGCGAGAGAGGGGAGGCGGTCTTGAAACTCCATTCTCGCAAGTATAACATTTTCTCCAATTTCCTTTTCTTAGCTGAATTCATAATGAGCTTGTCTTGTATAGTTAATTAATTATTCAGCAGAATAAGAAAAGAGAGGCTGTAACGAATACAAAACTCTGCCCGCACTCATCCGCTACGCTTTTAAGAATATCTTTTAAGAATATACGTACATTCTTGTTTCGGCATAGGGACGTGAAATCCAAAAAAAAGCACTACGAAAACTCATCTTAGCTTATATTGCTATAGAAGTTAAGTATAAAAATATCGAATTTTTACCAGGATACTGAAACAAAAATCCCTATATTGGAAACGCTAAACTCTGAACGTATATCCTTATCGCCACGTCGGCGTATAACTGTAGATATGAATGAGTGTGAAGTTGAGACATTAACGAAAAGGAGCATGTAATGAAATTTAAGGAGTCCCCGATACGAAGGCATTTAAATGATTTTGGCATTCAAAGAGCAGATTGCTAAATTAGAGCTTATTAGTCCATGACCTAATAAAAATCGAGTGGAAATGAAACAAAAGATTTCCATCGACGGAGATTTAATATAATACTTAAGTACATCAATGACATTTAATAAGTTAATGAGTTCGAACGGAAATCAGTATTATTTTTATCTTGCCGTATACACCAATATAGTCCGTTCGCTATCGGAATTTTTATATCCTTGCTGACAAGAGAAAAATTACACAACCTATTCTTGTGAATTTCTTTAGTGATTCATTTCACGTTTATCGTGTAATGAAAACAACGCAAATTTCTTGTACTTCGTTTTTAAAATGTTTTTAGGGTTTCCATGAAACGCACCCTACATTAGGGTCAGGCAGGCATTGCCCTGAAGGATCTCATTATACGATATATCATATACTCGTAAGAGTATATTAGATTTAGTATATCGTTTGTAACGCCTCGAACCAATCATCGGACACAAATATGAACTACACCAGGGTATTAGGGATGACAAAAGATTTTGATTTCCGCATGTCCGTCCGTCTCAATGTCTATCGGTTTGTCTGTGTGTGCGGCTGTCCGTCTGTCTATGAGCAGCATAACTTTCGAAAGGATTGAGCTAGAGACTTGAAATTTTGTGTAGTTTCGTTTCTCGTAAATAGCTAGGCTAAGTTCTTGAACGGTTAAAATTTGACCATTCCTTTCCCCCTCCCCCATACAAACGGAACAGTGTTTTGTAATTTTCTCGAAAACGGTGAGTCATATTGAAAAATTTGTTATAGTAAAACCACAGAACAATTACTATTATAGAATGGAAAGCTCTAACAAAATTTTTTGTGTTGGGAGCGTACATCCGAGGATTTCTATAGCTGTTACATGACAGTGTACATGAACACTGAGCGATTTGGTGGTGTGTGGCAATATGGATTCCCATGTGTCACTTGAAATGAAAACAAATCAAAACAAAATCGGATAATGGAAATGTTTTATGGAGAATTTGATATTTCCATTAAATTAGTAATGTTCTTATGTGTTGAAAGGTGTTAAATTTAATTTAGTTTTAGTTTTTAATTGTTTTAAGGCCCGTTCATGTGCAATTCTGTCGATCTTTCGTTATACTTTACCTTTCTGTTGTTGATGGGACTCGCAAAAACTTTCTGTTTGGGATTTTAATGGAACATTCCTTCACTAAATAGTGGTGAATTTGTGATTTATTCATTTTCATGTGAAATTATGCAATGTTAACACGCTAAAATGTGATTATCCATCAAAATCAATCGTTGCAATGAAATGTCATGCAAAATGTAAACAAAAGTGCCAGCACTTTTCTGTATGTATTGTAAAAGGGTGTTTTATTTGATTTTTTTGGTCGAGTGTATGACAGCAGAAAGGGGAAGTGAAATAAAAAAACCGATTTCTATAGTGTAGTGCTTACTCTAGTGGAAGTTAATGAGGAAAGGCCTTACTTTCCATTCTATATAATAGTTGTTCTGTGGTAAAACATAATAGAATTGTACATTAAGTAAAAATTGTACATACATCAAAATTCAATACGTCTGCTTTCCCCCTCTTCCATACAAATGGAATACTTTTTTTTCTGTTTTCTCAGAAATGGTTAGTCGTATTGAAAAATTTATAAAGATGAAATATGTTTAGAATATTAACCTTCTCAGAATCGATGTCAATTTTAAATGGCAAGGATTTCAAGTCTCTCGCCCAATATTGCGCTAATGCACTATACTACCGAAAAGAGTTTCTCTAAGAAAATAAAACTTTCCGCTCATAATTCGAACTGCTCCTGCAAAAATATAATATAATAATATAATTTATACTTCTTGGAAATTAATATCTTCACATATTTTTCCTGTAGAGACGATTCTTTATACATTTACCTTTTTATACTCGTATGGTGAAACCAAAGGGTATATTAACTTTGCCTTACCGTTTGTAACACCAAGATCCCGTCATTACACACAAAAATGATTTACGCAAGTGGGTTTAGAATGATAAAAAAATTGAATTTTGCATGTCCGTCCGTCTGTCCGTCTGTGGCGCGGATTGCGGGCGCACGGATTAAGCTAGAACCTGAATCGTACGTCGATGCGTCCGTCATGCGTCCGTCACGTTGACAGTTCGAGTAGAATCAACGGGATGCTATGAGTACTCCCCTAATAATACGTTTTCCGATGCGGCAACCGCATAGAGTAGGTCGAATTTCTACTTTTACATGCGGCAACGCACAGAAATGTCATTTCCCAAAAAAGTTTGTTTACGATTTAAGCAATTTAAGTATGGAACAAATAGAAAGTAATTGTTTCGACGATAAACTAATAGAAGAAATGCAAAATATTGAGTTAACTCCAGATTCGTTGCCGTACCCAACTGTCACCGCATCGAACTGTCAACCGGACGCACGCATGACGGACGCATCGACGTACGATTCAGGTTCTACCTTTAAGCTAGAGACTTGAAATTTTACGCAGAATCGTTTTTCGTAAAATGCAAGGCTAATGGGCAAAAATGAACCATTAGGGGGGGGGTACCACCCATACGAACGAAACTATTTTTTGTGAATATCTCAAAAAACGGTGCATCTTATCAAAAAAGTGCAAAAACAAAAGTTATTTAGGATATGATCTACTCAAAACTGCCATACATCAAAATCCGATTGGAATAAATTTTAAAAAATCTTATTGAAAAGTTTGACTTCAGTGGAATTTTTATTCAACTGTTCGCCGTTCACTTAAATCACCATACGGGTTTTCAATAATTGCCAGATTGGCAATTATAGCTTTTGTTATGTTTATTATTTACTTTTTTTTATTGTTTGTGTAGTCCTTCGACAGACGGTAATCATACCATGTCTAGCACGATTATATCAAACATTGTAATCTAACTGAATTAAATAAAAACAATTTTTATTAATATTGTTATTATGTTTAGAATATGATTTTACATAACTTATCTATACATCAAAATCCAGTTGGACCACTCCCTCCCCATACATATTGAACACCTTTTTTATATTCTTGGAAAGGGTGAGTCGTATTGAAAAATTTATAATGGTAAAATCTGTTTGAAATATGCTTTTACATAACCGTTCTATACATCAAAATCCAATTGGATCACTCCCTCTCACCTTCTCCAATACAGACGGATTTTTTAAAATAAACATTTTTTCTGTCATCATTTTATATCCTTTAAATTTTGTTGTATTTATTTTTTCTCAAATGCGCATTGGTTTCAAGAAATCGTGATTTTCAAAAAACCATATTTTTTCAAAAGAATTGTACAGGAGATACCCGTTA
Source organism: Chrysopilus asiliformis (assembly GCA_964034945.1). NCBI lineage: Eukaryota > Metazoa > Arthropoda > Insecta > Diptera > Rhagionidae > Chrysopilus > Chrysopilus asiliformis. The sequence goes on from OZ035962.1 coordinate 82,041,792, forward strand.
TAGCTAGATTGACTTTTCCAAAAGTTGATAGAAAGCTACGATTTTCGTAAAACTTATTTACAAAAAACTTTAAGACGCTATTCGCGTTCTCAAGTTATTTAAGATACGTGAAACAGACAGAGTGACAGACAGATGCACGGACATCCTCATTATTTTCCCTCAAACGGATTTCGTACTGATCAGAAAGTTTCTATCTGCCCCCGTTCTCGAGTGAGTCCCCGTCATACTTTCCTTTTATAGCAGAGGAAAGTAAAAATGGGATAAAACAAGTTTTTTTGCGAAACTAATTTATTTTTTATTAGCAGTATTTAAAATATAGGTACTTCGTATTTTCGTGAATAATTTTAATATAGGTACAAGGGAAATACATTTTCCATGCTTACGCACAAAAACCCTTAATTTTTTGCTATTTCTAGAAATATAAGTCCTTAAATATTCATTCATCATGGTATAAAACAACCAGGAATAAATTTCTCGAAATGAGACATTTAGGGTACTTTTTCATCGAGAAATTACCAAACGAATCAATAAATTTCTTTACACCAATAAAAATCTCACTTGAAAACGTCACCATTTTTTTTATCCTTTTGACGTCTGGTTATTTTGTATATCGGCGCATCCTTTTATACTCAATGATTCAAACAAAACAATACTCAATCAGACCCTAGTTAAGTCTTCGACAATTTTTATGCTTTTACATAAAATTTTAATGCGACATCAAATCTAATGTACTCAACAAGAAAAGCAGCACATTTTTAGCTTGATATAATAATATCCTTGTTTTCCTGGCCATAACAAAGATGTGGGGTTGTGCTTGGCGACAGTGGGCGAATGGGCGGCTGCGTTCGGGCATAACCCGGCATAAGAAAAAAAAGAGGTACAGCAAGATCGTATTATAGATCTATACGTTTAATCTTTATAGTATATTAGGTTGTTGTAATGTAAAGCCTATAGTCGTCAATGTAGATATTGAGCTTTAGCTGAGGTGATTAGGTGGGGGTTAAGGTTTACTGATTCCGATTCCTGATGGTTAATGCTGAATTGGCTGAATATGCTAGATGCTAGTGCTGCTAACGGCTGCTGGCGGGCCTGTTTTCTGTTGTTTTAATCGGATTTGCGTTTGCCAAGATACACAAAATTGGAATCTCGTCTCCTTCTCCGCTTTTTTTGGCTTAGGTTTATTTTGGCATTGACTTCTCAATCCTGAACTTTGCTCCTTTCTTAACTGCTCCAGTTCTCTTAGTACGACGTACAACCTACAACGTTTACAGTTTGTGTTTTTTTGTTTTTGTCTTTGTCTTTAGTCCTTTACAGTCCTGATCGTCCTGTCGAACATTTTGTCGTCTCGGACGGTTATTGGTGTTTGCTTTCTCACATGTTTTTTTTTTCTTTGATTCGTTCAGGAATATTTTCTTTGTTTATTTTACTTGTGTCCTTTTCGTTACTTTTCTTATAAGCACTTATACTGCTGGTATTTTACTCACTAGAATGGATTAGCAGATTTTCTTTTTACGATGCGGACGTGTCACATTTTCGTTCACTTGGATACTCAACACATCTTAAATTGTTTGTGTTGCGATGTTGAGACTAGTTCGAGCCAAAATTATATAAAAAGGTACTATAATTTTACGGTGTTCCTTTGTTTACTTAAAAGCTCAAAAAAAAAAGCTTCAAGTATTTACTTTATTTGTACACAATTTCACAAACACGAATTTACGCATAAATAAAATTTTCTTAACTTCTATCTTGGAGTCAATAACAAGCTGAGTATTTTTCTATAAAATGATAGGAATGTTATTTTTTAGATTAGCATTCGATACCCAAACAAAATTGTATTTTCATGTGATTTTTGTTTATCTTTCGGATTCAATGTAGCTTTCTCTATGGTTCTATTTTGTAGAACTTTTTACAATATTTTTCTGGTGATCCAATAAAGTTAAAAAAAAAATATTAAAAAGTAACCAAAAAATATTTCCACTTTATCATGCGTGTCACATTTAATTATTTCAATATTTTAGAGATACAATTCCACTATTCACATAAAAAAATACATTTCCACTATTACACATAAAACAGGCTATGATCCACACAAAACTTTCCTCTGCAATACTTTGTTTCGGAAAAAATATGTTGAAAATAATATTTTTTCAAATATTTTGAGAATCTTTGAAGATATTTATAAATCGTTAATGGAAAATTGCAAGAAATTTGTTTTGCTATAAATTTGGTTACACGCTTTTTTTCATAAAAGTGCATAGTTTTCTAGAGGTTTTCGAAAAAACTGATTTTTTTCAAATACAGTAATCCCTCGAACTGCGCGGTTTCGGACTGTGCAGTTTCGCAACTGCGCGGTTAAGTTTTTAACACCAAAATTTCGAACTGCGCGGTAAAAATTTCGCAGCTGCGCGGTTTTTTTTATAATTTCCGTATAAAAAACATGTTCTGAACATATATTTTGGTGAATCCCCGACAAGAAGGAATCAGCTGGTAATTTGGTATCTTCGTACATATTTGGTAATTTCCTGCTTATATTAGTGTTTATATTTAGTGGAAATTGTGACATTAGGTAAGACAATTGGTGGGGACGAATTTGAAGACTTAGAGTCAGAAGATATCATGGAAGTACTTGCAAGCAATGAAGAAAATATGACTGCTGACGATATTTTGACACAGTTCGGCGATAATTATAGCGACGAAAATGATGAAAGTGAAGTTATAGAGATTATAAGAAAGAAAAACCTTACACACGAAAAACTGACAAATTTTTTAATGCTTGGTAGTCAACTATAATAAGAAACTCTTAATTTGGATCCTGATATGGAGCGTGCCTTAAAATTTCGGTGAAATTTGACAGCCGCTTTAGCCCCATACGTAGAAATGCATAATGAAAAACAAAAATCGGGTAATCAATCACTAATTTTTCAAAAAGATTAGTAATACATACAGTCAGCGAAATAAATATACAGCCACCCTTATATCCGAATTTCACAAGTGCATGTAGTGGGCTACGAAAGTCAACAAAAACCGTTATGTTTTTTTTTGTGTCCTTTATTAACTGATCAATCAATTTAGTGCATTTCGTCGCACCATTGCTGTTGTATTCGGATGTTGTCAATATTTTATTTCATACATGTGCTTTTTCTTGAGTTTTGAGCGCGAAATAAATATAAAGCCATTCAACAAAAAACCCGCAAAAACATTGTTTTAAACAAATTAACTAAGTAGGAATGAATAAATTTAATCAAGAATAGTCTTAAAATTTCTTTTTTTTGTGGATTTCTTAAATTTTTTTAGAAATGGGTCGTGCAAAACCTTTAAATGATGTAGAGAGGGCTAAAATTGAACTTTTAAAGGAAAATGGACATTCTTATCGACAAATTGCCATTAAAATATAAAGATCACATTGCGTGGTGGACAATTTTATGAAATTAAAAGATTTCTATGGGCAAAGAACATCAAACGGTCGACCAAAACTAGTTTCTGCAAAACAAAAAAAAACGGATTTTTTGTTAGACCCGGGGAAACCATTTAACGTGGGCTCAAATAAAGGATGAACTGCAATTGCCAGTAGGGAACAGAAGGATTCAACAAATTTTACAATCCTGCCCAACTCTGAAATATGCAAAAAGACCTAAAAAACCTACATTATTACAAGCTCACAAATCCGCAAGACTTGGTTTTGTCAGAAATCACATGTCATGGACGCAAGAATGGCACAGGGTCATATTTAGTGACGAAAAAAAGTTTAATCTGAAGTTTAAAAGATTAAATTTTAAACAGTTTTAAAGATTAAATGGTTTCCCCGGGTCTAACAAAAAATCCGTTTTTTTTTGTTTTGCAGAAACTAGTTTTGGTCGACCGTTTGATGTTCTTTGCCCATAGAAATCTTTTAATTTCATAAAATTGTCCACCACGCAATGTGATCTTTATATTTTAATGGCAATTTGTCGATAAGAATGTCCATTTTCCTTTAACCCTCATACGTCCCTTATTCTGATGCACGCTAAGTATCTTAGTGGTCATTTTCGACCAATGCGTAGTTTATCGATGAAAAGTTCTTGATAAGTATGTTTTCTACAATATTTAATATTTGTATTTCAGTATCTTAAAATTACAAAACAAAAACAAAAGTATTTTGTCAACAAAAAGAAAATAATAGTTCATTTTTATCTATATATATATAAAAATGGAAGTTTGTTGGTTGGTTGGTTTCAAGTTACAATACTCAAAAACTACTGGACCGATTTTTACGCGGTTTTTTGTAAAATGATCTGGGTTGCCAGGAGCCGGTTTTTAGCTATTCGAAACGGAAGGTCCTGTAAGGATAACGCAAATATCCTTTTTCCCATTTTTTCCAGGAAAAAATTGCAATTTGGAGTTTTAGGGGTCGCTGATCATAAATCCTGTATTAAATTTTCAAAACTCGAAACAGAAGGTCCTGTAAGGTTTATTAAAAAGCTTTTAAGTTATTTATAGTTTTTTGGCATTCTAAAATTTAAAAAAAATAAGGGACATATTTCATTCTTGTATAAAATATGTAAAAAAAACTTTTTTTTGTTGCTTGAAATGGCTCTGATTGTCACAGAATTAAATTATCTTTTGACAACAAGGTTTCATGATCATCGTCCCAATTGACCAAATTGGTTGGAAAACCAATTGGATTTCCAATCATCTTGTACCAAGTACCGAAGGTACGATTTATGGAATTTTGACTGGAAATCTAAGATTTTTTCCTGTGAAAATGGTCATTTTTGTACCATAAGTTCCATAATTCCAAATGTTCCCACAAATATTCTTAAACTTTATAAAGGAAAATTGCGTGGTACATTTGGACACGGTACAAAAATTCCAACATTGGTCAATTCAAAAACTTCATCATCATCTGACGAGAAATATTTATAATTTTCTGATATATTCATGGCTATTCTGGAATTCGAAGTTAACACGTAAAACCAAACTCAGTCGATTCGATTCGAAACTCAATTGGTATTCTGATACAGTAGAGCACATCGAATTTCGCATAATTTTATGTGCATTTATCCGTGTTTTGAATTTATCCGTGTATATTTCTATGAAAAATGCTTGAGAATCCTCCAGGCACAAATTTTGCGTGCAATTAAAAGTTTTGCATTTAAGCGGGTTGCATTTAAGTGTGTTTTACTGTATTCTGAAATATGCAAAATGTAATTCTACCCTTAAAACGGTACTTGATCATAGTGAATCGAACAGAAGTGAGACGCAGCGGATCAAGAATACAAATTGAGGGGAAATCGAACAAACTTAACGCTATTTCGGATTCCAGAATAGGCACGATTGTCTCAAATTTCGAAGACCTCTTCTTCTTCGTCGCTCATCATATTCAAGTCTTCAATTTCAAAATTCGTCAAATTTTGATTACACATTTTTCAAATTCAAGCTATATTTTTCGATAAAGTAATTGTTTTCTTCATTCAACAAAATAAGTAAAAAATATTTATTATCTTTTCAAATTTCAATAGTAATGACTAAATTTGATGCTTTCAAGAATATTACGGAAAATATCAGGGCATACTATTTTTAAAAAATGTTTAAACCTGATTATGGTCATTTTCGACCAAAGGGCCTTCAGTGTGAGTTTTTTTATACACAAAAATCTAGCATAACTTTTTTTATTTTATTGATTGAAAAAGGTGTATTTGAAAAAAAGAAGCACAGATTTAAAATATCTACTTAAAATATTAAAAATTATAGGAGTTATGATTCCAAACATTATGCTTTTGGTCGGAAATGACCATAAGACCCTATTAGGGTTAAAAGTTCAATTTTAGCCCTCTCTACATCATTTAAAGGTTTTGCACGACCCATTTCTAAAAAAATTTAAGAAATCCACAAAAAAAAAGAAATTTTAAGACTATTCTTGATTAAATTTATTCATTCCTACTTAGTTAATTTGTTTAAAACAATGTTTTTGCGGGTTTTTTGTTGAATGGCTTTATATTTATTTCGCGCTCAAAACTCAAGAAAAAGCACATGTGTGAAATAAAATATTGACAACATCCGAATACAACAGCAATGGTGCGACGAAATGCACTAAATTGATTGATCAGTTAATAAAGGACACAAAAAAAAACATAACGGTTTTTGTTGACTTTCGTAGCCCACTACATGCACTTGTGAAATTCGGATATAAGGGTGGCCGTATATTTATTTCGCTGACTGTAGCATATCTTTCTATTACTTTAAATATGTCGCAAAATAAAAACTTTTTTCTATTTTTTTTTTGGAATTTTTCTAATATCTGGGACCTAACCCCAATATTTCATACAAAGTAGGGTTCACAGTGCGCGGTTTTGCAGTACGCGATCTTTTTGTGGAACGTATCTACCGCGCAGTTCGAGGTATTACTGTGTATTGAGAACCGTGAGAGGTAGAAAAAGGAAAAAATGTGGAAAATGTCACACGCTTTAATTCTTTTTATGTTCGTTGTTTCCCAAAAGTGCATAAGTTTCGAGAAATTTTCAGAAAACGGTATTTTTCAATAAAAAAATATTGTATGGAAGATACCCGTTATAGCTACCGTTACTTCTCAAAGAGTTGATAGAAAATCACAATTTTTGTAAAACTTATTTACAAAAAATTTCAAGACGCTAACAACGGACAGACCCACAGACAGATGCACGGACATCTTCATAATTTTTCCTGAAACGGATTTCGTACTGATCAGAAATTTTCTATTCAGCCCCGTTCTCGAGTCGGTCGCCGCTATACGTGGGGGTTAAGGTTTAGTGATTCCGTATTGTATTCATGAGTAATAAAATTGCCTAAATATCGCATCACTGTCTCATTTCTTCCTATTTATGTATTAAAAACGGAGTTTTCTAAATTTAAGAAATTTATATTCTAAAAGCGCTCAAAACACAATACGGTTTAACATAATTGTATCACACATCAATATTCACTTCATCTAAGGCAAAATTGAGGCACAACAGTAAAAAGATGAGAAAACTATTTATGATAAAAGCAACTCAGGGCACCAATCAGGTATTCCGACGCGTCTCTGTCTTTCGACTTCGACGCAGCTTTTAAGTCTTGACATCGCCATATCAGCAGCTTCAAATTTCCTGGAGTGACAGTCAGAATCACGTTTCAATTCATAGTGACGATTCCGCGAAATTTCAAGCTGCAGATATGGCGAAGTCAAGAGTTAAAAGCTGCGTCGAAGTCGAAAGACAGAGACGCGTCGGAATTGGGGCCCAGGATTTTTTAAGTTTAACAAAAAACAAAATAACCGGGTTTCAAAAGGGTTGCAAAACTTTTCTTTCTTGCCAAACAAAAATAATGAGAAATTCGCAAAATTTCCAATCATGAATCAAATAAAAATTTATGATGATTGAATGTTCACAGTGGAATAGCGTAAAGATGCTAATAAAATATTTTCTTAAGATGTGTAAACAAAAGAAGTAAAATTAAAAAGATATCCTTTCTTAGTTTATTTTAGATCCTTAATTTACCAATGAGGGTTATTCAAAATATTCTCGGTATGGTAAAGAAAATACGCGATGTTTGTAAAAACTATAGTGCCTTAAGTGGTAAATATTAAGTTTTTAAGAGTTTGGAAGAATATAATTTTTTCTACATCCTCAAAAAATCATTTCGGACCTAGCATGACCAAATTTGTAGCAAATTTTCGTGTGTTTTTTTAATCGATAAAAAACGAACAAGTGAAAATTCGATGAGGATAAATGTGATAAATCCGATGGAAGCGAAGTCATTTGGCAGTTAACTAAAAACTTAATCAAACTGCGAAAATATAAATATATTTTTTTAAACAAACTTTAGTGTTCTGAAAATAAAATAAAAATAATTTTATGTAAGGATTTGACAAGATAAAAGCGTTGCGAGTTTTTGTACATTAACTTTATCTTGGTTTCATTTTTGACGTCAAATCCCTACGTGAAATTTTTATTTTTTTATTTTTACAATTTCATACACTGATTGCCAAGAAAGTATTGTAAAAATGGAGATTTTTCGGTATGTTGTCAAATACCGAAAATTTCCATTGTTACTTTCTTTTTCTATCGAAGGAAAGTATTGTATTCATGGCGGAGACCGACTCGAGAACGGGGACAGACAGAAAATTTCTAATCAGTATGAAATTCGTTTTAGGCAAAATTATGAGGATGTCCGTGCATCTGTCTGTCCGCTTTACGTATCTTAAATAACTCAAGAACTCGTTGACTTAGCGACTTGAAATTTTTTGTAAATGAGATTTATGGAAATCGTAGTTTTCTATAAACTTTTCGAAAACTAATCCATACTTTTTTCCGAAAAATCCCCAATTCGTATGGGGACATCATAAAATTTATATTTCGTCACTCAAGCGGAAATTAAAGAAAGTAAATATTAGGAAATATACCCCTCAATTCTGCATAATAGATAAGAGCCTCTTAACTGCTAACTGGACTTTAGAGGAAATTTAATAGAAATTGGTATTCCTGATAATAGTTAAGAGATGTCAACCTCTTAACTTTCGTGGTGAATTTTTGTAAACGGTTTTCATATTCTGGGGAAAAGTTAGCAGACGGTTCTAACCTCAAAAACCTCTTAATTTAAGAGGACCTCGCCGATGTCCTCTTACGACCTCTTAACTTGTGTGTTGCGTTTAAAACTCAAAAAATCAGTATCGGGGAGGGCTCCAACAATTTTTTAATGTATAGACAAGTTGTGTAAAATTGTATTCTGAACGTTTTTTACGTCACAGGTTTTCGATTAAATTCTCCGTTTTGGAGAAAATTGTAGAAAAAGTTGCATTGCATGGAGGACGAGGAAAAAAGCTGCAATAACCAGATTTTTTATAGTATTTCTGGAAAACTCATGAAATATTGTGTCTTCGTGGAATTGTTTACCTTTAATGACACAAAAAACGATTTTTTTATTGGCTGGAATTGCATCAACGCATACCTGCAACTTCATTAATTTTATGTCTATCAAATGAAATATTTACATGAGTGCAATGCATTATTTAACCATAAATTTGTTTGCGCGTTGCTGAAATTATACAAAATCATTTAAAAACGATATTGTGTATCTTAAAAACTGTCGACTCAATTTTTACGTAATATTTTTTATATCATTTTCATTTCAAACGGTCTGAATACCGTAGAAAGCTATTCTTAACAGATACAAAACTATTCACATGTTTTTCAAGATCCGCAATGTCTTTTTTACACAATTTTTTGGATAATTTCCATAGTTTTGAAAACTTCATGATTTCAGAAAAAATCTAAGGTCAATAAACAGCCAAATTTGACGTCTATGAGTAAGTGCTGTCAGATGAAGACATCGTGGCGAATCTCTTAATTTGCTAAAATCGGAACCCACCAAAATCTCTTACTCAGAATACTAATTCCTTTTAAAATCTCTTAATTATAAATTAAGATATCTCTTAACATCTGTTACATAGAATTGGGGGGATAGTTTGTATGCTGTGCTGCTTACATTCACATTCCACAATTGTATGACAATTGGAAACAAAAAAAGTTACATGTGGCTCACCGTCCGACTGTCAAAATCAAATGACGAACAATTGACGTTTAGAACAACAAAGTGTACGCAATTGTATGTACGCAATTGTAATCTTGCAGCAGGCTTAAAAGCTTTACTCCATTTTCAGTGTAAAAGCATTTCATTGTACTCGTAGACGAGAATTTTTCGAAACTCCCTCGCGTTTCGTTAGATAATTTTCGTTAGAATAATGTAATGCTGAAAAATTATTACATAATTTGCAATTTTTAATCAGACATCCCTATAGTCATCTAAAAATACTTATTATCGTAACAGGGTCAAAGACAATATTTAAAAAGTAAGCATTTTAAATTTTCGCTAGCTCAACTCTTAAATTACCATTGGGAAAGCGTGTTTAGTCAACTAAAACCGAATTAGCTGAGTTGCAAGTCATAAAGACATTAAATGCAAAATGTTCATTTTACCAAATCATTCTGTCGAAGCATATCGGAGGATAATGTGCGATAGAAAATGGTAACAGGACTAATAAGTATAACAACATAGCCATAGTGGAATGCTGCTGTGGTATACATAATTTCAATAAGGGTTGAAATGTTTATGGAGTCATCTTTGATGACGACCTTGGTTAATACAGAATGAAGTGAATCGCATTTAAGCTTCAAGTCAAAGGAAAAGTTCATAAAACGTCTTAGAATCGATTTTCTAATTAAGATTCTGGCAATGATGATAAGCTCGTTTTTTTGCCTGTCTTTCATCCCCATTTTAGTTTTTTTTTTTGCCTGTAAAAATTTTTTTTTGGGAATTTTTTTTGTTCAACTTTGTTGAGGAGTTCTTTGCCCGTTTCCTTAATTTACTCCACAGACATGATGTCACTTTCCTTCTATGCGGCGGCGATGGTCCAATAACGGCCAAACAAAAAGTCATCAGACATATAAGAAAGCGAACAGCCGACATTCGAATAAGATAACGCGTCAATAGTGGGCACTAATATAGGCCGAGTTGGGAGTAAAACTTTTTGAACTCTGGCTCATTCTAGATATATAGCTTTATCCATGGGGACCCGAAATCATTTTGCCTGTACGTCGTCGGTCGTAGAGGGATGAAGTAACACAATTTTCCGGATTTTTTTTTCTGGAGATTTTTTTTCTTATTTATTTCCACCCTAGAGGAATTGGAACTTTTTTTTAATGAACATCCTATCGACCTCGAAGTGAATCAGTATCGGTCGGCCACCCCTGGCTATTCGGGGGCCACCCATTCGATTCGCTTAGAGACAAGCAAACAAGTGAAAATAGCCGATTCATGGCAATGATTTATTGGATCTTTTCGCTGAGACTCCAAAGTCTTATATCCCTCTAGTACCAAACGAGGATGTCTTCCGAAGGGTGTGTTTCGGCTCCATGGATTTGCGTATTTGAAACTCACTTGGAGCCTCGGATATTCATCTGAAAAAATAATAATAAGAAAAGAAAAAATAACCAATAAGTGCTTCTTTTCGTTTATTACTTTGTAATTCGTTTAATCTCAATTTCGTCTGGCTGAAGTTCAAGGATGATCAAGAAAATTGCAAAGAAATGAAAATCTCTGTCGAGAAAAAAAAAATCAAAACGAAACGACGACCAACGGAGAAAACCGGAAGGAAAACATAAAAATTAAATAAAAAATTAAATGAAATACAAAAAAAAAAGCGAGAAAATCCCTATGGAGGCAACGGATTTCATCATTGGAACTTTCATAAATATATATAGTATAGTGGTTCAAATTGAATGAATAGGGCGAGTTGTATGGATCTGGACCGATTGGGATTGTTGAAATGAAAAGCACTTTTCACAACCGAACCGTACATTCCCCTACAATCCCATACCCAACAGAGCGTGATTTTAAGCCTACATACAAATCGACTCAACTGAGGAATTGTGGCGGCTTTGTGATGGGGGTTAGTTAAGGAAATACTTTGCAAAACTTCATGGCTCATGGGTTTTTCCACCCGGTTCTCACAGTGAAACTGTTTTTACTTCGACATTGCCCACAGCCGAAAATGAATGGAAAGCTCTTGTAAAGTTTATAAAATTGAATTAGATTTGTGTGGCTCGCGGGCAAGGCTTTACTTTTGTTGATGCCGCTTCTAAGGACATTTTTTTCCATAGTGGTTGTTTCCCTTTTACTCCCTTTTACTCCCTTTTTCCCATTGTGATTTTTTTTCTTCTAACACATTCGGTGGTCTTTTTATGGGCAGAATTTAGTATTTAGCTTCCACAGCACTATCAGTTGCGCTTTACGTCCCGTAACAGAACATGGAGTCATTTTACTGTGCTGTCGTAAATGCAGTCCCTACAAAACAAACAAAAACAACAAATAAAAAAATAGGGAAATAGTGTAAAAAAAACTTGTGCGTTTTTTTAGTGGATTGTACTTCATTGCAATCCCATGAATTGGAAAAATCTGTAAATGAATGACGATTTGTTGTGTAATTGAGTCCATTGTAGATATTTATCGACCTTTCTAACAATATTCTTATAGTAAATAGGATAGGAATTAGTTTAGGAAAAGAGAACCACTTAAATTATTACTTATTCTAAGAAACATTAATTTGTCAATTAAGAACCACCAGTAATTGCTAAGTGGGTGTACCCAAGGAACACAAAAGGTCGTAAAGTGGTCGTCGTGACTTTAGTTTCGTGACTGTATGGTTGCGACGACCACTTTACGACCTTTTTTGCTACTTGGGTAGTTTATTTTAAATCTTTAGGATCTAAGATTTAGCGATTTTTGCAAGCCCTATCGATATTATGTAAGTTTGGTTTTTGTGAACTCCTCCGCATGTCCGTCCGTCTATCCGTCTGTCTATCCGTCTGTCTATCCGTCTGTCTATCCATCTGTCTATCCGTCTGTCCGTCCATTAATATCATAACTTTCGAAAGAATTGAGCTAGAGACTTGAAATCTTGTATAGTTACGTTTCTCGTAAATCGCTAGGCTAAGTTCTTGAACGGGCAAAATTGGACCAGTCCTTCTCCCTCTCCCCATACAATTAAAACAGGTTTTTGCAGTTTTTTTTCGAAAACGGTGAGTCATATTGAAAAATTTATAAAAGTAAAATGTGGTCAGAATAGGATTATACATAATTCGCGCGTACGTCAAAATCCAATCGGACTAGTGCTTCCCCCCTCTTTCATACAAATGGAATACTTTTTTCCTGTTTTCTTAAAAACTGTGCATCGTATCGAAAAAATTTTGAAGATGAAATGTAGGTATACTTATAATTATGATTTTACATAATCTTTCCACACATCAAAATCCAGCCGGACTACTTCTTTCCCCCCTCTCTATACAAATGGATTTTTTAAAATTGAAATTTCGTCTGTCCTCATATAGAGTATTTGACGATTGGTTCCTGGTAATTGTAGCTTTTCTTATGTTTTAATTTTGACACCAAACTTTTGTGTCAGAATTATGCAGTCTAGTTTTGCCATTTCTTAATTACGAAACAAAAATTGACTTCGAAAGCTAATGATTTTCGCCTGCGGCGCAGTTTCTTCAGAAGCTTTCTTCTTGTTCTTAAAAATTTTCGCTTGCAGAGCTCAAGTCAATTTCTTACCCCACCAAATCCTGTAAAACTGTGTGGAAGCACTGGCTTCCACGCCAGAAACACGCGCCTAGTGGGTTTCAGAGCGGACGGAGAGGACACCCGACCTATTAAGAGCTACGTTTCAGATGTGAGGACATTCATAAAAATAACATTGCGTTTTGTTATTTTATTTTTTATGCCCTGTAAGCCGAAAAATTCTAATAGAGATTTTTTGTGATTGTTTAATGCATATGATCGAAGTTGACAATAGAGATTTTTTGTGAACATGATCGAAGTTGACAATGAACTTAACCACTAATTGACAATGAACGTGATTATTTCTTTACCATATGAAGTAGCTAAATTAAATAATGAAAATTGTTTGATTTTGATAAACGACGATGTGTTCTTAATTGAATTAAACACGAACAAAGTTGACACAAAATCAACTAAGGTTTTTAGTTGATTTTAAGGTTTTTAGTTGATTTTACCAATGAATTTCTCTCCGAGTAGGGAGGAGGTACCGAAGGAAAAGGAGAAATTCAAAATAAAAGATTCTTTAAGATTCTATCAAAAATTTAATTGAAGTAGGTTGAGCTTTGTTTCGTGTACCAAGAATATTTTGAAATTTTTTTTTGTTTCAGTACAATAAAATACATCGAGATATACAAAAACTTCTGAGAAAACTCAAAATAAAAAAAATGTGTGGCTAAAAAAGAAAGAAATGTGAAAATATTCAATTCTTAGCAGTAGTAGAATAATAAAAAGAAAATGTTATCGCATTTTTGGTTTGTTTTTTAAAAACACGGGTTTAGAATTTATTTTATTGATAACTTATTTTATTGATTTGGATAACAAATTTTATACATATTATTTTAAATACTATGCGATTTTTGAAGCAAAATATATAGTTTTTCACCCTCTGTTCATTCCACTAAGTTTATAATTGTAAACATGATTATGATCACAAACAATATGCCTGCAACAGTCTGGGAACGACTTTTCATCATCCTGCTCTATCCAGTGGCAGTTATGATTATGGACAGGAGGACAACTGTAAAACGAGAACCAATGTTAATCAAAATATGTTGGTTTTTAGGTGCTGTAAAGATAGTTTTCATTACGTTCTAGCACTAATTGAATCTCGACCGTCACATGTAAAAATTGCACACTGTCCAGGGGGTTGATAGTCCGTACCAACTGGCCATGTCTCACCATTTGACCAACTGCATACCGGCGCTAAAAATATGGGGTTTAAAAACACAATTTGTTTTAAAATGTCGAAATATTCGTAAAGTTGTTAAGAGTTCAATTTTTTTACTATAGTATGATTTTTATTTTTATTTATTTTTTTAAATTTTTTTTTTGATTTAGTTATTTTTTTTCTGTCCAAAAATTACAGCACATTAGTTACGTCCACTCACCAGCTGCGTTTATAGATCCAATTACGAAAACAGTAAAAAACACAACCAATTTCATTTTGAATATCTCGTATTCGAAAGCAAGTTTGGATAAAAAAATAATAATATCAACACTCTGTTTAAGTATAAGACTTTCTGTTTAAGACGCCGTTTTGAAATGACTTAAAATATTACGCCTACACAAGCTTATATATCGGTTTGGCCAAATTCAACCAATTTAACTAACATTAAATTGTATTCTTTTGATTTGACTTTATTGCATTTTAAATGGAATGAATTTGAAAAAAATCGAAATTTTTAATTAAATAATGTTTAGAAAGAAATCCCATAATTTATAATTAAAAATCAAGCCATTTGATGTCTAACAGCTTCAGAGAGTCTTAGAGGTTAAATTTTCAAAACGAAATTTTTGGGTAATGAACTGGAAGAAATCTGGAATTTTCTGGGAATTTTCTGGGAATTTTCTATATTTGATTTTATTTTGCGATGTGGGAATTCTTGAGAGGTGTTTTTTGTACAACAAATTAATATGAAATGTTTATTGAGAGACCACGGACTTTGTTAATTTGTGTTTTGTTTTCCTAAAACCGCAAGTTCGCAAGAAAATTCTTATGGGGCTGTGGGTAAAATACCTTCTTCATTTAAGAATGGGAGAAGGGAGGGGATTTAGGGAAAGTCTGTGGTGAAAGATTCAGTAATTTTGTACACATACTGACAATCAGATAGCTAGAAAAATAGTTTCGTAAAACATTTTAAATTGACATTGGAGTGATCATTTTTATGTTTATCTCGAGGACGGAATTTTAAAAAATCTTCCTTTCATCCGCTTGTTACAAAGAAAAAAAGAAGGGTGTTGTGTAGAAACCGGAAGTTCATGCATTAAAAAAGTGACAAATATGATCATACACATATGCACCAAAAAATAAAGAAATATGCATTTAAATGAGCACTTAAAATAGAATTTTTAAAACTAGAAGAAGATTGAAGACACAATTTAGTCTACTTTTTCCGTTTTTGAATGTAATTCGCCATTTGATAAAATACAGGTCCTTGCTCAATTTCAAGTTTCTACCTCGATTAGTTCCCGAGTTTTTCAGTACTTTTTACACCCAAGTTTTTATCATGGGTGTAATTATGTAATAAAGGTTACCGCTAGATGAAAAAAGACGTTTTCTTTGCAATAGCCATTTTGTCAAAAAACAGATTTTAAAAAAATCGCCGATTTTTCAGTGTATTTGCTACCCACTTTGAAAAAAGCACATTAATTTTTTTTTCATCATATTCAAAGTAGTTTACAAAAACTAAAGCGTGTTTTTTAAAGCCCGATAGAACTTCAAATTTTAAAAAGTAACACAAAAAATTAAATTTTAATCAAAATTTTTTATTTATTCGAAAGATCAATACATGGCATTAACATTTCGGGCATATGGCCACCGCGGCTGTTCTTGACGAAGCGCATTCTGGACGTCCAATTTTGGGCCCCTTTTAGGAGCACCGCTGGCCGTATGTCACGAATAACACGGACAATTTTGGCCTCCAAGGCGTCAATTGTTGCTGGTTTATCAGCATAAACCAGTGACTTCACGTAGCCCCACAGGAAATAATCGAGAGGTGTCAAATCGCACGACCTTGGAGGCCAATTGACAGGTCCATTTCTCGAAATCAAGTTATCGCCAAATTTTGATTTCAATAAGTCGATGGTTGCGGTCGCCGTATGGCACGTAGCACCATCCTGTTGTAACCACATCTCGTCCGGATCAATGTCATCCATACTTTCAAACAAAAAATCATTGATCATGGTGCGGTAACGATCTCCATTGACCGTAATGCGAGCTCCGGCCTCATGAAGAAATAAGGTCCGATGATGCCACCAGCGTGTAAACCGCACCAAACGGTGCATTTTTCTGGATGTAATGGAGTCTGTAGGGTATCCTGTGGATTGGCCTCACTTCATATGCGGCAATTTTACAAAAATGGGCTTCATCGCTGAACAAAATTTTGCTAAAAAAAAACGTCGCTTTTAAGTGGTGTGAATTAACGACTAATTTTCAAAGTAAATTTGGATAATTTGGCAGCGTTGTTCAAGCGTGAATCTATTCTTGATGACAGTTAACCCTAATCTATTCTTGATGACAGTTAACTCGTTTGACAGTTAACTCTTTCGTAAGTTCTATCTAAGCAAAAAAAAACACCCTTTACTTAAAAATACTCCGTGGAACGTAGTTTCCATGAAAGTGGATTTGCACTAAAAAATTTCTTCTTTTTTTCGGATTTCTTAAATATATTTTTAATAAAAATATTTAAGTTGCGAATCAGTAGAAGTTCGTTGTTTAAATTAGGTAAAAATTAATTAAATCGGTAATTTGACAATGATGCTTAAACGTTGGCTGAGTATACTAATTTCGACTAATCTTCACCAGAAAGAACTCACTGATCAGTGAAAATGCACGGAATACAAACACGCAAATGCAAATAAATACAACAAACTATACGGAATCTCGGTTGGGACTTGATTTCTTTTTCCATTTTCATCTTTTTTTTTGTCGAAATATGTAAAGTAATTAATAAATATAAGTGTTTGGTGAGAATCACATCCTCAAATTCAGTCAAAATAGTGGATTTAAAAGCGCTTTATGAAACTACTTTGAATATACTTTGACCACAGCCCTTTGCAAAGCAGTTTCAAAAAAGTACCTACTTTGTGTGTCGACATGGCTATCGAAAAACAAAATAGAACTTCAAAAACCTTTGAAAAACGCACTTTAAATAAAAGCACTTTAAGCACTTTTCCCTGCAGGGATAGAATATTTTACGACCTGTAGTTTTTTTGTAGTTTTTTTATGTTTTAAATTATTTTCAATTCTTTTAGAGTTTTTTTTGCTACGGTTACTCGTTTGAAGTTTTTGTAAGAAAAATCATTCAAAATAAATTATTTTCATTTCGCATCATATTGGCCGTCATAAAACATTTCCTCCATACGAATATCCAATATAGAAACTATCAGAAACAAACACGCATCTCTTAATTTTTAAAGTCATCACACTGAAATAATTTCCGCTCACTAGTTGCATATATTAAATTCTATGAACACACACTAAGCAAGAAACAGAAAGAGATTCCATATCAACAAGAGAGATTTGTTTTTGTAATATTTACAAAATATTTGTAATATTTACAAAATATTTGTAATATTAAGAAAATTTTTGGGAAAACGAAATACAAAAATACAAAAACTTAACAAAATTGACATCGTACCATTAACAAAATATTTTGTCGGCCCATGGGGGACAAATGGTTTCGTTATATTAACAAACGTTTTCGTAATATTTACATACTTTTTATTTTCTGTGTAGAATAAATATAAATAGTATTATTGGAGCCCTAGAATCCTGGAACCTTGGAACCTCGGAACGGTTCCAGGGTTCCAAGGTTCCGGGGTTTCAAGGTTCTCGGATTCAAAGGTTCCAGGACTCTGTCTTCCAAGGTTTCAGGGTTCCAAGGTTTCAGGGTTCCAAGGTTCCGAAAATTATTTGGCCGCCATGCAAACTCTTGTTTTAGAAATAAAAATTTTGTCTCGTATTTGGTCTCCGTATCACATTTCACTGCTTTTGTTCTTTTTGAGAAATAAGTACTAAAAAATCTGTTTTTCAAGTTTTACGGTAGCCAATGGGCGCATCCAACTACCAGAGCGGCTCTGGAGCGAAGCTCAGCTGTCAAAAAAATGCTCAGCTGAGCAGCATTTTGTGTCCTGAATGCACCGCTCATTTATATATGAGCTGTCATTAAAAGAAATTATTGTTCAAGATGGACCGCGATGTAATTATCTCCGTAATGTTAGAAATTTGTGCTTCTGATACGATAAATCTGGAAGCTATTCCGAAAGAAACCGGGATTATTTTGAGGTGACTATGCCGAAGTACACTCCCGAACTCTTTCGCCAACATTTTCCGCAACGCCGACTATTTCCATTCCCGTTTGCTCAGCAAGAACTTCCATGAGGCTTCCCGTATTATAAATAACATAAATAACTATAAATATTATAAATAACACCATTTATGTATTTCCGTCGTCGTTTTTAGACATGAATTGAGGTTCTGTAACTCTTCATTTGACATTTGCTCAGCTACTGAGCGGAGTTCTTTTACGCTCAGAAAAAATGTGAGCGGCTCAGTTGAGCCGCTCTGTAGCGATTGCGTTCAGTAACTGAGCACCTTTTTCGCTCTAGAGCGATGCTGAGCCGCTCTGGTAGTTGGATGCGCCCAATGTTATCAAAATTGTGCTCACTATATTGGATGTTCACTATATCGACTGTGTACTGTAGGGCTGACCGGGCCTAGTT
Organism: Chrysopilus asiliformis; assembly: GCA_964034945.1. Taxonomy (NCBI): domain Eukaryota; kingdom Metazoa; phylum Arthropoda; class Insecta; order Diptera; family Rhagionidae; genus Chrysopilus; species Chrysopilus asiliformis. The sequence goes on from OZ035962.1 coordinate 82,060,623, forward strand.
GGCTTCAGGGGTAAGTAGACTTATTGCGAATAACTCAACCACGGTTGAGAATAAACCTGCGTGAATTGGACTGTTTATTCAGTCGACTGACAGCTTTGAGTGAACCAACGTGGTTAGACCACAGTGCTCTTGGAACGAACTGTGAGGGGGAAAAACGAAATTTCAAGCGTGTGAGGAATTTTTTTTCTTGTTAATTAAATTGTTTTGTAGCTTACACTTTCATTGTATTGAACTCGCCAGTGATTTCAAGTGAAAATTTATGTATGAGTTAACAAGTTAGTGAAGCATTTTCTGATCGATGCTTTTTCATTTTTCTTTCACGAGTGTGTTAAAAATAAAATGGCGGCTTGGGGCTAGTTGACTCACAGTATACTGGGGTTAAATGACTCGATATGAATTACCTATATTTTTTTGTTAATTAATTATATTTTTTTAAATTAGATGAAATTTACACCCCGATTGCGAGTGTCGTGTCGTTTTCGACAAGAGTCGTTTTACGTGTTGTTGTTAGTGTTTTTCTACCAACAACAACACGTGAAACTCTTGTCGAAAACGACACGACACTCGCAATCGGGTTGTTAATTTATGTTAATCTGAAATGTTATTAATTTTTTAAAGAATACATTTTTTCAGAATTATTACAGTTTTTTAATATGTTCCAACACATTTTCCCAAAAAAAGTATAGAGTCAAATAACCCCGTTCACAGAGTCAACAAGCCCCAGACACGGGGTTAGTCGACTCATCAAACAACTTTTTTTAAAATGAAAAAAAATATTTGAAACACTTATAATTAGTCAAAATAAAAGATTGACTAAGAAACACAATTGAATAAACCAACCAAAAACGTCTTTACTGCACCTGAAATAATTACAGGAAAACCTCGATAAAGTAGATTATAAAAAGTGGGTCTACTAGTCCCGGTCTACCCTATACAGATTGTCTCAATCTGACAACGACTTCTCGTTCTTATAGATACATAAAAGAGTTAAAAATCAAAATAATTTAAATATAATCAAAATAAGAAAAATATAGTATATGTAGTTAAAAAAAATCTTCCGAAGAAAATATTTGAACTGATAATTACATTGTTGAAGTCTTTATAATGATGAATTTAATAAGTGTACAACATAAATTCACATCCAATGATACTGAGAACCTGAATTTATTTTAATTGTTCAAATTAAAACTTTAACATTGGAAGTGCTCATAGCTCTCATGAACTGAAGAAGTTTTGAGCCTCATATAATCTCTGGTAACTCGTTATCCCTTAATATTTAACAATATGCGATTGTGTGTGCTGGGGCGGCAAATTTTAAGAACTTACGCATACAGAAGCAACAGTTCAACTTATATATTAGTTCTATTATTATATAGAATTTTGGAAAACTTTCAAACTTGCCACTTCAACGAGGCGAGACGAACCGAGTTGAGAGCAAACACAGTAATCATCTATCAGAAGTGGATAATCAAGTTGTAGAACATACTTCCATAATAGTTTAACGTCGGAGCCCTTTCGGAATAATTGGATTTGTTACCAGAAATCAGCCGATGTAATCGTAAGTTAAGAAATTCCAAAATCAAATCATCTTGTAAGGGTGTAGATTTCCATTTTGTAAAGTTTTAAATCCATTTGTCGTGTTTTACTAATAAGATACGCCCATATGTTACAAATATTCATACATATATTCTTCCATATTACGATAGTATATCCTTTTCAAAAGGACTACGAAGAAACCCATAAAATCTAAGAAGCAAGAATTTCTTGTACCGTTCATGTAATTTCATTGTATACTGTTTTCAAGAGTCATCTTCGAAATGAAACTTCAAATATATTTTACACATGATTTTTAAACTACCCTCTATGGTGACAATATATGAATTTTGTTATATTCTGCTGTCGGAATTTTTGATTTTTTGCTGCAATGAAAGTGCAAACTTTGACAGTTGTGAAACATCCAAGAAATTAAGTTCTTTGCAAAGAAAATCTCTATCCTGAAAATACGCCATGCAAAAGACTGTGCCTAGAGTAGGTATTTTTTTTTGTTTCGTTCTTGAGTTTTGAGAGGTTCTTGCAAATAAAGTGTGAAAAAATCATGAAACTTTCTGCATATTGTAGAAACCGAGAGAAATTTCATTTTTGGAGTACACTTACGAAAATTCTAGACAACTTTCCCAGCGGAAGGAAAAGTTTGAGGAAAGTTCTTATGTCGTGCATAATAACATCATTCGTTTTCTAGGGAACGCAGCGGGGTTACGTTTTGCAAAATCGTTCATGGGTAAAAGAAAAAAAAATGTTTTACTAAACAAAAATAATATAACAATCTGGGAAGTATGATTCAAATCTAAAGCTTGCTTCACAATGCACTCGCTTTTTATGCGAAAGATATGAGTTTTACGAATATTTACAATTCGCAATGATTCAAAATGTTTTGAGATCTAAAATTTTGTTTGATCTTTTATGAAATATAAAAATTTTGAATAATTGGGAAAATTATTAGTGCTACTTTAAAAAAAATGCCACAAAGCTTGCAGAAACGGTAATGGAAAAGTAGATAATAAGTGCCTGACGAAAACGTGACCACGTTCTGATGATTACTTGACGACTACTTGACGCTGCTGATGACCGCAAGTTTGAAATTTAAGCTTATTTTATAAGTTTTAAAGCACATCCTGTATTGTGTTTGATATGAATTTTTTCATGTGAACTTTTCATGGTAACACTCACATGTGAGAAAACCTTTAGTCTTCCCCAACAAAGCGATATGTTTATGTTACCACACGGCAGCATACCAGAGATCCGAACGTTAATGCGGTTATGGTTGAATAACATGAAAAGGATGCGCGTTTTGCGACATTTCTAACCAACTAGAATACCAGTTAGGTGTGTAGTTTTCTTCGAAACAACCTTATATGCTAGATATTCATTTCATCCTATCTGGAAACTCTCTACTGTATCATAAAATCCATGTTTCATATAACGAAACATTTCACCTGTCTGCCCTCTGCTAGTTGAATTCATGATAAAAAAAAAAACTTCTACATAAAGGAATTTTCAAGCGTTATGGTCTGATTTGCTTCAAGATTTCCAGTGAAATATTCATCTGACATAAAACGGGGTCATGAATATTTAATTATTGTTAATGTGGACCCAGAGGAATAAATAATGACGACAACGATGATGGATGTTTTATGTTACTTAAATACAACTTTACTGTACTTAAAATAAATTTGGGTTAATCTTAAAAATTACCGCTCCTCGCACACTTTGTACGCTTTGAAATTTGGCATTTCCGTATGACCTTATATAATGTTTATGCCATTAAAAGAAAATGGAGCAAAAGTTTTCAGATTAGAATAATACTTGCTGTGGGAGAAGACACTCACAATTTTATTGAAACTTTTGATTCGGTTTTTAATTACATTCATTTCTATTGAGGACCTCGTAAATTCCTTCAAAAACAGTTTAATGAACAACGATTTTCTCGTTTTCTTTATGGGACATTTTTAACGTGACGAAAATCCAATATTTTTAAACTTGACAAAGCAAGAAGTTTCGAAAAGGTGAAAATTAGCAAGCGTGATGTATTTTATAGATATACTAGCTTGCATACCCGTCGTTGCCGGATTAAGTTTTTTCAAAATTTTTTTTTTGATGGTCTATGTTGGAGCTAAACTTCAGACCAATCGGCTCGGTAGTTTCCCCGCGAAAGGGTAACATTGAGAAGTTTCGAGATCACTTTACCCCCTCCCCTTACTCCCCCACCTCTCAGGCTACTTTTTAATGGGTCTATGTTGGTGCTGGACCCCCGACGAACATCTATGCAAAATTTCAGGCCAATCGGTTCAGTAGTTCAGTAGCGAAAGAGTAACATAGCGCAAAAAATAAGTTTCGAAATCACTTTACCCCCTCCCCTTACTCCCCCCACCCCTCGCGCTACTTTTCCGTATGCCTATGTTGGAACCAGAACTACCACAGACACTCATGCAAATTATTTGAATTTCTCGACCGCGAGGATTTTTTTCTAATTTTTATTTTGTTTTTTTTTTAATTTTTTTTAAATACTTTCTGGGCTTTGGGTCATAAGGAAATATTTTTGCTTCTAAAGCTATGTTTAAAAAGTTTTTTTGGCCTACAAAACTTGTACATACTTTTACCCATTTTGTGTTCAGCGAAGCGATATTCACGTCCAAGCATGGGCAAACAGTGCCAGATGTTTGGACACTTGTACGTTACGTGCTTAAATCTAGCTTTGTTGAGAATTCAATCATAAAAACGGTCTTTTGGCTAAATACTTTTGATAGACGTTGTGCTAGATGAAAAAAAAAAATTTTTTTGTCCAACTTTTAAAAATATGCGGGCATTAAGGGGTTAAACAAATTTCTTAGACTAATATTCTAATCTTAAAAATTTTTTTTTGAGACAAAACTTGATTAAATTTTATAATTTTGTCTTGAAAATGGAAGAAATGATGAAAAAAATTAAAAATACCATTATTAGCTGAAAGCAACGATTTTATTAAATATGTTTAATTAAAATAAAAAAAAAGAAAGGAATTCCTTTTTCAAGAAGTATTGAAGGAGTTTACGTAAAAGACGAATATTTAAGTGTCAGTCTGATACAGATCAGACCAGTGGCGTAGCGAGGGGGGGGGCGGGGGGGCGGTCCGCCCCGGGCGGCACTCTTTATGGGGCGGCAAATTCACGACATTTCGGAACAAATTTAAAAAAATGTTAAAACACATTTCGGAACAAATGAAAAAATTGGGCGTTAAAAGATAGTGTCTTTGATATAGGAAAGTTTACGCTATATAGCGACAATGCTTCGAATCTTTCTAACAATAGGAATAAGCGTAGCAAGTTGCGAAAGGAGTTTTTCGAAGCTAAAGCTTATAAAAAATGATTTGACATCGACTATGAGCACGTTAAGATTAAGCAACTTGGCTCTTTTGTCAATTGAGGAAGAATTAACCAAATAAATCGATTTCGACAGCATAATAACAGAATTTTCAGTCCAAAAAGCCAGAACAGTGTTTTTGTAGAAACATGTGACAAACATTTTTTTCTTCAAAAAAAAATTGAAATTATTGCTTACAATTTTTAATATAACTCTTGTAGTTGGTATAAATACCCCCAAGTCTTAAATAAATGTAAACTTGGTCAATCAGTTTTTGAGTAACGTTTGGTTTAAACCAGTCTTCACCTTGAAACATAAAAAAGCTTTAATTGCCAATCTGGCAATTATTGGAGACCCGTATGGTGATATGACATTTTTTCAAGTTTAATTGAACGGCGAAGGGTGGTATCAAAATTCCAATTTGAAGTCAAATTTTCCCATAAGATTTTTTTAAAAGTTCTTCCAATTGGATTTTGATATATGGAAGTTTTATGTAAAAACGTGTCCTAAACAACTTTTGTTCTTGGACTTTTTTGATAAGATGCACCGTTTTTGAGAAATTCGTAAAAAACGTTTAATTCATATGGCGAGTCCGTTTTTGCACATTAACGAACTTAACCTCGCATTTTAGGAAAAACGGCTTTGTGCAAAATTACGGACAGACAGACGGACTGACGGACGGACAGACGGATGGACAGACGGACGGACGGGCGAACGGACGGACAGACAGACAGACAGACGGACGGACGGACGGATATCCAGAAATCGACTTTTTTGATCATGATAAACACACTGGTGTGTATGATGACGGGATCTTGGTGTTACAAACGGTAAGGCAAAGTTAGTATAGAGTAAGTTCGGGTATTGTGCTACACCTTCTTTTATTTTCATAATAAATCACTAGTTTTTAAAGCAATTATGTTAGAATTTTGTTTACAATACCTCAAGAGGCTTGCCTATAAAATTCCACAGCAATATTACCAATCATAAACATAAAAACAAAAATATGATCAAAAAAGTACACTAACTGAAAAAGTCATCCTTCGAAAAATTGGCGGGTAATGTGGTATACTGTTTCTTCCATACAAATATTTAAGGCGGGTAATGTGGAATACTGTTTCATCCATTCAAATATTAAATATTTGTATGAAAGAAATAGTATGCCACATTAGTCGTTTTCACCATGACAATCCAAAAAAAAAAAATGATTTCTTAGTCAAATTCCCGCAATCCAAAAATGTTTCTTTCAAGAACCAAATGTGTTGTCTAAATAATCGTTCACTGATTCACAGTTAAAAAAACAACTTAAAGTTGGCTTTCGAGATTCACTTGAATGTGGAGACAATAAAATTTTGATTTTGCTCAAAAACGTTTTTCAGAAAATTCCGGTATAACCTGATAAAATAAGGACTTGTCAACACCAACAATGGTTCCCGAATTTCACAAATAACAGTTTTGTATGTTTGATTTTGCGATGGGACATCTCATATCCGAGAAATGATGGTGTACCACATTACCCGAACTTACTCTACCCATTGGTTTTACCATACGGGTATAAAAAGAGTGACACAATTGATATTTTAAAAATGTGGCGCTAATTGGTATTCACATCCTCTTTATGATTATCGTGTCGTTTTCAACCAGAGACGAATTATTGGTCGACATTTGCCTATCAACAAAAACACGGGAATTTACTTGTAAACGACACGCCAATCGAAGTATGCGTCATTTTCAAAATATGGATTTTTCGGTGGAAACGTCAGTAATAGAAATAAAAAAAGCTTTTATTAAAAAAAATGCACTAAAAAGAAAAAAATAATTTTCTGGACGCTGTGTATCACAAATATAAAAGCTTTTAAAAAGCGAGATAAATGTTTATTTTATTGTTTTATGCTTTATCTCGCTTTTTAAAAGCTTTTATATTTGTGATACACAGCGTCCAGAAAATTATTTTTTTCTTTTTAGTGCATTTTTTTTAATAAAAGCTTTTTTTAAAAAAATTTTTTTTATTTTTTTTTATTTTGTTCTTTTTAGTCTTCGAATATATAGCTTTACATTTGAGATGTCCTTACAGGCTTTTTAACTTGAGAATCGTATTCAGCGAACCCCAAAACCCGCAGAATATATTTTTTCCCGGAACAATTGAGAAAAAGGATAATCACGTTATCCTTACAGGACATTCCGTTATCCTTACAGACTTTTTAATGACAGATTCGGATTCAGCGATCCCAAAAACCCCAGAATAGATTTTTTTTCCGGAAAATTTGGAGAAAAGGATAATCACGTTATCCTTACAGGACCTTCCGTTATCCTTACAGACTTTTTAATGACAGATTCGGATTCAGCGACCCCAAAAACCCCGAGGATAGATTTTTTTCCGGAAAATTTGGAGAAAAGGATAATCACGTTATCCTTACAGGACCTTCCGTTATCCTTACAGAGTTTTTGATGACAGATTCGGATTCAGCGACCCCAAAAACCCCAGAATAGATTTTTTTCCGGAAAATTTGGAGAAAAGGATAATCACGTTATCCTTACAGGACCTTCCGTTATCCTTACAGACTTTTTAATGACAGATTCGGATTCAGCGACCCCAAAAACCCCCAGAATAGATTTTTTTCCGGAAAATTTGGAGAAAAGGATAATCACGTTATCCTTACAGGACCTTCCGTTATACTTACAGACTTTTTAATGACAGATTCGGATTCAGCGACCCCAAAAACCCCCAGGATAGATTTTTTTTCCGGAAAATTTGGAGAAAAGGATAATCACGTTATCCTTACAGGACCTTCCGTTATCCTTACTGACTTTTTAATGACAGATTCGGATTCAGCGACGCCAAAAACCCCCAGGATAGATTTTTTTCCGGAAAATTTGGAGAAAAGGATAATCACGTTATCCTTACAGGACCTTCCGTTATCCTTATAAGGACGAAGTAGTGAAAATATTGTATTGTCATCGGACTTATATAAGTGTGCAAAATTTCAAGTCAATCGGACAAGTGGAAGTGGGTCAAAATTGGGTTGCAAGATTTGATCTGACAAACAGACAAACAAACAAGATAGCGAGCTAAATAAAAGCTTTTAAAAATCATTTTAGGGCGGCAAATTTAACTTCCGCCCCGGGCGCCATGAACCCTCGCTACGCCACTGGATCAGACTCATCTTTTTGGGAGCATTTTTTAGAAGGATTTGCTCATATTTCTGAGCATATGTTCCACTTTATTCATACTGATATAAGCATATGCTTATACTCCAAGAACAGATGCTCATACCCAAACTTTGATCATGAACATTTGCTCAATTTTATGCATACAAATTGAAGCAAAAAAGTGGAGTATGAGCATATGCTGTTTTTTATGCATACGGTCCAATATCTTAATGTTCCACAAAAAATTTCTACTTCAGAAATTTTTCATGTTTTTTATTACCCTGAATCAGAGTCATTAAACAGAATCCAATTACTGGAAAATAACGAATCGTTATTTAATATTGGAAAAATAAGTCAGCATGTTAGTCGGAAATTCACTCAAACTGCTGAGGTCTTGTTTTTTTTTCGGATTTGTTATGTAAATGATGGAAAAAAGATAAAGAAGATGGTTTAAATGTATATAACGATGTACGTAAAAATCCTGTTTCTAATGCACAATATAACAAACTATACTATTGTCGAACAAATTTAATACATTTGATGAGAATAATCGATATAAGGAGACTTGTTTTGGCTGACATCCGTTTCAAGCCAGAACTTAATGACTCGTTAAACATGTTCTTCCTGAGGCCTTCAGCAAACTGGCTGTTGGCTTTCATGTTTATATCCTTGATCGAACATTGTATCAACGACTATGCCATGGATTTGATGTAGAAATCCTTGTTCAACTCCATCCAGCCAACATTCATCCCATGATTCCATTAATATCGTTTCTTGATATAACTTTGACTCAACATACTTGAATTCAACATAGATTGACGTAAGAATAATATAGCTGATGATATCTTATCCATTTCTTATAGAACATCGCCATCAACAAGAACATTTCATGTAGCTACATACTATACAATACGAATATAATATCCGTATTATACGCTTCATACATACTTCTCTTAATAATCGACGACACATTAATGACATTGATGAGATCGGACGTGAACCAAAAAAGCAACAAAAAAAATCTGTGGAAAACCCAAGGAACTACACAAATTCTTCGTACAGGAGTGGAATAATAAGAGACTATTATAACGTAGTACTCGAGAAAAAGAAAACATTCTCGTTATCCTTGATGACGTAATACACTCCTTTACCAAATCCCTGATTGCTGGGTTTGTACAACCAAGCCATGAGAAAATTGGTTACTCCCAAAATGCAGTAAAAAAATTAATATGGCGGCCAAATAAAAAGGATATCGCTTTTCCAGCAGACGCAATTTCCTGTATCGCCAAAAGAAGAAAATTTCCTTCGATAACCAAAAACCAAAAAAAAATGGGGGAAAATTATTACTGCCTGGGTAGCCACTATTATATAAGAAGAAGCTTGAATAATTTTTTATGTCGGTTCGCTTAGGATAATCGCTAGGAGGTAGGGAAATGGCCAAAGACCATAAAACCAGAACATTATAATATAATAATCTACTTTCAATCAAATTACTCCCTGTGGTAAGATAAACATTAATAGCCGACCGTTGAGGAAACTTTATTCTACCAGCTTGACTGCTGCCTGGTTGCCCGGGATACTGGTTAGACTGTTTGATGTCTGGCACGTTGCCGCTACAGTAATAAGGATACTCCCTCTCCAAGTCGTCCTTCTTCCCTCCACCTCCCTAAATTCGATATCCTTCTGCTCATCCTGCTGGAAAGAAGCGTTTGTGATGGGCGAATGTTATGGACAGGACTTCGACTCCAGACAACGAACAGATTAATAAACGTATAATATTGATATCACGTTACCGTTGCTATGAAACTCGATGTAAACGATATTCCGGAATTTACATAAATTCCATATTTAATCAAACTTTATTACCTATTATTACAATAAAACACTGGGTTTATCAATTTCATTAGAATAAGGTAACTATCAATAAAATGTGTAAAACATCTTAAATTCTCTCGTTTGCTTTGAAAAACTAATTTTATTTTTAGAGAATAAAGCGTCAATACTGTAAAATATACATTCAGAATTTGCATTAAATTGGGAAAAGTCTTCTAAATTTGGTTGTAATATGAGTTCTATTTATTTTTTATGAATAAATTTCGTATATTTTACATTAGTTACATTTATTACATTGTTTACGTGTGAATATTATTGTAATTTGCTTTGTACAATTTATGTTTTCTCGAGTTGTCGGTTAAAAATTGTAAAGTTTTTACAATTTTTTTTTAAAAGTCTTTGATGTCAAATAGATTACAATATAGTTTCTAAAAAAAGTTCTAAAATAAAAATAGCTTGCATACCCGTCGTTGCCGCGTTAAGTTTTTTCAAAGTTTTATTTATTTTTTTTTATGGTCTATGTTGGAGCTAAACTTCAGGCCAATCGGCTCGGTAGTTTCCCCGCGAAAGGGTAACATAGAGGAAGAGCTAAGTTTCGAGATCACTTTACCTCTCCCCTTACGCCCCCAACTTCTTGGGCTACTTTTTAATGGGTCTATATTGGGGCTGGACCCCCGACGAACATCTATGCCAAATATCAGGCCAATCGGTTCAGTAGTTTTCCCGCGAAAGAGTAACATAGCACAAAAACTAAGTTTCGAAATCACTTTACCCCTCCCCTCACTTCCCCCACCCCTCGCGCTACTTTTCCGTATGCCTATGTTGGAACCAGAACTACCACAGACACTCATGCTAAATTTCAAGTCAATCGGTTCAGCCGTTTTTGCGTGAAAGAGGAACAGACAGACAGACAGACATCAACTCATTTTTATATATTAGTATGATTTTAACAAAGTATTGGACACTTATGTTGGTAAATATGTACTTTAAGACACTTTTCGAGCTCTGCTCATAAAAAAACATTTTCCGAGTCGGTTGTAGCATTATTACAGAAATGCCTTTATGTCTGTCAGCCTCTGGTACGGGGTTGTGTTTTAAAACATTGATTTTTGAAATAAAACCTGCCGGTTACGATGCCGAGAAGTAATACTTAGAGGTTTTCGGGACCGCTGATAGCGAACCTGACGTTAGAATTTCAAAATTCGAAACGGAAGATCCTGCAAGGATATCTCAAATGTCCTTTTCTCACTTTCAGTCGGGAAAACTGGCAAGAGGGGGGTCGCGCTTATCACGCATTTGATGTGAGAATTTCAAAATTCGAGAAGGAAGGTCCTATTGATATTTAGAGTAGGAATCTCCATCGGCACGCAATTTCCCAATTTGTTTATGTGGGATTTCCTCAAATGTGTAACTTATTTCCTGGCCAATCTTTTTAGATTTAATTAGTCTCTATAGCTTTTAGGTCATTAATATAACTTGTTTTAGCCTAGATTTATTTTCAATTTTTTGTAGCATCTTCCTGTAAGATTTTTGTCTTCCTATTTCCATAATTCTAAAAATAATTCCACAATTTCAATTATCCATCGTTAGGATTCTATTTTTCCAGCAAAAAATTCCAGTTTATTTTCAACAATTTTCGCAACAACTGAAAATATTTACATTTTTCCAATGATAAACTGTTGACAAACATCACAGCATCCGAAATAGATATAAAAATAAAAATCTCAAACAAAAATGCGAATTTCAAAGAAAGATATTAGAGACAGAACGAAGAAAGTTGATAACTTGCAGTGAATATCCTTCTTGTTATGACAGGGAGACAATAAACTTTCAAACAATGGAAAAATCGGATATTTTTTCTTATTAAAATTATTCATAAAAAAATAAGGATAACAACAAGTCCTCGTGATTGTCGCTGGAATGAAATCTTTCTACTCCATCAAAACCACAGTCGTTGTCTTCGTCACTAAGGAAAACATTCCAACATTACGGAATTCGCTATTATCATTTTTCTTTGTGAGTGTTTTTTTCTTCTACTTTTGCGAATTTTCTGATCATCGTTTTCTTTCGCGGAAAATATTGTGAATTCTGAGACACTTCACTAAAACCATTTAACCATTAGATTTTTAGATTTACACTGAAAATTTTATTTTCGTAAATGAACGCCGAACTCGTTTAAATTTTTTGCGTACAATAAAAATTTAAAAAAAAATTTTGAAAAAAAATCGTCTTTCCCCTCATTTTACGAATTCCACTTTTTTCAGTGGGGTATAAATCGAAGGGTGAGGGGGGACTCCCTATCATCATTTGAGGTACCACATACCCCTCTACCACCCCCCAGAAAAAAGTTTTATACAAAGTTTAGGGACCCCTGAAGGGTGCAAGGGGGGCGAGCGACGGCTAAAAAATACCCATTTTGGATAGGGGATGCTTCGCCCTCCCCCCTCTATACAGGAAAAATTTGTCGCTAAACTGAAGTCTTGCCAAAATTTTTATCTAATTTAAGCCAGTGAGGTTTTTTCGTCCTTCTTTCAAGGAAAACACCATCTGCCAGTTTGCCTGAAATGAGGAAGATAGCAATGTGTGCGAAGTATTTAACAAAACAATTTTTTTTTATTAAAAAAGTAGGTACCGTATATATTAAGAAACGAATGAGGTTCAACTTTGTTGAAGACTGTACAGCGATTTTTGTGCAAAAGGTGATAATTTTCCCGTGATCTTTCCCGTGATAAATGAAATGGGAAGTTTTTCAAATTTCAATTCAGAAAGTCACAAGACTGGGAAATTTTATCTCGAAAACAAAAAAAAATTTGGTTTTGGGAACCCGGTTGCCCTGTAGTTTTTTGTGGTGGCCTTTTTCTGTTGACCTCCCTTGTTATCTCTTCCCAAACACGCTGTTTGTTGGCTTTTGCGTTGGGGGTTAGACGGCGGTGCAAAACAGAGAAGTTCTTCTCCACTAAATTTATGAGAAGCAGCCGTTGTTCCGCCGTTGGCCTAGCAACCTAAACATTAACAATTTTAACATTAATTTGTGACATTTTTTCGCGAATCAATCAACACACAAAAATTGAAATTCATTGAATTTAATTCAAGTTCAAATTCAATTTATTGCGGCTTATATTTACACAAAATGGTTTTTTTACAGATGAAGTTTTGATTTTATTTTATAAGGATGGAAGAGACACATCTAATATGACAGGAATTCGCGTATTACAAATTTCAACACACAAAACAAAACTCAGCCACCCTCGAAAAATCTCGGTGCGTCAGTGACAGTTCAAAGTGAAGAGCACAGCTAGTGTGACCATATACAAATTTCGAGGGAAATTTCCAGTCGACTTTCCAATAAAATCTCACCAACACAGGTGCATGCAAACAAGCATACATTGACAGGAATTTGTGTCTTTATTGTTATCACGGCTTTTATCACTTATCACCTTTTGCACAAAAATCGCTGTACTGGTATACTTCAATTATTTTTCATTAAAATTAAAGTTTTTTCCACTCTGATCGTTAAATATTCTCGCTTGCGCTGCATTCTGAAGAATTTTACTGTGCATTATTTTTTTAAGATTTTGCCTGCGGCGCATTTTTTATAAAATTTTATAATCTCCATAAAATCTATCGAGTAAGTATAAATAGAGAAGGGAGTCGGCGCTGCTTTTATAAGGGGTTGTCCATGAAATACGTCACACCTTTAGGAATGTGCTAGAAAAGCGAAGAGGAAGGGGAGGCCTGTAAAATCTTAAATTTGCATGACGTATTCTGTCTCTAAATTTCCAAAATGAAGGTCGTGAGACAAAAAAAAAATGTTGGCAATCACTGTTAAATATTCAAATGCACCGTAATCCTGTTGTGATACTCGTTATTTGAATTGTTATTACATAAATCAATTTTTGTTTCTCAGTACACTCAGACTTAATTTTTGTCCAAGATTTTTATAGTTTTTTTTATTAACTACCCAAATAGTATTTTAAGCAGCCGTGTCAGCTTTATTTACATATTTCGTCACCATGTAAATCACGGTGATAAGCGATTTTTTGTCGCGGGCACATCGCCGTTGTGCGAATGGGATGTACAATAACAACCATAGTGGGGAACACTTTTAAGTGGTTTGTTACGCCGCAATTATGACACAGGATCGTAACCGCCGTCGCACACTTCAGCTAAGCGAGCTCAACTACATGAGCTAAGTTTCTCGCTGAAAGTAAAATCCTTAGCATTTGCATTGGTGACCGCACACTTCAGCGAAACTATGGACCTACATCGCGAAGTCATGGGCGACGCGGACTAAGCCAGTGATGCCAGATTGTGGTAAATTTACCTCTTTATGGTAAATCTCAACCTGAAAGGTAAAAAGGGAATTTACGAGCTCTCTAGAACAAAAAAACGGTAAATTTTGTGTTAGCGACAAATTACGAAAATTTCTCGTTTTTTTATAAATTAATGTGAATGTGGCAACGATCTAAGAACTTTAAAAGTTGACCACGATGGTATATTGATGACTTTCAAAATAAATGTGCAGCAGCGCCACATTCAATATTACGTATAGGGATGTTTGCAAAACATCGAGGTATCGTTGAAAAATATCGAGTTTTAACCTCGATGTTGAACAGGCCGATATATCGAGGTATCGATGTTGCTATCCACGATGTTAGAACATTACTCTTCATAAAATTAGTAGAGAAACTAATTTTAACTGATTTAATATAGCCACTCGACTTAAAGATTTGTTTCAAATTTTCTTTGCTATCAATTTTCGGTTTCATCTTTCTACAAAATTTTGCAAAAAATACCAGAGCTAGCCATGAAATTTTACAGAGAAGTTTGGTCCTGATGTGGAAATCCGTTAACCGGAAGTAACCAAAACGGCGGCTTTTTAAAAACTATGCGGTTTTTTGCGATTTATTCCGAAACTAACCATTTTCCAGTAGTCTTATGTATAACAAAACTTGGAGACAATAAAATTTGCTACATTTATGTCTTTTACGAGAACTCCGTTATGATGATATGCCGGTATTTCAAAAAAATTAGTTTTTTGCGAATATCTCGAAAACTAACGGGTTTTTGGTCGTTCAACGTATAAGAAGAATTAAAACCGTGTCAATTCTACCTGGGTGCGCTCCACCCACAGTAGAGCATCCGCCAGGTAGCTAAATTATTTATAAAATTTAACTTTTTTAAAACATCGGAAAAACATCGAGGTATCGCTGTTTTCAGGACGATGTTTTTTGACATCGATGTCGCCTTAAAAAAAACATCGATTTTCGATATATCGAGGTTTTATGAACGATGTTGCATCCCTAATTGTATGACATATTCCAGGGTAAAATTTATTCTGACTTACGATCTTTTTTTTTTGCATTCCTTTGCTGTTTCAAATTTTTCCGGCCATGCTGATTGGATTTTGCATTGACGAAACTGCCGCGATTTGGTGAGAACTTTGTTTAGTCAATTATTGATATCATAATTATTTATATAACACATTTTGCAGACAAAATATCGAAGCTATTTTAAGTTAAACAAAACATGTGTACTTTCCCATTTTTTGTGTTTTTGTGTACCTACCTAAACGCATCGTTTTCAACATTGCGGGTCTAGTGGGACTCCTGTAGCAACGGACACAAACGACCAGGTATGATACCTGATCGTTTGTACCCGTTGCTGCAGGACACTGTATATACATTTTGTGCTTTGAATTTATGTTTGTTGTACAATTTACGTGGTAATTTAGGTAGGTCTTAGGGTTTTGTCAACGTTTTGTTCCGTGGGAAAAAAGAGGTAAAAATCGACTATTCTGTGGGAAAAAAGGGAAATTCAGGCAAATCTCGTGGTAAATTTTGCATCGATCGTCTGGCAACACTGGACTAAGCTCGCTCGCGTAGTTCAGACCTCAACTACGCGAACGACTTCGCTGGCATCGCTGACACTCACATATACATAGTTTCGGCGTTATACAGTGTAGAATCGGTGTTTGCAAAAGTGTAGTATTTTGTGAACATAAATGTGTAAGTGCCAATTACCGAAAATATCGCCGCGTAGCTTAGCTCAAGTGTGCAACGAGGTGAGCTAACCCAGCTAGGCTATGTAACTATAGCTAGCCTCGCTCACATAGCTTAGTTGAAGTGTGCGACGGGGGTTATTCTGACACTGCTATTTCTCAAAAAAAGATGCCCCCATTTATAAAACTAGGTGTTTCAAGCTTTATGCGACAGCGTGATCTGACGGCATTTCATTACACAAATCTTGGATTGGGGTTTTCTTTCTCCCTCGGATGCTTACATAGCTTACCGACCGAACAGAGATGAGCAAATAAACACGTAAACGCATAGCGAACAGGAAAAAATCTATTGGCGATAAATGAATGAAATTTTTTTGTGGAGGTATAATGGATTTTTCTTCCGATTGCATGCCGTGATTTTAGTTGCAAGTAAAAATTTCAACAATATTGAAACTAAAATTTAAACAGATTTCGATCCAATTATTTTGTTTTTAACGAAAAATTTGTTTAATTTTATTTTGCCGGTCAATTTTTTTTTGCAATGAAATTTAGATGCCAAAAAAATTGTGCTGTTTCTAAAATGTCTCCTATCAATTTTTTATGCATTTTCTCTCAGTTTTCTATCTCCTACGTACAATATTTTTCGAGTGTATCTACTTTCTTACGAAATTCGGGTCTTCCCAACCTCTTTTTTCTTCACCAATATTATTATTCAACTCCCTCCTCGCAACCCAATTTCTCATATACTCAACTCTACTAGAATATCAGGAGAAAGTATTTTTTATTGGCTTATTCGTTTATCGTGTCTCAATTTTGTGTTATTGTAAAATTTATTTTTCTTTCGTCTACTTCCGTTCAAAATCCATATCTATATGTCTAGCCAAGTACCCCATTTCGCATCCCCAAACGCCAACATATCTTCTCGACGAAATTTCTTCAGGGCTCATTTCGTTTGTTCATTTTTTCTATATGTTATTTCACCACAAAAAAAAAAATGTTTCCCTGGGTTTGGATTTTTTTCTGTGGTACTTCCCCGATTTCTCCAATATTTCATTGTTGGAAATACTTTTAGGGTTTGGGTATGAGGATAAACAAGCAGAGAGCCCAATGTGCCACGCAGTGAACTTCCCATAACAAGAATTGAGTTTTAATACAATTTTCCTTATTTTTTCGTCGATTTTTTTTTTGCATCTACTATATAGGTTCTTGTTGTTATTTATTTCCCTTTTATAGACGCTGATTCCGTTTTCTTGTTATCTCACCATGCGATGTTCACCAATAAACCGCTGATACAATAAACCAATTTTCATTTAAATGAAACTGTAAAAAAATTTACCCCAGCAATCAAAACTGTCTGCCCACACACCCACCGACCCACTCCAGAGCCACTCTTGAACGTCGTATCAATGCCAGAAAAAAATATCCAGTTCCGGAAAATCAGTCAGGAAAATTACTAATAGACCAGGGGTTTTTCCCGTTTTTCTATGCTGGCGGCATACCCAATGATCAATCAGATTTGGTTGTTTATCTAATGAAATCCAAATTTAAAGGTTTCTCCGGGGTGGAAACGTTCTATTTTACATTTGAAAAAAGAATACGTTCTATAAATAGAATCAGCGGAGCATTATTAAAATTGGGAAATTCGTTTGAATCGAGACCTATTTTTCATAGATTCATTAAAAAAAATTTTAGGTGTTACTTCTTTTTATCCTGTTTGATTGGATGCCCTCGAGGTTTGCATCAATTTCACGTTAATTACAATTAAATCCAAAGTATGCTACATCCTAAAAATAGTGTTGTTAATGAAGTTTTCCCTTTTCATAACAAATATTCATTAATTCGCACACATATTTGCAAATTGAAACCCTCAGGAAAGTGAAGTTTCTCAACGGTTAAAATGGCATTTTAATTTTAATAAGGCGTCAAAAACGAGCCGGAATTAATTTGTGGTAGTATCTTATTTTAATTACTTGAAACTTCACCCTTAGAATTGCAAAATGTCAAAAGATATATCCTATCGTATACTGGGCGGTATATTTCTAGAGATGAGGATTAATTAAAAAGAAGGACCTCGCAAAGCGTCGTTTCGTTCTCGCCGCCCGTGAATTTTATCTCTGGAAAAATTTACAAAAACCGCAAAAAGTACAGAGGGATGCTGAATTATCTATGTTAGAGGAAAAAAAATATGCCCATCCGGCACGAGTGGTCGCTATCATTGCCTACGTATTTTGGTTTTACTGAGTAAGAAACATAACCGAAAAAAAGTTGAATTTTTTTTTATGAAAATGATAAACATCAGAAAATTTCCTTGTCAGTGTCATAAAACACCGGAAGAGGGTGTTTTGTGAAAAATAATTAATTTCTCCCACAGTCATGTGATGTATTATGCACAGTAACTATTTCTGGATATTTTAAATACAATTAAAACCTTCAAGAACGATATCACGTGTAACAGTTTCGTAGAAAATATTTTTGGTAACAGAAAGAATAATTAATCTTTAAAAAAGCGAAAAGTTTTCGAATACAGACATTCTTCGATTCACGATCTCTATATAAAGGGTGTTTTTTTAGACGTGTGGTTTTCAAGAAGAAATAAAACGCATATAATTTAATGTTATGGCCAAGAGTTTAGCTTTATTATAAAGATAAGGGTTTGCCATTATGTTTTAAAAATGATTTCGGGCATGTGGCCGCCGCGGCTGGCTCGAATAAATTCCCGACAAGAGGCCCAATTTTCGACCACTTTTTGCAGCAATTGGGGCCGTATGTCAGCAATAACGCGCCGAATATTCTCTTCCAAGGCGTCAATCGTCTCGGGCTTATCTGCGTAGACAAGCGACTTCACATAACCCCACAAAAAATAGTCCAGCGGTGTTAAATCGCACGATCTTGGGGGCCACGCCACAGGCCCACGACGCAAGATAATGCGCTCACCAAAAGTTTCCTTCAATAAATTGATTGTTTCGTTGGCTGTATGGCATGTAGCGCCGTCTTGTTGGAACCAAAGGTCGTCCACATCAACATCCTCCAATTCAGGCACGAAAAAGTCATTAATCATGGCTCTATCTATAGCGTTCCCCATTGACTCTAACATTATGGCCGGCTTCACTTTTGAAGAAATATGGCCCAATGATTCCCTCTGCCCATAGAGCACACCAAACAGTGACTTTTTGAGGATGTAACGGCGTCTGCAGAATGGCTTGTGGATTACCATCCCTCCTAATGCGACAATTTTGCTTATTGACGTACCCATTCAACCAAAAGTGAGCTTCATCGCTGAACAAAATTTTCTTGTGAAAATCGGCATCGGTGGCCATCCCGTTTTGGGCCCATTCACCGAACGTGCGACGCGCTTGATGGTCGTTTGACGAAATGGCAAACCAAACTGAGCATAAATCAAGTGAAAACTGTCAAAAAGACCAACTCTTTTATTTTAAATAAACATTTTATTTTAAATAAACATTTTGTCTGTCACCATATCGTCGGCTAAAAGTGAAATTGTGCTAAGTCCATTATACCAAATTTGACAGAAGAACAATAAAAAACCTTGTTAAATCATTTTAATTTTCATTTAAAGAAAACAGAGTCTCATTTAAAGAAAACTGAGCCCAATTTTTCTCATTTAAAGAAAACTCAGTGTCATTGAAAGAGAATTAAAACGATTTAACAAGGTTTTCATTGCTCTTCTGGAAAATTATACCAAATGGACTTAGCACAATTTCACTTTTAGCCGACGATATAGTATTTGACGATTGGCCCCCGGCAATTGCAGCGTTTTTATGTTTAAGTTTCAAATACACATACCCAAATTCGACTTTCTTAAGGTAGAAATTAGGGGCTGCAATACCGGAAACCGGTTTTACCGGCCAATTTTACTACCGAAATTACCGGTAAATTTTTTTAAAAAATACCGGTATTTCGGTATTTTTTTGTATTAGTTTGGCGGGCTTAGCGGTCCAATTTTAAGAAATAAAAGCAAAAGTTGTGTTTTAATTTTCCAGCCTGACGTTTCGAGCCTTGTTTTGGTTCATCTTCAAAGGCGTTAAACGATCATTTAAATGCAATATGTTATAACTGTTAATATTTAGCCGTAAAAACTTTGTGGAAATGTTACATTGAGGGTATTCACAATCCTCTTCGGTATTCGGTATTCGGTATTCGGTATTTTCGGTAATATTAAAAGACTGAAAATATTCTGCTGTGAACATCCCACAGCACAGATTTGAGAACAGCGCTTTTATTTGATACGTGACCAAATCATGAACTGCGAATTTGATTGTAAAATATGTCACATACCTTTAAATCCATGTTTGATGTATTCTTTTGAATTTCTATTGTGGCAACGGCTATCAAAATTGAAAAAATTTGCAGTCCGATGAGATTAACAAAAAACCAGCGAGAAAATTTGACAACTAAAAACATTACTAGCGCCACCCGCGGTTGATTCTTGATACCGAATACCCGGGCCGAAAAACACGACTCGAGGCATGTATACAATTACCGAATCCGGTAATTCATTTTTACATGAACCAAGTTACCGTCTCGGTAAAAATCTGTTAAATTTGACTGAATTACCGAGCGGTAAATTTACCCGCATTTTAAAAGACGACTGTGAATTCCCTGATTAAAAATGAGCCAAAACAAGGCTCGAAACGTCAGGCTGAAAATTAAAACACAACTTCTGGTAATTTTTTTTTCTATGAAGACCTCGGTACAAAAAGCGGTCATCCCCACTTTTTCAAATTTTTCAGGAGAGACAAAAAAGATATTAGCGTGAAGTTTTTGCTCTGGGACAAAGTTAAAAAATTACAATTTAAATCAAACATGTATTCTTACATCGTTTTAATTTGAGATAAATCTATATTTTTTTTCGAAAAAGTTATAGACATTTTAAATTTTGGAGATAGCTGTTTCTGGCACCCAAGAGGATATTAGCGGTTTTCAAAATGCATTATTGGCTACAAAATACAGTCCAAAATATGTTTAATAGCGTTTAAAAATAAACAAATAAAAAAATATTCAATTTCACAAAACAAAACTCTCAGAAAAAATTAAAGATTTTTTGAAAAAAAAATTCTGCGTCAAATTATATGAAACAATGCTTTCAGTCGTCTCCTTTTCTTTAATAACTTTTTACACAGTCCTCCAACGAGTCCGGAGTTTGCAGCCAAATATGCGCGGAGTTTGCAAAAATTTTATTCTTGCGCCAACTGCAATAACTCATTTTCGTCAAAAAGTGGAGGTGACCGCTTTTTGCACCGAGGTCTTCAAATGTTTTAATGAAATAACTTATGATAATGGGCTTTTCTGATAATTCAAAAATGTCAAAATCGTAAATTTTTTTGTAAAAACCTTAATTATCGAAAAAAGCCCAATATTTACAAGCTTTCCGAATGTAAGAGCAAACTGAAGTATACTTCTAGTATATGTACATAAGTAAATGATAAAATATGTAATATGCAATATACATATCGTCGGCTAAAAGTGAAATTGTGCTAAGTCCATTATACCAAATTTGACAGAAGAGCAATAAAAACCCTTGTTAAATCATTTTAATTTTCATTTAAAGAAAACAGAGTCTCATTTGAAGAAAACTTAGCCCAATTTTTTCCATTTAAAGAAAACTCAGTGTTTTATTGAAAGAGAATTAAAACGATTTAACAAGGTTTTCATTGCTCTTCTAGAAAATTATACCAAATGGACTTAGCACAATTTCACTTTTAGCCGACGATATTACCAGGGCCGTATCGAAGGTTCTGGATTGGGGGGGGGAGACGTCTCAATTTTCCCAACTCGAACATCTAATTTTTCCCAACTGGGATGTACATAATAAAAATTCCTTTTCCTTGCCCAGAATCTCTGACAAGAAACAACTGATATAATGAAATATCAGTTGTGGTCAACACAAAACTTACTTCTACAAAATCTACGATCCTGCGCAATTTACGCTAGAGCCCTGTCGCGTTGTCAACCTAAGACGACATCCCAATAAATTCTTGGTTTATTCAAAAATATCAAAAACGTACAAAATTTGAGATAGCTTGAGAACTGTAAAAGATATCAATTTACGGTAAATGGCAAAAAGGTAGAAAATTTTAACATCTCCAAGTTTTCCTTAAATTAATTTGTCGAAAAATCGTTAGTTTGCCAGTAATTTGCAAAAACATATTTTTTTATATTTTAATCTAAATATCTCAATAACGGTAAGAAACAAAATTGTGCAGAATATCATTCTCATTATTTCACTTCATACATTCAGTCAGCAAAACCCCATTAGTTTTCAAGATAATCGCAAAAACTGTTTTTTTTTTTGGAAATAACGTTTTATCTCGATAACAGGTTGAGATATCGAGTTATATCTAAAGACAAAAGTGTGGGAAATTTTATTTTCTAAAAGTTTCGTCGTACTTAAGGCCACTAAAAAACGCGTAGTTTGGGAGTAAATCGAGAAAAACGAAATTGCGATTTTTGAAAAACCGCCATTTTGGATACTTCCGGTTAACGGATTTCCACCAAAAGTTGATAGGATCGTCCCATTTCAGGACCCAACATGCCTATAAAATTTCATGGCTCTAGCTTTATTAGTTTTTGAGAAATCTTGTACACAGACTGACAGACAGAACGACATTTTTTTAATATGACTCCAATCGACTCAGGAGTGATCGGGAAATTTTTTTTAGGCAAAATTAAGAGGTCGAAATTTTTCATGAATACAATACTTTATTGCACTCCGTAGAAGAAAGTAAATTTTTTTTATTTTTCACAATTAAATAAAGGGTAAACACTAATAATCTTATGCGACTTGTGACCACAAGAAGTACATTTGACTTTATATCGCTTATTTTTGGCACTTTCTTTTGTATTCAGATTTTATCCGAATCCAGTGTTGACATAAACTTATAAGAAATTAAATACATATTACTTGAAACAGTTCTTACCTATTCATTTGTTTAAAAAATCCGAACACCGATGGTACAACAATTACACTATATTTTCAAAACTCACTGTTTCAGCACGAATATACTAGATCGCTCGATTTGCTGTCTCAAATGGTCCCATTTCAATACAGTTCAATGAATCAAAACGAGTTAAGTAAGAGCGAGATAACCGTATGACTATGAATATAGTCCTTTCGTTTAAACCGTGAGCTGTCAAAGGAAAATAGACTTTCGGAATGGTGTTGGCGCATAAAGTTAGTCTCAAACTTGTGAAATTTGAATTTCGCGGCGGACGAAATTTGAATTTCGCGATATTATACAGTTCAGTGGATGCGTTTAAGTATGATAAAGAGGGAAATACTTTTGGGACCATTTTTCAGCAGAGCTTTGTGTCACCATACTATGTTATATAGTTCTGTGCCATAAACTGATGAGAACATTATACTCCCCCCATGGTCGAGTGTCTACTCTACTCTTTCAAAGCCTTTTATTCATTCTCTCCCAACTCGCTGTGACGCTGTCGCCAAAGCAGAATGGCATGTGGAAACACAAACAAGTCATAAAACACGCCTTTGTTCACTAATAGAAAATTTGAGGTAGAAAAAGACAAGTTGGGATTTTGGAAAATCGACAAAAGAGATTTCCCAACTTGGGAAATCTCACATCTTCAAGAAGTGAGATTTCCCAACACCTAAGGGTCAAATTCCCAACTGAAGACTTATTGGGGGGGGAGCCTCCCCCCCCATCCCCCCCCAGTCGGTACGGCCCTGGATATTACATTAGAGAAAAAAAATCAAAACAAAACAGAAAAGAAAAAACAACCATATTTGGCATTTGTAGCCGTAATTAACGTATTTTGGTTTTATTATTGAATTGTTATAATTATGTGTTCTTGTTTTCTTGATTTTATGATTTACACTATAAATATTATAAAATTATTGTTACTTATTTCTTCGTACGTTTTTTTTCCTCTCACTGTCACTAATATGCTATACATGATTTGTTTTATCTAAATAGCGATTTACCGGTAAATACCGGTAAACCGGTTTTTACTAAAAATATTTACCGTTTACCGGTAAATCCGAAACCCGGTATTTTTGCAGGCCCTAGTAGAAATACACGACGAGAGACTTTGGTATCTGGTCTCCAGGGTACAAAAGGCAAAAATCTCCAAAGTGTATACACGTTCAGAGACATTTAAGTCTGGAGATCAAAAACTAGATCTCCGGAGACGTTTACTAAAAAGTCTCTAAAAGCAAAGTCTCTGGAGTGCATATACAACGCAGGTATGCACTCCAAACTCCAGTCTCCAAGCATAACAACAATATCACTAATCTAAAATATAAAATAAGTAAAAACACTTTTTTTCTTTATAAAAACTGACCTTGAATATCAAAACAACGAAACAAATTCTCGTTGCCACAAAACAATTTCCTGAAATGTCAAAAGTCGTCTCTGGAGACCAAGAGATAGATATCAAAACGTTTTGAAGACCGGAGACGCATTAAAGAGACTCTCTCATTAGTAGCTACACGGCAAGAAACTTAAGTCTCCCAGAGACCCTAGAGACTTGATACTTGGAGACAAATCTCCGGTCTCCGATGTGTATACACAGGTCTTGTTGTATGCAGAGGCGAAATTTTTGGTCTAAGAGACCAAAGTCTCTCGTCGTGTATTTCTACCTTTATGGTTTATTGTTTAGAAAAACTTGAAAAATGAATGCCAACCTGGATAAGTGTGGAATCTCATGGAGCCGTCCCACAAATCCCACTTAGATATTAAGTAGTTTTCCCAGGTCCCGCTTATCCAGTTTCTACTGTATATTAAAAAAAAAATCACTATTTTCATTGCCTTTTCGATCAAAAGATTTATTGCTATTTTAATTTGAAAAAATGATTTTCTTCATTTAATTTTTGCAGAAAAACCATTTTTGATCCAAAACGTGTTTTTCCGACAAAAATTTATCCTTGTATAAAAAATTAATGCATTTTTCGTTTGAGAATTATTAAAAATAATTGCTCGGGAAAATTTCAATTCAAAGATATTGTTTTCCCTACTTCAACAATGAATCAAAGTTAAGTAAAATATATATTTTTCCACTATAGCAGTAAAACTTCGCAGCCAAAGTTGCATTTGGTAGCAAAGAGGCATCCGAAGGAAATTAGATTTCTTTTATCACTAGATTTTTATCGAAGGAAAATGAGTTGCAAGAACAAGGATGGACGAATTTGACTAAAAGTTTTCTATAGGTTTGTTTGCTTGAGATAGGTATTCAAACAATGGGTAAACTGTATGGAAAGCTCGTAGAGTAGAATAAGAAAAGTGTAAATATTCGCGAACATGCAAACCGTTGTCCTCCAACTCACTTCGGTCAACCCCGAACCCCTTATAACAAATTGACTTTTGGATATTGGACAGAAGGAGCAATTTGTACACGAGTATTTGAATTTGTTTGATCAACGTTGTCTATCCGCTGCGAATGGTCCTTGAGGAAAATCCGCCAAAGGATTCTTTTGCTTTTTTCTCATACACAGTCAGATGATTGCAGAGGACTACTGTAAAACAGCATTTTGAAATGGAATTAAAGTTTAATGGTATGAGTTTGGTTGAACATATTGCGAAGCATCCCCGCATGTAAAAATACCCAAGTGCATATCCTTTTCCTTGCTCGTTAACTGTACGACGACGATACCATAGCGAGTCGTTTTCGTCTGACCATATTTGACATTGACTAATGGGAATGTTGTACTATTAAAGCTCGATTTGAATTTCGCTGAAAGCAAATGACCATAAAATACGTTCGAATGATAGATTTATAGATTTAACTCCAACAATTTATTCAACATGCGGCAGGGTAAATGTGTAACAGAAACCAGCATAAATATACAAAAAGTGGAAACGAAGATGGGACAAATGAACAATAAACAAAAAAAAACCATAAAATGGAAAAAGTTTTTTACAATCCTTAAAAGTTTTGTTGTTTTCATGGCAAACAAAAGGAAAGACAGTGAGGACAATTTTTATTGCACTTGAATTATGAAACCCGTTGAGATAGTTTTCACTGGCAAAGGGATCCGGTTAACATATAGAGTAAAAAACAAGTTTCTGTGTTTATCGTTGTTATATTCAAGGGTATGATGCTGAACTGCTGAATTAGATAAATTACAGGAAGAAATGCTGGGAATTTTTTCATGCTTGGGTTTTTTCCCACTTCTACATAGAGTTTTTGCATAGTTTTTGAAAATTGCACCAGCAATTTGCGATAGAAATTTGTCTTTGTCATTCAAAAGAAGAGAAAAAGTAATCTGCGCAATTAAAGAAACTAGCAGTTAAATCCAATCCCTAGAGAGAGACGTTTCTGGGGAGGAAGTTTCATTGGCCGGTCAGAGTTAACATTTTATGTCATTAGAGAAAATAAAGTTTCATGCGCTTAGTCTCTAAACATATGAAAAGTCATAAGACAAACGTATAATATGGAAAAAGAGAACTTCAAGCCAAATTTTCATAAGTGCGAACGTACACGCTTCTTCTCGTCACGGCGACTTTTATTCCTCAAAATACCTTTCCGACGTATACACGCTTCTTCAATTTTTAGTATGAAAAACTTGTGTACAACAAGCGATCGCTCATGTGTGTGTGGTTCTCATATATGTGTTGTATTTCCAACTCATTCCTTTACTAGCTAGCACTGAGGTAGCATCAATTGCCAAAATAGAGACTGCCAGCAATAGAAGAATAAGGACTGGTAATTTGTTATGGCATTTACCTACCTGAAAAATAAAACTACCTGCAATTGGTATTTCACTATTTGCATTCAATTTTAGTTTATTTGGGATATGTTTACGAGTCAGTGGCTAAGCACCGACTGACTCAATGAAATTACGCACACATGCATGCTGACGTGCTACACGAGCGACTTCGTTTGTGTGCGTAAAAGAAGACGTGAAGAACACTTTTCGAGTGGCGACTTTTCTCCTCTTGCCGCACTCGTTTCTTTCCCACAATTTGGTGAGGCTGAGGCATGCTGATGACTCAAAGTTGCCTCGTGTACGTCGCCAGTAAAAATTTAGGTTTTTCCACCTTTCTCCCTTCCCTTGTTAGACTTCGTGATTTTTATTTTCCTCTTCTATAGAAGGAAAGTATTGTATTCATGACGGAGGCCGACTCGAGAACGGAGGCAGATAGAAACTTTCTGATCAGTACGAAATCCGTTTCAGGAAAAATTATGAAGATGTCCGTGCATCTGTCTGTCACTCTGTCTGTTTTACGTATCTTAAATAACTCGAGAACACATTGATCTAGCGACTTGAAATTTTTTGTGAATGAGTTTTACAAAAATCATAGTCTTCTATCAACTTTTGTAACGGTAGCTATAACGGGAACCTCCCAAACCATTTTTTGAAAAAATGTGTTTTGAAAATTTCTTGAGACCTACGCGCTTTTGGAAAAAAAATGGGTATAACAAATTTTGAAGGATATAAAATTTTCTACATTTTCTCTATTAACAGTTCTTTTTGTCGAACGGCTCTCAAGATATTTGAAAAAAAATTGGTTTTTTGAAAATCTCTCGAAAACTACACGCTTTTGTAAAAAATGCATATATGCACATTCAAAAAAAAATGGCTCCGGTTTTAACGAATCTTTAACGGTTCTTAAGATGTTTGAAAAAATATTATTTGTTACAAATTATTTTCGAACTAAATATTGCAGAGGAAAGTTGTTTTTGTTTGGGGTTTAGCACCGCAGACCCCCTCCCACTCCTCAAGTGTGACGTATTTTATGACCAGACTCTTATGCAAAGTTGGAATTGTGATTTGAAATCTTCTGCTAGGAAATTTTATGTGAAATTGTTATTTAAAGAACTTTTTGTCCGTTTAATATGTTGCTATGGTGAGTCGTTTGGTGAGAAAACCAGTGATGGGTTTGGTTTGGCCAGTACAAGAACTTGATCCTATGAAGAATTGTTTTGTGTCAATGAATGGCGTAACTACAAATTTTGCCTCCCAAAAGAAGAAATTGTTTAGGCCCTTCAAGTTTGTCCGAAAATTTAAGCACCTTTTTTGAAACCTTTTTTGGTTTGAAAACTTTTGTTTTGAGAGATGAAAATTTTCAAGATTTTTCAAGCGGTCGATCTTCCGGACTCTTCAAAAACTTTAGGCTCTCCTCTTTGCGGGCTGCTACTTGTATTTTGCGGGTTACTACTTGTAGGAAATCGACAAGGAATCAAGAAAAACTCGTGGAAGTCAATGGCCAAAAAAAATTTACGGCTTTTTCTTAACCCTGGACCCGTGTACTGGGCACTGAGTGCCCAGAACGATTTTCAAACAGAAATTAATCATATTTTTAATAAAGAATATGATGAAATGCAATATATTTCTGAAAGATACTGAAATTTAGAGTACAAAAACAAAAAAAAAAATCCAAATTGCATATCTTCGGGGGGGTTGTGGAAGGTGTCAAAAAAAAAGCGTAATATCGTGTACTTGGGCACTCAGTGCCCAAGTCAGTACATTTTGTATGAATTTGGTTTTTATTTTGATTACAGCTTTGGGTTTTTCCCCTTTTATGATTTTTCTTGTATGCAGATATTATATTGTATTGTTATATTATTTATATTATAATATTTATATTGTATTGTTGTCATGTATTGCATTTTCTTTCGTGGAGTACATGATTTGTTGGAGAAATCGAGTACCAGATTCGCGAGCTTACAAGCTGGTCTATATTCTCAGTCGATTTTTGCAAATTATATTTTCCCATTGTATTTCTACATGTTTAACGAATAAACCAATTTTTATGGTTTTTAAACAAACCAGCCATACATTTTCTATTGGAATTGCATCTGGGCACTGAGTGCCCAAGTACACGATAAATGGAAGTTTTATAGTACACGGGTCCAGGGTTAAAGCGGTTTGTTTTTAATTGAGAAGATTGGTTCTGAGTATAAAACATTGGTGTAAGTAAATTTAATGTTCGATATTTTTTCTCGAATTTTTTTCTGTTCCCTTCTAGTCGAGTTATCGAGGTTTGACTATATATATTTCATAGAGGATATAAGAAATTAAATACCACACCAAAAATCGCTCTTTAAAAAATCACATTTATAGAAGAAATTGCCGATTCAGTTTTCCAGAAAAAAATCTTCCGTATTTGGGTAAACTTTAATAAGTAAAGGCTAAATTTGATAGCTGGATAAAATGACCAAGCAGAAAAACAAAATACTTGGCACATAACAGGAACCAAACGTATTCCTGTACTGCACAAATTTCCTACACTCTCAGTACATACAATTTAATGAAAATTAATGTCATACTGTGGTTCGCCCATTTCCCTTTTATTTCGGGTGTGCATGACCGGATATTTATGTAGTGCAATACCAGGCAATAGACAACAGAGCAGCAACACTTTTCCTTTAACCCGTAAATTTTCATAAATGTCACTATACCATCCCGAAAATCCAATAAAAAATAATTAATCGGTGATGGTTAATCAGACTTAATTAGATAATGCGATTTTGTTGTTGGGCAGCACAGAAATACGCAAAAAATGTATAAATTCACCCCAGGCTGCATTATTTGACCGCCGCATCGTATCCTTTGGATGTACTTCTCGAGCCACAACTTCTTCTGATCCTTTTTTGTTGTTGAACATTTTTTTCTGCTTATTATACACGGAAAAAATATATCTGAACCGTTCCAATAAAATTGCATGCTCCAGTCCCACATTTATGGGAAAAACGGCATAGTGGCCACATATGGGAGTCATTCCTATAAAAAAATTGAAACTGTTCCCAAATTTTTTAGGACACATTCCAACAAAAAAATTGTCGTATTTTTGTTTTTTTTTTGTGTAATCATTCCCAAAATTATGGGAGGGATTACTGTATATGTTAGACAAAAAATTGAAGAACATTCCCTTTTGTAAGAGACTCAATCCTAAAATGCAAGGAATCCTATAAAACGTTGCAATGTCTCCATTGATTATTGGATTCTCTCCTATATATATTCGCGACATTCTCATTTGAAATAGGATTATTTTCTATAATTATGGGACCGAGTCTTATCCGAATAGGATTGGATACTTTTTTTTTAATTAAATTCTGTCCAATCTAAGGGAGACTGACAAAAATTCGAGTTATCGAATATACGAGATAGCAAGCTCGAGGAACTCCTTCCTCCTCCACAAGTTTAATATTTCTTTTATATTTTCTCGAAAACAGTGAGTCATATTGAAAAATTTGTAAAGGTAAAATCTGTTTAGAATGTGATTTTACATAATCTTTCCATACATCAAAATCCAATCAGACCACTCCTTTCCCCCTGTCCTATACAAATGGATTTTTTCAAATAAACAATTTGTCTGTCATCATATAGAGTATTTGACGCCATTAACTATTGTAGCTTTTCTTATGTTTCTAAAAAAATGTCTTTAACCGAAAATAATTTTCATAATATTTTTGAAGTAATTTTTCAGAGTGTACAGACATTTGTTCGGACTTCTTCACTATTTAATGAATGTAAATAAATAAACAAACAGTTGAACTTTGTTTAACTTAACTGTTAGTACATTTAAATGTGAGTAAAAACAATTTTTTCCGTTTGAATCTAAAAACATTTCTGAGAAATTTCATTTAAACGATAACCTATTTAGATGTTGGTTCGTGTGATAAATGATTTTTTAAACAACACATGTCAATTATAATCAGCTGCACTTGTCAGTATAAATTCAATTCAGTATTCATTTAGAAATTAAACCGATTATTAAATCTTTGCAGTGTTTTTAAGTGAAAATTTTCATATTTAAAAAAAATGAAATTTGTGGTTATTTTTGTGATTTTCTCAATTTTTGTGACAAATATTTCATGTAATAATTATTTTTTTTAAGCATAAAAAGTGATTCTTAATAGCGAATAGTTTTTGTCAAATTTTATTCAGATACAATTAGTCTAAAATTTTTAACACAATACTGTTGGCTAACAAATTAAGAAAAAAAAAATTTCGTTAATAGGCAAAAAATGTCGCTACACAAACGGCCATCAGTGGGCTGAGGGAACGAAATATTATCCACCCGGTGAATGTGTAGAAGTCGACTGTACTGGAGATTATTTCATTCAATTGCCGTAAATGTTAAACTAAAATCAATCTACAGGTGATATTAAGAAATGGATACTTTTAATTTTTAGATGTGGTCCAGCAACGCCGGCTCCTCAAGGAATGGTATGTGATCAGACACGAAAAGATAATTCAAAACCATTTCCACAGTGCTGTGGGGGCAACACAAACTGCAGACGTCAGAGGAATTAGGGAGTTTTTTTTTATATAAAAAAATGTGAATTTTCTAAAACTACGATACAAAATATATTGGAAATTTTTCTATTAAATTTATTTTTATGATAATTGATGTAATTTTCACGGAAATAATCATGAAAACCTTTCAAAAAGTAAAATATTTTATTTTTATCTATTTATTTATTTATTTATTTATTTATTTGAAAATTCAGTTTTACTATACATCAGAACCTGATTATAAATTAAATGAATCGAAAAATCCAATCGTTACATCTGCCACCAAGGGCGGGATTCAATCCCCCTCCCCCCTCCATTGAGAATCATATTTACACTATATAAAAAAAATACTTAAAAATGTCCACTTAAAATTTGAAAAACACGATTTAAAAATTTTAAAATTGAGCAAAAAATTAATTAAATGGAAAATAAAGACAATAACATTCTCTGTATTTTTGCTTTTCACCGTAAGTCGACACCTCGTAAATCGATTTTTCAAAAGCTGGTGTACTCGCGAAAGAAAATGAACAAATTTAATATTTCGGGGGCTCAAAATATTAAATTCGTTCATTTTTTTCCGCGAGTACACCAGCTTTTGAAAAATTTGGCCACACTTCCCATTGCAAGATGGTCTGTTGAACTTAAGAAATACGCAATTGGACAAAGTCGTTTAACTGGGCTAGTTCTTCTTAGCATTTCTAGAGAAGTGTACATAAAACCCAAAGAGATTGTGGACAGGGTAGTACAGCGATAGCAATGACTGAATTTAATTTTGTAGCTTATCTGATTTTCCGTTTTTATCCAGACATTGTCCTCTATTTAAGGCACCCAGAAATTTTGGCGGTGGGGGTACCCCCATACGAACGAAAACGATTTTTGCGAATATCTCAAAAACTGTGCATCTTATCAAAAAAGTCCAGGAACAAAAGTTATTTAGGATATGATTCTACATAAAACTCCCATACATCATAATCCGATTGGAATAAATTTAAAAAAATCTTATTGGAAAGTTTGATTTCAAAGTGGAATTTTGATACAACTGTTCACCGTTAAATCACCATACGGGTTTTCAATAATTGCCAGATTGGCAATTATAGCTTTTGTTATGTTTTTTATTTGACCTTGGCATTTAAAAGAGTATATTTGACTTTGGCAGCTAAAAATTTTCCTCTGCGGCGCAATAATTTCTACCTGAATGGATTTTTTTTAATAAAAAGTTTACCTGCGGCCAAATGTCCAAGCAGACACAAAACTTTGCTTTGCGCTGCGGGTCGCAAGTTTAATTAATGAGGAACGCATACATTTAGCAGATTTGGCTCTTACTCAACCCCCCACCTATATCTACGCGCCTGTTGACCACATGCTGATTGATCAACGTTCAAATAACTTGGGTTGCAAAATATATGGGGTCACAAAACGGCTGCTGCAATAGTAAAGCAATCGTTTTTTTTTTTTTTTTTTTTTTTTTTTTTTTTTTTATAGATCCAGCCAGAGCTTAGGGGAAGACCCTTTAATGCCGAAGCACAGCTCGGGATGGTTGGAAGGACAAAAGGAGATGCCGATTTATGTTCTCCTTGAACTTCTGCGGGTTATAGTCCGGGGGGAACACATCGGATGGTAAATTGTTCCAAAGTCTTGTTGTTCGCGGAATGAAGGAACCCCTAAACTTTACTGTACGAAAGCGGGGAGGCTCAAGGAAGAAGTCGTGCGCACGTGTAGCTGCACGAGAGGGTCTAGGGAAAATATACCGTGGAGGAATAAGTTGGGAAATTTCGGTGGAACATTTCCCATTGAAATATTTGTAGAATATGCTGAGTACTCCAACAGAGCGACGATGCTCGAGAGACGGTAATGAATCTGTCAAAGACTTGTCTCCAATTAGTCGGATCGCACGTTTTTGGATTCGGTCCAGCAGTTGGAGGACAGTTTTTGGGGCTCCAGCCCAAATGTGCGAATTGTACTCGAGTCTCGGTCGAATGTAGCTCTTGTAAATGTTAAGGACGTCGACTGGTGCGAAATATTTTTTGCATCGTCCCAGGAAGCCTAGGCACTGCGATGCTTCCTTTGCTATTTTAAAAATATGATCACTCCATTGGAGCTTCTCATTTATTTCGATGCCCAACATTCTGATGTTTTTTGAGTCACTAATGGACTCACTCATAAATTCGACCGTTTCGGGGGATTTTTCGCATTTCATCGATAACAGCATTGATTGGGTTTTAGATGCGTTGAATTCCACACGGTTGATTCTGCCCCAAGCCAGAATTGTGTTTAAATCAGAATTCAAAGATCTAATTTGCTCACTGCGTTTCGATCGAACTGCAATGGCGTTCGATTCTGCAGGTGAACTGAAATGGTAGGATGCGTCAAGGGAGCTGTCATCAGCGAAACAATAAAGTGGATTGAGAGTGAGAGATAGTAGATCATTGATAAATATTAAGAAAAGCGTAGGAGCTAGAACTGAGCCTTGAGGGACACCAGAGTTAATTTTGAAGAGATCAGATTTATAACCATCCAATACAACCTGTATTGAACGATCAGAAAGGTAGCTCTCAATCCATTTGGAAATTGCAGGGTTTAGACCGATAGCTCGTATCTTTGCCATCAAAGCTTTATGCCAAACACGGTCGAAAGCTTTGGAGATGTCCAGCGCTATAGTTTTTGATTCGCCAAAATTATGGAGACTTTTACTCCAGCGCTCGGTCAAGCAGACCAAAAGATCGCCTGTGGAGCGGCGCGCACGAAAGCCATATTGGCGATCGTTGATTATGTTATTGCGCTCTAAAAAATTTGTAATTTTGGTATTTATTAAAGTTTCCATAACCTTGGCAAGTACAGAAGTCAGAGCTATAGGCCTATAATTTGAGGGGTCGCATTTGTCACCTTTTTTGGGAATGGGCTGGACATTAGCTGCTTTCCAAGAAGAGGGATAGATCCCCTTGGAGAAGCTGAGGTAAAATAGGGAGCGAAGAGGTCCAGGTAAGGTGACGGCACATTTTTTCAAAACATGGGGGGGAATGCCATCCGGTCCTGTAGATTTGTTCACGTCAATCTCCTGCAGAATTCTAACTATTTGTCTTTTGCGGATGGAAAGTTTTGGAGAGACAATCTCCGATATGGTGGGTTGGGGCGGTAATTGGTTGGATTCCGGGAGACTTGAGTTCGCTGCGAATTTCGCGGCTAAAACGTTCGCCTTGCCAACGGGATCGACAACCACTTCATTATCACAGATTAGTGGAGGTGTTGAAGATTTTGTGAAATTGTAACTGGTTTTTTGTGGTAGCACAATAGTTTCCGCGAAACTCTTTTGTGACGCAGGTTTCAAAGAACCGTTTAGTTTTCTTAATACCTTGTCACAATGTAACCGATTTGCTACAGTTAATTTGTAACCGGTCACAATGTATCCAATTTTCAACCGATTTCATTGTAACAAGTAATTGTTTTGAAACCGTTTTTTTTGTGACCAGTAACAATGTAACTAATTTGCAACAAGTGATTTTGTGTCATTGGTAACAAAGTAACCGATTTGCAACGGCTTCATTGTGGCCGGTCACAAAGCATAAACGGATTTGCCAAAAAGTTTTTTCCCTCGTCATATTTTGAGACGAACATTCTCAAAAAAATCCAAGCAAAAGAGAAAAAGAAAATTTTCCGCAAACAGACTTTGTTCGCTGAATGTTGTAGGAGCGCTTTTTACAGGTAACTATAGTTTTGGTCACATGGTGCTTATTATCTATCTATTAAATAATAGGCTCATGTGTTTTTCTGTGTCAGTCTGTACGCTTAAAACTCGCGAACCACTGAACCGATTTAAATACAACTTTCACGGAAGCTTATTGGCGTCAAGCCCTTAGAAAACTACCACAACACCCCTGTATTTTGTAACGATTTCCACTGTTGTTTTGTTGAAAATTAAAAATAATGGAAATAAAGAAATTATTCGATTCGTTAGAATTATCTATGAAAGTATGTTAGTGTCCTCTGCAGCATTAGATTAGATCACATGGATAAGTCTATGTTGGTTATTTAAAATCTCTCATCTTTTGTCGAAGACGGATGCATCCGAGTTGTCTGTTTTTAGTCGCACATATCAATTATTTGATTATTTGACTTTTTTCGTATTTCTAAATGGCCTAATATACAGATTTTCATATATTAATTGTTTTCAAAAAAGAATCAAAGAAATTGATTTTAAAAATTCTTCCAAAATAATTTAGATAATATCGTCTAAGATGGCAGCTGACCATCCCCCTGCAATTTCCGGCAAAAAACAGCTTATGTCCATGAAACTAGAGCAAATTACCCTTCCAATGGATGTACTACGAAAGTGAAACCCCAACTGGTTCAAAAATTAGCCCGGGGCATAAAAAAATGTCGAATCCTTCTTTAAAGTGTTTTAAAATTCCGTACGCTTTTAAACAATTAAAATAAATTTAAATTAATTTAGCGCGCCGTGGTGATTATCACTCTTTTAATTCGGAATTGCGTTTTAAAAAGTTCTCAAAATACTCATGTTTGCCATTATAACCAATATTTGTACCTTTGAACTTTAATACTTGTATAATCTAATTTAACCGACATTGAAATCCAATTATCTCAAAATTTTATGTTCTACAAATAAATCTCTTTGGAATTACATAATCGAAAATTTTGTCAGTTTACTTTTATTTCAAGAAATTTGCAGATAAGAATAGACCATTTGCAACAAAAAATATGCCGGTGAAAAGTATAAAAGCTCATTTCAAATTAAAAATCTGATCATTTGAATTAAAAATTGGCGACAGCAGTGTTTTCATTTAATTTATCAAAATGAAATTACTTTTGACTTTATTTGTAGTTTTTGTAGCAGTTTGTCGTGCATCTGATGATGATTGTAATTTTAAAAGGACTTATTTTACTCACGGGTCTTAAATATGTCTTTTTTATTTAACAAAAATAGATGAGGGTTGCAAAGTGACGAATCATATTGTAGCGATTGGTGAAAATTTCCTTGTAGATGGCGAATGTGCTTCCTATAAATGTACCGGACATGACGAATTTATCGGAGTCGGGTATGTTTTATAGTAAAAACCAAATCAAATAAACTTTATTTAAGATAAAACTAACATATTCGCAGATGTGCATCGATGCAAGAGCTCCTTAAAGAGAATTGCCATTGGGTTGATCAGGACGAGAATAGGCCTCATCCGCAATGTTGTGGACGTGTTAAGTGTGAGAAGGTGATCGCTCTATAAAAATAAATATAATCACATATGTATATAAATATAAGACAATTTAAATAAAATGCGAACATATTAGAGATTTTTTTTTAAATAAATATTATTACATTTTAAAATTTTAAATGCCATTTTAGTGTTTTAAAACCTACTTACCACGCTTAACTATTTACGATAAGTGAAAAAAAATTGCTTATAAATAATAAAAATTTAACAAAATAGTAGAACAATTATTTACAAACATACTATTTAATATAACTTAAAGACAACTGTATGTATATGATTTCAGAAAACAGGAAAAATAGAAATTTTATTAAGAAACCAACTTTAAACGCACAAAAGTTAAATTTCCAGTCTTTTTACTTTCTTCTACGGAGTATAATAAAGTATTGTATTCATGAAAAATTTCGACCTCTTAATTTTGCCTAAAAAACATTTCCCGATCACTCCTGAGTCGATTGGAGTCATATTAAAAAAATGTCTTTCTGTCTGTCAGTCTGTCAGTCTGTCAGTCTGTCATTCTGTCAGTCTGTCAGTCTGTCAGTCTGTCAGTCTGTCAGTCTGTCAGTCTGTCAGTCTGTCAGTCTGTCAGTCTGTCAGTCTGTCAGTCTGTCCGTCTGTCCGTCTGTCTGTCTGTCAGTCTGTCAGTCTGTCAGTCTGTCAGTCTGTCCGTCTGTCCGTCTGTCTGTCTGTCAGTCTGTCAGTCTGTCAGTCTGTCAGTCTGTCAGTCTGTCAGTCTGTCAGTCTGTCAGTCTGTCAGTCTGTCAGTCTGTCAGTCTGTCAGTCTGTCAGTCTGTCAGTCTGTCAGTCTGTCAGTCTGTCAGTCTGTCAGTCTGTCAGTCTGTCAGTCTGTCAGTCTGTCAGTCTGTCAGTCTGTCAGTCTGTCAGTCTGTCAGTCTGTCAGTCTGTCAGTCTGTCAGTCTGTCAGTCTGTCAGTCTGTCAGTCTGTCAGTCTGTCAGTCTGTCAGTCTGTCAGTCTGTCAGTCTGTCAGTCTGTCAGTCTGTCAGTCTGTCAGTCTGTCAGTCTGTCAGTCTGTCAGTCTGTCAGTCTGTCAGTCTGTCAGTCTGTCAGTCTGTCAGTCTGTCAGTCTGTCAGTCTGTCAGTCTGTCAGTCTGTCAGTCTGTCAGTCTGTCAGTCTGTCAGTCTGTCAGTCTGTCAGTCTGTCAGTCTGTCAGTCTGTCAGTCTGTCAGTCTGTCAGTCTGTCAGTCTGTCAGTCTGTCAGTCTGTCAGTCTGTCAGTCTGTCAGTCTGTCAGTCTGTCAGTCTGTCAGTCTGTCAGTCTGTCAGTCTGTCAGTCTGTCAGTCTGTCAGTCTGTCAGTCTGTCAGTCTGTCAGTCTGTCAGTCTGTCAGTCTGTCAGTCTGTCAGTCTGTCAGTCTGTCAGTCTGTCAGTCTGTCAGTCTGTCAGTCTGTCAGTCTGTCAGTCTGTCAGTCTGTCAGTCTGTCAGTCTGTCAGTCTGTCAGTCTGTCAGTCTGTCAGTCTGTCAGTCTGTCAGTCTGTCAGTCTGTCAGTCTGTCAGTCTGTCAGTCTGTCAGTCTGTCAGTCTGTCAGTCTGTCAGTCTGTCAGTCTGTCAGTCTGTCAGTCTGTCAGTCTGTCAGTCTGTCAGTCTGTCAGTCTGTCAGTCTGTCAGTCTGTCAGTCTGTCAGTCTGTCAGTCTGTCAGTCTGTCAGTCTGTCAGTCTGTCAGTCTGTCAGTCTGTCAGTCTGTCAGTCTGTCAGTCTGTCAGTCTGTCAGTCTGTCAGTCTGTCAGTCTGTCAGTCTGTCAGTCTGTCAGTCTGTCAGTCTGTCAGTCTGTCAGTCTGTCAGTCTGTCAGTCTGTCAGTCTGTCAGTCTGTCAGTCTGTCAGTCTGTCAGTCTGTCAGTCTGTCAGTCTGTCAGTCTGTCAGTCTGTCAGTCTGTCAGTCTGTCAGTCTGTCAGTCTGTCAGTCTGTCAGTCTGTCAGTCTGTCAGTCTGTCAGTCTGTCAGTCTGTCAGTCTGTCAGTCTGTCAGTCTGTCAGTCTGTCAGTCTGTCAGTCTGTCAGTCTGTCAGTCTGTCAGTCTGTCAGTCTGTCAGTCTGTCAGTCTGTCAGTCTGTCAGTCTGTCAGTCTGTCAGTCTGTCAGTCTGTCAGTCTGTCAGTCTGTCAGTCTGTCAGTCTGTCAGTCTGTCAGTCTGTCAGTCTGTCAGTCTGTCAGTCTGTCAGTCTGTCAGTCTGTCAGTCTGTCAGTCTGTCAGTCTGTCAGTCTGTCAGTCTGTCAGTCTGTCAGTCTGTCAGTCTGTCAGTCTGTCAGTCTGTCAGTC
This sequence comes from Chrysopilus asiliformis, assembly GCA_964034945.1. NCBI lineage: Eukaryota > Metazoa > Arthropoda > Insecta > Diptera > Rhagionidae > Chrysopilus > Chrysopilus asiliformis. The sequence continues at coordinate 82,099,224 of OZ035962.1, forward strand.
TGTCAGTCTGTCAGTCTGTCAGTCTGTCAGTCTGTCAGTCTGTCAGTCTGTCAGTCTGTCAGTCTGTCAGTCTGTCAGTCTGTCAGTCTGTCAGTCTGTCAGTCTGTCAGTCTGTCAGTCTGTCAGTCTGTCAGTCTGTCAGTCTGTCAGTCTGTCAGTCTGTCAGTCTGTCAGTCTGTCAGTCTGTCAGTCTGTCAGTCTGTCAGTCTGTCAGTCTGTCAGTCTGTCAGTCTGTCAGTCTGTCAGTCTGTCAGTCTGTCAGTCTGTCAGTCTGTCAGTCTGTCAGTCTGTCAGTCTGTCAGTCTGTCAGTCTGTCAGTCTGTCAGTCTGTCAGTCTGTCAGTCTGTCAGTCTGTCAGTCTGTCAGTCTGTCAGTCTGTCAGTCTGTCAGTCTGTCAGTCTGTCAGTCTGTCAGTCTGTCAGTCTGTCAGTCTGTCAGTCTGTCAGTCTGTCAGTCTGTCAGTCTGTCAGTCTGTCAGTCTGTCAGTCTGTCAGTCTGTCAGTCTGTCAGTCTGTCAGTCTGTCAGTCTGTCAGTCTGTCAGTCTGTCAGTCTGTCAGTCTGTCAGTCTGTCAGTCTGTCAGTCTGTCAGTCTGTCAGTCTGTCAGTCTGTCAGTCTGTCAGTCTGTCAGTCTGTCAGTCTGTCAGTCTGTCAGTCTGTCAGTCTGTCAGTCTGTCAGTCTGTCAGTCTGTCAGTCTGTCAGTCTGTCAGTCTGTCAGTCTGTCAGTCTGTCAGTCTGTCAGTCTGTCAGTCTGTCAGTCTGTCAGTCTGTCAGTCTGTCAGTCTGTCAGTCTGTCAGTCTGTCAGTCTGTCAGTCTGTCAGTCTGTCAGTCTGTCAGTCTGTCAGTCTGTCAGTCTGTCAGTCTGTCAGTCTGTCAGTCTGTCAGTCTGTCAGTCTGTCAGTCTGTCAGTCTGTCAGTCTGTCAGTCTGTCAGTCTGTCAGTCTGTCAGTCTGTCAGTCTGTCAGTCTGTCAGTCTGTCAGTCTGTCAGTCTGTCAGTCTGTCAGTCTGTCAGTCTGTCAGTCTGTCAGTCTGTCAGTCTGTCAGTCTGTCAGTCTGTCAGTCTGTCAGTCTGTCAGTCTGTCAGTCTGTCAGTCTGTCAGTCTGTCAGTCTGTCAGTCTGTCAGTCTGTCAGTCTGTCAGTCTGTCAGTCTGTCAGTCTGTCAGTCTGTCAGTCTGTCAGTCTGTCAGTCTGTCAGTCTGTCAGTCTGTCAGTCTGTCAGTCTGTCAGTCTGTCAGTCTGTCAGTCTGTCAGTCTGTCAGTCTGTCAGTCTGTCAGTCTGTCAGTCTGTCAGTCTGTCAGTCTGTCAGTCTGTCAGTCTGTCAGTCTGTCAGTCTGTCAGTCTGTCAGTCTGTCAGTCTGTCAGTCTGTCAGTCTGTCAGTCTGTCAGTCTGTCAGTCTGTCAGTCTGTCAGTCTGTCAGTCTGTCAGTCTGTCAGTCTGTCAGTCTGTCAGTCTGTCAGTCTGTCAGTCTGTCAGTCTGTCAGTCTGTCAGTCTGTCAGTCTGTCAGTCTGTCAGTCTGTCAGTCTGTCAGTCTGTCAGTCTGTCAGTCTGTCAGTCTGTCAGTCTGTCAGTCTGTCAGTCTGTCAGTCTGTCAGTCTGTCAGTCTGTCAGTCTGTCAGTCTGTCAGTCTGTCAGTCTGTCAGTCTGTCAGTCTGTCAGTCTGTCAGTCTGTCAGTCTGTCAGTCTGTCAGTCTGTCAGTCTGTCAGTCTGTCAGTCTGTCAGTCTGTCAGTCTGTCAGTCTGTCAGTCTGTCAGTCTGTCAGTCTGTCAGTCTGTCAGTCTGTCAGTCTGTCAGTCTGTCAGTCTGTCAGTCTGTCAGTCTGTCAGTCTGTCAGTCTGTCAGTCTGTCAGTCTGTCAGTCTGTCAGTCTGTCAGTCTGTCAGTCTGTCAGTCTGTCAGTCTGTCAGTCTGTCAGTCTGTCAGTCTGTCAGTCTGTCAGTCTGTCAGTCTGTCAGTCTGTCAGTCTGTCAGTCTGTCAGTCTGTCAGTCTGTCAGTCTGTCAGTCTGTCAGTCTGTCAGTCTGTCAGTCTGTCAGTCTGTCAGTCTGTCAGTCTGTCAGTCTGTCAGTCTGTCAGTCTGTCAGTCTGTCAGTCTGTCAGTCTGTCAGTCTGTCAGTCTGTCAGTCTGTCAGTCTGTCAGTCTGTCAGTCTGTCAGTCTGTCAGTCTGTCAGTCTGTCAGTCTGTCAGTCTGTCAGTCTGTCAGTCTGTCAGTCTGTCAGTCTGTCAGTCTGTCAGTCTGTCAGTCTGTCAGTCTGTCAGTCTGTCAGTCTGTCAGTCTGTCAGTCTGTCAGTCTGTCAGTCTGTCAGTCTGTCAGTCTGTCAGTCTGTCAGTCTGTCAGTCTGTCAGTCTGTCAGTCTGTCAGTCTGTCAGTCTGTCAGTCTGTCAGTCTGTCAGTCTGTCAGTCTGTCAGTCTGTCAGTCTGTCAGTCTGTCAGTCTGTCAGTCTGTCAGTCTGTCAGTCTGTCAGTCTGTCAGTCTGTCAGTCTGTCAGTCTGTCAGTCTGTCAGTCTGTCAGTCTGTCAGTCTGTCAGTCTGTCAGTCTGTCAGTCTGTCAGTCTGTCAGTCTGTCAGTCTGTCAGTCTGTCAGTCTGTCAGTCTGTCAGTCTGTCAGTCTGTCAGTCTGTCAGTCTGTCAGTCTGTCAGTCTGTCAGTCTGTCAGTCTGTCAGTCTGTCAGTCTGTCAGTCTGTCAGTCTGTCAGTCTGTCAGTCTGTCAGTCTGTCAGTCTGTCAGTCTGTCAGTCTGTCAGTCTGTCAGTCTGTCAGTCTGTCAGTCTGTCAGTCTGTCAGTCTGTCAGTCTGTCAGTCTGTCAGTCTGTCAGTCTGTCAGTCTGTCAGTCTGTCAGTCTGTCAGTCTGTCAGTCTGTCAGTCTGTCAGTCTGTCAGTCTGTCAGTCTGTCAGTCTGTCAGTCTGTCAGTCTGTCAGTCTGTCAGTCTGTCAGTCTGTCAGTCTGTCAGTCTGTCAGTCTGTCAGTCTGTCAGTCTGTCAGTCTGTCAGTCTGTCAGTCTGTCAGTCTGTCAGTCTGTCAGTCTGTCAGTCTGTCAGTCTGTCAGTCTGTCAGTCTGTCAGTCTGTCAGTCTGTCAGTCTGTCAGTCTGTCAGTCTGTCAGTCTGTCAGTCTGTCAGTCTGTCAGTCTGTCAGTCTGTCAGTCTGTCAGTCTGTCAGTCTGTCAGTCTGTCAGTCTGTCAGTCTGTCAGTCTGTCAGTCTGTCAGTCTGTCAGTCTGTCAGTCTGTCAGTCTGTCAGTCTGTCAGTCTGTCAGTCTGTCAGTCTGTCAGTCTGTCAGTCTGTCAGTCTGTCAGTCTGTCAGTCTGTCAGTCTGTCAGTCTGTCAGTCTGTCAGTCTGTCAGTCTGTCAGTCTGTCAGTCTGTCAGTCTGTCAGTCTGTCAGTCTGTCAGTCTGTCAGTCTGTCAGTCTGTCAGTCTGTCAGTCTGTCAGTCTGTCAGTCTGTCAGTCTGTCAGTCTGTCAGTCTGTCAGTCTGTCAGTCTGTCAGTCTGTCAGTCTGTCAGTCTGTCAGTCTGTCAGTCTGTCAGTCTGTCAGTCTGTCAGTCTGTCAGTCTGTCAGTCTGTCAGTCTGTCAGTCTGTCAGTCTGTCAGTCTGTCAGTCTGTCAGTCTGTCAGTCTGTCAGTCTGTCAGTCTGTCAGTCTGTCAGTCTGTCAGTCTGTCAGTCTGTCAGTCTGTCAGTCTGTCAGTCTGTCAGTCTGTCAGTCTGTCAGTCTGTCAGTCTGTCAGTCTGTCAGTCTGTCAGTCTGTCAGTCTGTCAGTCTGTCAGTCTGTCAGTCTGTCAGTCTGTCAGTCTGTCAGTCTGTCAGTCTGTCAGTCTGTCAGTCTGTCAGTCTGTCAGTCTGTCAGTCTGTCAGTCTGTCAGTCTGTCAGTCTGTCAGTCTGTCAGTCTGTCAGTCTGTCAGTCTGTCAGTCTGTCAGTCTGTCAGTCTGTCAGTCTGTCAGTCTGTCAGTCTGTCAGTCTGTCAGTCTGTCAGTCTGTCAGTCTGTCAGTCTGTCAGTCTGTCAGTCTGTCAGTCTGTCAGTCTGTCAGTCTGTCAGTCTGTCAGTCTGTCAGTCTGTCAGTCTGTCAGTCTGTCAGTCTGTCAGTCTGTCAGTCTGTCAGTCTGTCAGTCTGTCAGTCTGTCAGTCTGTCAGTCTGTCAGTCTGTCAGTCTGTCAGTCTGTCAGTCTGTCAGTCTGTCAGTCTGTCAGTCTGTCAGTCTGTCAGTCTGTCAGTCTGTCAGTCTGTCAGTCTGTCAGTCTGTCAGTCTGTCAGTCTGTCAGTCTGTCAGTCTGTCAGTCTGTCAGTCTGTCAGTCTGTCAGTCTGTCAGTCTGTCAGTCTGTCAGTCTGTCAGTCTGTCAGTCTGTCAGTCTGTCAGTCTGTCAGTCTGTCAGTCTGTCAGTCTGTCAGTCTGTCAGTCTGTCAGTCTGTCAGTCTGTCAGTCTGTCAGTCTGTCAGTCTGTCAGTCTGTCAGTCTGTCAGTCTGTCAGTCTGTCAGTCTGTCAGTCTGTCAGTCTGTCAGTCTGTCAGTCTGTCAGTCTGTCAGTCTGTCAGTCTGTCAGTCTGTCAGTCTGTCAGTCTATCAGTCTGTCAGTCTGTCAGTCTGTCAGTCTGTCAGTCTGTCAGTCTGTCTGTCAGTCTGTCTGTCAGTCTGTCTGTCAGTCTGTCAGTCTGTCTGTCAGTCTGTCAGTCTGTGTACAAGATTTCTCAAAAACTAATAGAGCTAGCGCCATGAAATTTTATAGGCATGTTGGGTCCTGAAATGGGACGATCCTATCAACTTTTGGTGGAAATCCGTTAACCGGAAGTATCCAAAATGGCGGTTTTTCCAAAATCGCAATTTCGTTTTTCTCGATTTACTCCCAAACTACGCGTTTTTTAGTGGCCTTAAGTATGACAAAACTTGGAGAAAATAAAATTTCCCACACTTTTGTCTTCAGCTATAACTCGATATCTCCACCTGTTATCGAGATAAACCGTTATTTCCAAAAAAACAGTTTTTTGCGATTATCTCGAAAACTAACGGGTTTTTGCTGACTGAATGTATGAAGTGAATTAATGAGAATGGCATTCTGCACAATTTTGTTTCTTACCGTTATCCGTTATCTTTTACCGTAATTGAGATATTTTCATTAATATGTAAAAAATCATATTTTTGCGAATAATTTGCAAACTAACGATTTTTCAACAAATCAGTTAAAAGAATAATTAAAGATGTTAACATTTTCTACTTTTTTGCCATTTACCGTAAATTGATATCTTTTACCGTTCTCAAGTTATCTCAAATTTTGTACGTTTTTGATATTTTTGAATAAACCAAGAATTTATTGGGGGGTCTTCTTAGGTTGACAACGCGGCTGGGCTCTAGCGTAAATTGCGCAGGGTCGTAGATTTTGTAGAAGAAAGTTTTGTGTTGACCACAACTCATTTTTTTAGTTATAACAATATGCTTTTTTTTATTATTTTTTTTTTGAAAGAAGAAGTCTTTGGGTGAAAAAACGAAATTTCCGGAGTCTACTTAACTCGGAATCAGTGCCATGCCAAGAATTGACAGTGGTTACTAAAGTTTTCTGCTCTAAAGCTTTTCCCAGTATAATTTTAATGTTGTACTCTCGAAAATTACTCTCAAAATACTCTCAAAATACTCTCAAAATACTCTCAAAATACTCTCAAAATACTCTCAAAATACTCTCAAAACACGTTAGAGTAATCTTATGACATGATACCACCTCCCTCTCTCTCATTCTTGCTTCATTACTACCTAGAATTCAAGGACATATTTTAATATCAAGAATCCATTCTACGTAGAAAGAGTTATGCAAATGTTCAGCTACTTTCACAAACGGTGTTCTTATTAAAAAATGGTTATTCAAATTAAAAAAAAACAAGCGTTTCAAGAACTTTTTTTAAAAATAATATTGTAATGTGATACATTATTTACAAACAAAAACAATAAATCTTAGGAGTATTCCATAAGTCAATTGATAATGGCGTAATCCGCATCAAAATTGCTTCAGCGGTTCAGGAGATAGCATGAAAGAGGCGTACAGGGGGAAGTGTAAATTTTAGTGGATGAAAACTTGCATTGTCATTAGTACAGGTAAACCTCCTACAACGCGGTAGTAAGATTCCCGGAAAATGCCGCGTTGTAGGAAATCGCGTTGTAGCAGAACCTAACTCCGTATAAAAATGGGGGTTCGGTTCTCAAAAGAGAAAAACTGCATTTTATGGTGTAACATTTTGATGATTTTTTTACTATATGCACATAAAAATATTTCATGACAAACTTAAATACAATTCAACATCATATAAAAACTAAAAAGATCATGATTTCAAGTTTAATAAGTAATATTAAAAATCAAAAAGAAACATAATGTTATGCTGACAAATTTATTCTTCATCGTCACTTATTATAGTTGGTCGAGAAAGATTGACTGGCCTTTTTTCAAAATCAGAGCGCGATTCATCGACAAGTTCGACTGCACTTCCGGTAGTTTCAGGTTTGAAAAAATCTGTCATTAGAGATTGTTTGCTGTTGCTTTGCAAATCTTTATAAACTTCTTCATAGGCAGATAAGCAATTTTGAAGATTTCTTTTAAATATTCCCGCTCTTTCCGGCAGAGGATCATTCTCTAAAAAGTAAGATTCCATCTTTTTCGCCATGTCCGAATATTTTTCTATACCTTTCAGAGTGAAGGTTTTGTTTTCTTCATTGGAAAGATCTTCAGAATTATCTTCAGTCAGTAATGTTTCGGTTATTATTGCCACCAAATCTGCTTCGTTTATTTCATCTTCCGTAATTATTTCCAGAATATCATCAACAGTTATTTCAGTGAATCCACCGCCTCCTACTTTGTATGCAAGGCTTACTATGTTACTATATTCACGCCGAATTGGCTCAACAACATTTTCCTGATTAACCATTCCCGGTAATAAAGCTTTCCAGCAAGCATTTAGAGTCGATTGGCGCATTTCTTTCAGGGACAAGCCGATAATTTCGACACAATTTAATATTGAAAATTGTTTCCAAACTTCACTGACTGTAATATCTGCAGAATCTATTTTCTCCAAAATAAATTCAAATAATTTACGGATATAGTATGATTTAAAAGTCGCTATGATTCCTTGATCCAACGGTTGTAATAGCGAGGTGGTATTGGGTGGTAGAAATGCAATCTCAACATTGGGATGATTTAAACCAGTTGGATACGAGGGCGCATAAAATAACAATAATTGACCTTGACAAACTAACAAAAAACAAACAAGTTGTAAAAAAAGCTGAAACATGCATGCAAAAATGCACAAAAAAAGATCAAAAATCTGCAGGAAAATCGCAAAAACATGCCAAAATATATACCTACTTATTTCTTTGAAAATAGAAATAAGTTGTATATTTTGGCATGTTTTGCGATTTTTTATATTATTTATAGGAATTTAGTTTAAAACTACAATAATATAGTGCTCCGAAAATTAGCCGTCTACATGCTACAGGTGTTCATAAACTTGGGTTCTATGTCAGGTTCTAGGGTGGCTGACGTTGCAGGAAGCAAAAAAAAAGGACCAATGATGGACACCACAGAATGGAAAAACTACGAAAGGAGTCAGCCGGACGAGATTTGCTCAATTCATAAAAATTTAATTGAAAAAAAAAACCAATAAAAATATGTGATGTGAACAGCACTTGACTTTCTTATACAAGATCTACGTTTTTGCACAATTCACATTATAACCAGACGAATAAAATTTTAGTTTGTACAAAATCTCAAATATCTCGATAACGGTAAAAAATACCGTTTTTCTCGAAAACCCGTTAGTTCGCAAGTAATATGCAAAAATCTTAATTTTTACCTTTTAACGAAAATATCTCAACAATGGTAAAAGACAGCGGATAACAGTGACAGACAAAATAGTGGCAAACATTATTCTCTTCAATTTATCTCGTATATCGAATCCCCAAAACCCACTATTCGCGGAGGCGTTTTTGCATTAGTGTGCAAAATTTAACCATGTATATATCTTTTTGCGTTTTTTTAAATGACTTCTCGGGTGTGTAAATACACTGCAGTGCAACGAAAACACCAAAATTATAGAGTATTGCCAGTTGTGACTAATTTTGATTCTCAATTGTCAGGTTATGGTAAAATATTCTTTGGGGGTTTTTTGTACGCAATATTTTCACTGGCCACAAATTTTTTATACTTTTTAACATGATGCTTTTTGTAAATAATTAGAAGAATTGTTAATAATTATATGAAAGTGGCTGAAATTGGGAAAAATTGTTTGTTTTTTTTAAAACAATCAAAACTTGTTGTTTTCTTTCAAAACGACCAAAAATTGTTAAAAATTATGATTTATTAACAATTTTGTTGTGATTTCAAGGTCCTAGTTACCATAAACGCACATGGAATCACAGTCCTATTAAATCGAAAATTTTTTATGCTCAACACAAGTACTAAGATTGCCAACTAAATTTTATCGTTTATTTATGTCCTAGGAATGAATTCAATCGTAAAAAAAGCGAAAGTGATCTCACGCACATCTGAATGTTGAAATTGAACATTACACTGTTATGGTACCATGTACTAAAATATGTATAATATATTTATATGCATATAATCCGGTCTCTAGTTATCACTTTTCAGAACACAACTGCGCTTTAAAAAAATTCCAAAAATAATTTTATTTTCTTTCTGATTTCCACACCTCTAACCTTTTTAAATTATCAATTTGGGTTGACATTGAAATTGATTAAAAGTATCTATTTCAAATTTTTTAATGTCAAAGCAAATACATGAACATTATACAGCTATTATTTTGTGAATTAATTTTGTCTTCAAAACAGCCGATTAAAATTATTCAAGATTTGCAGCATGAAGCTGTCGCTGATTGAATTTGATGAAAAGTATAAAAGTTCATGTAAAAGTTAAAACGTCGATCATTTAAATATTTGGATTTGTACGTTCGTGTTTTTAAGAAATAATCAAAATGAAATTAATTTTTACTTTGCTGGTTGTTTTTGTGGCGACTTGTTTTTCTTCTGACGATTGTAAATATTTAAAAAACATTTAATATTTCCGGTAAAAAGTAATATTTTGTGTATAAATCTGACTTATTTTATAGATGAAGGTTGCAAATTCGGTGATACTATAGTGGCGATTGGTGAACATTATCAGCCGGAAGGAGAATGCAAACAGTATAAATGTGTCGCACACGATTCAATTACTGGAAAAGTGTATGTATTTTATTAAATTTAAACCAAGATTGGTGGAAGTCCTTTTTTCATTGAGTTTTTTTTTCATTTACAGATGCGCATTGTCACGAATGCTACCAGAAGACTTTGTTAAATACAATTGTCGCAAAGTGGAAGAAGATCCAAGTAAACCATATCCAGAATGTTGTGCACACCATAAATGTGATAACGACGATTGAGAAACAATATTTTTAAAATGAAAAATAAAAAGATTTTTCAATGTTACATAAAATATTTTACATATTTATATTTTACAGGATGTTGTCTTTAAATATTCTTGCCTACGTTTTAATTCAATCTTAAAAATTTCAAATCTAGCTGATTCGTTTTATTCTCATAGCGTAGCTGACGCATTTTATTCTATCTTATATAAATCTAACAGGTGGATGTATGGGTTAGATGTTATATGTTGTCTTCAGAACAAATCGTTTTTGGAAAAATTGGCCAATTGAAAAATTTTTGTCGTCTACAACAAATGAGGAGTGCAATTTTTATTATGAATTCGATGTAAAGAATTTACATAAAACTAAAAGATTTTTTTGTCATAAGAAACGATAAAAATTTCGATATTTATTAATTACTAGTCTTAATGAAAACGGAATTGCCACCAGATTCAGTATCAGCGACACTTGGTAATTTACTACCTTGGTAATTTACTAATTAATTTTTAATATTTTTTTCAAATATTTCAAGAACTGTTGGAGATAGGTAAAAAACGTTAAATCAAAAATATGGGGAATTTCATTTCCTACGCATTTTTTTTTTCAAAAACGCATAGCTTCCGAGATATTTTCAAAAAAAGTGTTTTTTCAAAAAATAATAAAAAAAGAAATTTGTTTGAAAAAATACCCTAAAAAAATATTTTTTTGTGTGTATCAGTACCTAATAAAATATTTATTTAATAGGTTTTACCACTAAAAGCTTTTTTTTCGATTTTTTTAATTATTTTTTTTTTTAATTTAATTTTTTTTAATTTAATTTTTTTATGGGTAAAAATGAGTAAAAATCCAAATGTCTGTCTTTCGGAACGCTTATATATACTTTTTAGTCGGCGAGTATACATATATCCTGTATATCCTTACTGCATCGACGTTTGAGACATCCTTACGGACTCAAGAATCGGATTCAGCGACCCCAAAAACCCACCAGATGAGATTTTTTTCCTGAAAATTTGAGGAAAAGGATAAACACATTATCCTAATAGGAACCTCCGTTATCCTTACAAGGACGAAGTGGTGGAAATATTCTATTGTCATCGGAGTTACGTCTGTGTGAAAAGTTTCAAGTCATTCGGATCAGTGGAAGTGGGGCAAAATAAGGTTACAAAATTTGACCCTGACAGACCGACAGACAGATACGAAAGCGAGCTAAATAAAAGTTTTTGAAAATAATAAAAACATTTCCAGGTTACAAGAAATTATTTAAATACATGTCTCAATAAGGGATTTTTAATTTGGATTTTCTTGTAGTTGATATTAAATTTGTTGTGACCCAAACAAAGATAAATAGACCGAAATATTTTTTTTTTAAATTGAAAGTTTTTGTTTGATGGTCAATTTATTATTTTAATCATAAAATTTTATATGAATTTTTTCCTTTAAAAATCAAAATCCATTAAAATCTTCGCATTTCCTTCTAAAAATACCACCTTTGACCTTGTCTCAAATCAAATTTACATTGAAATATTGTAGATATGGAATTATTTTCCTCGCCAACACAAATTCGAGGTTTCCATCGTTCTTACACTGATATTACTGATATTTTATGGCGATTAACATTTCAATTGTAAAGTATTTATTCATACAACATAACCAGATATATTAGGAATAAAATTTTGTAATATTTTGCCTAGGAATGAAATTTTTGAGAGTTGAAAGATTTAGTAATTTTCAAATTTTGGATGTGTGCAGTCGTATTTTGCATAAGCTATTAAAATGAAATTACTTTTTGTATTATTGATTGCTTTTGTGGCTACTTCTGAAGTTTTTTGCGAAGGCAGGTTTTCTTCAAATCTCACATATTTAACACAAATCTAAACGCTTTAATATCTTGACAGAAGAAAGTTGTAACTTTGATGGTCATTCTTCTGCAGTTGGTGAGGAATATAAACCGGAAGGAAAATGTCACTTGTTGAAATGTGAAGGGAATAATCTGATTCACTTAAAAGAGTATATATGAAAGCCATTATTAAATCCAAATCGTCTTAAAAGAAATCAATTTTTTACAGGTGTGTAGCAGAAGCCATGTTAATAGAAGACTCTGTTAGACGTAACTGCACTTGGGTAGGAGAAGATCCAAGCAAACCTTATCCACAATGTTGTGCACAATTTAAATGTGAACATGAAGATTAAGAAATAATATTCAATAAAATACATTGCACAAATCTAATGGTTTTTTTCATTTTTATATTAGTTTTAATAACAGTTTAATTATGCAGATATGTTTTTACCTTTCTTAAAGATAACCATCGAATCAGTTCGATGAGTTCACAGCATATTTGTATCCCAAGTAACCAAATAGGGCATAAAGTGGTCGTCGCGACCATAAAGATTCGATGTTAAAGTCGCCACGACCACTTTACGCCCTATTTGGTTACTTGGGATGTGTGTTCGTATATTCATACGTATGGTGTAAGATCGACGTCTGCCAATAAACTCTAACATATTTTGACGCGTTTTTTCGCATTCGAAAACTGTTATCGTCCCATAAAACCCATGGGGAAAAACGAACTGTTTCCGAGAATTTTTTTTTAAAAGAGCCGACTTTAAAAAAAGGGTTAAAAAATAAAAAAAATAATTAAAAAAAACTAAAGCGCTAAAAAGTAAAATATAATTTTTAAAATTTTTAATTTTGTATATCAAGGACTGTCAAATTTCAGTACCAGCAAAATTTTAATTGTTATTAATGGGTATTCTTATATTTGTAAATATAAAGTCGGTGCAAACTTTTCGTGAAATTTTTCGGGAAATTTTCTCCGAATTTTTTTTTTTTTGGAATTGTTTGGGCAACTTTTTCGATTTTTTGGTGGGAGGGTGGGAAGGAGGGAAAAAATCCGCTCTCTTCCTTCACCCTCACCGCTCTTATCACCAACATTCCCACACTTCTTCGTCCGCCGGTTAAGATACTGAGTTTAAAATACAAAAGTATAGGAAAAACAAAAATTTCCTATACTTTTGTATTTTAAACTCAGTATCTTAAACCGGTATCTAGACATATCGATAAAATATTTGAATTAAACTTGTTAATTCAAATATTAAGGTACAGGCTAGTGGTTATGCTGCCAGAAGAGATGGAGAAACATAACTGCCATTGGGTCGAAAAGGACACAACAAAACCCTATCCAGAAAGTTGGCGTCAAATTAAGTGTGTTCATATAAATGCTTTTGATTTAAAAAATACTGCATATTTGAACACAATAAAATATAAAAAAACAATATATTTTTTTAGTGTTTGAAAATAACAACTAGAGTGGAACTTCGATTTATGAACTTTTTTCGTTCCTAATGCCTAGTTGACATTAGGCTAATTGCCAGCTAATAGTCAATATTAGCTGGGAACTAGGACACATCTAGTGTACTTGCAGCTGATTTTAGTATTAACATATAACTTTATATGGTGTGACATCTAAAATGCCAACGGCGAATAAATTTAGTAAAAGACAAACATTAAAATTTATAGAGGTATAAAAATAACATGAGTGTCTTTGAAATTATCAAATTTAAGGCTATAAAAATCGCGTTTTAATTTTTTGCCAGCTTTTTTTGTGCTTGTAAAGTCAACTGCAAAAAGTTACTGGTGTACTAGTGTTTGGGCAATAAGCTGCTGACAACTGGCCTAATGTCAACTAAGCATAACGCGCGCTCGTAAACCTAGGCTTTTTTAACTCAATCGTTCAACAAACAAAGCCCTCATAAATCCAAGTTCCACTGTATTTTTCTTGAAAACTGGTTTCCTTATCATTAAAAAAATGTAATCACTGCATCTCTATCTGTGAAGAAAGAATACCTTTGACCTATCGTATTATCACACTAAATTGACATTAGAACCAATTTTGTCACATTATAAAATTTAAAAGTGAGATAATAAACAACAAACCTATTAAGTAATTTAATCAACATTAAATTTTCAAAACATATTTTTTTATTATTTTTGTAAGAAAATTAACGATAAGAAGAGTAAAATTCTAACTAGAAAAATTACTTGATAACAGTTTAAAATAGGGTATAAAAGCTCACTTGAAATTTAAAAAATCGATCACTTTTATTTTTGGACTCGTTCAGTTGTGTTTCTAAAAAAAAAAAACAATAAAAATGAAATTACTTTTAACTTTATTGGTTGTTTTTGTGGCCGTCAGTGTAGTTTCCGGGGACGGTATGTTAAATTTTTTTTTGATTGATAAATTTGCGAATTAATAGTAATTTTAAAATATTTTTTCGTGTCTTGAATAGAAGAGGGATGCACGATGGGCGATCACACATGGGCAGTTGGTACAGATTACAACCCAGAGGGAGAATGTAATTCATACAAGTGTGACGGCCATAATGCGATGAGCGCAGTGGGGTACGTGTTCTAACAATATTTTATTTAAATTGTTTGAAAAGTTTTGTTTCATACCCAAATATATTCTACAGATGTGCAGAAATGGATATGTTGCCAGAAGATATGGAGAAACACAATTGCCATTGGGTAGAAGAGGACACAACTAAACCCTATCCGGCATGTTGCCGACATGTTAAATGTGATCATAATGATGCTTTCGATTAAAAAATCTGTATTTTTGGATACAATAAAATATTAATATTCAACATATGTTTTAGTGTTTAAAAATATCTGACATGAAAAAAAAACATCAGACCGAAAAAAAGAACACAGATCAATATCCCACACTGGTAACTTCCTAGTATCACAAGAAGGTGCAAAGTGGCCGCCACTACCACAAAGTCAATGAATTGGCGCTATACGTGTTACTTGGGTTATTAGCAAAATCACAAATATATCTATCTATTTGTCTCCTAAATTGGAAATGTTTCCCATTATCGCTTAAGAGATTCGATTCAGATGCCCTCTCCCCACTCATCATACTTTTATACGATTTTTTGTATGGAGCCGTCACATTACTCAGACCCCTGCCTTCTAAAAATGTGACGTAATTTACGGAAATCATCTTATCAATCTTGCTATAAAATAGTATTAGACGAAATTATCATTTAAAAATAATAAAGATCGATTCTGCGGAAAAAAACATCATTTTTTCATAACAAAAATTATGAGATAGCGCTTTTAAACTAAGATTATTATTTATTTCATGCCTATAAAAGAAAACCAATTACCATACGACAGTAATTTTCTAGTATCGAATGAGAAAAGAGTTCAATTTTGTGAACTTTTGTGATTATTGCTAAAACGTAAAAATAATCAAAATGAAAATTATTTTGAGTCTTTTAATTGTGTCTGTGCTTGCAACAAATGCAGAATGTGAGTTTAAATCATATTAAATTTAATACGCAATAAGATATCATTTTTGGACAATTTTAAGACACATGTGAATATGATGGTCATATTTGGGAGGTGCATCACGTTTATTACGTTCCCGAGCAGTGCAAACGATTGACTTGTGAATTCGCTGGACATATTCTTGAAGAAACGTAAATTTTTCATTAAATTTTGTTAAAAAAAAAGTGCCTGATTAAAATTTATAAAAACAAAACGATTTCAGTTGTGACAGGGTCGGCTCAGGCGGGATACCAAATAAAGAAAATTGCCAGTGGAATGCTGAAGTTGATACCACAAAACGTTATCCAGGATGCTGTGGACACTGGGATTGCGAGGAACAATTCTAAAAGATTCTTTAAATACTGTTTTGTGTTAATTATTGTTCTAATCTACATTTTTTTGGTTTCAAGTATTAATACATAAGTTTAAGTAAAAATGTGTTTATTTTTTTTGCCCAACATTTAAAAGCCACACTTTTTTTGTGTATTAAAACCCGATTTTATATGTGGCTAATATATCATCTTTTAAATATAGAAAATTCAGTGGCAAAAAAGATTTTTTTTCTTTGTGTTTGTATTATATTGCATTCCACCCTACCTGCTGCTTCGACATTCTTTAAACTCACAGATTAATTTTTTTCTATTATAAAACCACATTAAAGAAATCAACAGCTTTACGCAAGCTTAAGCCATTCCATGTGGTGCTAAACAAATAATTAAGATAAGAAATTTTGCTTCCTAATCGAAAAAATTACATGGTAAAACACAACATTACTATAAATAAAATTACCATAAATGCGCATTTTAAAACAGTGCAAATGTCCGCAGATTTAGTAAAGAAGTTTGCTCTTGGAAGGTTGAACCTTGAAAAATATCAGTTGTCATTAACACAAAACTTTCCTCTGCAACATCTAGTTTCGGAGAAAATATGTAAAACATAATATTTTTTCAAATATCTCAAGAACAGTTAAAGATACGCCAAAACTGATAAAGCATTTTTATGTAGAAAATTTTATTTCCTATAAATTTGGTTATATGCATTTTTTCAAAAAACTATTTTTTTTCAAATATATTGAGAACCGTTATAGATAAACAAAACACCATTAAAGCAAAAAATGTAAAAAAAAAATATCCTTTTTCGTTCCTATATCCGTAAAATTTCGAAAAAAAATCAGAATTTAGCTCGCACAACATTTAAGTTGTAAAATCACACAAAAAAACATTAATTTACACTAGAAATAGGGTAATTTTAAACCTTGCGTAAAATTTCGACCAATATTCATATTTTTACTCTCATTTGGTGTAAAAACACGCTCACAGGGTATTTTTGCATTATTGAACGGACAATTTCATTATTTCACAATGCAGTTGATGGCATTAGCGTGCTTGATGAGTCATTTGATCGCCATTCCAGAAATGGTTCAATGGTTAAACACTAATTAGTTTATTCGCTCTGGCTTGATGGAGCTATGTTGCCTTAACCTTATAATTCGCACAAGGTTTGTGGCATCGGAGTATAATTACTCGATTCGAGTTTTACTCTACCAAAATCCTGTAAGCTTCCATACCAGAAACAGGCTCCTGAGGGCAGACATGCCTGACCTATTGGGGGGATAATATAATATTTTTGTTGTATTATTTTATGTTTTTGCAGACCTATAAGCCGAGAAATTCTAATACCATCTTCGGTGTAAAATGGTTTTGCTACAAAAATGTGGTAATTTTAAACACCCATGGTAGTTATTACACTATTTTCGGTTTAATTTTAAACAAAAAATGTCGTAAAATTACACCAGTATTGTACTTTTACTTCTTATTTAGTTTAAAGTTCCCCCGTAAAAGTGGCTTTTGTACGCCACAAAATGAGTATAAATACATAGCTTTTAAGCCATTACGACTCGGTTTAATTTTACTACTATTATAGTAGGAAAATGGTTTCCTACTATTTTAGTGGTAAAATTACAATAAAATTTTCTAGAGTGTGGTTTAACCACGAGTTTGTGTGAAAAAACTGTCAGTAGGCCTGAAAAGATTTAAGCCGGCCATACATTATGAGATTTGTTGTACAACTTGGTTCGGTTGTAGACAATGTTGGATCGTGTTTGGGCCGGTTGTAGTACCAAATTTTAGGTTCGTCAAAAATCAAAAAACCTGTTGATTTTTCCTCCGCCAAGATAAGTTGTACAACATGGTTTTAGAACAAGTCTCATAATGTATGGCCGGCTTAATTCGACAGACGTGTCGCTTTATCTGGAAGTGGGTGTATTCAAAAATACAGCACGCTTGCTGGGAAGCAAGCAGTATTACCTGCTTTGCAAAGAAAGCAACGTGCAGATCTTACACAGCAGGCTTATTGGGTGCAGGCTCAAAACTTTTTTAAACACAATGCAAAATAAATTGTCAATCTGACAGTCCCTGTATGTATACATATTCCAACAGTCTTCAGTGTACGGAATAGATTACCAGTATATTTTTTAAATATTGAATTATCTGAAAAACTCGTTGTCTTTTTCCCTTCCGCTA
The DNA here is from genome assembly GCA_964034945.1 of Chrysopilus asiliformis. NCBI lineage: Eukaryota > Metazoa > Arthropoda > Insecta > Diptera > Rhagionidae > Chrysopilus > Chrysopilus asiliformis. The sequence continues at coordinate 82,116,477 of OZ035962.1, forward strand.
AACATTTGTAACAAATTTTCAGAAGATAGTAAAGATTTAAATCCCAAAAGTCTAACCAACCAGTCAATGAATGACATAACCTTAAACGTCAAACTAATCTTTTTTTATTTGGTAGTGAACATAAGAACCCTGCAGCAAGTGGAAATACTGAACGCATGACTAACGCAACCTGCGAATTTTGCCAGTATTTTTTATCACTTTGCAGATGCCAGATGGCCAAAGGACGGAACTTCCTGGACCACAACGTCTATGGCCGGGTATAGAAAGAATTAGAGTATAGAAAGTAGCAAGGAAGTCGACACAAAACGCGTTGCATTCCTGATTTTCAGGTAATATATTTCTAAAACTTGAATTGCCGCAGTGTGCACCCGGCTTAATAAAAAAACATTTGGTTTTAAATTTAATCTTTGTCTGAGGTAACCTTTTGCCACCGATTAATTATTTTTTGAGGGCCTCAGTGTTTGTATTGCGTAATTATTAGTAACTCTCTCGGTTACAACAGAGTTTTCAAAAAATCGTTTAAAGATAACAAAAATCTCAAAAAAAACTACTTTGCCCAGAATCTGAGAGCGATTAGAATAAACCACACAAAAATAAATTAGTTATTGAATTTTTTAAGGTCTATGCAAGATGCAGTTATCATTTCTAGATTCACTTTTAAATTGATAGCACGAAAATATTTACTTAAAATCCCAACAAAAAGTCATTACCTACAGAGGTTTTTATAATTATTTTTTTTAACATTTTGTGTTTCTCAACATTAATAAAAATGAAATTAGTTTTAGTATTTGTTTTGATTTCAAAATTTTCTGAAACCATTTCCAGAGGAGGTGTGTGAAGTTTTTTATTTTCAAATTTAAAAAAAAAATCTGTTATTTTCAAAAAAAAATGTTTAAGTTTACGATGATTGCACGATGAATGGTTATAGTTGGTCCGTAGGCGGTTATTATTATCCACCTGGAAAATGTCAGAAAGCTGAGTGCAGACCCAATCGGCGAATAGTTGCACAAACGTAAAGTTTTTATGATTTTTTTTTAGTTTTTTTCTATCTAAAAAAATTTAATTACAGTTGTACACGTGTGGAAAGCAGATCAGCATATGCCCATGGACATAATTGTCGATTTGAAGAATCGGATAAATCTAAGAGATTTCCTGAGTGCTGTGGCAAATATGTTTGTGGCTATGATTAAAAAAATTTGAAATAAAAACTAGTTTTGATTGAACCGCAATGAAATATTAGCTCAGTTTAAAGTGTTTGTGAACTATATATAAAAATTCAAATTTCAAGAAAAACAAAACGAATTCTCTCGATAAAATCCGAATAAATTGATTGATTAAAAATCGATTTTACATAAAAGTTACAAACATCACATTGTAAAGCGAACAAATTCCCTATGATATGAAGCTACTTTTTTTTGGACACATGACATTATGAAATAGCTAGGAATAATGTCACTGAAAATCCGAATAAGCAATCAATCAGCTCAAGGACCATAAATATTTTCGATGTTCGAAAATCCCATAGGATAGATAGAAATTCCTAAGCTAATAGAAAATATCTTTCCGAGCCATAAATTGGACACCAGCAAACTGCTTAAATGCTTTCTTGCTGCTTCCCACCAAAATGGTATCGAGCCAAACTAAACTGAACCGTACTGAATCAAATCAAATGTGGAAAATGTAGAAAGAAATTCGGAAAATTTATATATAATCTGAAAATTGCCAATAAAATAAAATGTTTGTGTATGCGATGGACGATGTGGCTCAAGCTGCATTCGTATCAATCAGGTCAGATTACGGTGTCATGCTTAGATTTTTCGGTTCTCCAAAAGGATTAGGAAAGGAAAATCACATATCCCATAACAGACAGAATCCTACAGCGATAGATCTATATAAGACATGGTTAAGCTTTTGTACCTTGTTCTGTTCAACATGTCCCTGAAACGGCAACGTATATAAATAGAACCAACATCAGGAATAAGCAATAATAAAATTGACTACATACAGATTTTCAGTCGAGCAGACTCCGAGTCTCGGCCGCCGCTTCTCCCAAAACAATTTATCTTCGAGGAAATACCATTCGAACAAGAATCTACCCAAGTGAACAGTTAAAAAGGATCAGGATGAGACTGAAAGCAGGCGGTTCGAAAATAAGCATTCATTCATTCGTTTGTTGCTGTTCCAGTGGGAAGATGTTTTTTTTTGCCCTTTGAAAATGGATATCCAGCTTCCCTCACAAAAATATCTGAAAATTGAATACCTTCACAATCTTCTAGTAATCCTCGCATAAACGTAAAACTTCAAAGATTTCACCCTGATTCAACCAGATTACCGAAAAGTATATAAATATCCTTGCTGTGGGGAAAACAACAGTGGGAGGTGGGAAATTTTACATTCAACTATTGACGCGGTGAAAAAAAATTAGAGTTTTTGTTAAATTTTTGAAAAAATTCATGATTTTTTACTTCCTTAACCTATAGAGGGAAAGTATTGTATTCATGACAGATACCGACTCGAGAAGGGGGCAGATAGAAACTTTCTGATCAGTACGAAATTCATTTCAGGCAAAATAATCGGTTTGTCTGTATGTCGGTTTGTCTGTCGGTCAGTCTGTCTGTCTGTCTGTTTGTTGATCTGTCTACCGATCAGTCTGACGATCTGTCTGTGGTCTGTCTATCGGTCTGATCGTCTATCTGTCTGTCGGTCTGCCTATCAGTCTGTCTCTCGATCTGTCCGTCAGTCTGTCTGTCAGTTTGTCTGTTTTACGTATCTTAAATAATTCGAGAGTTAACGACTTGAAACTTTTTATGAATAAGTTTTACAAAAATCGAAGTTTTTTATCAACTTTTGGAAAATTAACGTTAGCTTAGCGTGACAGTTTTTTTTTTGAGCCAATGGGTGATAAAATGGAGTTGGGTGGGGTGGGTGGGGGGGGGGGGGGGGGGGGGGGGTAAAGGGGATGAAACATAAAAATGAAAAAAAATGTATTTATAAATCAAAATATTGATTTTTTATTTATGTTTTTCAATTTCAAGCACAAACTGATGATGAACTTGTCGATTCATTGCATTTTTCTTGAGAAGAGATTTGTTTCAACATATTTTTGTCCTTTTTCAAATAATCGAAAAACTCCAAACAGCTGAGATTGATATTGTTTTTGGTAAAAAGAATCGATTTAAGAGTTTTAACTTGTAAACGAGTCTTTGCCGTCGTCCAAATTTTATTGATTGCCGAGAAAACACGTTCGACTGGTGCTGATGTTCCTGGCAAACCGAACGCGTATTCGACAATAGCCGAAAACTCCAAAAATGGCGTTTCTTTCATAAATAAATCTTAGAAAAAAGATGGATTTTTCAGGAGGATGTGGGGACAGCTAAGTCCGAAAAGGGGATAATCCCCCTCAAAGGTGGATAAATGGTCACGCTACGTTAGCTGTAACGGATACCTCCCATACATTTTTTTTTTTGAAAAAACACAGTTTTTTGACAATTACTCGAAAACTATGTGCTTTTGGAAGCAATAATGTAACAAAATTTAAAGGATATAAAATTTTCTCTATTTCTTACTTTCACGATTTTTATGGTATCTCTAAGAATAATCGAAATATTGTAAAAAAAATAGGTTTTTTGAAAATTTCTCGAAAACCATATGCTTGTATGAAAAAGTTGTATTAAAAAATTTAAAGGAAATAAAATTTCCCACATTTTTAACTTAAACAGTTTTTACGTATCCCTAACGGTTCTTGGGATATCTAAAATAAAAATTTCCCAAAGCGTTTTTCTCTCCACCCTCTTTTTCGAAATTCGACGACCCCTTTCCAACTTTGATCATAATATTATGTAGTTATTCTAAAACCTTTTTGAAAACATACGCCGCAGGGGAAATTTTTTGAACACAAAACAAAATTCTGCAACAAATTTCAAAAAATGATATTCTAAATTTTAGAAAATATAATTTCAAATATAACTGAGTCAAATATAGCTGAAATTTTATTGAAAAATCTTTGAAGTTGAGGTTTCTTCTATAAATAACCTACGATTTATTATTTTTCTTATTAAATCCGTTATTTTCTTGATATTATAAAAAACAAGGAGCTTCGCATTGACCAGCATGTATGATCTAGTTGAGATAGAAAACTGATTTTTTTTTTCTTACGTCATTGAGGGCCAACCAAAATCCAGCTTTAAATTCCTTACCGTGTAGCTTTATTTGTTTACCAGTTTTTACAACAACATAAAAATTGCTGTGTAAATCATTTTCCCGGATTGGCCACCCAATTTGATAGACTGTAGACAAGTATTTTGAGGAAAATATGGTAATATAAATAGAGGCAATATACTAAATGGCGAAATGATTTATAATCGAATTAAATGCCTTTCCTTTTGCTGTGAAGGAGCAAACCTAACACATCCACCAGAATTTTCCCATTTCCATTAAAGCCATTGAAAAGGAAAAGAGACGGAATTGGCAACGGCGACTGTAAAGATTCCTCTTTTTTGATGCTGGGAGATAGGAGTCGAGTATATCTTACAAATTAGCGTTTTTTTTACAAAACCCGACGAGGGTCCAACAAATTGGCTTTTTACGTTTCTTGCATACACAAAACTCTTGCTTCGTGTCTTTTACAAAAATGGTTGTCCCCGCCGATCCCCGATTTCTGTACACCGAAAACAAGACTTGGTGTGACGGCGGAGGTGAATTAATGTGGAGGGAGTCAATTTTTTTCCTACCCTTTGACTGCATGTGAATAACAGTGAACTCGAATAGTCCACCTCTGGATGCTTGTTCTGTAGAATGAAAAAAGGAAGATCCCGGAAACCTTCCAATGGACAAGGCAACCCATTCATAGCGAAATAATACGTCTACGAGGGAAATCGCTCCATGCATTTCAAGTTCCTGAATCCAGAATACTGGTGGCTCTCCAGTCATCCAAGTCATCGGACCCCCGACGTTCATGTGCAAATAGCAATACCTATCCCAGACACTTGTCTAGGGTTACTGTGGAGGTATTCATGTTCTGAATATGCTCAAATGTACACGTAGTGACTTTTCTGGATATTCATCGGTTATATTCAGAGAATAGTAGCAATGCGACGTGTCCTTTTTCTTTGGCGGAACCACTCGACCACGTCTGACCCTTTCGTACACCGTTTCGTTATTTCCTATACATTTTCCACAGTGTTAGGGCCCTTTCTTTTGTCCGGCAATACAGCAGAGACACTCATTGTACAGGAAAATGTCTCTGACGTCTCTATATTTTGTACAGAATGCTTTCAGATAAGAAAATCTTGATTAAGAAACATGTCCGTACAAATGAATTGTCCTGTTTCGTATAATATAGTCCTGGATAGTAGCAGCAGTCAAGCGAACACACCGGCCAGGCCACAGTCTGACGCTAAGCCAAGAAAAGTATCCTTTTTTGCGATTTGCACAAACAGACATTAAATTAATAAAAGTTGATGCGGGACTTTTTGCTGCCCAAATAATGTATAACCAAGACATATATTTATCGATCGATTGGGGTATATTTTTGCCAAGTGGGTTGTTTTCCAATGGGGGATGAGGTGGAATATACTTTTTTTACAATGTTGTCATGTAGACGCTATTTATAATGTCTGCTATGCTAACATTTTGCCCAACAATCATGTTTTGTGCCATTGACAAAAACCATATTCAACTTTTGTCAGAGTTGGTTTAATTGTGTGGGTGTTTTATTTCGTTATGTGTATGACTTTTGTGTTCACCATTGTCTGACATAAACAAAATGCATAATTATTTCATAAAAAATGTAAGCGTCATGCAAAATATGGTGAAGTTTTGTAATTGATAAAGTTTTATGGTTTTACTAAAATGCATGGAATTTCTTTTTTTTTTTTTTGGCACTTCAATTTTTCCACTCATTGTTATTAAGAAACTGTCAAAGTTATTTTAGTGTTTTACAGTGATGTTTGTATGTATATGTGAAACTTGACTTCGCGAAGCTTGTTTATTGCTTAGAAAGCTATTTGCAAAGCCATTCTATCATTCTAAAGAAATATTTTTCCGCCTACTACGTTTTCTAATATTTTTTCATGCTAAATTTACTTTGCAGACATCCAGGCGAATTTACACGCGCTACGAACAGTGGAACCTGTATACATATAACCAAATCGCTAGGGGAAAGAAAATGGTTTTTTTATATACAGTTTTTTTGTTAAATTTTGTTATAGAGTGTCGGAGATTCCTTTGTTATTCCCCAAAGCATGATTCTGTTTGTAGATCATAGCACCTTTATACAATCTGATGATCTCCACACCATAAAACTCGATTTTAAAAGGTGAAGATTTGTACTCTGTTCAAGGCTGTCATACATTCAATCATTGGATAATTCCAAAAAATTATTTTACGTTTGTTATACCCTAAATGATGAAACTATAAATATGGTATAATAGGTTTGCTCTACCATTTCTAATGCAGTTATGATACCCCATAATTTTTTGCTTAAAAAATGGCGGGAAACCACAAATGGAAAGATATTGAAAATAGTGCAAAGAACCATAATATGCAATAAGGTGAGTTGGTGTCAAAAATTATTTTTTTTTCAGTGTAAAAAATGAAACAGGTTGTTATCCAACAATAAACCTCTTCCGAAAATGAGAAAATTGTACCACCCCCTCCCCCTCTCCGACACAAATTGAAAAGACTTTTGTGATTTTCTCGAAAACGGTTCGGTTTTTCCAAAATCGAGTTCCATAGGAGTTTATGGGACGAAGATAGGTTTCGGATTTAAAAAAACCGCACCAAATTTGGTACAGGTTTACTGGCGAAGTTCATCTTACAAATTTCGTTACATACGTACATATGCACAAACACTTACACACACACACATAGGCAGACAAGTTGCAAACTCATCGAACTAAGTGGATGGGTATTTGTCCCGGGGATGAGCAGCAACCTAACATGATTTCAGTTTTTCGAGTGATTTAAATACCTTTCTTACATGTAAACATAACAAAAGCTATAATTGCCAATCTGGCAATTATTGAAAACCCGTATGGTGATATTCGTATCAAAATTCGAACAGTTGTACCAAAATTCCACTTTGACGTCAAATTTTCCAATAAGATTTTTTTAAATTTATTCCAATCGGATTTTGATGTATGGGAGTTTTATGTAGAATCATGTCCTAAATTTGTTCTTTTGTTCTTGCACTTTTTTGATAAGATGCACCGTTTTTGAGATATTCACAAAAAAACGTTTTCGTTCGTATAAAGGTAGAACCTGAATAGTACGTCAATGCGTCCGTCATGCGTGCGTCCGTCTGACAGTTCGATGCGGTGACAGTTGGGTGCGGCAACGAATCTGGAGTTAACTCATTGTTTTGCACTTCTTCTATTATTTTATCGTCGAAACAATTACTTTCAATTTGTTCCATACTTAAATTGCTTAAATCGTAAACAAACTTTTTTGCGAAATGACATTTCCGTGCGTTGCCGCATGTAAAAGTAGAAAGTCGACCTACTCTATGCGGTTGCTGCATCGGAAAACGTATTATTAGGGGAGTACTCATAGCATCCCGTTGATTCTACTCGAACTGTCAACCGGACGCACGCATGACGGACGCATCGACGTACGATTCAGGTTCTAGCTTAATGGTCCATTTTTGCTCATGAAAGAACTTGGCCTCACATTTTACGAAAAACGGATCTGCGCAAAATTTCAAGTCTCTAGCTCAATCCGTGCGCCCGCAATCCGCACCACAGACGAACAGACGGACGGACGGACGGACGGACGGACGGACGGACAGACGGACGGACAGACGGACGGACAGACGGACGGACAGACGGACGGACAGACGGACGGACATGCAAAAATTAATTATTTTTATCATTCTAAACACACTGGTGTAATTCATTTTTTTGTGTGATGACGGGATCTTGGCGTTACAAGCGGTAAGACAAAGTTAATATACCCTTTGGTTTCACCATACGGGTATAAAAAAGGTAACATATGTAGTAAAGGTAAAAAAAAATGAAGTACCATAACTGAAAAACGCGAAAAATTAATCGTTGGATAAAAAATCAATTTCACCAATGTGTTTAGCAATTAATTGACTTAATTTTTGTATGACCGTCTGTCTACCTGTCCGTGGGCATGATGACTTGAGAACAAAATACGCCCGAGACTTGAAATTTGGCACAGTCGTTTTTTTTCGTGAAATGAGAGCTCAAGTTCGTTATCGAACAAAATCGAACCACTTTACGAACCACTCTGTTTTTTGCGATTTTCTCGAAAACGGTTCGTCGCATCGAAAAAGTTATAAATACAACATCGTTCATAATGCAATTTTATAGAAGTGCTTCATACATAAAAATTCAGTTGATGCAGCTATACAAAATGTCAATGGGAATTTTGTAATGAAATTGAATTTATTTGAAAATTTAGAGTCACGACACATAGGGTATTTCACGATTACCTGGCAAAATGTAGTTTTAATTTTTTTTATTGGTATAACATGTAGTGGATTTCTTTATCACTTTCCATTGCCACATTCCTCTTTACGAATCGAACTTCTGTACGTAAATCAAAATATTGTCCATAAAACCGGGAAAATAAGTTCATAAACCAAAGCATTTTTGGTCTCAGAACTTGTTTTCAAATATTCCTAATAGTACAAGTTTGTATAGTGCTCGCTGCGCTGTAAATTCAGAGTATTTTTTTTTTTTTGACTTTTTGGTCGCGATGGCCACTTACTGACCTCTCTTGTTGCTTGGGCATTCTCTGAATAAAGAGTTTTTTTTTTAATTTTTTCTGTGCGAATAATTTTTTTTACCAATTCTTCCATATATTTTTCGCTCGAAATTTTTTTCCTTTTTTTAAAAAATCATTTTATATTAAAAGTTTTTTTTAAGTGCCTAATGCTGAGTGTATATAATTTTGAAATAAAGTATTCTCTCCAAGAAATTTTTTATGATTTTTTAAAGGATATCGTTAGACAATTTAAATCAAAAATCTATAAATTTACTACAGATTTTCACACGCAAAAAATTTTAAAATTCGAAATTTTTTTTTCCGACAATCGTAGATGTCGATTTCTAATTTAAATTCCCCATCTGATGATAATCCCGCTTTGCATATGTAATCAATTCGTTTTTCCAATTCCAAAAACCAAAACACACTCGTAAAAACATCATATGGTATTCTTCATTCTTTTTTAGACAAAAAATCCCATTTGTGAAATGATTTACGTTCTAATGTTGCTTCAGGGAGTCACACTTTACCTGTGCCGACAACTACCAACCCGGTTAACATTTTTATTTGAGTACCTACGGCTATATAGTACGACTGCCAGCACTATGTCAAATAGTTTTCAACATTGCGGACTAAATTTCCATCACAAATCAAACCACGAATGCCTGGCACGGGTTTGCACAAATGGATCCCATAAAGCTTTCCCTCTATACAAAAAAACAAAAGGAAAGAAAAAAGGGAAAATGAATTCATGAAATTTTCACATGAAGAACTGAAGACTTGCACATGGGCACAAAAAAACCCCTGATGGTTAGCTAACAAAATTAGAATTTTTACGAGCGAAAGTAGTACCCTACGTCACGAATTTTCCATGGCATATATGTAAAGTAACCCATCGTGCTCACCCGATTTACAATAAAACAGAACCCGGTTGCCAAAAAAATACGACTTTTGGATAACTAACAGTCCTTGGGTCGATGGTGGATCCTTTCCAGAAATAAACCTAGAAAACCAATCCTATATAAATTTTTGAACTCAGCCCACACAATTCGACTTCAATCAAAATAAACTAAACGAATATATCCGGAACATGAGAAAAACTGAGAAAAAAAAATCCAGAACAAAGGAAAATTCACTATCAAGGAGTTCGTAAACAAATAATTTTTAAAACCAACCCGCCTTCGTAATGAGTCCAAAAAGTAGTGATGGAGACGACATACAGAGAATTAATCAGGAGTTATATGTGACCAATTTTTGGGGAATACAGAAAAGGATATCAGGAGTAAACTTTGGTGCTGTATAATTCTAAGGTAATTTCCGGCTTCCGGTACTGAAGGATTCAATTTCAACCGTTTGCTCATACATTTCGAACACAAATTGTGTAAAACACAATTTTTAGAACTCTCCAAATCTGTGAATCATTTTTTTTCCTGTCTATATAAAACTTATATAGTTGTCGTTTTTAATTCTATAGAATTTCCACTCGAATAAATTACAAGTTTTTTGGTTTCTCCAGATATGTGAATTCGTTTAACACTATTTCCACATGTGTGGCGTAAAAGCATCCTTTTGGGCATTGTGGATATTAAAAGCACACGAAAAAAGGTTTACGTGCTTCATTGGATATAATTTTGCTAACAATCTTTCTCTCTATATTATTCCAGATGGGATACCATGGAAAAGTAGAATGGATTTCTGAATATGATTTTTCGCTTCAAGCAATAAAATAGCAGGCATCCAAATGGCAGAAAATTTCTTTATTTCACACAAAGGACGTAGAGCTCTGAAACTTAATGGATCCATAAATAAACGAGCCAAAAAAACATATTTTATTAATAAAACATTATTCTGTTGAAGGAGTAAAAACCTTGACCCAAATTTAAAAGCTCAGATTTCAGCAAAAGGATTGTTTTGCGGTTCACAATTTTAATATTTTTAATTTAAAAAGGTGTTATTTCACTGGGAATCATTTTGTTTTTTAAAACAATGAAAATACGACTTTGGATAATTCACATAAAAACTACGTAAAAGGGGCTGTCCATAAATTACGACACAGATTTAGGGGGGAGTGGGTATACGGTGACAAGACAGTGGTATAAAATCCCATACAAAAATAGTGAAAAAGCAGTCAAGGGTTGGTGGTTGGGTGTTCAAGGGGGTGTGGGGGAGGGAGGCGGGTCGAAAAAACGAAAATAGTTGGTACAAAAATTGTCTGGATTTTTCAAAATCTTTTGCAGTGTATATTCCAAGAACCATCGAATATTTTATCAATTTGAACAAAATATACAAACTCAAAAAAGTAGTCCAATGATTATGGTTTTTCTTCTTTAATTTTGTTTTCGTTATTTGACCGTTGACTTTTCCGATTGAAACTCCAGAATCCAAATCGTTTGCTGGATTTTAGTGGCCACATCTTTCTGAAAAGGTCAAGGGACCCCGAAAAGTTAATTCTAACTGGTTTCAGTGGAAAAATGCGGATCTTAATTGATAACACAAATTCGGTTAAAAAAAAGGATTTTTTTTGTTAATAAAACCCATTCAATGTGAGCTTTTACTAAATAATATTTGATTGCAAATCCCAAATCTCTTATCGGCATCATATAATAATATTTTCAACAAGTAAACAAATATCTTTCTTAAATTCTAGATTAAAATGCCGCTCGAAGTTAGTCTAGAAGAGATCATTAAAAGAATAAAAACCACGCTTAAGACGCAAATTGGAATTTGTTTAGTCTTTGTCTTTTGCTTAAATTCAGTTAATTTGCGCAATTTTGTTAAATCTTTTGTGGTTTTTTCCATTATTTTGTGAATTTGTTTTAATATATTGGAACTTATGGTTTAACTTATAACTAATGTGAGATATTTTTAAAAACTGAATTTTCTACAAATATAGTTAAATTTCTTTGTTTGCGTCGTGTTTGTGTTGGATTTGTTGAAAAATAACCATATTCGAAGTTTTGAATTCAGAAAAGGAAACCAGAAGTTTTCTGAGTGTGGTGCAGTTTTGGTTCAAGGATATATTAGATTTCTAACTTTTGGTTTTGGATCCAAATATTTGAAGATTTGGTTCTGGTTTCTAAAATTTTAAAAATTTGGTTCTAGTTTTCGTTTTGCTTCCTCAAAATCTCAAGAGTTCAGTGCTTTTGGTTCGTATTTAGTGGTTTTTGCATTTCCTGATCATATTAGTTGCATTTTTTAAGATACAGGAGACTGATTTTTGGGTACTAGATTAACGTAAAACTGTCAGTTGTTATCAACACAAAACTTTCCTCTGCAATATTTAGTTTCGGAATGAATAACATGTTTTTTTTTTCAAATATCTCGAGACCAGTTAAAGATATGTAAAAACCATTTAAGCAAAAAATGTAGGGAATTTTATATCCTATAAATTTTATATTTTGTTATATCCATTTCCCCAAAATTGCTTAGTTTGCATGAAATTTTCAAAAAATGGTATGTTTAAAAAAAAATGTATGAGGGGTACCCGTTATAGTTAACTTTACTTTTCCAAAAGTTGATAGCAAACTACGATTTTCGTAAAACTCATTTACAAAATATTTCAGGTCAACGCGTTCTCGAGTAATTTAAGATACGTACAAAGGACAAACACACCGAGAGACAGACCGACACGGACAGCTTCAGAATTTGGCCTGAATCGGATTTCGTACTGATCACAAAATTTCTATCTGCCCCCGTTTTCGAGTGGGTATCTGTCATGAACACAATACTTTCCCTTTGTAGAAGAGAAAAGTAAAAAAAGCGTACACTATGAATTAATTCATTGATTGAAATCTTTTAACTTTTTCTAATATTTATGAACAAATTCATAATCAGACTGCACTTTTTTTGTTCAGTGCAAAGACAGAAAATTTCAACTTGGAGATCGGATTCAGCGGTTGAAGAAAGGTGTCAAATTGGCTGCTGAAAACCTTCGTGGGTCGAAGTTTTGTCCTCAAATTATGAAAGCTTCACCAACTGCGTTGTAATCCAATTTAAATTTTTTGAATTATTCCAATCGAATTTTTACTATCCTCTTCTATAGAAGGAAAGTTTTGTAATCATGAGGGAGACCGACTCGAGAATGGGAGCAGATAGAAATTTTTTGATCAGTACGAAATCCGTTTCAGGAAAAACTATGAGGATGTCCGTGAATCTGTCTGTCGATCTGTCCGTTTTACGTATCTTAAAAAAACTGGAGAACGCGTTGACCTACCGACTTGAAATTTTTTGTGAACAAGTTTTACAAAAATCGGTATACAAAACGTCCTATACAATTCTTTTGAAAAAATACGGTTTTTTGAAAATTTCTCGAAACCTAAGCGTTTTTGGGAAAAAATGAATATAACAAATTTTAAAGGATATAAAATTTTCCACATTTTTTGCTTTAAAGTTTTTTTTTTGTATCTCTAACGGTTCTCAAGATATTTGAAAAAAATTCGGTTTTTTGAAAATCTTTCGAAAACTGCACTTTTGTGAAAAAATGCACATAACCAGATTCAAAGGAAATAAAATTTCCTTGTATTTTTACAATATTTAACGATTCTCAAGATATTTGAAAAAATATTTTTTTGCATATTTTTTCCGAAACTAAATATTTAAGAGAAAGTTTCGTGTTGATCAGAACTGATATTTATGTATGGATAAGATATGAAAATCATATTTTTTTATGATTTCAATAGTCTTTAAAAAAATCTTTTTGCGGGTTTTTGGTGAAGGAGAAGGGGGAGAGATGATTATTATAATTACCTTTTTTTCGAAAAATGTTGGGCAATTTGCTCTTTTTTAAAAATTTTAATGATTTTTATAGATTTTGAAAATGTTTTATTTAATTTCCTGTTTTTTTAATTTCAGTGCGACATTCGTTGGTTTTTTTAAAAGCTTTTTTTTAACTTAAATCACGAAAATGAGGTGCCTTCCATTGGTTATTATCCTGTTCGCTCTTAATGCTGACTGTATATCACGGACTGATGATTTTTATGAGTACGTTGAGTTAAAAGATGATTATATTTCCAAGGCTGCTTCCGAAAAGAGTTTTAACCGAGTTTACCACAACAATAGTCCTAATAATAATCAATTTATTCAGCAGAAAGCCCATTCCGAGTCAATTGATGGCTACGAGAGGCAAAGAAAAAATTCTTCCCAGAATGGAATCGACGGATCAAAGGATATTGATATGAAGAAGGAGCACAGAATATTCGTTGTCCAATCATCTGCAGGATTAATGCCACACGGAGATAGAATCATTTTATCTTTAAGCATATTGTATTTAATTGTGAATTTCTTAGAATAATTTTTAGAAATTATTGGGTTTTTCTCAGCCACATTATTTTTTTTTCCATCGCATAATATTATTTAAAAAAGTGTTGAACACATTTTCATTAATTTTAAATGGTATTGTAAGAAGTGTCAAATAAAAGTTATTTAGGCGTAGAAAATGATTATTATTATTTTTGTATAGATTGACGATAAGAAAAGGCATGTCAAGTTTAAAGTACACTCGTATCCACTTCAAAAGGTGTTAATAGACTTTGAATTCTGTGACGAAGAGTTTAAATAAAATCTTTTTGCACAACAATTTATGTTGAAAATATCTGTATCAGTCCGGAGACCCTAATTCGATTCAATTAAGCCTGATCCTAATTTCCAATTCGATTTACAATATATTTTACTTGATATAAGATACAATACTACCTCCATTTATATACACCCAATGTATAGAATTATTTTGAAAAGGGATACAGAAAAAGACCTTTCAGTAATATCCCTTCCAGGATATATTTGTTTAGCACAATACCTTCAATCATTGCCCTTTCACGTTCTATTGGATCAGAAGTTGGACATTAAACATTTACCAGTGAATCCCAGTTCCGGCTGCCTAACTTCCTTCCGTCCGGGATCCAAAGTTCGAACGGGACTTTTGGACAGTTGGGCCCCATTCTTTGGCCATCGAATCGTCTTCGAGTTGGATGAATTATTTTCAAGGTATGTATAAAAGTCGTTTTTACGTAGGTTACGTGTCTATTTATATGTTTTAGTTAGTAAAAGTTTCTGTTATTTTACCATCTAATCACAAGTCGGGCAACATTCAAGATCCAAATATAGAAAAATATATATGAACCGCAATATAAAACATTGATATATAGTTTGAACATATGTCTCAAATGTAATTTTGATATGGTCGCCTGATGTTTCTTTCGAGAAGGTCGATATTATCAGTTCTCTTTAATATTTTAGTAAAGTTTTGATTTATTTATTCTTTGATTTAGTTCAGGAAACACGGAGCTAGCAGTTGACAAAAATTATTCGTAAATTTCAAATCCTTCAAATGAAATTTACGGTCACAGTTTACATGATATTATTGTTAGCATTTCATCAATTATTCAAAGGCCATTGACTTTACAGGATATCAAAGTTAACATTTTCTTGGTTTCTTAAGGACATCTCCAAATAATTAAGTTCTAATCGGGCGTTTAAATTTAGATTTTCTTTTTTCATCTTCAATATCTTACACAAATATCGATCAAAATTTTCCAAGAATTAAGAATATTGAAGTGTCTTCAAAGATGTTAACTAACCTAGAAAAAACTACAACGCCAACTAAGCCAGAAATTACTACGCCAACTTTAAATAAACATTTTATCTGTCATTTTATATACCTAGTATTTGACGATTGACCCTGACAATAGCAGCTTTTCTTATGTTTTTGTTATATGTGTTTTGGCTTTATGTACTAAACATGAGTAACTTTTTTCCGGGTTATACCGAGTATTATTAAAATACTTTGTATTTAAATGTGCTTGACGTTTCGGCCAAGCTGTGATTTCCATGGTCACATGCGGGACTGAAAAGTGGATGGACTTTTTTGGAAGGACTAAAGTGGATAGACTTATCTTTTATACAGAGGAAAAAAAATTACTGTATCTGATGAAGCTAAGTTTGATTTCTGAGCAGAAACAGAGTTGTAGTATTACTAACTAGGCAAATCTTCGTCTAGATTACACGGAAAAAACATATGGAAACCGTTCCACCAAAATTTTATGCTCCAGTCCCATATTTATGGGGAAAAACGGCATAGTGGCCAAATATGGGATGCATTCCGATAAAAATCTTGTAACTGTTCCCAAGTTTTTTAGGACACATTCCAACAAAAAAATTGTCATATTCTTTTTTTTGTTTGTATAATCATTCCCAAAATTATGGGAGGGATTACTGTACTTGTTAGAAATGTTACGACAAAAAATTGTGGAACTTCCCCTTTTGTAAGGGACTCAATCGTAAAATGGTTCTTATAAAACGGTGTAATGTCTCCATTGATTATTGGACTCTCTCCTATATATATGCGCGGCATTCGTATTTGAAATAGGACCCGTTCCTATAATTATAGCACGAAATCCTATCCGAACAGGATTGACTAATTTATTTTATTGGATTCTGTCCAATTTAAAGGGGACAGATAAAAATTCGCGTTATGAATTATTTGAGATAGGTAAGTTCGAGGGGTTCGAAAATATTCGAGATAACAAACAGCTCGAGTAATAAAATGCCCTATAATTAAAAAAAATTCTCCAAACTACAAGCATATAAACCACGAGTTCACCAAACACATGCGAATTATAACAGAAGAAAAAAATTGGCTTGAATTACCAAATTCTCTGAATCCTATTTGCACAGGAATGAGTCCACCAACACTTAGGATTCGTTTCAATTGTTTTTTTTGTCAAACTGAGTCCTACATAATATTGGAGTCACTCTAAAAACAATGGGAACGATTCCATTCCATAATATAGCATTGACTACATCTCAATTTAGGAATGGCTCCAGTGAACACAAGGAACGGGTGCTACTTTTGTTGGAAAATGTCCATTCTTCTCTCAGCCCTATATGTCTACATTGTAATGACCCTACAAAAATTATGACTATTTTGAAATATTTATGGAAGCCTTTGCTACAAAATAGTGTAACGAGTCCTATAATCGCTTTCCCATATTTTATAGGAACGTTTCCCATGCGGAATGTTTTGCTCCCATGCGGAGTGTATTGCAAATAAACTTGGAAAGTGAGGCAGTAACAATTTTGTATTTAAATAAAACACAGAATAATTGAGATATCGGGCTGAAATTTATTCCAAGTGTAGTGGACATGTTACATTTAAGTATGAAATTCGATGTCGTTCATATGGCCACCGCGAGCACGTTTGCACTGATTGATTCTTTGGAGCCAATTTTCCACACATATCGGCCGGAACGTTGGCAATTTCGCGTTCGATATTGTTCCTGAGCTCATCTAACGTTGTTGGCTTGTTGGCATAAAGCAACGACTTAACATAACCCCATAAAAAGAAATCCAACGGCGTTAAATCGCATGAGCGAGGTGGCCATTCGACCGGACCATTTCTCGAGATTACACGATTACCGAACTTCTCCCTCAATAAATCAATTGTTTGACCAGCTGTGTGGCATTGCTCGTTCGTGAACTTCACCATGATAAAAATGTAAACCTTGACTGACGTTTTAGCAATGCCAGATCATAAAAAAAGTTTTAGGGTGCGTTTTTATTAAAATACAAAATTGTTATTGAAAGACCCTTTACAACACTTAAACTGAAGTAGAATTCGTTTAGTGAGAAGTAAATGTTCGATTGGCACAAAATATAGTGAATCTACACTGAGAAAAGGACCACAATGCAATATTTACAATTCAGCATTGTAAATCGCGGCAATGTAATCTTTGTCCAGCTGTACTATTTCCAATATACTTTTATATGTTTTTGTGGTAAATTTTGCATTTTCAATTGTAAAAAGAAAAAAAAGTTGATGCCTTCAGCCGCCATATTTCCCATTGACATTTAATGCAAACGATTTCGCTTCGAGAATAAAATTTCTTATTTCAGGCGAATGACTGAAGGATATTGCATAAAAAGTGGATAGCAGACATTTTTGAAACAGCACAATTTTATTGGCATCAAAATTTCATTGCAAAAGGAAAAATTAATTTGACCGGTAAAATAAAATTAAAGAAATTTTTCATTAAAAACTAAATAATTTGATGGCCCATTAAAATCTGTTTAAATTTCAGATCCAATATTGCCGAAAATTTTTAATTGCAACTAAAATCACGACATGCAATCGGAAGAAAAGTCCATTATAAAATAATACTCCACAAAAGTTTCCATTAATTTGTCGCCATTAGATTTTTCTCGTTCGTCTTCTGCTTACGTTTTTATTTGTTCAACTCTGTTGACTCACCAAACTTAAGTAAGTATTCGAGGGAGAAAGAAAACAGTGAGGTCGAATTTTTACAAATGGCGCATTTTTATAGGCAAAACCTATGAAATGATCAGCATTTCATATCTTTTTACAATTTTTTTTCTCTGAGTGTACTTCAATCAAAATAAAAGGAACATGCCTAGTCCTTCAGTGGATCCTTTATATTCCAACGAGTCACATCGAATTTCTTAATGTGGGACTACCGCAAAAAATTGAAAAATATGACTATCACTGCGTTATCCTACGAGTATATCACGACTAGATTGTACCCGCGGTACAAAGTTGTGCAGAAGTTTTAGGAAATTTTATCCCAAAATATACTCAACTCTACCCAAAACTCAAAACATTCACAATAAAAATTCTCCTTTAGTTTTGTTGAGATAAAAATATATTCAAAATGCCCCAAGAAAATTTTCGCTTTTACATCTCGACATTCACTCAATTTCCCAACAAACAGCAAAATCAATTAAAGTGTTTTCAAAACAAAAAGGATTCTTGTATTTTTTCTTTCGGCTATCAAACCTACAAAACTTCCTGAACCCACGCAAACCTTAAAAGAATCAAAAAAGATCTTCCTCAAAAACCGTCGCAAAAGACTTTAATTTTTCGCGAATTCAACCCTGTTCCACTAAAAACTTTTCACATTGAGCCATCATTCCAAGAATACAATTTATACCCTCAAATTTTCCAACACATTGTCAAATTGTTTATGAGAAATGCTTTTGCCCTTCCCCTACTTTTGCACATTTCCGTTTCCATATTTTCCCTGTACAGACGGACCTTCAACATAAGAAACCTTAGAAGAATCTCAGTTATGAAATCTTCGCCTTAGATTAGATGAGACGGCAGAGGGAAGTGGTGAAGGGCAACAGAAAGAATACTGGTTCTTTTTTTTTGTTATTTGGCCGAATGATTTATTTAATACGTCGGTAGAAAGCATATTTCTGAGGTTTATTATGTTCCAAAATAAATAAAGTCCCTCGAGGATACCAGCGTAGCACCACCAGCTATCAGCTAAGCCAACAACATTCACAGACCAAAATTATGACTGGGTTGGCACTAAGAGCAGAGGGGTTGTGAAAGGATTCATGTCTGCAAATGGTAAACATAGGGGGATAAGACGGGATCCTGTAAAAGTCGGGAGCACTAGACTTCCAGCTATATATCTCAAACAGCAGCACTTTCGGCGTTTTTATCCCATAGTCGGCATCGTCCTCGTCTCGATCTTTCCATCCCTTTGGTTTTGTGCCTGCTTCCCAGAAACATTTTTCAGTTATTATTCCACCATGCTAGGCAACATATCCAGCATAATGTTGACTCACAGAGACAAAAATGGGGTTGGGTGGAGCAAATTGGGAAACCTCATGAATCCATCCCTCACCGAGGTTGGAAAAAGAAAGTTTTTAGTCGCTGAATTCTGGTAGTCATGGTAGTTTCATGTCAAGCTTTTTGGCTGGCATTTATCTAGTCATCCTTTGGCACTCTTCCTTACATGCATCCTCTTTGAAATTAATCGAGGGATTTTAAGCAAAGTTCACGAAATTAAATGGCTGGTATAAGTGACACCAGAGGAAAACTGACAACAGATTTATTACAAGGAGTTGAGATATTATGAATATCCATGAATTTTTTAAATTATACATAATTCTGTACGAATGTAGAATTTGTGCCACATTCAAAGCGTATACAGACTTTGAAAATTTTCCGAAATTGTTAAGCGTAATAATAATATACGACAAATGACAACCACATACCCACAATGTCTTTCAATTTTATGCTGAAATGACAATTGAAAAGGTTTCCGGCATCGTTTCACAAAAGTTAACAAAGTTAAATTATTTCAATTAAATGAAACCTTTGGAATAGAAAAAAAATAGTTTTATGTCAATTGTGTTCAAAGCAGGAAAATATTTGTTCTCTATTGTAAAAATATGATAAAAACTTGTTAAGGTTAGAAAAATATTTTTTAAGGTGACTTTTTCATTAACTTTATTTTCAGTTTTAAAAGCGATTTAGAATAAAATTATTTTTCCTGTATTCACAGCGTAAGAATGAAAGATAATTTTTAATTTTTTATACAAATAAAATCTAAAATTAAAGTTTTTTAAAAACTAATATTTCGTAAAATTGAAACTAAACAAATAAAATGCGCCGCAGGCAAATTTTTTGACACATTAGAGCTCAGGGTGCTGATTTTAGAGAGATATGCCGCCAGCAAAAGTTTCCACGGATTAAGACCGAAATTTTATTTACAATGACTCTCAATCAATTCCGAAGATAGAATCGACCCTTAAAAATTTTGGCGGTTCTTGGTCTAGACTGCTCATAGTTTTTGCTGTTGATGAGAAACCTCTCAATTTTTAGAACCTCTTCTATTTTTCGCAAAACACACAAAAGTGTAGGTGCAGTAGCGAAGAAGAAAACTATTTTAAAATCTCAATCTAAAAATAAAAGTCATTATTATGAGATATTGTGTTTTGAATATTTTTTT
The DNA here is from genome assembly GCA_964034945.1 of Chrysopilus asiliformis. Taxonomy (NCBI): domain Eukaryota; kingdom Metazoa; phylum Arthropoda; class Insecta; order Diptera; family Rhagionidae; genus Chrysopilus; species Chrysopilus asiliformis. Next base: position 82,136,963 of record OZ035962.1, read on the forward strand.
GATAATTTTTTGTTATCTTTTGTTTTGCAGCAAAAGAAAGGCTTTTGAGACTGTCACTAAAAAACGTTACACCTTGGGAAGGAGGGAGAAAGGGTTCTCCCAACTGCATCGAACTAGTCGATTATAAAAGAAATCTTTCTTCAATAAAAAATTCCCACGACTTCTCCATTTTTAAGGTGTTTTTTTCCAAAAAGGAAGAATAACTGATGTTAAAAGCATTTCTTATAAAAATAACTACAGCCCACCCTACGCTATAACGGTTTCATGTTGTTAGCCTACGACAACCAAAAGAGTATTCTAAATTTAAGATATATCTTGAACGGTACTAGATGTCGATAGTCGGTAAAAGCCAAAATTTGGCAAAACCTAATTTTTCACATGACAATATCTTGAGAAAAAATTAAGATAGCGAAACTGCAAAAAGCAAAATTTTAGGATACCTGTAAAGCCGTCAATTCTAGTAAAAGTAAAAAGTGTAGGAAAAAGGGACAGAACTAAGGCAGAGCCGAATCTAGGCATCTTGGCGCCCTCTGGCAGAGCTTTCCAATGCAACCTTTCGAAGGGCATTTTTTTAATTAGTGGAGAGGGGTCTTGGAGCCGGAACGTATTTTTAAAGAGGAAGGGAAGGGGGTCTGCGAAAGTGTTACAGAGTGTGACAAGGGAAAAAACGAGAGGTCGAACTGATAAAATGGAGAGGTCAAACAGGAAAAACAGTTTTTTTTCCTGAAACTTTTTTAAATGTCGCGAAGCGTGCGCGCGTTTTTAAGAATGCATTTTGACAATAAGGACAAATGCACTTAGGTTGTTCAAATGTCGCTATTATATCAATTTCCAAAGAAAAGTAAATACACCTGTTTGCTGAATCAGTTTTGGAAGATAAAACTTTCCAAAGTTAAAAAAAATCTTGCTTTTTGTTGCCAGTGAAAATCGATGTTAATCAAAAATACTATTTTTACCAAGAAGATCTAAATGCTTAAAAAAATAGAAGGACAGAGTTTAAATATATTACTAATTTAATAGTTTCGTGGTAAAACAAAATTGCTTTGCAGTTTAATTGCCGACTAAGGAAAAGTTAATCGATCACATAAAATCTATCCCAAATGTTCAATCATACTTTTTACATTACATAATTCTTGATTACAGGGGGAAATCGTTTTAATTGCTTTTTCTTTCCCTGCAACAGCAACAGTTTTCTGTACAATTTGGACAATTTATACTATACAAGAGACGGATAAATACAAACCTAATACCACTATAAAAGATATCCTGCTGTACAATCGAGTAATAAAATTAATTTTCTATACCTTGTAAACAAAAGATTCCCATAAATTTGTTCACCATTTCGTAGTGTTGTTTGCAATGCCACACATAGGCGGAAAATCGAAAAAAATCCGATAGTTCGAATAGTATGTTCACTGATTGGTCACCAAAACATTCAAGCAATAAAATTAATTTATAGCCTTTCTAAGTTTTAGTACATTCCACTTTCCGTTTCGTACTGTGATTTGAACAACCAAATCGACCGCAGTTCCCAATGGAGGTCCGGGAGGATCATAGGATCCAGGATTATGTTTAGAACAGGATAAAACATCCACCACCATCATTGTGTAATCCAACTGAATCTAACAAATTCCAATTTAGACTTGAAGTATGGTCAACACTTTGTTTATTCGACATCAAGACTAGAAATATATAAAGACACCAAGTGTTCCTAGCGAGGGAATCGAGAGCCTTTGCAGTTACAACATCCTGAATATCCTGATATATCCTAATATAGTACCGATCGCCCGACTTAACAATTCTACACACATTTAGGAAAAACTCTGATATCTCTCGAATAAATGTATCCAAGATTAAGTGTATCTAACGCCAATACTCAATACACACATTTATGTGTGTATGTAGAAACAGGACGATAGGGAAAAACTAGAAATCCAACAGAGGAATGGAACAAAAACCAGGGAAAAAATCATTTGAAGCAAATAGAGTTGGTTATGGCCGCCCCGCGCTATTCGTGCACTAAAAGTCTGACACCAAGTCACAATATTTTTCTTGTTAAATAAACTGACGGCATTTGTTTTACCCTCTTTACCACACCACAAGTTTATGTTGTGAAGGGAAAACTTTTCAAATAAACTCTTTATGATAAAAGTTTTCACTAAGTTGTGTGCTAATACCGGGTAGTAGACTAACAATCTTTCTCTATCTTTCGGTTCTGCACTCCATAATAGCACCGAGAATTTTTCACACAAATAAGTTGAGGGAAAAACCCAAGTTCCAATGTATGTATGCCTGAAAAAAAAATCCACAAAAATGAAAAACCATCCCTTCTTTGAACTGAATTCACTCAAGTTACAAAAAAAAATCCTGCTCTTTATGATCTGCTATACAAAAGTTATATCGAAGTGGAACAGATTGTGGAAGCCACATTTGCAGGAGATACTGCACCAGTCAAACTTGACGGTTTGTAAAAACCGAAGGACGAAGAATTTTCGGTATTCAAGAAAATTAATTTGGAAACTGTTGGCCATGACAGAGATTCGGTAGTAGGTACTACTTTTCCTGGACTGAAAAATTTGATAGAACAAGTAGAAAACTGTGAAAAACTTCAATAGAAGAAATTGGAAATATCTTTAAAAACAAGATTTTTTTAGGTTTTATCTGTCCTTTTATCCATTTTGCATTTTAACATTGATTTACTGTGATCACATTTATCATTCACAAATTCATGTCATTCCTAGAATTTTTTATAAAATTAAGAATGTTGGACATGATGAAATTAGGAAAAGTGTGGGTTTACCCTTTTTATATTCTATACAAGAACATATAGAAGTATATTAGATTTAGTATACCGTTTGTATACTAAATCTAATATCGAAACACTTCGTCAGACACAAAAAAAAAGCCATCGAACAATTCGTCGGACACAAAACTGAACTACACCAAATGGTTTATTATAACAAAAGATTTTGATTTCCGCATGTCCATCCGTCTGTCTATCTGCCCGTCTGTCCGTCTGTCTATCCGTCTGTCTATCCGTCTGTCTATCCTCTGTCTGTCCGTCTGTATGTCCGTCTGTCCGTCTACCTGTCCGCCTGTCTATTCGTCTGTCCGTCTGTCAGTCCGTCCATCTGTTTGTCTGTCTGTCTGTCTGTCTATCTGTCTGTCTCTCTGTCTGTCTGTCTGTCTGTCTGTCTGTCTGTCTGTCTGTCAGTATGTCTGTCTGTCTGTCTGTCTGTCCGTCCGTCTGTCCGTTCGTGAACACCATAACTTTCGAAAGGATTGAGCTAGGGACTTGAAATTTTGTATAGTTACGTTTCTCGTAAATGGCTAGGCTAAATTCTTGAATGTAATTTTGTATAATTACGTTTCTCGTAACTGGCTCGGCTACGATCAAAATTAGACCATTCCTTCCCCCTTCCCCCATACAAACGAAACAGTTTTTTGCGATTTTATCGAAAACGGTGAGTCATATTGAAAAATTTTTAAATGTAAAATTTGTTTACGATATGATTTTACATAACCTATCTATACATCAAAATCAAATCGGACAACTCTTTTCCCCTCACTTATACAAATAATTTTTTTTAAATAAACATTTTGTCTGTCATCATATAGAGTATTTGAGGATTGGCCCTTGGCAATTGCAGTTTTTCTCATGTTTTTCATAATATTCCGAAATATTCCGCGTAAGAGGCAAAAGCAGTTTGAATTTGGTTAGTTTTGTTGAACGTATTTCAATGCTAGAACTACTTTTTTAATATTTAAAAATATATTGACCAATAAACCTTAAGGTGCTGCTGCACATGAGAGTAAATGCCGGCAAGAACCTCTCGATAGCAGCTACTCGCAAATGGACACGTCTCTGAGAGTCGCTTGCAGAAACTCGCAAAAACTCGCGAGCTAGTTTCTGCGAGCTGTCAAAAGTGATTCCACTCTCTAGTCGACACGCACCCACTGAACTCTCGGGGAGTTGCTCGCCAGACACGAACGGCGTTTGAATTTTGCTAGTAGCTCTCGAGAATTCACCAAAGCAAGATGTCAAAAAATCAAGATATTGGTCTTGGAAAGAGAAAAATCACCGAAATTAACTCTCAAATGGACAATCTCCTGCGAGTAACTCTCGAGAGTTTTTGAGAGTTACTCGCGTATTTACTCTCATGTTGAGCGGCACCTTTAAGTTTCGAGATATGCAAATATCAAAGTGGTCACACCAATTATAAGAACTTCTTTTCTTCAAAAACCTCTTTTGATCCCATTTTAAAAATATAAAGATGGTTTTAGGCAGGTGATTTTTTGGACCTGCTACGATCACAGATTTTTTGGTGCAATAGCAGCCACAATAATTAAATACTGAAGATTTAAATGTTCTAAAAGACATCTTTGTTGTAAAATCTAATGTAATATTAAAACGAAAATCTGGAAATTTATTCAAATATTATTTACAATTTTTATAATATGAAAAATAAAATATTAATAAATTTACTCTATGACTCATGTGGTTGTGTGTGATGGTGTTTTTGTTTTCCTCAAATTGTCGTTCAATTATGATTATACGATGCTAGAAACGATGTAATTGCAATTGTTAAATGCTCTTCGATAAAAGTGGTTGCCAATTAAACTTGAATGTAAACGTTATAGTCCTCGAATTCAGAGTTTAGTTAGTCTGTCTCATTTTAAAATTGTGACGATTTTCACATTTACGCTAAGCAAAAGGAATCAGGAACCAAACATTGGTTTTAACATAGTCTACCATTCCCTAGTACCACATTATCGATACCTCTAGCAGCATTTCGGTGGAGCATATGTTTGCTTTTGGTCTTATCTTGTTGCCATTTTACAAGCACCCCCGAGCACTGTTTGTTCGAGAAAGGAGTTTCATTCGACTGAGTTTTGCTCCAACTTGTTCCTCTGTTGACGTTCTTCCTGAACAGTTATCACTTCTACTATTCGTATGATTCCCTATGTTTCCCTGATTTTCACAACGTTTTCCTGTATGCTATTTTGTTGTACTCACATAGCCGTTCACTCAAACATACCCGGTTAGCTGTTGAAGTTGGAATTTTGTGAGAATTATCATCGCACAACGTTACTTTGTTTATCAGCGATTGAGCTTATTGTCACACCACCACCAAAAGAGGGTTGAAATCGGAGTTGGTCTTGAAGCTGTAGCTGTACTCAAATGTCGTCTTATCGGTAGTTTATCGCGTCCTAGATGCGCGCATTAAAGGGAAATGAAAGGCGCCATCGTGCACAAAGAATAACGACCATCGAGGCACTTAGTTGAGATTTGTTGCCGATTTGGGACACAGATTAGTATTTTCTTGTTCAAAAATGATACAAAGTTGTTAAATCTCTTATGTTTGTATACTACACAATATATTATAAGATTAAATTCCAAATGGGTTATTATTGTTCACTTAAGTACCTCTATCTCTATGTGGTGATGGGAGGTACTATAAGCAGAAATGATACTTTTACATTTTTTTTCGCTCTTTTTGAAAAATTTTAACAGATACGTCCCTTCATAGTTGAACATCTTCTCATATTATTTTATCAAACCAAAGAAGTGAAAACAGGGAAAAATGGCACTTAATTTTAGATACAAATTTGGTGTTCTGATCATTCTGTTTGATAAAAGGGAAAATAAAAATAAATGACAGTATTGTTGTACCTTTAAAGGAAATGAGATTTTTATGACACTTTTTGAATAAAATACATATTGGTCTTAGGGATTAAGGAAGTGCTCTAAATCAAATTCAATTCAGGATTTATTGTGCTTAAAACAGGTCATTTAAATTTTGTTATTCATTTTAAATTACTCCCTGTTAGCAAATTATGAGAAAAATGAAAAATATCAGTTGTGATCAACACAAAACTTTCCTCTGCAATATTTAATTTCGGAAAAAGTACGTAAAAATATTTGATGTGAACAGCACATGACTTTCTTATACAAAATATACGTTCCTGCCCAATTTACGTGACGAATAAAATATTAGTTTACATAAAAATATGATTTTTTTACAAAATCTGAAATATCTCGATAACGGTAAAAGGTATCGGTCTACGGTAAAAAGCAAAAATGTGGAGAATTTTAATACCTTTCATTCCGCCATTAACTATTTTTTGAAAAAAAAAACCGTTATTTTGCAAGAAATGCGCAAAGATAATATCTCGATAACGGTAACAGATATCGGATAACGACAATGTCGAAAATTTTATTCTCTCCATCTTTTGTTATACATAAGACTACTGAAAAACGCATAGCTTCGGAGTAAATAACAAAAAAACGAAATTGCGATTTTTAAAAAGCCGCTATTTTGGTTACTTCCGGTTAACGGATTTCCACCAGAAGTCGACCGGATTGTCCCATTCCTGGACCAAACATGCATGTACAATTTTATGGCTCCAGTTCTATTAGTTTTTAGAAATCTTGTACACAGACTGACAGACAGAAAGACATTCGGGATATGTTTTTTAAGCTCAATCAAGAAGTCGAAATTTTTCACGAATATAATTCTTTATTATACTACGTATAAGAAAGTAAAAACAGATACGTAAAAACAATTTAATGTTGTTACATATATTTTTTCATAAAAGTGCATAGTTTTCGAGAGATTTTCAAAGAACCAAAGAATTGTTAAACCAAAAAATGTAGAAAATTATTTTATCGTTTAAATTTTGTTATATTCGTTTTTTCCAAAAAGCGCATAAGTTTCTTTTCCAAAAAGCGTGTTTTTTCAAAAAAAAAATCTATTGGGAGTACCCGTTATATCTATCGATACGTTTATAGAAAACTACGATATTTGTAAAAGTTATTCACAAAAAATTTCAAATCGCTAGGTCAACGCGTTCTCGAGTTAGTTAAAATACGTACACCGAACCGACCGACAGACTAACAGACGGACAGACGGACAGACGGACAGACGGACAGACCGACAGACCGACAGACCGACAGACCGACAGACCGACAGACCGACAAACCGACAGACCGACAGACCGACAGACCGACAGACCGACAGACCGACAGACCGACAGACCGACAGACCGACAGACCGACAGACCGACAGACCGACAGACCGACAGACCGACAGACCGACAGACAGACTGACAGAGCGACGGATATCTTCATAATTTTGCCTGACACGGATTTCGTACTGATCAGAAATTTTCTATCTGGCCCCGTTCTCGAGTCGGTCTCCGTCATTAATACAATAATTTCCCTCTATAGTAGAGGAAGGTAAAAAGGAAAAAAGAAGAAAAAGAATTTTTCTTTTGATGGACTCGCCACATACTTGTAGATTAAGCTTTGGCCCCCACAAATGCGTCTTAAATGAATTTCTTACTATCGATTGAAATTTAACATCAATTTTTAAGTACTAGGGCGTGATAGTCGTCTAAACCGTGGTCGTTATTAGCAAAAAAAAATGTCGCCAGGTTCCATATATGGCACGACATAGTAAAGTGGAACTAGGCCTCCTCAATTGAGATCCGTAACCAATTTTCACCTCTGCTGCGCAGCACGCACCCACACTTTAACATGGATTGCAAAGCATGTAAGAAGGGCAACATTTTTTTAAAAAATGTCGTTGAGAATCTAGCGTAATGGGTTTTCTTATATTTGTAAATATGAAATCGAAACAATGTCCGTATAATACATCTTAAACCAAAAAAGTCTCAAAATTATTTACTACCGTTTTCTTGTATTCAAACTATTATTGCGCCGACTTCATATTTACAAATATAAGAATATTTATTACGCTAGATTTTATTAACAATTAAAAATTTTTTGGTGCTCAAATTTGACAGTACTTGATATACCAAATTATAAAATTAAAAATTTTATTATTAATTTTTTAGACTTTTTTTAAAGTTGGTTCGATTTTCTTTTTAAATTTTTTTCAAATGTAACTATTTTTTTAATGATTAAAAATTTCCAGAAAAAAATACCTTTTCAAAAATGCTTGATGTATACTTAATTAGATAGGTAAATTTACACACCTGCAATTCGAATATTTTCCTGATGAAAAAAGAAAAGGAATTCCAGACTCACACGTTCGCTTATTCAATTTAATTAGGCTCTGAAAATAGTAGGAACATTTTACAAATTAATCCTTTGAGTAAATTTTGTAAATTGAAATTAATCTAATATGCTTAAAAAATCTCCCCATAGTGAAGCAATCCAAGTCCGATGTTGAACAGAGAAGTACACTTATATTGAATGGCACTTTGGAAATGCCACAGTGAAAATGTAATGAATGGCAATGGTGATGTGCTGATACACTCGCCAGGATAACTTCCCTTTGCATAAAAGGGAAAATGTAAACATGCCCCGTGTACATCAGGATCATAGCATACGTTACGCTATCACTATACGAACGCTTGCTCGTTTGAATATGCTAAATGAACTGCCATCCTGTACCATTTCGCGATATGAGTTGTAGCTATTGTACACATTTTCCCAATCCATGGAAAACAAATGGTTTTTACTTAAGCTCAAGTAACAAATTTTATGAGTGACGTGAAGTAATTTTTATGATTTCAAATATGTAAAAATCAATTCGGATTAAGAACGGACATTCATGACTTTTTAATGGCAAAACTTCACTTTAGGTTTAGATTCAAAAAAAAATTTTCATTTTGATTGACAAAATTTCGGTTTTTACTGAATTTTTTATTTAAAATTGAAGGCCTCGTGTACATCTGACACTTTATTCTATAAATTTTATTCTGCAACACTAAATGCACGTTTCACAATCGTTTACACTACGATACAAAATCCCAAACTTTATTCTTCAACTACGAAACAAAAAAATCATTTGACAGAGTTTTACATCGAAGATTTCAACTTATTTTCTCCTTCTTGTCGAACCAAATCTCTTCGCCCTTCCCTATCTCTTTTCTTTTCAAATTCTGGTATTTTCAAATTTTGGTATATTTTCAAATTTTGATTTTGGTAAATTTTGGTATCTTTTCAAATATTGCTTTAATATTAAAACATAACAAAAGCTATAATTGCCAATCTGGCAATTATTGAAAACCCGTATGGTGATATTCGTATCAAAATTCGAACAGTTATACCAAAATTCCACTTTGAAGTCAAACTTTCCAATAAGATTTTTTTAAATTTATTCCAATCGGATTTTGATGTATGGAAGTTTTATGTAGAATCATATCCTAAATAACTTTTGTTCTTGCACTTTTTTGATAAGATGCACCGTTTTTGAGATATTCGCCATTTTTGCCCATTAACGAACTTAGCCTCACATTTTATGAAAAACGGACCTGTGCAAAGTTTCAAGTCTGTAGCTCAATCCGTGCGCCCGCAATCCGCGCTACAGACGGACAGACAGACAGACGGACAGACGGACGGACGGACGGACAGACAGACGGACGGACATGGAAAATTCAACTTTTTTCATCATTCTAAACACACTGGTGTAATTCATTTTTGTGTGCGATGACGGGATCTTGGCGTTACAAACGGTAAGGCAAAGTTAGTATACCCTTTGGCTTCACCATACGGGTATAAAAAATATGACCTCCTAAATGTGACATATTTTATGGACAGTTGAAACCACTTTTGGTATTACGAACTCTGATAAAATTGTTTACAATTGTAATTTTGATTTTGACGCATATCAAAAAGTCATTTGTAAATTTTGGTTTGATTAAAACGTTGTCAAAAAATCTCTGCAATTATAAAATTAATAAAATATCATTTTCGAGGACCAAAACCGTCAGAAACAGAAAACAGCTAAATCATTTGGTGAAAATGATGGAGAAAAATCCAACATTATAATGCTATAGCAATAGAAATATGTTCTAAACCTGATGCGGAAAATAAATGGCAGCGAATTGCTGTAAGACTGAATAGTTTGAATAGAGCGTTCTTTGGATAAATATCTGACACCTTGCAACTTTTTCAAAATTTTATTGTCGCCATTTTGTTTTTCAGATTTAAGATACCCCTGGAACCAGCAGATGTACCCCTGATTGGGAAACACTGGGTTAGAATAATTATTTTGAAATATTTTGTAAAAAGGCACCAAATTTATCAAACCAATTTAAAACATTCAACCACGACTAAATTGCTGCTTGGGTTTAAAACTTTTTACTTTAAACCCAAAGCACCAGTAGCGATGGTAGACTGATAACTGGCTGAATTCCAGTAATTTAAAATGGAGAATGTTGAATATCCATTCTACATATTCGACGAAGTAAAGCTGAATTCGGATGGCACTTTTAGGCTTTATGAAGGCGAACTCGAATATCCCGAAATACGACAGACAACAAGAAAGGACCCAATACTAATAACCATTCTGTAAAATCTGTAGAACGCACATATATTACGGCATATATAATTGTAGAAATATATGAGCACCAGGATATGCCACCATCATCTAATTAACTCTGAGCAAATACACCGAATGTGCAACAGAGCAGAAATTTTTATGATGCTCCCGGGGATTTCAATCACACTCTGCCAATTTTTACAAAGGCATCAACATATCCTAAACGAGATCGACAGCAACAGCATATATTATCAACGAGACAGAGTCAGGCTAAGTAATGTGTTTAGCAACATACTACGAATATAGCCAGCATGATATTTTCATAAAATGAACATCAACATGAATGTACTACAAGTAAGTAACTTAACTGAACCTGACTGGCAGCGAAATGACGCTCTGCCTTTATTGGAGACGGGCGGTGCGACGTAGCAAACGTTGGTGAGTGCTTGGGGTAGTCATCCTATCCCGATTTCAACTTTGACTCTTGATCCTGATCCCTAGTCAACTTCTGAATATTGTACTTTACAGAAAATTTTCGGTAATTTCACCGGAGATAAATATTCAACAGGAGCAACATTATCCTCGTGTGTACACGTCAATTTCGCTTCTTGTTTTTATCGCTACAGAATTTAGAGCCCATCACAACAGAAACATAATAGGTCCACTTCCTCCCAGGTGCTGTTCTTCTGCTGCCATCGCACCGGAACGAAAGTTAACATCCTTAGCCTGTTTATAATCAATCCCACCCCCATATATAGTACACACTATAGGAAATTGCGAGGGTTTGAGAGATCAATCTTAGCTCTGACAATGACGTGATGTTTCCTCACCAGGTTGATGGATCACCCTGATAGGCTGCTACGCTACGTTTCAATTGTCTCCAAAAACAAAAAAAAAAACCTAATACAAAACAATGAAAAACGTCGAGGTGCTCCCGGAATGGGTATCCGGGTCGTCGTCATTGTCGTAAATGGGAGACAAATGTTTATATTCAGACCGAATCTAATCCAATATTCCTAGATCCGTTAGTAGTGATTAGATGATATTACGTGTTACCTGGAACATACACCCTGGGTACATGGAATAAGTAACAGCTACCGACTTCAAGTGCCAATCAAATAGCACTCAACAAGGATAATGAGGAGCATAGATTACGGCGATGGATGAACAACACTTCATTGTTGATGATTGTTGCTGTACCAAAACGACCAAAAAAATGCCATCATTCGGAATTAATATTTTATTATGAAATGGATCATAATTGGGGTAGGATTTAACATGAATAAAATCAACATTAATTATGGTTAACACAATCATTTTGATTAATTAACAAATAAATTCACGTAGATTCATTAATACCACATATGTGTGCTTTGTTACAAAAGATTCAGTTAAAACCAATTAAACTAAATAACGGAATATTAACATAAGGCACCTTACAAAGTGATGACTATCTTCTTAATACAACACAAATTATTCACGATTTCATAAATTTTATTTTGGAAATGATTTTTTACAAAGGAAAAAATTGTCTTTGTTAGTTTCTAATTAACACCCCTTAAAAGTATTTCGTGAAATATTATGAAAATGGTGTTTAAAAATGATGGATTTGATTCTGGTTTACGGATTCCCTGTAGACACGCTCGAAATTATTGATTTTTAGATTAATTGGATAACAGAAAATGGATTAGAATTTCTGAAATTGCCCCAAAGTTAATTATTGTCCAGCGGTATGGGATAAAGTTCCGGGTCTGATTAGAAACATTCATCATTGCTAACAAATAATTTTTCTAATCTTTCGAATCCGCAAGGCAAACTCCAAAAATTCGGTTCAATTAGTCAAGTTATTTTAGAGACGAAACTAATAAAAGTAAATAAGGATCTGTACATACAATATATCACATATTTACGGTTAAGAGATTCTGCCGTAGTAGCGGCGAAACTAAATGTCATATAAGATATAAGAAAAGCTACAACTGCCAGGGGCCAGTCGTCAAATACTCTATTTGAGGGCAGACAAAATTTTCATGAAAAAAAATATATTTGTGTTGGTGCGATTGGTGAGATTGGATTTTGATGTATGGAATGGTTATGTAAAATTATATTCTAAACACATTTTGTCTTAATAAATTTTTCGATACTATGTCCCGTTTACGAGATTATAGAAAAAAAAAGCATTCCATTTGTATGGGGGAGGGAGGAAGGAATGGTCAACTGGATTTTGATGTATGAATGAGTTATGTCAAATCAAATTCAAAATACATTTTAACTTAATAAATTGTTCAATACGACTCACCGTTTTCGAGAAAATTTAAAAAAAAGCGGAGATTTCAGCGTGACGTATTCTAAGAGCAGGCCTGATTGATTTTTCACTCTGTTTTTACCTATTTTCTCGAAAACTCGAGCTATGGAAAAAGATTTATGGATGATTTAATAATTAAAATTATTTCCTTGAGTAAAAATTTCGGTAAATTATTTATTTATTTATTTATTTATCGAAAAAACCGTTAATAACAATAAATGGCCTATAACGACGACATTTTCGAGTTCCAAATTAAACCCATGCTGCAATTTTCAATTGGTAGACCAGATATAACGATGTAAATTTTTAATCCCGCAGATGTCTTTATAACCAGTTTCAATTGCTATGCATACGAAATTCCCATTACTTTTGACCTTCTCCTCAGCTATTTTTTAAACCATTTGAGGAATTTTAAGTCGGTTTTCACTTTCATAAGGATTTTCTATAACAAAAATTTGACTCTACTCAATTTTACTCTAATAGCGTATTCGACTGGCATGCTATTTTTGATCTAAAGTTTCTCAATCCAAGAACTTGTATTCGCCTGGGATTTTCATGTCGCTCAAAAAAGAGTTACATATTCGAGTGAGCAAGTACTCTATGTGCGTGCACGAAAAGAGCGTAGCTACATATTCAGCACCCTGGAGCAAGTAAAATTGGTGCCCTCTTTAGAGGTTAAGGCTAACAAAATCAATCCAAAATCCTGTACCCCAGAGGTAACTGACATTTTGCAAATTTTACAGGAGAGCCATTTTTAGTTCGGAATTGCAATTTTTATTGTGTATGATTTTGGGTAATTATTTGAAACTTTTGTAGTTTATTTTATTTGAGGACATTGTTTAAACAAAATATTAGTTGATATATAAATTTGTAATATCCATCCCAGTGAGTGGGGGAGCAGTTACAACCTTTAACTGTAACGAGTTTGCTTCACCATATAGTCAAATTAGACATTATAATCATTACTGTATAGCAAGCCTCGGCACTGCTTGGCTCGTCTGGCTCCTCAATACGATAACATTTTTATTCAAATTTTACGAGATTACAATCAATGTATGAACGTTTTTACTCGACTCTCCAACGCAATGATACGTGTTGGTTGACGACGGCCACTTCGGCAGCCGAAATCAAACGATTGACTAACAATCGATGGAGCGAGCCTACGACAGTCATTCAGTATGATTTCTGCTGTTGATGCGTACGGGTGTATACATTTGCTCTCCAAAATTATAATTGCTTCCCAAAGAACACTGATGTACGAAATTTTTTCAGAAATTTGATTTTTTTAGTTTTCTTTTCCATTATGAAGCGCTCATATTCAAATTCAAATACTATGTCGTGGGATTGGGAAAACAAATATTTAATAACCACAAATAATGATAACCGTCAATGTCTAGTTTGCAGTTACATGTCGAATAAAAAATTCAATCTAAAACGCCATTACAACAGCTGTCATAAGTTCGATTTGCCCGATGCAATGAAGTAGAAAGAGTAAGACAGGTTGACAACTTAAAGAAAGTTTTTTTAGAGAAATTTCCTTTAGGCGGAACAAATGATTCTGAAATTGCATAATGATAAATTGTGTAGTTCACTATTCCTAAACGTCTCCATCAAAAGCGAAAGAGCGTAAAAAATGAAAATGATGCGTTTTCTCATTTTGTGTTATAGTATATGAAGAAACATAAAATTTTTTCGAGTAGTAGTAAATCACTACATGCATGGTGCCGAGGCCTGCTGTATAGACACGATACTTTGCCAATTAAAAATATACGTCCCCACAATGTAGTTACAACAATAACCCCAAAATCGCGGTTTTGGCAGTTACGGCAGTTTACCTCTGGGTACAGAATTGTTTTATGTTGCTTTATTTCTGTGAGAAATACTCGACTCTCAACTAGAGATGCTCGAGATCTTTAATAGAGTACTTTACTCTATTTTGCGCAGAGCTTGTTCTGTTCACTCAAATTCATCATAAGAAGGAAAGAAAATTTTGAAATTTCATAGTAACGATTATCATAGTACCGGGAATAGAAAATTTTTACAAAGTATTTAAATTTAATTTTACGGAACTATGAGATAGGTACAATCAAATCGAATAAAACAACTTTGACCAATTTTAACATACAGGAAAAACTCAAAAATGCCAATCGTTTATAATATTGGATATAAAAGCCATTAATAAATATTCTTAGCTATTTCATTTCCCAAAATATGATGTTTTATGAAGATTTTACGCTTATTTTAAGTTGACACATAATTCTAGTAAATAAATTATTTCTTCGTAAAATAATTATTTAAACTATTCCGTTTCAAAGCATAAATTGTGATTAAAAATTTTACTTGGATTTTTTTTCGTGATTCATCTAAAATTTACAATTTCAAATTACTTAAGATGTTGGAAGATTATTATCAATTTTATACCTACAATTCAATCGTTGTCAAACATAATAGAATCATGCTCACTCAACCCCATTGTTCATTTCATTAAAAACCAATCAACTAAAGAGCTGACGCCAGCATTTCCGGAAATAAGAACTGTGTACATTCAAGGATCCTAGCTGAATTGAATATGAATAGATATATACGAACACACATATTGTTGGATAGGTACAAGGATACCTGCTAACCGCATCAGCCATGGTATGACATTTTGTGCATTCAACTATATTTTGATCTAAATGTAATACAAAAGGCGACCATAAACTGCTGTAGTGGCCTCAAGTTGAAATTATTAGTTTCATTTCGATGGCTCCAGCCAGCAGAACTTAGCTCCAGCGACTCCATTTTTGTGTCACACCATTGTTGGCAAGCGTACTGCGAAGTATGTATTTCTCATCTTACTAGCCCTGTGGCAGTTTCTCATAAAACCCGAGGTAGGACCCATTTAGAAACATTTGGCATCTTGCCCAGGATTTTTTTCCCGTCTGGCACCTCTTTAAAGGCCAACAAAATGAATTTATCAGCACAAAAGTTCAATCTTTCCGTTGTGGAAGTTCTTGCGGTTTCGCTGCCATCACGAACAACCATCCATGCAGCACGGAAATTCACTGTAATGCAGGTGAATCAGGTAAAAATATCGATTTTTCATGGTAACTACTATTCCTGTAGTTCATATACAATTTACATTGCTCCCAATAGTTTCCACTTTAATGCCTGGCCTAAACTGTTCCAGTCCTCCATCATACATTTAACTCTATTCGCCCCCGTGTCGGTCCAAACCGCTTGAATTCCATCCAAAAATCTTTCCAACCGTAAATGTAAAATGCTAAGCTGGTTGCAACTTACTCCCAAGTGGTGATTTCGAATGTTGGTCACACAATATAATACCACTATGTTGAATATTGTAGAGTAGAAATTTTTCTTACACGGTAAGGAAATTTTTTGGGAAATGTAAAACAGGTTCCAAACCTGGGATATTTTGAAAAAAAAACTCTAAGATCCGAATTGTTTTCAAAAGCGTATACCCTCTCTGCTGGAACGGAGAGGATATATGCTTTAAGTTTGTTTCTTAGTTAGTTTGTGTATCCTTTCCTCGTAACTTTTGATTTACTGAACAGATTTCACCCCGGTTTCCGCCATTCTGTTGCTGATAGAAAGTATTGTGCTTGAAAAAAATAATTTAAAAACGAGATAAATACTTATGTTATTTTATTTTTTATGCTTTTACCTCGCTTTTATTTTTGATACACAACAACCCAAGATTTTTTTAGTACATTTTTATACCCGTATGGCGAAACCAAAGGGTATATTAACTTTGCCTTACCGTTTGTAACGCCAAGATCCCGTCATCGCACAAAAAAATGAATTACACCAGTGTGTTTAGAATGATAAAAAAAATTGATTTTTGCATGTCCGTCCGTCTGTCCGTCTGTCCGTCTGTCCGTCTGTCTGTCTGTCTGTGGCGCGGACTGCGGGCGCACGGATTGAGCTAAAGACTTGAAATTTTGCGTGGATCCGTTTTTCGTAAAATGCGAGGCTAAGTTCGTTGATGGGCAAAAATGGACCATTAGGGGAGTACCCCCCATACGGACGAAATCGTTTTTTGCGAATATCTCAAAAACGGAGCACCTTATCAAAAAAGTCCAAGAACAAAAGTTATTTAGGATATGATTCTACATAAAACTCCCATACATCAAAATCCGATTGGAATAAATTTTAAAAAATCTTATTGGAAAGTTTGACTTCAAAGTGGAATTTTGGTATAACTGTTCGAATTTTGATACGAATATCACCATACGGGTCTCCAATGATTGCCAGATTGGCAATTATAGCTTTTGTTATGTTTTTTTGTATTTGATTAGTATGACTAAAAATCAAAAAAAAAACGTCAGGCTTCGAATACATATCTTTGCTTTTGAGATATCCTTACAGACTTTTTGAATTGAAAATCGAATTCAGCGGTCCCAAAAGCCCTCCGGTGAAATTTTCCCGGAAAATTAGAAGAAAAAAATAATCACGTTATCCTTACAAGGCCTTCCGTTATCCTTACAGACTTCTTATTGCCAAAATCGAATTCAGCGACGCCAAAAAATCCCGAGATGAGATTCTCTTGGAAAATCTGAGGAAAAGGTTAACCACGTTATCCTTACAGGACCTTCCCTTATCCGTACAAGGGCGAAATAGTAAAAATATTGTGTTGTCACCGGAATTACGTATGTTGGATACACGGACATCCGCATACTTTTGCCTGAAATGGATTTTGTTCTGATCCGTCCAATCGGTGTCCGTCTATAGCAGAGGAAAGCAAATAATGTGTTCAGAAGGCCAAAAAAAAAACTTACTTCTGAGCCCAAATTTCCTATTACGCAGCTAATTAGTGCCCTAGTTTGAAAAAAACATAAAAATTTGTTTTTGAAGCAGGTAAGTTAAACGCTTTCGCACCGCACCTATTGTGTCCCACTGAATGTTCACGAAGACCTAATATCTAAAATATGTAAATTAGTTAAATATGCATGTCTCTGTTAGATAAACCCATTATAATGGTTTGAAACTAATTAATCGTCTCCCGTACCGAAAGGTTAAATCTGAAGATTTAAAAAAAAACTTTTTTAGAACGTTGGGTTTTTAATATTAGCAATTTTTAATTTTTTTGTCAATCCACAGCATTGTAATCACGATAGTTGCGTTAGGGGATACAATATCTGTAATTTAAAACAAACTGCAAATTCTTGATAAGATTGCAATATTTGTGAAGTGTAAAACCCATCAACCTCCAATTACGAATTAAGTCCTTTACCACTAAGCCAAGCTTCGATAAAAGCAGCAATAAATTGTAATATTAATCGTATCCAAATATTTCGAAAATCATTTTTTATTTCCTATCAAATTTCGCAGTGTATGCAACCCAGGAAAGTACCTAAGGCAAATATTTCCTGTCATCTAAAAAGTTTTGTTCTGATTTTACGAGTGGTTCTCCAGTTGTAACACATTCTACCTTTTTTGCTTCATTGATAAAAATTAATGTTTTATTAAAAACGACTTTTCATTTCAAGATATTTTTTTGGAGAAAAACAGGAAATCGCATAAACAACCATTCGTAAAACAGGAAAATCAGAATGCATCTGAGAAGCTTATGCGGAAACGAAAAGCCTATATAAATGGTTAAAATATAACATGCATGTAAAGAAGGAAAAAATGAAAAACTAGAAAAAACTCAAATATTCCATAGTCAACAATTCTTCGACATATTTCTTTTTTCGTCCCAGTTTTTCTAACATCTAAAAAACTGCTATCCAGAGTAGATAAGTTGAAAGCCAATTAGAAATAGGATTCCAAATCGATATTATTGGACCAGGTTGAGGCCAAGGCTGCCTAAGTAAACGTTGGGACATCAGAATGGAATAATGAGAAAAAATTGGAAAGTTTTTAGTTGAAAATTTCCACAGGATTGGATTTTTCTGTCTCGATAGGTTTTTTAAATGGGAAAAGTTTTCCCTAAAAAGGAATAAATTTTCTACCAACGATGTGTGACTACCTTATCCACATTTCCCTCACTATATTGGATATCCGTAACGGATATGTGGATTCTGAATATTCATGAGTTTGAAAAACGAACAACGAATATATAGTATATCGTGTAGAGTGCTCTAATAACGATTTGTGACTGTGTCAACAATGAAGAATGTCTGAACGGATCAAATGAAAAACAACGGACCTTTCTGCAAATGTTATATTATAATTTGAAAAAGTTCAACTCTAGTGGAACTGATCTATTAAAAAAAAAACTTTTACTTGTGCAATATTTTACTATTGTTATTTTAATTCCACATAGTGGCAATCATTAATTTAAAAATTATCTAAAAACGGGTAGACTGAAAAGTAATCGGCCTAGGTAAATACTATCCGTCAAATGACTTCTGTCACATTTTCAGCCAATTGCGTCAATTAGCTTGAGTTTAGCAATCATTGAAAGGGGAACAACTTTTTGAATTTTAACGAAAATGAATGAAATCAAATATCGTGCAGAGATACTTGTTTTTTAAAAAGAAAACCGAATTGAATGCTGTTTATGAAGGCTATGAGGACACCACATTCGATACCAACAATAACATATTGGATGCCTAAATTTAATACTCGGTCTTATAGCATTTTTGATGAAGAGCGTTCAGGCCGTCTAAAAGAGGTCACCATACCAAAAATCCATGATATCGTATATATTGCATTAATATTTGGGAATGAGAAAGCTCGCTGCCAGATGGGTGCCGCGTTTGCTCTTTGTTGACAACAATCGCGACCCTATGATAACTTCAAAGGAGCGTTTGGCGATGTTGAACCGCTATAAGAAGGAGTTTTTGCGCTGTTTCGAAGACGTCGACGAAACATGTATCCATCACACCACACCAGATACCAAGGAGCAGTCGAAACACTGGACTTAACCAGACGAATCGATGCCGACGAAGGCCAAGGTGGGCCTGTCGACCAATAAGGTCATTTTTTTGAGATGCGCACGGTATCATTTATATTGATTACCTTGAAAAGGGCAAAAATGAAAATTATCTTGAAAAGTACGCCGATTTGAAGCGACAGTAGCCACAGTTGGTGAAAAAAAGTGATATCGTCGGTGATAGTCCCAACTAACAATTTTCGTCTCATAAGACTCTACTAGAGTCTTTTGAGAGTTTTCATACAGGGCTATTTCACCCTTGTAGAATGCTACAACTATTTTTTGAGTGGCTCATGAGGCTTAAATGGCGCACTTATGAGAACTTTTTTTATCTGATAACAAGACATCAGTTCTTTTTGTAAGAGTCACGAAAGGTTCACAAGAATACTATTTGAATTCTAATGAGAGTTTATTGATATTCTTATAAAACTTTCATAACAAGTACGTTATGCTTTGCTAAAAAGAGAAGAGTATATAAAAATATCTAGCCGGTTTTATTTTTGAAGAGTTAAAGTAATTTTTTAAAGAGTAAAAGTTATTTTTGAAGTGTTTATTTATTTTCGGATCCGAGTCATGTCTACGTTTGCGTATGATAATATTGTATTAGAATTTCATATGACATAGATTTTAAATTCTATTTTTTCGGATATATAGACAAAAATTATATGGGGAATGCAATTTTCCTGATAATATAACATATTTTACTTCGAAAAAATGCGAAACCCCTCGAAAAAATCGAAAAAGTTAGATATATTATAAATCGGAAATATAATATGGAAAAATTAAATTTTTAATATAATTGATCAAACTGTTTCAATTGTTTTAATGCGTTTTTGTTTTTAACGAAAATAGCTTTTTGCAGTGTTTTTAGGTCCTAATTTACATATATAAGCAGTTTTTGGAATTTCAAAGTTTTACTGTTAAAAAAGATCAAGGAAAAATATGGCGCCTGTTGACGAAGATTTATTTTAAGAATAAAATTCTACTAATAAGAACATAAGCTCGCGTTATGCGAGTTCAACTCTTTTATGTCTCATATGAGCATTTTAACAAGTATTTTTATACTTAAACTTTTACAAGCGCGTTTTTATGAGAATCATACGAATTAACTGCTCATAACGTTTTTATTTAAGATTTAAACTCTTTAAGTGTTAAAACTTTATAAAAAATATACAATGAGAACATAAGTTTTTAAAGGCTCGCTACAAGAGTTCAAAAATCGCCTTGCTATAAGCGTAAAAGATTCAGTAGCTCTAGTAGCGTCATACTCTTATAAAAAGAACGCTATCAGAAAAAATTAGAGTGTCATTACAAGAACTATATTATGAGAGTATCCAGTGTGTTAAGAATATTTAATGAGAAGATTTCAAAATTCGTAAGAGTTTTGGTCTGGAGAGTTTGTTAGTTGGGAGTGTAATACCGCGTATGAGCAGTTTATAAATACCGCGTATCTACATTTTGAATATTTTACAGGGGGAAGAAAAGTTTGATATTTCTAACCCTTTAAAGAGATATTCTCGTCTAAGATTTTTTGGGACCTCATTATGACACCCTTTATACATACATAACCTCAGATGGCATGACTCCTAAAGTAAGCAATTCATCACTTCGAACATTTAGGCCCGAAATCTCAAAATTGCTACTTTTGTAGATACGCGGTATTTACAAAATGCTCATACGCGGTATTGCACTATCACCGACGATATGGCACCAGGGCAACGCACCGGCGCACAGTGTCGACTTTGGTCCAAAATTAGGGTTTTCATGAAAATTCTACAAGCCCGAAATTATAAATTTTTCATTTTCCTGTTAGCAAAATGTCTAAAATAAATAAAAAACATATATTTATTGTTTAAGTAGTTTTTCGCCCACCTCGGTCCACCATCAGACCTCTAAACTACAGTAAAAAGACTTTATTTTGCTAGGTAAATCATAACCGTAAAGAACCATAAAAAATCTGTACGAGCATTTTTCGTTTGACAAGACCCCGTAAAAACTTTGTCATCACTAAAGTGAAAAAACCAATTTTTGCG
The DNA here is from genome assembly GCA_964034945.1 of Chrysopilus asiliformis. Taxonomy (NCBI): domain Eukaryota; kingdom Metazoa; phylum Arthropoda; class Insecta; order Diptera; family Rhagionidae; genus Chrysopilus; species Chrysopilus asiliformis. Next base: position 82,158,476 of record OZ035962.1, read on the forward strand.
AATTTATTTGGTTTATATCGACTTTATGAAAAATGGTTATGTACCAAATTGAAAACAAATGAGTTTTCTACAAAAAAAAAACTTTCATAATTCTTTTGCGTTAGATTTCTTTTCTTAAAGTAATTGAGATCTTAAAGAATTTCCATTTTTTTTGCAATAATGTCTTAAATAAAAACAATTTTTTTTTCTTTTTTCTATTTGAAAGCCTAATTTTTTTCTATAAATTGAAAAATTTATTGGAATTTCTTGGCTTATAGGTCTGCAAAAACACAAAATAATATAAAAATATTATATTATTTTTGTAGATGTTTTCACATCCAATTTACCCCCCCAATAGGTTGCCCTGAAAACCCATCAGGAGCCTGTTTCTGGTATCAGGTATCAGGCTCCTGATGGTTTTCAGGGCAACCTATTGGGGGGTAAATATTGGGGGGTAGTTTGCCCTGAAGCTGGCTCACCGTCAGAACTCGAGTTTCATAATTTGCCGATTACTTTTGAGCCCGCCCTCGTAATTAATCAAAAAGTGGTGTGTTTTTTATATTCTTCTTAATCATTCAAAAAAATTAGACGCAGATACTGAATTCTGAAAAAAATTCAAATACAATCTCCAAATATAATTTGAATACAAATTCAATAAACACGATGGAAGATAAAATATTTTTATGAAAATTTACATATTTTTATGATATTTTTAAGCACACCCTTAAATAAAGGATAAAGAAGATCAGTATAAAAAATATTTCCCTAAAGAAAATATATTTGTATTTAATTAGCCATAATCTATATACTAAATTTATAAAACAGAGGGCAATAACCATTCGCCTCTGGGAAAAAAAATATTGGGTCCATGAAAATGAGAAAAAAGGGTTATAAAAGCGATTACTATGAGAATATCCATAAAAAATTGCAATATACTAAAATAAATAGACTAAAAGTTATATTTTATGCAAGTTAAAAAAACAGGAAGACAGACGGGGGCAATATTCATAAAGTGGCCAATAACAAATACAATTGCGACATGTCACCGGGTTACGTTGCAGGGAAAATTTACGACAATAATAAATATTGACATCAACAAAAGGTCATAATTTATATAATGCTTTTTTTTCACTCTTATCGCTTCTGACTCCGAACTCCGGGTTCCCCGCGTTTCGGTTCCTCATTCTGGTTTCGGTTTCCACTAGATCCCAAATATTCCCCGCTTTTTGTCTTGTTGGAAGTAATGTTTCATTCGACATTACAAAATTTTTGATGGCGACAAACTTTTATGATCGAGGCTTTATTCCTGTTATTCTTTGCATTCCAAACAGGAGGATTCCAATTTTCACCAGCTTCTTACAATTCCTAGTATTTCTTTATGAAAATAGAATGACATCGCCCATATCGAAATTATGGACTATGGCGGCAATAAACGTTTTGCGAGCAACATAAACGAAAATTGATAACATTAGACCAGAAATTGGAAGAAAAACAATATTTTAATATCATTAAAAACTGACTCTGGGCTGGGAGATGTGTCGTCAACAAATAGTTAAAAAGTCAATTTGAATATTGAAGAGCTAGAATTTGGACAGGGCCGTAGCTAGGGGGTGCCCAAAAAGGAATCAGCCCTTACTGGAAAAATGTTTGCCCTTCCTGGTGGAAACATTTTTTACAATCATGGATAGATTTAAAAAAAATTCTAAAGGGGACTTATTATAACGAGCCCCAATTTTTAAAAGGAAAATCTCGTTTGAAAAACAACTAACCGCGTGTGAAATGCAGGGGAAATAAATAAATGCTGTTTTACGATATTTCAAAAACTATTAATTTTAAAAACAGTAGGGCAATGAGTTTCTTATTTTTTCTTCAAAACCCACTATTTTTGATTAACCTGCAAGAAGCATGGCAAAACTCACCCTGCGTATGAAAAAGACGTTACGATAATGCCTGACAAATAAACTGCCATACTTTTGATAAACTGAAGCATATTCACTTAACATTTAATCTCCTGCATCTTAAAAAGTTCTTGAGATTCTCTAATTCCTATTTAGTATCCAATTAAAACTATTTCTATGAAAGCAACTAGAAATAAATTGATTCAGAATTGAGGTAAAGTCATTTGGAATGAGATTTTATTCGAGTGTTTAACAAGAGGATTGCATGCACTTATAGAAGAGAAAATCCAAAGAAAATTTGCAATAAAAAGAATAGGAAAATTACTGTACTTTACTAAAAGGTTTTTTAATTTGCTTTTATAAACGAACAGACTTCAGATGAACATACAAAACAGAATGTTATCAATAGCGATTTAATATTACATTAATATAAAGACTGTTTTTATTTTTTATTTTATTTTTTGTTATGAATGTTTTGAATTTCCTCGTAAAAAAAATATTTGAAAAAAACCCTCTATTGATGCCTGCAGCTACATTTCAAGTCCCTGCTAAAAGTTGCCTTTTTGTGAGTAATCTTCTCGAGAATCTTTTTAATTGCCTGCTCATCATCTCCATTGGAGATTTTTAACGTTTCGTCTGAATCCTGTTGCCTCTATACTAAGTAGCCTTTGGCTAAAGTCCTTCTTTTTGTCCAGAAGTGAGCAATTGCCTGCACAATGGCCCTGGTATTATTGAAATTTTCTGCAACATTAAAAATTTAATTATGAAAAATTCAGCCGGAGTCTAATGGTCCATCCGCAATGATCGCCATCAGGAAGCGAGCTGCGAGGAAACGAAGAAACGAAAAGACAAGAAAAGACTGGGTAGAAAATATACTCCGTTTCTTTTATGATTCTCAATCATGACCCCATGGCTGTGACCGATGGGGATGTTTCACCACTCCGGACACTCTGGACGGGGTGAAATTTAATTCACACCTCACCTTCACAGCTGTGGGCAAGGACGAAACATTGACAACAATGGAAGGGACGATATGAGTACTTTATTGCTGTAAGATAATAAAAACAGCAGAAAAATTGTAACTTTTCTGGTGGCGGGAGAACGCACGGAGGGAATTTACAGTGCACAGAGATAATTCCATTTCCCAGGAGGAATATGATTTATTTAGCATCTCACAATGAATTTGGGGCGCTTTATTATTATTATTTTTTTTATCTCATAAAAGAGTCAAAAGCTAAATGTAAGCAATGAACAGGTCCTGAAAAAATCCTTGTTTCTTAACAGTATAAAAGTTGCTTATTTGGTTTTTTTTGGGTATGGTTTTTCTTTGCTGGTGTGCGTCGAGATTTATTGGACTGCACATTTCGTCCCGCTCTCGGAAGCAAGTAAATATGAGTTATGGCCAGACATAAGTTCATATATATTTTCTATTTACCTTCACATTTTGTTAAATGCAGGGATGGGAAACGCTATCGTAACGTATCAAAATAACGAACCGAACTAACGATTTTCCGGCTTTTCCTCAAAATTACGTTATAACGTAATAAAAATTTAATTCCGTTACAATAACGAAAAACGTAACGAAAACCGAAGAAAATGATTTCGTTTTTTTAATTAATTATTTATTTTTGCTTTATTTTATTTTTTACTAGCTTGCATACCCGTCGTTGTCGGGTTAAGTTTTTTCAATTTTATGTTGGAGCTAAACTTCAGGCCAATCGGCTCGGTAAATTCCCCGCGAAAGGGTAACATAGAGGAAGAGTTTTCGAGATGGATTTACCCCCTCCCCTTATTTCCCCCACCTCTCGGGGTACTTTTTAATGGGTCTATTTTGGGCTGGACCCCGGACGAACATCTATGCCAAATTTCAGGCCAATCGGTTTAGTAGTTTCCCCGCGAAAGAGTAACATAGCGCAAAAACTAAGTTTCGAAATCACTTTACCCCCTCCCCTTACTCCCCCACCCCTCGCACTACTTTTCCGTATGCCTATGTTTATTTATTGAGAATCAACAGGATTACAAAGCCAACTGATTATTTGTGTAACTATATGTACATATATATGTATAAATTTCTACTTAACTAATATATAATTTTTACTTAAGTACTCTAACTGCATAATTTTTCTTAATAAACTCTTTAGATAAGTTAAAATCACAGTTTAAAATATTATTGTATAGATTTGACATGGATGTCAAAGGTTCATTTAAACCATAATTTGTAACATGATTATTTGTATAAATTAATTTAGAGTGTCGAGATCTATGAGAACCAGCGTTAAAATTAATCTTAGACAATAAATCAGGTACATTTAAATCTCCTGATAAAATTTGCGACACAAATACAACTCGGTGCATAACACGTCTATCCTCTAAAGAACTCATATTCAAGAGTTTAAGCCTTTCTGAATAAGGTGGCAAAATTCTGTGATCATCCCACGGGAGAGATTTAAGAGCAAACCGCAAAAATCTTTTTTGAACACCTTCGAACATGACATGCATAAAACGGATTCCAAACAACACAAGCATATTCCAACAGGGGACGAACAAATGTTGAATAAATAGACTTCAGCACATAAGGATCACTAATCTCTCTCGAAAACCGCTTGATAAATCCCAAGGTAGAATTAGCCCTACATATCACCAGAACTACCACAGACACTCATGCCAAATTTCAAGTCAATCGGTTCAGCCGTTTTTGCGTGAAAGAGGAACAGACAGACAGACAGACACCAACTCATTTTTATATATTAGTATGATTATTTTTTTGTGAAAAAGTTCATCAAGTATAACCCCACAGACCTACTACCTGCATAAAATATAATTAAAAATATTGGGGTAGTATTTTTAATCATATTTTGATTCTAAATCGGACTTTGTTTTGGCCAGATTCACTCTATTTCTGGAGCTAAGAAAAAGAAAATCTTTTTAGCAACTTTTTTCGTAACAAAAATATCTTTTTGGAATTTCAGAAGTAGAGTTAATAAACTACCGGAATTTTCTGTCGTAATATTTTTTTTGTGCCGGTTTTGAGATTTGCATTTAGTGTCACAGAATAAAATTCGCGGAACAAATTGTCAGATTTAAACAGGGCCTAAAACGTATATTAAATTTGACAACGGTGCACATTCTCGCCTTCGAGTAAATTTAATTTTTCTTTGCAAAATTTCATTTTTTTTAAATAAAATTGTTTAGAAAAGCTATAGTATATTTCTACTGAAGCTTTTAACAATAATCATAATATTCTAAACATTGGAAAAACATAAAATTACTTTTAAACTTCAACCGAATGCTGTTGCCGTTCACATACAGAGTTCAAGCATCAATTAATCCTTTTTATATCTTTACTTTAATAACAAAAGGTACGGTCTGGACTTTCAGAATAGTGGGGAAACGAAACAACAATTTTCTATATACATGAGTGCACCGTAAAGGAACTGAATTGCAGGTAAAAGAACAATTACGAGACTATCCTTAAGCACTTGTCGTTCAAACTACACACTAAAGGTTAATGGCGTTTGTAGCTTCCTCAGGTTTTTCCATTTTTCCTATGTTACTCGTATGAGAAAAATTGTGTCGGCGTTTGTACATGTTTGGGTGAGCAAATATCGTAAAGACAATAGAGTGGAGTTTTTTTTTAATGTTCCGAACAGCACCAACTTTTGCCCTTTCAGGAAAATCATTGACGTGGGCAAACACACCCACAAGCAAATACTCCCCCTGAAAAAAAATGGGTTGAGTATCAGCGCATCAAAAGGGTTATTTTGAGACCAATGGTATAATACGTGAACATTCTCTACATTCCAACACCGCCAGTGCAGTTTACTATCGCATTAAATAAACTTTGCACTTTTACAAAAGTTCACTTTTAACGACAGTTATTTTCATTCGCTTACCTGGTCTCGTCCAACTGATTAAGATAAGTGATACAACATTTAAGGACGAATAAGTTGTTAAACTTCTATAAGTTTTAATTTTATAGAAGGCACGGCACGGTTTCATAAATTTAAATTTTCCAAATTAATTCAGTTGTATTCAAAATCACTGAAACTTGGTAAACATTTGTGCAAAGAATTTTAGTATAAGATTTAATACAAATACAAAAATTATTAAAAAATTAGGAAAAAAAAACAATTTTGTGCTAAAATATTAGACAATTTTGTTTTTCAAATCAATTTTCTTTACTGAAATATTTACATAATACATTTTTTACAGTTTAGCTCTATTGCTTCTTCAAATAAAGAAGAAAAAAAACAGGGAAAATATATATATATAGAGAGAGAGAGAGAGAGATTTAAACCACCCTTACATTAACCTGTCATCTGCAGTATTGGACCTTCATTTTAAATCTTTAAAATAAGAGGAGCTGAGGAAAACCCCAATTTTCCAGATTGTGAAAAATTCTCAGTAGCTGGATATTTTCTATTCCCTCGAATCATCCACCCTAGCTCTTTTCTGATAATAGCTGTTAGCTGTTATTTGTTTCATTATTTTTCTTTTATTTCTTGCCATTTTTCGCATTCTGTATTTTTTCTTTGCTTATTTTTTCATGAAAAGCCATTGACTTTTCTATCTTAATAAACACGTCAAAAATGGAATTTGGAAGAGGAATTTCCCTGAAAATTCAACCTCTCACTCACATTATGCCAATTCTTTACTTGAAGTCTCCATCCCCTTGGATTCTCGCAATTTCTGCCGGCCATATAACCACCACCAACTTTTCGTCGTTTCGTGTAACCACCAGCGGAATAAGACGCTTTTTATAATATTGGATACAAAATCTGAGCAACATATTTTGTTTTTGCAATGAAAAATTCCGACAACTTTCTTCTTACGTTGAGTGTTCAAGGATCTGAAGATAGAAATCCTGAAAAATTCACTGACAATGATGACGAGAAAATGATGGAAATCCAAGACGTCCGCCGGAAAGGGATTCTGAGTAATGTGTGCGAATGAAATTTTCTTCATCCTGTTCTGTTTGGTATTCGAATATTTTCGGTACCTCCACCACCCGCCATGTTATTGTTTACAGATATTAACTTTTGTGGCATGATAACTTTTTGAAAAGTTTTTTTTTATTAATGCCACCGTTTGATACTGTCGAGTTTCGTTTTCAAAGCCATAATTCGATTAAGTATCATTATGAAGTTGAATATGATGAACTTGGTCCTGTTACTGATAATATAAAGTTTTCGTTTTTTCCCATTACCGGGTTTTTCTTTTGGTACTGCCGTTGATAATCTAAAGTTGGCGTCAACAGAAAATGCGCAGAAGTTATTATTTTTTTTTAAATATGCCAATTGATAAGTGCTTAGATATATTTTCACACAAATATACTTTGATCTTTTGCGAGTTCAAAAAATTCCACAAGAAAATCTAATCAAATATTTGATTTTTTTTTTTCAATGAAAAATAAAACATCTAAAATATTTGGTTACAATTTTGTTTGTACGCAGGGTAATATGTAGGGTAACCAAAAAAAACTATTCTCAAGAAACTGCCAGCTTTGTTGACATTTTCATCCTATATAAAATTGGTGGATGTCCACTAAATACATTATACTTGGGGGTTTTTAAACAAGAAGAATTAGTTTGACGTAGACAGCCCTTGTTATATTTATGGACAGCCCTTGTTATATTCCGAACATTTTCTCTTATACCGCGGTCACACGATGCTGTTTTGCAAGCCGCTGGCTGCTGTTGGTTAGTAGCGCTGGCAAGTAGCATTAGTAGCCAGCGTACTGAGAGGTTTCACACGATTTGTACTTTAGTAGCGCTGGCAAGTAGCAAAACAATGGTTTGACATTTGAATCTGGGAGATTTTTTAAATAATAAATGGTACACACAAATTTAAATAAATAAACGTAAAATAACAACTTACAATAAACAAACTTTACCACTTATCAGACTTTTGACAGCTCAGAAACCATGCGACAGAGTCACGTGACCCCTAGTAGCGCTGGCAAAGTAGAACGGTCTCTACTTCACTAGCGCTACTAAAATCATCACGCTGTTGCTGGTAATAGTGCTACTATAACGGCTGCTAACAGTGAAACAGCCACTAGCGCTGGCAAAACAGCGTCATGTGACCGCGGCATTACTAAGCGCAAGCATAAATCTCAAAAAATGCCTAGTTCTATTGTAGATACCAGCGACTTTCTCTTTCTCGAGGTCCAGCTTAGCCATCTTGCGTTATGCGTTAAAGGATTTTAAAGACACGTGCCAATACCGAAAACAGGTTGTAATGCCAAAGAAAAAGTATGCAGAATTCGATTTGAACTTGCATATATCACTCATATTACTTTTCACATGCGAATTATATGCGAACAACGACTTATCTCAACAAAGCAAGGACTTGTGTATTTCATGAGGAAAGCCAATTTCTTTACGTTTACACTCTAAAAACATAACAAAAGCTATAATTGCCAATCTGGCAATCATTGGAGACCCGTATGGTGATATTCGTATCAAAATTCGAACAGTTGTACCAAAATTCCACTTTGAAGTCAAACTTTCCAATAAGATTTTTTAAAATTTATTCCAATCGGATTTTGATGTATGGGAGTTTTATGTAGAATCATATTCTAAATAACTTTTGTTCTTGCACTTTTTTGATAGGATGCACAGTTTTTGAGATATTCGCGAAAAACATTTTCGTTCCTATGGGGGTACCCCCCCTAATGGTCAATTTTTGCCCATTAACGAACTTAGCCTCGCATTTTACGAAAAACGGATCCACGCAAAATTTCAAGTCTCTAGCTCAATCCGTGCACCCGCAATCCGCGCCACAAACGGACAGACGGACATGCATAATTCAATTTTTTTTATCATTCTAAACACACTGGTGTAATTCATTTTTGTGTGTGATGACGGGATCTTGGCGTTACAAACGGTAAGGCAAAGTTAATATACCCTTTGGTTTCACCATACGGGTATAAACACTTAACGGATTAAATTGTAACAAGTTCTTGAATGAGCGAAATCGCATCATGCTTTATAACTTCAATTAAAACTGTTCTTTGGCGATTTTCTAAAAAATAGTGCGCAATTTCAAAAAAAATATGAGGACAAAAAGATGTTATATAGCTTTTCCATACATTAAAATTTAATCGGACCACTCTCCACCTTCCCCCTTTCTCCCTTTCCACCTTTTCCCCTTTTCCCCTTTTCCCCTTTTCCACTTTTCCCCTTTTCCCCTTTTCGCCATTTCCCCCTTTTCCCTTCCTTTGAAAATAAAAATTCGGTCGATGTGCCGATGGACAAACATTCGAATAATTGTAAATCAAAGTGTAATTCAAAATTTCTCAAATCCACATTGTTCACAGTCTTCACCATTTTTTTGTTTAGATATTTCAATATCCCCCCTTAAATTCAATAAAAACGATTAAAAATCGTGACGAAATCCCTATGTGAATACTGGATCTGTGTTGCTGCTTACCTAAAAACACAATTTACATTTTAGAGATTTCCGTGAAGCCAATTTGCTCTGCTTAAGCGACATTTTCAAAATTCTGTCACGAACAGACTTATTGATATTCCCGGTCCCATTTCCAGAATTCAGAACGAACCAGAACCGAAGCTAGAGTCAATTTCTAGTCTATATAGACATATTCGATTGTTGTTGGTGTATTTTGTTGATTTCCAGTGTCTCTATGCCAGCGACAGTCAGATTATTATTGGCTGTAGGGATGGTGTTTGACAAGGGATGAAGACTTCCCATCAATTTTTTCCCGCACAAAAATCTCTTCCTTAACCGAGCTTCATGCGTTGTCTCTAAAGACGACGATGACTGGGACGTCATCCCTCTCCAGACAGCTTCTTGATCATCCAAAGCAAAAATTCTTGTCTTTAATATTTTTAGTTTGTACGCCAGTGAATGGATGTTTCTCTGTCATCCGACAACATGAGATGGGAATAATGGGGATGCGTACCAAGGGAAAGTGTGTCAGTTTTGCTGATGACAAAGAAGGGTGATGAAGGCAGGGTTGGGTTGGGATAGATGCCTCCGTTTACTTTTTTTTACAAATCACGTAAAAAATTACCTGTCAAATTGTGACATGACATACAGTAAAACCGTTACCCAACATATACGCACATTTTGTACTTCTCTACATCCCTTCAATGATGTTCAAGAATCATGGGAGCGGCCTCCCCAATGAACTTCGACTTTTCCATACGTCTTCGTCGTATTTCCGTAAAGTTGATGGGAGCTTTTTCTTAAAATCCACAAACATTCGGTTCCTCTTTTCGAAAATTCTGTGGAAAATGATTCGCTGACACGGGGTGGCAGTCATACACCCAACACTTTCACAACCCCGACAATAAGGGATGAAAAGAAAATCTGCATTGACTTTCGGGCTCATTGTGATTGATTAAAGGCGGATGGCTTTTTAACCATGAGAGACTCACTTCAGTACTTGAATAAAAGTCATCCGAGCTATCAGATTGGAAAAATTATGGTGAAACGATGAACCGAAAATTTTCTCATCTTTTGACAAGAATTACGATAAAATACAATGCATGTCATGTACATTGACTTTTATGTGCGATAATGACGGGGTATGCCTTTTCAACTAAGGGCCAATATTCCTTAAACGTGAGAGTTTTCTGTTCTTGAAGGGTGGTGGGCGCTCTTGCTTCGTTATAAAATCGTTGTAGTCATGAAAAATTAAATACTAACTGCGATTAAATTATATAATACACGGAAAACTTTGTATAAATATTTCTAAATGGACTAGAAATTTCCGAAAGATAAGATTAAGATTAAGAAATACTATTCAAAGACGATATTGAAAGGATTTCTGTATAATTAACGTGTTTATCCTTTATATGGAACGTCAGGATCCTTTCATATAAAGATATTGTAGTAATCTCTACTGTAACCAATTCATTTTCAACATGTAGAAATGTTTGTGGAAAATGCTTGTTAAGTTAGGGAATGTGGGAAATGCTTTATTCACAAAGTTTTCTTTACCGTAGTTTCCAAAATAACAAAGAATTAATGATTTCTTAAAGCAAATAAGAATTACTTTAGTGAAATTAAGAACTTTAAGGATATCAAATCCTAAAAAAGTGTTTTATTAATAAATTGTTCGGAATTTTTATTTGATCTTTGTGTTTTTACTTTCCTTTTCTATAGAGGGAAAGTATTGTGTTCATAACGGAGACCGACTCGAGAACGGAAGCAAATAGAAAATTTCGGATTTCGTATTGATACAAAATTTTCCATCTGCAATAAATTTTGATGATTTTTCGAAATGTCGAGGCCAGCGAAAATTCCCGGTTATGGGACGGTATCCAGTTTCAACTAGGAGACGAATATCCGACCTTTTTTATAAGTACGACCAAACAAAGTGACAAAGGTTCACACTAGGGATGTCAAATTTTTGAAAAAAACCGGTTTTCGGTTAAACCGGTTTTTAAGACTTCGGTTTAAACCGGGCCGGTTTAACCGGATCCAAAAAACCGGTTATTAAAACACCGAAAACCCGTTTTGTTCAAATTGGGTAGGTTAGGTCTTAGACGCAACAAATACACCCAATTAACCTGTTTCTAAACTCGGACTACAACAGAGACCTATCCCGTTTTAGCAAAAAAATGCGCCATTTTTCATGATTTTTATACCCGTATGGTGGAACCAAAGGGTATATTAACTTTGCCTTACCGTTTGTAACGCCAAGATCCCGTCATCGCACAAAAAAATTAATTACACCAGTGTGTTTAGAATGAGAAAAATATTTAATTTCTGCATGTCCGTCCGTCTGTCTGTCCGTCCGTCCGTCCGTCCGTCCGTCTGTCTGTGGCGCGGATTGCGGGCGCATGGATTGAGCTAGAGACTTGAAATTTTGCGCAGATCCGTTTTTCGTAGAATGCGAGGCTAAGTTCGTTAATGGGCAAAAATGGACCATTAGGGGAGGTACCCCCCATACGAATGAAAATGTTTTTTGCGAATATCTCAAAAACGGTGCATCTTATCAAAAAAGTCCAAGAACAAAAGTTATGTAGGATATGATTCTACATAAAACTCCCATACATCAAAATCCGATTGGAATAAATTTTAAAAAATCTTATTGGAAAGTTTGACTTCAAAGTGGAATTTTGGTATAACTGTTCGAATTTTGATACGAATATCACCATACGGGTCTCCAATGATTGCCAGATTGGCAATTATAGCTTTTGTTATGTTTTTTTTGAATCCATTGTAATGAATAAAAAAAGCTCATGTTGGTTGCCCAATAGTTAAAACAAAGTTACTTATCACTACCGTTTTTGGGGAAATATACTACCTTTTACCCATGGGCGTCCGCAGGTACCGGCTGTTCCGGATTTTTTAAAATTAATGTAATAATTTTCCAGACACAAGAAAAAACGATCAATAAATATCAAAAACGTCCTCTATTTCGGCTAAAGATTGCTCCGAGCTACATTTTTTTCGCCTGGGACACATTTTTTCAACAATTTTCCACAAAAGGTGCAATATCTTAAAAAAATGTAGCAGACGACGCATTTCTATTGTTATTTTATTTTACAATTTCCATCGCGAATATATACAAAACGTACAAAACGCAAAAAATTGAATTAATTTTTGCCTAATACTGTGTATTTCTTGAATTAAAACCCCGCGCTGAATTCTGTTTAAAAAATTTCGCCTGCGGCGCACATTATTGACTTTTTTCCTTGGTTTTAATCTAAATCAAGTTTTTTTATCTATACAAAATTTGTTGCTCATCTTGTCCTGGTTTCAAAAAAGGGTCACCCTACCCATAAATATACTGTTAGTCCCCGCCTGGAACAATTCCTGCGGACGCCTGTGCTTGTACCAATCCTCAAGTCGTATTCGGACTATTGTATACAACTAAAAAACGATAAGTAACAAAGGTTACCCCGAACTGGTTGGACGCATTTTTAAATTACTTCTGCCGTGCTTACACAACATATTTTTCCAATTTTTTTTTTCAATTAGAAAAGTTATTTCCCACTTTTTTTTCAATTATAAAAGTTTAAAGAAATATTTGCTATAGAAACAAAAAATATTCCTGTATGATCTATAGCTCGAAATTATTCAAACTAAAGCATGTTAAAGACTTTCGGTCTTCAATAATAATCGCTTAAAACTTTCCTAGTTTTGAGAAAGAGAGAAGATGAAACGGTCTTTCCCGTGAAATGTGTGACGTATTTTATGGACAGCCATTAAAAGTCTATAGATACCTTTGCCAGTTTCAAAACGCTTATTAATTCATAATAACATCTCATGAAACTATTTAAGAATCTATTATGCAAAAATATAATTTTCTTGAATTTATTTTAATACTTTTATCCCTTTTGGTTATGAATTTTCATGCATACGGCCATTTAAATACCTTTAAGCTCTAAGAGTTTACATCGCAAAGTTTTCTCGTGATGTCTAGCCACAATAAAGTACAATGGAAACTCCTAATTTTCTTTCAAGGGCGAGACCAAATACACAACTCTTCTATAATTACAATCCCCGAAAGGAAAAGTTTTGCTTTTGCTTGTGTTTTTCTTGTTACAAAAAACTCTGCTTCGATGTTCACGGCCGACACATCGTGTACCGCCCAAAAATTCCAAGTCAGTTGCAGGCATTTTTTGGACCTCATATATGTATGTTGAAACAACAAGAACGAGCGGATGTTTAAGTGGCACTTTCAAATAACCAGCCCCGAACTTCCAATTGAATTTTCCCATATAAACTGTTAAACTTTCCAGGAAGGTTATTTAGCGAGCAGAGGAATTTATGAAGGATGCTCAACATTCATTTATGCTGCAATGCATTAAAATTTCTATGCAAAATGTATGTTTAATCTTTTGCTATTGTTGTACTTGCTGTAAAGTCATATTTCCGAATCAGTATCGAAAGCATGCATACTAAAATTTTATACATAACATATTTTGCTTATTTGTAGTTGGGCCAAAGTTTGGAATTGTGGAACGAAACAAAATCCCCATGGAAAAATAGTGATTTTATATTGTGCGGATTGTAGTATGAACGAGGAATTTTCTGTCAAATGATGGCAAAAGTTTAAATTAAATTTCTTGTTTTTGTCAACGACCAGCCAAGACTGGGAATTGAGTTCAATCTTTGGGTTGGGTTTAATGTGATAAAGCCATAGGTTTTTTTGGTAATCTTATTATGGAACACTAAACATCATATTCATATCTAAACTTTCACATAATGTTTACCAGTTGAAAACATACGCGACGATAATATGGTAATAAAAGTCATCCGAATGAGAAGTTTGCGAATTTCTGGATTTTTTCCGTTTTAATGAATAAAACTGGAGCGTGTTCTTTGAAAAATTCAAAGGACATAATAATGTGTATCACTGCAAAAGTAGATGAAAAATCGGGAATTTACGTTTTCCGAATTAGCGCATTTTTCTAGAATCTCAAATTATCAAATATCAGTTAAGCCTCATACTGTCCTTAAGAAAAATAACGTATGATGTCTTCGTGGGTCAAGAATGACCCATTATGACCCATTTATGACCCATGAAGACTACAGTGCTCTTCAATGGATTAAAATATGAACAAATAGATTATTGTTTTCGGTATTCAAAAGAAATTTGTTCACAGAGCCTATACCATACAAACATTGTTCATGTAGTTGAGAAGATACTTTTAATTAAAATCGAATTTGGGCCAGAAATGACCCGAGGACAGTATGAGGGTTAACACATTGACTGCCATGTGGGACCAAACTATTCTCACATTAAAATGGGCTCCTCAGGTCGTGTGAAATCACACACAAAGTGTAGTCTCACAGCACTTTACTTTAGTATACGCTGTGTGGTAAAGCATTGAATGCCACAGAACTGTATAAAACTTATGGAAAAAATAATGACCTTAGAAATCTTTTTTGATAGTTGGCCTATGAACTTTGTATTCATAGGGGTATATTTAGGAAATTTCTAAAAATAATAGCATTTAAAAGTTATTCAAAAAAAACTGCACTAAAGCCTTTATTCAAAAAAACGCACTAAAAAGGAACAAATAATTTTTTGGGCACTGGGTATCAGAAATAAAATATTTATTTTATTTTTTATGCTCTAAAATCGCTTTTATTTCCGATATACAGTGCCCAAAAAATTATTTTTTTCCTTTTTAGTGTGTTATTTTAAAATAAAACCTTTTTAAAGATTTTTTTTTTTTGATTTTTTTTTTTGATTTTTTTTGATTTTTTTTGATTTTTTTTTATTTTTTTTTAGTCATTTTGTATTTGATTAGTATGACTAAAAATCCAAATACTAATATGACCGTTATCCTTACAAATTTCTTAATTACAGAATCGGATTCAGGCACCCCAAAAACCCCCAAATGAGATTTTTTCCGAAAAATTTGACGAAAAGGAAAATCACGTTATCCTTACAGGACCTTTCCTTATCCTTACAAAGACGAAGTAGTGAAAATATTATATGGTCACCGGACTTACGTATGTGTTCAAGTCAATCGGATGAGTGGAAGTGGGTCAAAATTGGGTTGCAAGATTTGAATCTGACAAACAAACAGACAGACAAAACGGAGGCAAGCTAAATAAAAGCTTGTAAAAAAGTCTACTGGCCTCTGGGATACGATTTTTTCGCTTTCATGGTGGCTGTCAGTGTGTTAAAGTTACGGTGACCATATTTATTTTGTACAAGTTCATGACAAGATGAGTGAACCGAGAGGAAGGAGGGGAATTCGAGATATTGAAACATTATGTTTCCTTGTGAAAAACAAAATATATATTTGAACGAAAATAATTAAATTATTTTCGCTCTGTTAAGCCGATCTGTTAGATTAATGATTCCAGCCAAGCTCTGTTAAGTCAATCTGTATCTTTAGATTAACGATTCCAGCCAATTTTGGTATTCTAGATCTGTAACTTTGACATTCTGTATTTTTAACTTTACAAAATCTTTAGAAAAGCGAAGTTATATTTTCGGGATTTTTATTTAAAAGAGGTGAAATTATCTTACAATTCCGTATAAACTGAATTCCGTATAAACTGAAATTTTTCATTTTTGTTTTGTTTTGTTGGAAGTAGTTTTTGAGATTTCATCTCTTTTCTAGTCATATTAAAAACAATTATTTTCCTTTTTGCCAATTATTCAAAATGCCCGTTATTTACTTTAACACCAACAATCGAACGATCGAATCAACAGTGCTACAAAACACACACTCGATCTGTCGGAAAATTGCCGAGCTTTTAAAGAAATTTAATTTTCGATAGCAAAAATAAAATCAATTTAAAATTCTTACGAAGCAAAATAATAATAATGAAAATTTTTGTGGAAAATCCATTACAATAAAATTGAAAAAAAAGTCATTTACCTCGATTTTATCCGTCTAAAGATTTTTTCTCAGCAATCCCTCTCAATTTGGAGTAAAAATGAATTTCATAATTCAATCATGACATATTCCCGTCCAATAGGGCAAATATCAAGTATCCTGTTAGCGACCTTCATCGTTTCTCTTCGAATATAGGTTTTTTTCGTTCATTTTATCTATCGTCAAATAACGACAATAACCATTTCTAACTCCAGCTTCAGGTCTAGCCCTCCAGATCTCGTTAAATTGCATCAGCAGACGATAAAGGGTTGAAAATCGAATTTCTTCTCTCACATAACGTACCTTATATTATACACACATATCTATATATAGATATATAAACATTACGTACAAATAAACATAGAATTTTCCTCTCAAGTCGATTTTTCGGTCGTTTTAGATTTTTTTTTATCTCGTAGCGCACCTCTCATCGACAACCGACATCGACATGAGAAACATTTCTTAGAATTTTATAAATTGCTTTAGCTTGAGGCGATCAGTTTAAGCATTTTCTTTATATTTTCCACCGATATATGAATTTTTTCCTTCATATTTTCGACATACTCGGTATGACGTTAGAGAATTTGAACCTGCCTTTTTTATCCCTGGTTACGATATATAAGAATAAAAAGGAGACACGGTCAGAAAAGAAGAATCTCTCCAGGTTGAACCCAATCTATATCGCATCGCTATGAAATGAAAACATATTTTTTTAACCCTTGCCATTTTAGGTGTACACATCGTATATGGAAAAAAAATATTAATAACAAGAAAAAGAAAATATCCACATAGACTTATCTTAGTTTTTCACTGTGTTCTTTTTTCACGTTTTTTTCCAAAAGAAAACAACAACATCCCACATCTTCATATCAAAGCGAAATCGATTTTTCTTGATTAAGTTTCTAATGGGAGCAACTCTTTGTGGGTGAGATTCGTTTTTCAATTTTATTCTATTTTGTTTTTACGTATGTTTTTTCATTGCTTTCGTGGTTTTCCAGCAGTCACCCCTTTAAGAAAACTTTAAAATCCATCGCTTTTCCACCCTTTTTTCATTTCGTTTATTTGATACGAGCGACTCTATCGTAATCTATGATAGCAGAAATGTTGATTTTTCTTCCATTTCTGTCCTACATGCGGCTGATATTTTATATGCTTTTGACGTACAAACATTCCCAGGATGTTTATAGTCGTTTAGATGGGGTATGTTGGCGCGTTTCATGTTTGAAACGCATATGCAAACTTTGTTTACCTTCGTTTAAAGAAACAAGTTTGCTTTTTGGAAAGACTTATAATTACCGGAGCAGTCACTCGAATCAGGATCTAAACACAGGGAAACATTATTTTTCATTGATAGTTCAATGAGTATGTGCTTTCAAACCCTCTCGTTTTTGCAAGCATATTTACATAAATCCACCCCAAACAAGGCAACCCCAGCCAGCATAGATGAACCGAACATATGATAGAAAAATACATATTTTTATGGTATTTAATACGAGTATATTAGAAATTGGTACGACAATCTGTACTCCGTATATGAAAATTTCGTATGGCTACTGGTTAAAGTTTTTAAGGGTAGGTAAACGTAAACGCAAACGTGGGACATTTGGAGGCAGGTCACGTTTTTATCGCAATAAGCTGCAACATATGAGACATACGAGGACATCATGTAGACACCTGCTCAACCATGAACGATGATAAAAAGTTTTTAGCGTACTAAAAAGTTTACGTCGCAAAATATGCTTATGATGGCTACACATTTTCAAGCTGGAGTGAGATTTTCCTTGCTTCATATAGGGAAATATTAAATATTTTTTCCGAGAATGGGAAAAATGTATATATACTGAACCGATTCCTAGACCAGACTCATAAATATTTATGAAACTGTAAAGTCCAAAGTTTTCTCAGATCAAAATAAATTCCCTGTCCGCTACGTGATTCCTAAGAATTATTGCTTAAAACTTGCGCATTTTTTGTGTGGAGAATTTTAATTTAGTAATGAAATTTTGAAATTATCTTGAAAAATATGTTGTTTCTCAATAGCCTACATATCGCTCATTTGCGACAATAGTGGCATAACTCTAAAATGAGCCGACAAAACGTATTAAGCCCAATTTAGACTAACGATTGCGATTACGACTGAAGCTTCTCGACCAATGAGATCAAAGCTTTCAACGTTTGGGACATGAAAGCTCATCTCATTGATCGAGCAAGCTTAATCATAATCGTAATCGCAATCGTAATCGTAATCGTAATCGTAATCGTAATCGTAATTGTAATTGTAATCGTAATCGTAATCGTAATCGTAATCGTAATCGTAATCGTAATCGTAATCGTAATCGTAATCGTAATCGTAATCGTAATCGTAATCGTAATCGTAATCGTAATCGTAATCGTAATCGTAATCGTAATCGTAATCGTAATCATAATCGTAATCGTAATCGTAATCGTAATCGTAATCGTAATCGTAATCGTAATCGTAATCGTAATCGTAATCGTAATCGCAATCGCAATCGCAATCGTAATCGTAATCGTAATCGTAATCGTAATCGCAATCGTAATCGTAATCGTTAGTCTGAATTGGACTTTAGCTCTACAAAACACTCGTGATGAGAAAGCATTTGCTACATGTTTGTACTAACAGAATTGAGTACAAAATCACGCAATCCAAAATTTTGAAAAGCGTATCCTGAAAAATCACATTTTTTGAGTTATGACACTGTTGTCGCAAATATACGATCCTACTATTAAGATTCATTAAAATTTGAACTTCCTTCTTTAGGCTGCATCTTTCGCAATAAAGTCATTAACAAAGATTCAATGTGTTGGTCTGATGAAGTTCAACATAGATTTTTTGGAACCGAAACTTGAACTTCCCAACAAAAAAAATTTCGATTAAAAATTTTTTTTTTGATTTCGACAGAAAAAAAAATAAAGTAAATATTCCAATGATACATGTAGCCCGAAATTATTCAAAATAAAAATATTAAAAAATCGTAGAGGTTGAGAAAATCAAATGATGAAAGTCTAAGCACAAAAAAAACAGAATTCATCATTTTTGAAACAAAAATTTCTTTTAGTTGAAAGAAAGGTTTTCAATGGCCTAGAAAAAAGGCCTACATTTTTTTCTAAAATGTAAAAATTCAGAAAAAAGCATGACCAAAAAGCTGTTCCTACACATAAAGTGCGTCACCCAAAGTGCGTCATTGAGGTACACTACATTAGACTACCCCGGAGTCTAAGGCTACCAAACGCTCTTAAATGTATGACGTATTTGATCGACAGCCATCAAGAGATTGCAGGAGAGGGGAGTACAGCAAGCCAAAATTGATAGATTTTGGTATGCAGTAAATTGTCTAGGCGAATACCCTGTCCAAAAGTGGAACCCTAGTCATAATCGCTTCATGAGTTTAAAATATAGGAGAGAATGGGCTAAGAAAATAAATATTATTTTGGGCTGCATATACAACCTAAAACCAGAGAACAAATAATCTAGAGAATAAACTCTTAGAACAAATTTTTAGAGAAAAATTTTCCACTGTGAGATGAAGCAAGAGGATCCGATGTAACACGGAAAAAATTATCCATTCGATTCCTCCATCTCATTGAATAGATACGACGAAAATGATTAGAAAATGTTCTCTCTGCTTCGTGCTCCCTAGTCTAAAAGTAATTAACTTTTAGGCCGTAGCTAGTGAATGATAGGGACATTTTCCCCCCCTTCGAAGGGGAAATTTGTCAAAAATTTGTTCGGGAGAGTTTTTTCTATATATTCCTTATTCTATGCTAAAACATAGAACTCTTTTTTCGTGAGAAATTGAATTGAATAAGTGCTGGTATTTCTGATACACATCGCAAAAAAAAATCATTTTTGGCACATTTTTTATTTTTTAAATTTTTTATCCTTTTTAATAAGCGGTCAAAAGACCGCGTATGGTATGTTTAGTGTTAAGTCTTCGTATATCCTTGTCTTTGAGATATCCTCACAGACTTCAAAAATTTTCAGATGACATTTTTATCCCGAAAATTTGAGGGTCAGGATAATTACGTTATCCTACAGTACCTTTCGTTATCCTTACAGACTTCCTAATGCCAGAATCGGATTCAGCGACCCAAAAATCTCCCATATGAGATTTTTTCCCGGAAAATTAGAGTAAAAGGATAAACAAGTTACCCTTTCAGGGCCTTCCATTATCATTACAATGACGAAGTAGTCAAAATATTATATTGTCTTCGGGGTTATGTTATGTGTGCAAAATTTCAAGCCAATCGGATGAGTGGAAGCAAATTTTACTCTGACAGACAGATAGACAGACATATACGAAAGCAAGCCAAATAAAACCTTTATAAAAGGTAAACATCCTCTCTTGGAAAAGCTAGCTGTTTCTGTTGATGGGCCCATAATAATTTTCCCCTGTCGGGCAGGACCATTTATTTGAAAATACACCAACAACTCCAGAAAACTGAATTTCATTCATGACTAAATAGAAGATTGTACCAGCTTAACAGAAAATAAGCTTAACAGACACTAAACTTATTCATAAATCTTTTTTCAACAACATCTCAATCTCGATTTTTTCTAAAACCTCTTAAACTAATCTCTGAACAAAAAAATATTTTAAATTAACGAAAGCTCTGTGAATTATTAACAAAATTGATATATTGAACGTTTCCTAAAATCTATATAAAATCCCCCAAGAAATAGAAAAAATTAGCCCTCTAAAAATAAATCGCAAAATCTCTTTTAGATAATGTATGCAAGCTTTTTAATAATAGCACTACTCTGCAAATGAATTCTCACAAACAACATTTTCTCGCGATCACAAATCTTAAATAAAATTCCTAACTCGAAGTCATACATACCTTGTGCCCCTAATCCTTAGCCGGAAATGGGGCATTCCGAATAAACTGAAATTTTCTGTGAAAAGTGAACAATTTCCGTATTCCTCTTCTATATTTCTTTCCAGTTTTTCCGCCCCTCACCATTTATTCAAAGTCTAATACCGCCAACACTACCACATCGCATCGACAGCCATCATCTGCAGCTTTTAGGATTAAATTGAATTACCCACAAAATAAGTCCGCTTTGTGGGAAGATAAAGTGACTGTGAGTAAAACTTGGAGAAAATCTGCTGGAAAACCCCTGAAACAATTTACTTAGAAGATAGAAAAAAAGCGAAAACAAACAACGACTAACAGACATCTGGTATGGGAACCACCCTCGACGCAGCCTGTCAGCCCCAACGTCTTACATATCACAGCTAAAATGCGTTTTTCAACCGAAGTCCCTAATTCTCATCCACATCTCCATCACAACGTTCCACATTCTCATTAAAATAACAAACAAATCGTCGGAAGCCACTTGAATTTAAACCAAAAAAAAAAACCCTTGGTACGCTCATGAACAAAAGAATCGAAATGAGGGAAATTTCTTTGAAAAAATGTTTTTTTAAAGATTTGCTTCCTTGAATACTGCCTGCATAAGCGAATCAGCGTATCAACTTTTATTAATGTTTATGAATATAGAGGAAGATCGGGTGGCATTAAAATCCATCTGAATATTTATAAATCTTACTAGCTTGCACGTACGTACAATGGTCAGACAACGGCGTTGCTCGGGTAGTAACCCAAGTACCACAAAAGGTCAAAAAGTGGTCGTCGCGACCATAAAGTGTCGATGTTAAAGTCGCTACGAACACTTTACGACCTTCTGCGCTCCTTGGGAATAAACTTTTAAATATGAGAACGTTTTTTGATGAATTGTTCGATTTTACGCACTGTTTTCAAGGAAATCGCAAAACCATTTTTCCATCTGTTTAGGCCCATAGGGCAAATCCCCCTAGCGCCGGTATGAGAATGTCCATACATCTTTCTGTCGGTCTGTCGGTATGTCGATCTGACCATTGTACGTATCTTAAATAACTCGAGAATGCGTTGACCTAGTGACTTGAAATTTTTTGTAAATAATTTTTAGAAAAATCGTAGTTTTCTATAAACACAGCTATAACGTGTCTTACATCTTTTGCAGAGATGGCAAACGAAAAAAAAATCGTAACGTTATAACAATTATTTCGTTACACATTGTATTGAAACTGAAAATTTAAAAAAATGAACTTTGATAATAGTTTATTTATTACAAAGTAATTCAGTTCAGTTTCCATAAAAATAAATTCTATAAAAACATTAATAAAACTTAAAAAGTAAATACAAATAAAAACAAAAAAAACTGAAATAGTGATTTTTAGGTTAAAATATCAACTTAAAAGAAAAAAAAAACTTTAAAGAAAAAAAAAACAAATGATATTTTTTTCTATAATAAAAAAAGCATCATATTATAGCCTTGTCAATAAAGATTTTCTTAGATCCTTGAAATAAGAGTTTGGAAAAAATACACTAGTGTATTTTGTTATTTTTTGCAATGTATTTCTCTAGTATTCAAACTTTCTTAAAATCGTTTAGCACACGACTCTGCCATATTTTTGCATTCGAATATATAAGATATGTTGAAGACTTTTATTAAGGCATTCCTAGAAGTACACTATTCTGGCAATACAACGAATGGGAGCGTGTACCCAATGACAATAATGTAGTAATGGGTCCTGTCCTACAAGCATCCCAAAAAATCGGGGTTGGTCTACTATTTAAACAACAGATAAAGGAGATTTGCAAAAGCCAAAAGAATGCAAATTTATATCTGAAGGAATTTTTCTTCTTTTTTTTTGTATATTACCGTATTCTTCGTTGACTTTATCTTTTATCCTGCGTGTGTCAATGTTGTTGTTGGTCTCCTTTTCTTTTGGATTTTTTTTAATGCTGTACCTCTACTGTTGCTTTTGTCATCATGCTGAAACGGGGATGGTATGTAGATATTTGGTAGAAATTTTTTAAGATCCTTTTGAGTGCGGTATAAAATTGTTAAAGCACTGTCGGCCGCCTCATCTGTTAAAAAAGATATCTAGTAAAAGAAAAAAAAAAGATTCTGTAAATTCTTAGGTTATATTACTTAAAACACACAAAGGAATCTCGCTTTCTTTCTATATTTCTGTTAGCGGGGTATATTATCCCATATAGTCTAACGACAAGGGTATGCAAATCCTTTTCGGAATTCAATTTTCCTACACACGAAGAGACATTTTCAAGCTGGTGGGATTTGATTGAATTATCATCAGGCAAAGAATGTTTTTTTTTTTTTGGGAAATGATAATCTCCTTTGAGGTACTTAATGACGTTATCTTTTATGTGATTAGTTGGGTTGATGTATGTGAAGAGGCCTTTTGTCGTCATCATTGTCATCGTCGTCAGTTTTGATTCTGGCGTTGTCGTCATCTTGACGGGAAATTTGTTTGCTTTGGAAATAAAGTCATCCTTCAAGCTTTTCCACCGCCTTTCACTTGTCTACAACAGAAGGCAGAAGACAATCCCGACAATGTGGTTGGTTGGTTAGTATTCAAGACATTCAGTTGGATATTTTGTTTATTTCTATAGACAAAATGAAAATAATAGTAATAAAAATCAAGAGCAAAACTTCCATACATAATCACATACATTAAAATAAAACTTCTGTATTTATGATAATTTTATCTTTTCTTTTTCTTTTAATAATTGTGTCTATGAACTCAGCCAAGGATTTCAGAGTCAAGTTATTATGAATTCCTAACATAACAGACCACAGCATTGAAGCTTTAATTAAAGAGATCTTGTAAATGATGTAGAAAGGTATATTTTATTCTAGTTTTTTACATTATTTTTATTTTTTATTTTATTTATATATTTTTTAACATAAACACTCGAATTATCTCAAGCACCCAATACTGCTTAAAACAGGGGTCATCAAAGTAGCTGTCGCTCCCTTTACAATCAAAATTTATAACCACTACAAATTAAAATACAGTTCAATGAAACACAACCTTCCACGGCAATGGCTTGACACGAACTGATTTAAAATGAAATGCGTCATGCTAATAATGCACCGATTCCAACTCAAAGCACGACTCGTTTTATTCCTGCGATCCGAAGCCGCAACACACAAGCATTACAGCACACAATAAAAGGTCGATTAGAGTGGCTACGCTGTTAAAGCCAATCTGTGTGATGAGCCAGCCGAGCCACTAGCTGATGATGCCTGGCTTAAAAATTTAAAAAAAAAATTAAACATAACAAAAGCTATAATTGCCAATCTGGCAATCATTGGAGACCCGTATGGTGATATTCGTATCAAAATTCGAACAGTTGTACCAAAATTCCACTTTGAAGTCAAACTTTCCAAAAAGATTTTTTAAAATTTATTCCAATCGAATTTTGATGTATGGAAGATTTATGTAGAATCATATCCTAAATAACTTTTGTTCTTGCACTTTTTTGATAAGATGCACCGTTTTTGATATATTCGCAAAAAGGGGGGTGCCTCCCCTAATGGTCCATTTTTTCCCATGAACGAACTAAGCCTCGCATTTTATGAAAAACGGATTTGTGCAAACTTTCAAGTCTCTAGCTCAATCCGTGCGCCCGCAATCCGCGCCACAGACAGACGGACAGACAGACGGACAGACGGACAGACGGACAGACAGACGGACAGACAGACGGACAGACAGACGGACAGACAGACGGACAGACAGACGGACGGACATGCAGAAATTAAATATTTTTATCATTCTAAACACACTGGTGTAATTCATTTTTTTGTGCGATGACGGGATCTTGGCGTTACAAACGGTAAGGCAAAGTTAATATACCCTTTGGTTTCACCATACGGGTATAAAAAACAAGTTTGTCTAATATTATACAATTACAAAATGCTCTGAGAAGTACAAATCAACTTTTTCCATCAATGGTTTAGTGCTTCAAAAGTAATATTCTTTAATACTGTTTGTTTTGATAAAAAATATAGAGTGTGTGGCATTGCATTTATCCTTTGAACTCAGCACAAATACTTAATTTTTTTTTGTTTTAGCCTTTTCAGTCATTTCGTATTTGATTAGTACGACTAAAAATCCAAAATTACGTTTATACTTTGTAGTCTTCGAACATATATCCTTGCTTTAGAGTTATTCTTACCGACGTTTTGACTCCGAAATCGAATTCAGCGATATCTAGAAGCCCCATATGAGAAAATTTGAGCAATATTGTCCTTACAGATTTCTTAATGATAGTCCTTACAGATTTCTTAATGATAGAATCGGATTCAGCGATTTAAAAAACCCTTAGATGATATTTTTCCCGAAAATTTGAGGAAAACCATAACCACGTCATCCTAACAGGATCTTCCGCTATCCTTATACTCTTCTTAACAGCAAAATTGGACTCAACTATTTCAAAAATTCCCAGATAAGATTTTTTCCGGAAAATTTGCGAAAAAGGATAATCACGTTATCCTTTCAGGACCTTGCGTTATCCTTACAGATTTCTTACCATCAGAATCGGATTTAGCAACCCCAAAATCCCGATGATGAGATTTTTTCCAGAACATTTGAGGTGAAGAAAAATCATTTTATCTTAAAAGAACCTTCCGTTATTCGCACAAAGACGAAGTAGCAAAAATACTTTATTGCCATCGGACTTACGCATCTGTGCAAAATTTTAAGTCAATCGGATGAGTGGAAGTGGGCATTGCCTCCTATAAACACAAGGCCTCAAGATCTAAAACTGACGTCACATCAGTGGTAAAGCTCTTTTCGATGTTGCTATGCAATTCAAATGGAGACAAACGAAAATTCGACTTTATCGGCTTATATCTCGGAAACTATTAATGCGACAACAAATTGACTTACGCACTATTATACTCAATGTAATTATCTGTCGTTTGGTTCATGTCCCAATCATGTCGAATATATATCAATTAAATTATTTGCGAAAACCCAAATCGATATGATTTTAGATGGAGAGTAGGAGTGGAGAGCGACGTGAAGAGAAAACGAAAAATCACACTTTTGTTAAGATTTTGTTCGATAACTTTTTTTCTGTTCGCCTTTGGTAACTAAGGCATATGACTGAAAGCAAGAATATCGAATATTCTATAGGAAAGTGAAAACAGTTTTTCCGGCAAAGGAACAGTTTCCGAGATATAAGCCGATAAAGTCGAATTTTCGTTTGTCTCCATTTGAATTGCATAGCAACATCGAAAAGAGCTTTACCACTGATGTGACGTCATGATAAAGTTCTTTGAGATATTGAGGCCTTGTGTTTATAGGAGGCAATGAAGTGGGTCAAAATTGAAGTGCAAGATTTGACCGTGACAAACAAACAGAAAAATACGAAAGCAAACTTAATAAAAGCTTTAAAGAAAGCCTAGTTCGAATCTTTTCGACGCTGTCGCGTCATTGGAAAAAAAAGTAATTATAATATGCACGTTTGAGTTAACTTGGGTAGCGTGCATTAAGAGTACAATCATACAGCCTCAAAGAAACTAAATTTTTATCAAACATTTTTTATATAAAAATTGAATTTCCGCAGAAAACAACAAAAAATCAAATTCAATTCACATTCACAAAAATAAAATCCTTGAACTTATAAATATGAGGATTATTAAAATTAAAACGTACTTTCGAAAGTGACCAAAATCATGTTCGGATTATTCTGGTCATTTATCTTAATATGTTTTCACAAGAAACACGCTCAAAGTGACATAAGGATAGTTGGCGTGTTAACAAAAACTACTTGTTACCAATATTTTCGGTCACCTTCCATTTCGTGTGGAATAAACCTGAATGGAATTTTTATTTAATCCATAGGTTTATGTCAATGGCATACAACTGATATAAATAAATAAATATTTAGCTGACCATGAAATTAACCATGAAAGGTGTATACTTAAACCTCTTGAACAATTCTTTTTACATAATTCAGTGTAAAAATGAGGATGTAAAGTAGTTTGGGAATCATCTGAATTATATTTTAAAAATTGCCCTAATGCATACCCATCATTCACGACTATCAGATTTCGCCACTCATCGTGAACGATTCACTTTTCCTGTATAAAAATTTCAACATATTTCTACTGACATATTGTCAAAACATCTCAATGTCGGTTTATTCATAGTCGTTGATTCTGTAGTGAAATTTTTAGGGTAAGTGTAGCTGTTGTTTATTAATGTTGAAAAAAGAGAGTTTTGAGGCCGTATCAAGTCAGTGGCGTAGCTACAAACCTGACATCCTTTACGAAAAAAATTGTGAGTGCCCAAAAAATAAAAACTTTTGTTAAGGTGTTTTTTTTTAAATACAGTAGAGTCCCGCTAATCCGGACATCCGATTAATCCAGACGGGATTTTTTTTTAAATAAAGCAGGATTTATTAATTAGTTTATTAATTAGAGACTAGGAATAAAATATAAACTAAATAAAATTAATTGCATCATTTAATGTCTAAAAGGGACACAGACGAATAATAATAACAATATTAAATATAAAAAAATCAGGATTTATTAATTTGAGTAACCGCCCAAAAGTCAGTTTATCGCTGAAGCGGAACTTTTTCTCAACCTTCGGCCGAACCTGAAGCCGAAAGTTTGTATAAAAGCTGAGATGAATGTTCGCGGTAAAATAATTTTTTTGTCGTTAAAAATAATTAACACATTTGAAAATCCACAAAACCAATGATCAAACAATTTTTTTAACATCTTAAAAATTGTCAAAATGAGTTAACTGAAGTTTTGCACACAACGCGATTTTATAAATTTTTGAAACAGTTGTTTTGGAAAAAAAAATTATTCTAGACATAAATGTAGACTTTTACACTTTCATGTCCTACCAAAAATTGTATTGTCGAGACAACATACATTTCGAATTTCTTGGATAAATATGTTCGAAAAAAATCTTTCTGTATGGTCATTTTAATCGACACGAAATCAGACTAAAGCCCAATTCAGCTAACGATTGCGATTACGATTGAGCTTCCGCGACCAATGAGATCAAAGCTTTCATTTTCCTATTGTTGAAAGCTTTGATCTCATTGGTCAAGAAGCTTCAATCGTAATCGCAATCGTAATCGCACCCTTAATCTGAATTGGGCTTGAGCTGATGCTCCAAAGCATGAATTATGTGCTTCAAAAACTAAAAAAATCTAGACAGAAAGCATTCTGTGTCATCTGTTGCGTTATCTAAACTACTGACCGGAATCTGACGAGAATAGGAAAACACAAATCAACCTCCGGCTTTTTCTAGTGAATTTTGAGGTCAATCGTACCGAAAAATTCAGTACTATTTGAAGAATTTTGGACAATATATAGTGCCTAAACTATTTTTATTTGATTTCAAACTGTTCCTAATTTTAATTTCAAATGTCGAGGATTAATTTCAACCCAAAAGGTTTTCAAAACAAACTTTCTTGGTTCACAAAAAATATTTACCGTGTATTAAACTATTTAGGTCTTTAAGGACAAAAAATATTAAAAACTTTTAACAAATTCGTACAGAATTTAAATTGAATGCAACTGGTATATGATCTGGATCACTGTGATTTATCCTATCTACGATAAAACCACATGTAATGTCCAATACGAAACATATTTTCACGAATTAGATACACCTAATCCTAAACTTTTCTAGCAGCAACTTCTGATTCCCATCCATGAAAAGTCCATTGGGATCATATGACATTTCTTTTTGAGGGAAACGATAAAAATGTGAAATGTGTGCAGCAAAGATTTTTGCTGTTGCTACGGGAAAGGATAATACGTCGATTCCCCAAAAAATTTCTTCCCCCTATGTTTTATACATTGGAGACATTTTTACCAAGAATTTTTCATACGTGTTTTTCCTTTTATTTTCCAACAACCCCCTCTCGAAGCGGAATAGATGTGGAGCTACCCACAAAGATTTGAAAAGAAAGTGTTGGGTACTGTTATGTAGTTTGGGGATAGAATGGGGGCTCTTACTTTAAGGACAGCAAAGAAAGGTCTAGAGACGAAAACGTAGCCCTTATCCTGTCAGTGTAGAAGGATAGATCTAAAGGGGGTGTCTAGTATAAAAATGCTAGTTATTTTTTATTTGTCAACAATGATTTATTTAACACAACTCAACAAACCATATTTTTTGTAGCTTCCGAGCAACATGCTCAGAGTGGAGGGTTTATTATTTGGAAATAAATAAGATCCCAAGGGGCTTAGATGACGCTTTCTATAAATATGTATCTACCATTCGAGTATATGTGAAGGAAACATTGATTTTTTTTTCTGCAAAACATTCACTCGCTTGTCATCCCAAATAAAGCAAAATAAGGGATTTTTATTAAGCGATTGAGTACGAGCCATTTGCTAGTTATTTTTCCCATTGAAACTGCATTCATCCTTGAATTACATCTTCTTTGAAAAAAAAAACAGTTCAGATCGTGGTACGTGTTTAAATTGCAGTCATGTCTTTTTTAGAATGTGATCGATGAGTACACTTAAAGCGGCTACTACACATTTCCATAAAAAACAAAAAAATTAGAGAAAGTTATATCAATTTGTTAGATTTCTGGTCTCCATTTTCATCATTAAGCCAGGGTGTAAAATTCTCCCCGTTTTAGGGTTTTTGGGGAATGGAAAAGTTTCCTATTGCAATTTCTGTGTGCTTTATTTTGTTGTTTTAACTTGTCCCTTTTTTCTTGCTTACGACATATCGCATAGATGGCTGTAATTCCACAAACTCCACCATCAACCCCAATTCTTATCCGTACTGTTTAAGCGACAGCAGCCATCAACCGCCATTCATTTCATTTATTCCATTCCGTTCAATGCGAATCTGAGACTACTAAGTATTCTTGAGAAGACACTCTTCCGTGACGGAAAGCAAATATCAATGTCACAATGTTTTTAACTCAACAACAACCTAATTAAAACTTTCCGGGATAAGCTTATTTAGGAAAGTGAAATATTATGCTATTTCTACCCTTATTTTTCACCGCACGTCTTCTTTTTATTCTCGTCAGCTCATATCCGAATTCCACATTCCTTTATCTAGTTTATAAACATTTTACCAACATCCGCATTAATAAGACATACTCCGGTATCTAAATAATCAGAGTATTTTTTAGTATCTATTGTATATTTATGAATATATAGTTTTTTTTGTGTACAGTTAAACCTGAAGTTACAAAACCAAGTTTCAAACAGAATTTCTTGCTATTCATTTTTTCGATAACATAACTCAATAAATTAAGCTAAGCTATATAGTTTACTAAAATTACTCAAATTTACATGTGTAATACACGCAAATATCCTT
The DNA here is from genome assembly GCA_964034945.1 of Chrysopilus asiliformis. Classification (NCBI taxonomy): domain Eukaryota; kingdom Metazoa; phylum Arthropoda; class Insecta; order Diptera; family Rhagionidae; genus Chrysopilus; species Chrysopilus asiliformis. The sequence continues at coordinate 82,188,869 of OZ035962.1, forward strand.
GACCGTGATTATGTTGGCGGAGGAAGGCATCTGACTTTACGAAATGTTGGGCAAGAGACGAAGTGGGAATGATGATATGAAAATACGAACGAAAACTAAAAATTTCAGTTCGAGTGTGATAGGAACGACGTGTGATTGGCTACCTATTCGCACTTGTTTCGAAAAAATCATTCGGTTTGTAGACGCCAAAGCGTGTGGTCAGTTTATTCAGTCCGTGTGTAATCATAGTCCTTTAGTGCAGGGATCGTCACAGTTACAGTTTCTGACCAACATCATCATCAATTTACAGCTAAAACAAAAAATATAGTGGCGTGCAACATTATGCACGAGAGAAAAATCGACAGCGATAGTTTTGGTCTTCGTTTAGTTTCGGTTTTTGAAGTTATAATATTCTTGTATGCGTAGCATGTACATGATGTTAGATAATAAAAACTACATTGCTACAAGGACCCTCTAGGGCAGTGCTCCGCAACCTTTATTTGCATACGGCACACAAATTTTTTTTTCTGGAAATCCGAGGCACACTACAAAAGAAAATATAAAAAAATTTGTAGGTATTTAAAATTAAAAATATATTTAAAATTAAAAAAAAATCCTGAAACAATTATTCAATAGCTATTTGAATTGTTTACCGCGGCACACCTAATATCATTTCCCGGTTGCGGAGCACTGCTCTAGAGCAAAGGCGTCCACCTTTGGCTCACTAGGCTCCTCACATGCTTAAAATTTTTATCTATAGCGACAGAGCATTTTACGCAAATATTACCAATATTGTCACATTTAAAGTTTTATCTCGTGAGCGAATTCAATATGAGTCAGACCTCAATTTTTTTGCCACTATCGTGTAGTGGTAAGCCCTAGATGAGAATTTGATACTACTTTAGTAGTGACTGGTCCTAACATTATAGTGATTGGCATTCAAAATATGGATTTATGTTCCCTCAGTGCATAATAGGGGCTGGCCGACCAGCATTTTAGGTATCTAATATATTCCTTTCTGTCTGTCAGTCTGTTAGTCTCTCTGTCTGTCAGTCTGTGTACAAGATTTCTCAAAAAGTAAGCAAAATGGCTTCTTTTTCAAAATCGCAATTTGGTTTTTTGTTATTTACTCCGAAAATACGCGTTTTTTGGTATTCTTAAGTATGACGAAAAATGGAGACAATTGAATTTCCTACATATTTGTCGTTTACTAGAACATTTTATCTCAAGCCGTTATCGAAATATACCTTGTTTTCAAAAAAATCTGTTTTTAGCGATTATCTCGAAAAATAACGGGTTTTTGGTGGTTTAATGTATAAAGTGAATTGAAGAGTTTGCCATAATTTTGTCTGTTACCGTTACCATAAAATATTTGACCGTTATCGAGATATCATTAAAAAAAATTTTTTTTGCCAATTGCTTGCAAACAAACGGTTTTTCGAAAAGAAAAAACAAGTTATTGGCAGTCTTAAAGGTATTAAAATTATCTACATTTCCGCCTTTTTCCTTAAATCGATATATTTTACCGTCATATTTCATATTTTGTAAAATAAGAATTCATATTTTTATGTAAACTATTATTTTATAGTATTTTATTCATGAAACGTAGATTTTGTATAAGAAAGTCATGTGGTGTTCACATCGAATATTTTCAAAGACGTTTTAAATGCAAAGAATTTCTTTGTTTAAAAATTTCAAGAAGTTTTTGTTAGCAAATCAGTATTTTGGGTTTCACTGTATTCCCTCTTTTTATCGTAGCTATGATGTATAGTTTTATTTATATAAAATCCACCTATAAGAAATCTGGAGAGAAATAAACACGCAAATTCACTTAGTACGAAGAACAATTTGTTAGGGGGTGCGAAAAGGGAAATCCTTCGACGAGCGCTTATTTTTCATCTTTGCAATATCGTGACACCGAAGCAAAAGAGTTTTTAGCTGATCCGCTTAATGAGAAATCGATTCAAAGTCAAACTTTGTTAGCCGTAACGAGAAGAATGTTATTTTTCACACGATAGACCCACTTCATTGAATCGCAAAGTAGATTCATGACAAAACGTAAATTACCTAAACCAACACAATTTATTGGAATATGTTTAGCTGAGCTCAACATATCCATAAACCATTTTGAGGTTCGATAACGAAACAAAACGCACATCGCACATATCCAGAAATGAAGTTTCAACATAAAACCGATAATCTTATATGCATTACAAGTACATTAGATATAGTAGTATCTTCTCGTATACCCATAGTGTATCTTTCCGTATCTAAGTGACTTTCAGTAAATATCTTTCTGTATTCTTAGCCTTAGTATCATAACACGTTCTATTTACACAAACGACAGTATCCTATAATTCTCGTTTAGAAAATTTAGTCCTGATAGTGGAAAGACTCATTCTTGTTCATCTCGTTGTTCTAAACCATTTCACCAATTTCACTGATATAGCAGCAATTTGATATGGGTATCTCTTTTAGCTTTTAAGGTGACTTGGTGCCGGATAACATGAAAATTTTCGGATACATCCCATAAGAATAAACCTCCTAATTTACAAGATGGTCTGTGGTGCTTTAACCACTTTTCCTGCCCAGCAACCCTGAACTGAACACTGTTCCCATCTGCATACAAATGGACACACGATAGTTGAAATTGCTGTACATCTAAACTCAAGTTTCGGTTGGATTCATGTAAAGTTCAAAATTTATTGTGTATTCAAAAAGGCATTTCCGTACGTTCTTCGTTCACATGTTATACGCCTGATAGTCAGTCCATATATTATAGTAGCCAAAGTCTCAATTTCTAAGGAAAAATGAGATCCAATTGATAGCCAAACTTTGGAAACTGTAAGTGTAGGTGTATCAAACAACGGATGAGCAAAGGGGATACTAAGCAAAACTTTAATAAGCAATAAAATTCAAAGTTTACGGTATCGTTTTTAATTTTGTAACCATGAAGTGGTTCCTATTTCAAATTAAATAGAGGATTCACTTAATGTCAAGGAAACTACATTTCACCATTTATTTAATAAATTGCAACTTTTTGGTGTGCAACTTACGAAAATTGGACATCTCTATTATTTTATACTATGGGCATGTCTTTGATTAACCGAAAAAATGAAACGAACGATTGCAGATTTGCATGGAAGGTAAATTTTGGAGATGTCTCAATTGAAGGGATGGGAAACGTTATGGTAACGTAACTAAATAACGAAATGATTTTCCGGCTTTTTCTCCATAATTGCGTTATAACGTTACAGAAATTTAATTCCGTTACAGTAACGAAAAAGGTAATGAAAACCGAAAAACATTTTTTCGGTTTCTCATTATTTGTTTAATTTTGCCTTAATTTATTTTGTTTTATTTTTTCGTGAAATTTCCTACAAAAGTTCATCAAGTATAACCTAAAAGAGCTGCCACCTGCATAAAATATCATTAAAAATATTGGGGATAGTGGCTGTTTGACAATAATGGAAAAAAAATAATTTTTATTTTCAAATCGAGGATTTGTCCTCGAAAAAGAGGACGTCTGGTCACCCTATTTGTTTAGCATACTTGGCATAAAATATGTAACTACCCTAGCGTGACCATTTATCCCCCTTTGAGGGGGATTATCCCCTTTTCGGACTTGGCTATCCCCCACATCCCCCTGAAAAATCCACCTTTTTCCAAGATTTATTTATGAAAGAAACGTAATTTTTCGTGTTTTCGACTATTGTCGAATACGCGTTTGCTCTGCCAGGAACATCAATAAAATTTGGACGACGGAAAAGACTCTTTTACAACTTAAAACTCTTAAATCGATTCTTTTTACCAAAAACAATATCAATCTCAGCTGTTTGGAGTTTTTCGATTATTTGAAAAAGGACAAAGATATGTTGAAACAAATCTCTTCTCAAGAAAAATACAATGAATCGACAAGTTCATCATCAGTTTGTGCTTGAAATTGAAAAACATAAATAAAAACTCCATATTTTGATTTATTAATACAATTTTTTTCATTTTTATTTTTTATTCCCCTTTATCACCCCATTTTATCCCCCATTGGCTCCAAAAAAAATGGTCACGCTAAACTACCCCCATAGGTGACAATACAATACATATACATAAAAAAAATGGCGGCTGTCATAGGAAGATATTAATAAATTAATCTTTCAAACTTCGGAAAAAAAATTTAATTTTTTTAACCTTATATAAAAATGTACTAAAAAAGAAAAAAAAGAATTTTTGGGCGTTGCGTATCAGAAATAAAAAAGAGATAAAGGCATAAAAAGAATTTTAAAAAATTTATCTCGCTTTTATGTCTGATACGCAACGGTGAGCCAGCTTTCCATACCAGAAACAGGCTCCTGATGGGTTTTCAGGGCAGACATGTCCGACCTGTTGGGGGGAAATTTGGATGTGAAAACATCCGCAAAAATAAATAATTTTGTTGTTTTTGCAGACCTTATAAGCCGAGAAATTCCAATATGATACACAACGCCCAAACATTTATTTTCCCCTTTTTCTAAAAAAAAATTTTTTTTGTTGTATTTTTATTTTACTCAACTGTGTCGCACTCAAAATTTATATTCTACAAAAGTTTCCATATTTATCTCCTTTTTGTTCAAAATTTTTCAAACGCAACAATACTGATTGGAGTCCAATAAATTCCGTATGTTTCACCAATAAATTCTGTCCCAACATAAACGAAATCCGAAAATTTCATATAACACCAGCAAATATCGCAAATTCTCGAAGGTAAGGTTGACAAAACTTTTCCAATGAAGGTGAGTTAATTAAATAAATCAACACCCTTCAAAGTAAGATAATCAAAATAAAAAAAAAGTACTCCGAGGACAAACAGATAAATTTCAAAACAAACATCAAATAACAAACACAAAATTTTTAGGCTTCAGTAATTTTCGTCCCTTTTTACCTATAAGCGTGCGATAATCCATAGAACTAACAAACATTTTTCCCCAGGGATAACAACGTCAAGCACGGGTTCGTCTCAAATACACGGCACAGTCACACACCATCCCGCAACACCTCTACCCAAATGTCGCATTGGATCATCCGGTCTCCCTCGGCTCTCGTTCATCGCTTTGTCCTTCGGCTATGTAAAGCGACAAGACAGCAAAAACGTAGCGTAACGAATCGGGAAAAATAAGAAAAAAATCGCAGTCCTGGGTTAATGTGAAATACTTGGAATTACTCCGTAATATTTATCCTGATGGAATAGAGTGAAGCGACAGAAATATACACACAAATAAATGTATGTATTTGGAAATGTATTTGGTACCCAAAACGAAAATATCTTGGAGAAAAAGTAGATACTGGCATCCGGATAGAATAAATAAAATTCACCGCTGAATATCACTTTGATTAAGTGTCCTATTTCGAAAGGGGAAATCTAATTAATTTAATCAGAGGTGGCCAAAAGATCTCTTATAGATGTCCGGTCATTTGTGTTTTGCTAAAGGTCAATGTACCTACCTGGAAAACTTTTATGGAGTTTAATTTTAAATGATTTGCGAATTATAAAAAATGTTTAAAATTTATCGATGAAAATAAACTTCTTTAAAATACTGGATTATGAGGTTTTTACTGGGAAAAACATATCTAAAGAATTTAAAAATTATATAACAAAAATTATTAAGAGAAAATTTTTACAATTTGAGCAACGCCTTCAAAAAATTGGAAAAATTGAGGACACAAACGAATATCGCCTCTTAATTGTTATCGTGTACCAAACGCTATTTTTGACTTCTTCAAATAATGAAGGGGGGTTAGGTTTTGGTCCAACCTCTTTCAAACGCGCCAGATCCCGGATCTCTAACGCTTTTAATAGCCGAGAAAACCACTATGAAAGAACCGTCGGTTTGCAAGAAAATTGTTAAAAATAATTTTTTTTTACACTATAATGAGAATATCTTGAGAACATAGAAACATATAAATTGACGGTCAAAAACAAGTGGTGAAACCTATTATTTCCTTTAATTTATTTTTCAGTTTTCGATAAAACGCCAAAAACTTTTTTTTTAAATAACGGTAAATCTCGAAAACGGTTCGAGATATGGAGTTCTTGTGTAAAGCAAAAATATGGCAAATTTTAATACCTTCAATTTCTTCATATGAACCACTATCGAGAAATGCTTAGTTTCGGAGAAAAACGCTAAAAACCAAATCTAGTTTTATTGCAAATTCAATTTTCACAACGGTTATTCACCAACGTTTTGAAAACGAAATTTTTGAAAATCCCTTTACTCTCAAAATATTGCTACGACGAAAATCTTTTGCCATAAATTAATTTCACGATAAATATTATAGTCCTGTAAGGATAACATGATTATGAATTTCCTCAAATTTTCCGGAAAAAATCTCATCTTGAAGTTTTTGGGGTCGCTGAATCCGATTCTGGCTTTAAAAAAATCCGTAAGGGTACCGAAAGGTCCTGTAAAGATAACGTGTTTATCCTTTTCCTTAAATATTCCGGAAAAAATCTCATCTTGGGGTTTTTGAGGCCACTGCACTCAGAAAAATGGAGGCTAACTCGACGACCTACATACGGCGTAATTGGCCTCGGGCAGGCGCGCGTTCGCCTGCATGTGGGCAAGTAAAACTGAGTTGACCTGTGGTCGGAGAAATTCTGAAATTAAGCCACCAGCAGGTGAAGTAGGGCATTGGGAGCTGCACGAGTTGACCTTAGACAGGTTAACTCTGACCGCTAGCTGGCTTACAGACACCTCTGTAAGGTCAGAGTTAACCTGACAAAAAGTTGACCTGGACATTTTTCTGAGTGTGAATCCGATGCTGACATTAAGAAGTCTATAAGGATAGCGGAAGGTCCCGTTAGGATAATGTGATTATCCTTTTCATTTTGGATTTTTATTCTTGATTAGTATAAAAAGACTAAAAAGGATAAAATTAAAAACAAAAATTTAAGTTTTTATTTTTAAAAAATGCACTATAAAGAAAAAAATAATTTTTTGGACACTGTGTATCAGAAATAAAAGCGAGATAAAGGGGTAAAAAATAAAATAAATATTTATCTCGCTTTACTTTCTGATACACACCGCCCAAAAAAAAAAATTTTTTCTTTTTAGTGCATTTTTTAAAAAACAAGCTTTTTTTAAAAAAAAGAATTAAACAGTTTTTCCGCAATTTCTCCTCAAAGTTTAAAAGTTGATTATGTCAAAAGTACGTTTGGGCGTTGATACAAGATAAGAATCCATCAGGGACGATATGTATATACCGTATGCGTCATAAAAATCTGGAAAATTCATATTAAATTGAAACCGTTTAATAAAACACAGAAGTTGAACGAAAAAAAATGTTTTTTGCTCTAAACTAAATCTTACATACTAGTAAAAAAAATTATTCAAAATGTCCATCTCCAGCATTTACGAACTTCTCCAAACGGGGCCTGTGTTTCTTGCAGGTCAATATTAAATAAGACTCCGGCTTGTCGTTCCATGCGATGGTAATGGTGGACTTCAGGGCTGCACATTACTGTAAGCCTTAGCTCCAGTCTTAGCCTTAACATGTGCCTATATTAAAAAATCCAGGGGATTAAGGTCTGGAGAGCTCGGTGACCACATGTCCTTAGATCAGAAGTTTTTTAAATTATTGGTTTTTTAAATTATCCAGATTTGGGTACTTCTGGCAGTGTGGCACGGCGCCCCGTCTTGTTGAAACACGTAAAACACATCATTACCGTAGGTTGACTCTATCGAAGGTTTTACATGACTCTCCAAGATGTCATTACCGGATTCCTTCTGATCCTTCCTTTGATTGCCCTAATCAACACTGGAGCCCTTACTGAAATGGGTCTACCGATTCCAGATTGCTGCCTAACTATTCCTCTGGCCAAACAAGTCGCTCTTACAGCATAAACAGTTGACAACGTTACGTTTAATTCATTGGAAATCGCCGTATTGGACTTCCGCGCGTGGACCAACTTCATGATATTCACTTTTCGAGCCTCCCCCAAGTTGCTATATTTATAAACATTTAATTTTTTGGCTCAATTATGTAAGAAGTTGTATTTACAAACCCTTTCAAACGTAGTACAAATTAATAAGCAACCATTATCTCCTTGAAAATACTTGCAGTAGGTACTAGATTCCAGATTTTTATGACGCATACGGTATATATATTTTTTTTTTTTTTGGTTTTAATGCTGCTGTCACACTATCTCAGCTACCTCTTCCCCCTACAGTTAACTTATTTTATGGACAGCCGATGTTTTACCTGGTGGAGGATAACGTGAAAGAGAAGTTTCGTTACGGTAAATATGTATATTTAAAAATTACAAACAGAAACATTCAAGTTTTTGTAAACGTCTTTAACCTTCATACGTCCCTTATTCTGATGCACGCTAAGTATCTTAATGGTCATTTTCGACCAATGCGTAGTTTATCGATGAAAAGTTCTTGATAAGTATGTTTTCTGCAATATTTAATATTTGTATTTCAGTATCTTAAAATTACAAAAACAAAAGTATTTTTTTAACAAAAAGAAAATAATAGTTCATTTTTATATACCTAGTAAAAAAATAAGTTACATATTTCATTTTTGTATAAAATATGGAAAAAAAACTTTTTTTGTTGCTTGAAATGGCTCTGATTGCTACAGAATTAATTTATCTTTTAGAAAAAAAAAAATTTTAGGATTCATGATCATCGTCATATTCGAAAACTTCATCATCTGACGAGAAATATTGATCATTTTCTGATATATTCATGGCTATTCTGGAATCCGAAGTTAACACGTAAAACCAAACACAGTCGATTTGATTCGAAACTCAATTGGTATTCTGGTACAGTAGAGCACATCGAATTTCGCATAATTTTATGTACATTTATCCGTGTTTTGAATTTATCCGTGTATATTTCTATGAAAAATGCTTGAGAATCCTCCAGGCACAAATTTTGCGTGCAATTAAAAGTTTTGCATTTAAGCGGGTTGCATTTAAGTGTGTTTTACTGTATTCTGAAATATGCAAAATGTAATTCTACCCTTAAAACGGTACTTGATCATAGTGAATCCAACATAAGTAAGACGCAACGGATTCAAGAATACAAATTGAGGGGAAATCGATCACACTGAACGCTATTTCGGATTCCAGAATAGGCATGATTATCTTCAATTTCGGAGACCTCTTCTTCTTCGTCGCTTATCATATTCAAGTCTTCAATTTCCGAATTCGTCAAATTTTGATTACACATTTTTCAAATTCAAGCTATATTTTTCGATAAAGTAATTGTTTTCTTCATTCAACAAAATAAGTAAAAAATATTTATTATCTTGATATAACCGTGAGAGAAACGCAGTGTAAAATAATATTAGAAAGAATTCACTTTTTAAAATTTCAATAGTAATGACTAAATTTGATGCTTTCAAGAATATCACGGAAAATATCAGGGCATACTATTTTTAAAAAATGTTTAAACCTGATTACGGTCATTTTCGACCAAAGGGCCTTCAATGTGAGTTTTTTAACCGACTTCCAAAAAGGAAAAGGTTCTCAATTCCACCTGAATATTTTTTTTTTTTTTTTTTTTAATGTATGTTCACGCTTAACTTTTTACTGGGTGGACCGATTTTGGTCATCCCAAAGAGAAAGTTGTAGAGAAAGTTCCTGGTTGGACCCTGGTTCATTCATGGGCAAAAATGGACCATTAGGGGGGGTACCCCCCATACAAACGAAAACGTTTTTTCCGAATTTCTCAAAAACGGTGCATCTTATCAAAAAAGTCTAAGAATTAAAGTTATTTAGAATATGATTCTACATAAAACTCCCATACATCAAAATCCGATTGGAATAAATTTTAAAAAATCTGATTGGAAAGTTCGACTTCAAAGTGTAATTTTGGTACAAGTGCTCAAATTAAGATACCAATATCACCATACAGGTTTTCAATAATTGCCAGATTGGCAATTATAGCTTTTGTTATGTTTTTACGTTGTGTTCAGTCAGAGCCGTATTAACAAGTTTGAGCGCCCTGGGCTAAATAAAATTTTGCACCCTTACATAGTTTTATTGTAAAAATGCAATTTCATTTTTTAAAATATTCTTTAATTCAAAACACAGTACTAACTTAAATTACAGATACGCTAAATATAAAGAAAATTAAAAAAAAAAAGCAATCAAAATTTCATCGCCTCAGATCGATGGCGCCCCTGGTCTGTAGCCCAATTAGCCCTATGGTTAATTGGGCCTTGTGTTCAGTACAACACAAGGAAGGTTCTTTTATATATTTCCCCCGTGTTAACCTACCCCTTCAAACCCCTCCCTGCTTGGGATATCGAGTAAAATTCTTTGTATTGTGTTCAGTACAATATTTGGAAGATTCTTTTGTATATTTCTCATCTGCGGACTTATCCCCTCAAACCCTTTGTAATTTTACCTATATTAAAAATTGAAACTAAAAACGTTCGAAATAAAAAAAATTTTTCTAAAAAAAATAAAACCGACTTTAAAAAAAAACTGAAAAGAGAAAAAAGCACTAAAAAGAAAAAAATAATTTCAAACTATGTCCATTAATAGCGTATTTGAAATTTGGCTTTTTTGAAGTGGCGTTAAATTTGCAACTAAAATAAATTACATACTTTCTAACCCTTAAGGCTAATCGTTTACATACTTTCTAACCCTTAAGGCTAACTAAGAACTAAGATCGACTCCAAAAATTTTGTTGTCAAACAGATTAACTATAGACACGGCTCTTACAATAGAAATTTTACAACGATTTTATTTAGTGTAAATTTAACGCCACTCCAAAAAAGCCAAATTTCAAATACGCTATTAATGGACATAGTTTGAAATTATTTTTTTCTTTTTAGTGCTTTTTTCTCTTTTCAGTTTTTTTTTTAAAGTCGGTTTTATTTTTTTTAGAAAAATTTTTTTTATACACAAATATCTGACAACTTTTTTTATTTTATTCATTGAATAAGGTGTATTTGAGATGTAGGAAAAAAAATCTACTAATTTTAACTTTTTTCGTGTTTGAATAAGAAAAAATGGTTTCTGACTTTTCACTGTGTGTATTTCTTAAGTGAAAGGCTTGACCCATGTCAAATGAAAAGTTTTTTAATTTGTTTATCTAGCAGTAAACTGTGACGATTTATCCATTCATGAATCTTTTGGGAATTGTATTTGAACGAAATGTCGTCAACGAAAACAGCACGGAACGCACTATGAAAATTTTAAAATCCAATACCATAATCCAGGCGGATGTTTTCAGAAAAGCTCAAAATCCCAAATGGGAAAAGTATGAGTGGTTTTTGGATTTCGGAAAATAAGTATTATTCATATTTCTATACTTATAGAAGTTGAAATATAGTGGAGTATTCTTCCATTTTCTCTGTCCTTGTTCTAAATATGAAAAGCAATCCTGTTAGCCAAGCACCATCAAAAACGAAACAATCAAGTTTCAAACAATTTTCGGGTAAAATTTTCCATGAATACAAATGAGTACTGTGAATTATTGGAGGGTAACTGTTACACAGGAGACAATCTCTCTTAATTATGTTGAAACATATAACTAAACCACAAACGGTCTGAACTTTTGGCCTCCGTCGTCATCGTCTCTTCGGGAATAAATGTTTGCTCGGTTCATTTGAAATTTCCCTGATACCATTGCTGGCCACATGCAAGCTAAAAACGCCTGCAAATCTAAAAAGGATACTTCTTGGTTCAACGATCGATTTCTGAACAAACTCTACAAGTACAGGACTTTCATTTCTATATTCTGCTACAGTTATGTTATATTAATGGAATTTATTTAAATATTATGGGATTCAAAGGCTCCTACAGAATCCTGTCATGTCCTTTTTCCTCATACTCGTATTTATAGGTAAGTATCTGACACCACTCCACTTTGAAATGCATCAGTAGCGACAGCATTTTATTCTCTGTTCACTTATTCATTTTACACGCGCTGCTCCATAAAACCAACCCCAACAATGGGCGTTTGGAAAATTTGGGGGTTGATAAATGAGTGAAAAGCCATCCGACATGATAACTATGCTGTGCGGTTCAAATAAATGTCGGCAAAGTGAAAACCTCTGTCTGGTATTGAAACTTGTTTTCATTGAATTTTTAAATGACGACCACTTGCGTCAGTACAAAAGTTCAGTTGCGGTTTTCATTGGTGAAAAATTTTATATTTTTCCAGTTTTTTTTTGTGTCTCCGAAAGCATGAAAAATTCACCAAAACATTGTTGCATGGAATTTCATCAAATGAAGTTTTTTATATTAATCAAATTAAAACTTTTTACAGTGAAATTCGCAACTGTTTTTATCAGCTTAACGAAAACATAAATTTCAATGTGATTTCTTTCATTTTCACATTTTTATAAAATGTATTTTTAATAATTATAATAACATTTTTTTACGATTTCATACAAATTTGTTGCAATATTATTTTACTTCAGTTTTATTTACATTCTTTCTCAAAATATTTTATATCCGAGGATTTTTGCAGAAAAATAATTGCACAAAAAGCTTCTGTGTGGAGGAAAAATTCATGAAGGTGTGAACGTTTCCGTAATTTAAATTCTTTATTTATTATGTAAAATTTTAATTTGATTGTAATTTTAATCACAAAACAAACACCAATCATGTAACTTTTTTTAGAGTTTACATTATTTTAATGCGGTCAATTAAACAAAATGATTTTGTCATTAAAATTGATTCAAATCAATTATAAAATTTATTTAAAATTTCTTTTATCCGACCATAAAATATTTATAGAGGACCTTGGGTTTATGAACGCTTCGGTTTGTGAACGATTCACACAGGTTGTGTCAGAAGGCCATATGAAGATGTATATGTTGACGACGAGTAAACAGCTAATTCTAATATTAACTAACTAGTAGGTATGGTATAACGAGGCATACAAAGCCCCATAAAATACGGCACGTTAAATTTGATCCTTTTACACTCCCCCTCCCCCCCCCCCCCCCCTGTCCATTTGAAAAAATTGTGTCACACTTCCGCCTACTCTCCTTCACAATCCGTCTAAAAAACGTGACATTACTAAGACCCCCCTCACCCACCTAATTTTAAAAAGTGCTAAAAAAAGTTTTTTGAATTCACCTTGAAAAAAACAGTTTGTTAATTCAAAGAATGCTTCCGCCTGGTGTCGCGACTCAGAGTAAAGTAGACGGATTCGCTTTTCAATATCTCAGAATCTAAGTATCCTTCTAAGGATATTTCGGGAAGGTGGTTGCAACGGCCTCATTATCCAGCATATAAAATTTATCTTAACGGCATCGTGTACTCTTACAAGGACAGAAAAGTTAGAATATTTTTCCCCTGTTACATTTGAAATAAAAAAAGGTTTACTCTTCAAGAAGCACACAGTAGTTCAGAAAAATTATACAAATTTGTTTCCAACGTGCGGATTTCGTTACAAAAATAATTGGTGCTTGGCCTATACAAAGACTAGTTTGCATACCCGTCGTTGCCGGGTTAAAGTTTTTTGTATAAGTTTTAGAATACCAAAAAAAAACGGAAAAGAACTCAAAAACTTTTGAGAAAAATCTTATCCTTGCAGGACTTTCCGTTTCGAATTGGTCTAAAACGGATTCGTGATCAGCGACCTCGAAAACCCCATAATGCCAATGTTTCCCGGGAAAAACGGGAAAAAGGATATTTTCGTTATCCTTACAGGACCTTCCATTTTGAATTTTGAAATTCTAACACCAGATTCGTGATCAACGAGACCGAAAACCTCCAAGTGACACTTTTCACCCTCCTTATGGTCAGTATTCATTGCGAAAATCCAGGTTTTAAAACACCCAAACCCCCTCTACCCCCCGTTTACCACCACAGGGGTAAAATTTCGAAAAACCCCGCCTTAGTGAGCGCCTACGTGATGAATAGAACATACTGTTTCTAACGTATAATTATACCCGTATGGTGAAACCAAAGGGTACATTAACTTTGCCTTACCGTTTGTAACGCCAAGATCCCGTCATCACACACAAAAATGAATTACACCAGTGTGTTTAGAATGATGAAAAAAATTGAATTTTGCATGTCCGTCCGTCTGTCTGTCTGTCCGTCTGTCTGTCTGTCCGTCTGTCCGTCTGTCCGTCTGTCTGTCTGTCCGTCTGTCTGTCTGTGGCGCGGATTGCGGGCGCATGGATTGAGTTAGAGACTTGAAATTTTGCACAGATCCGTTTTTCGTAAAATGCGAGGCTAAGTTCGCTAATGGGCAAAAATGGACCATTAGGGGGGTACCCCCCATACGAACGAAAACTTTTTTTCTGAATATCTCAAAAACGGTGAATTTTATCAAAAAAGTCCAAGAACAAAAGTTATTTAGGATATGATTCTACATAAAACTCCCATACATGAAAATCCGATTGGAATAAATTTTAAAAAATTTTATTGGAAAATTTGACTTCAAAGTGGAATTTTGATACAACTGTTCGCTGTTCACCATACGGGTTTTCAATAATTGCCAGATTGGCAATTATAGCTTTTGTTATGTTTTTTAATTTGTCTTTCAGATGGACGAAAATTGGCAGCTCCAATCCTTTTGAATCATGTGTTCGCTCCCACAGAGAAAAACGAAGGAATAGATTGCGAGTTTGTTTTAACAATGAAGTATTACTTCTGTAAAATTATACGTTGAATAATTTTTTTTTAATTTTTCTCTTGTAAATATAGAAAAAAATTGGACCGAAAAATTTATCATTTCTACAAAATGTTTGTTCATATAGAATATTTTTTACATCACATTCATTAAAAAAATATATTAACAAAATTTTATAAACATGAAAAATTATTTGATCAAATTTACAAACAAGTTTATTTTACTGACAAAATTTTTATTCATGCGACAAAGTTTTTTTCTTATATGAATAAAATATTTCATCATATTGACAACTTTCTCTATCATATTGACAAAAAAAATTCTCAAATGGGAAATTTCTCGCAATTTTGTCGATGACAAAACCATTTTGTGAGTCGAATTTCAACAAAATATTTGTCAATATATTCTGGACTTTTATCAATATGATAAAATATTTCTATGGCTGTGTGATAAAATATTGACACTTCTTACAAAGTTAGAAATTTCTAATACTAACCGTATAGGAGGCGCATGCATGTGCCTGACGCGAAAGATAAATAGACGAACATTGATGTCATCTAATAATGGTTTTTTTAATAATATCCGAACGGAAAACCCACATAAATTTTGCGAAAAGCAGAAAAATGATGTAACAATTAAGTAAATATTCTACTTAAACAGATATTTTTAAAAAAATAACCACGGAGAAATAGAACCACGTTCTTCTTCCCCGAAACAAAAATACACAAACTCAATCATGACAAATTGCAAAATATCCTTTAAAAGCTGCAAGTTAACTGTTGCATCGACCCTTTTCAAACAGTAGCGGAAATAAAAATACTATGGAAATATAAAAAAATGTATTCATTTTGATATTTTCACATATTTCGTTCAAGGTAAATTTTTATAGTGCACTCCAAGTTTGCCTGTACAAAAAATCTAGGAATACCCAAAAATATTTCCCCAATCTGAGCGATTGCGCAAAATTCAAGTTTTCCAAACGAAAATCTTGAATGAAAGTCTCCACAACCCAAAAACCGTTGATGGAAAGTGGGGAAGTCTATTTTCGCCGCAGGATTGCCGACCACAATAGATTTTAATGTTCCGGTGGAAAAGCTTTTATATTGGATCCCTGCGCTTAAGGACAACATTAAACGAAGTTCATCTCTTGATAAAACGACCGAAAGCGTAAATTCTATATGAGTTGTTACAATTTGTGACGCGTACCAGAAAAATTGCCAGCATCCTCGATAATAGGGAGTTCGACATCCCAGCTCGTTTCTCGCGCATCGTAACATACGTAATACAGACAAAACGGTGTTTTTACGACCAAAAACCCAACTCGGGGGTTGATGCAAAAAAGGGATGGATAAGAGCCTTTCTCGATGACGCTGTCAATCGGGCTTAATGTCATTGCCCTCAGGATGGAGCCAGGATGGATGTGTGGATGGGAAAACCTTTCAACTGGAAGGTGAAGTCGTTTGATGTCCCCTTATTTCTGAATTGGCAGAGTTTTATGATCAAACTTGATGAGATGAAAATGTTTCGTCGTTTTCTTTACTTAACGCTGCTTTTGGTTGGCGTGACCGTTTTTCCCTCTGTTTATTTTATTATTTTCATGGTTTTTTTCGCCACGACGCGACGTACCTGTTTCATCCTTTTTTCCCTATTTTCCGGCCGTCAATTTGATTATTTGCGTGGAAATCATATTTGCTTATCGATTCGATTCAATTTTTGTCAGATTTTCCTTTTTTTTCGCCAAATTGGATTATCGTTGGCGACGCGATAGGAGCTTCATCTCAGAAATAAATCATGGAAATTTTATTAATAAGATGATTTTAAAGATTTCTTTTTCAAATAGAGAGCGTTTTTGTTAATTTGTTATATTTGATTTTTGATTCTCTTTAAGATGTTTTTCGTACGATTTTAACTCCATGCAGAAATTCAAAAACAAAAGTTTTTGTGCAAAATATAAATATTTTCAAGGTTTAAAACTTATCCTAGAAATATGTTTGTCATGCAAAATAACTATCACAGTCGGACGTTACTATAATTTCGTTGGAAAAGTCAAAATGTATCCAAAATTTAATTTGGTCAACATGTCATAACTTGGGGTGACAGTTTGTAAAATTGTGTCGACTTTCAGAACATAAATTTCGCTCCCATTCTCTGCATGCACTCATAGATATTCGTATTATTTGTGCCTGAATTTTGCCCTCATACATTTTAGACATTTTGACCATTTCACGAGCTACATATCTATGAGATGTGATAAACATCTATGCTGTGTTGTGCTTTCACATGTTGTATGCATATTGGGGTTGGAGTAATGGTAATGGCCAAAGGTAAATTGTGTCTAGGTAAATTTCAAAAGTTACCAGGGACTCCTTTTGTTCATTTTATCTGGCAAACGGGTGCTATATGGATAATTGACAGATCCTTAGAGTATTACAATAAGTAAATGACGTCATCTCCATGTAAGTTTTGTAGCATTTGACAGTAATTAACAATTCGATTGACAGGACAGTAAATGTAACTTTTCAAAATCAATAACTGGTGATTTTGATTTTGAAATCATGTTATTTTAATTATAGATTATTGATGCCATAGATGATTGATGCCTTTTGAAATATTAATTGTATTTTAATTTCTCTTGGTTTTCCGTTCAATCTTACGTTTTTAAATAATTAACAAATGTACTTAGGGGGGGGGTCCAAAAAATATGTAATGCTAAATGTCGACTTTTCGGTACCTCCTCCCACCTTTCTCTCTTCGTTTGTATGGGATTTAGTAACGCCGCGCCATCACACTACCTCAAATGGATATTTGCAATGAAATTTCTTCGGAATTGTGTCGATAAATAAAATTTCATAATGAATTTCCCAAGAATCGCATGAAAAATTTCATGTTATGAAATAATTACCCGCTATAGGAAATATTTCATTGAAAATTTCATATATACTTTGGAATGACATCATAATATTTTAAATCTCATACCGTATGAAAAGTTTCCGCATGAAATTAGTAAAAAAATATGTCTGGCGAACCATACAGAAATTCCGTACAGTAAATATTTTTAGACAAAAAATATTCCCCTAAGTGTGTTCACTTTTCGGACTTAATTTTGCTAGCATTATAATTCACACATCCAACAATTTCTGCTAGTGAGGTATAGATACTCCGCATGATACATGAATATTAATTGTAGTTGATCAGAATTTGGAACTGCTGCCCGAAACAGGATAATATCTTACACAGTGTTGCCGCTGCCCTCACGACGTGTAAAGGCTTTCCTCCATTACCATGACTTCTGTAACTGCAAAAAAATGCAGAAAACTAGAGCAAGATAGACTTATGCAAGATAGACTTATGCCATAAAAAACAGGGGAAATTATTCTTGCAGTTGCCGACAAATTTTTGCAGTTGATTCTTATCTCCCTTTCTCGTCAAAGTATCTTCACATAAATGTGTCTCTATTTTTTTGCAGTTGCCGAAGTCATGGTAATGGGGGAGAGCCTTAACTCTCAGATCTTGATGAAACTTACATGAAGGAATGTTGAAAAATGTTTAAGGTTTACATATTTGCATTTTTTAATAGAAAAAGTTGTTCGATTTCAATTAAATAAAACGTAGAAAACACAACACGGTAAAGGTGGAGGGCGTCCAAATGAATAATAGTTAGCAAAGATTCAAACCCTTGAGTTAAGCAAATTTTAAAACTAAATTTAAAACTACCCAAATAGCATCGAAAACCACGGGCACATGAAATTTGTTCTTTGTGACTTAAAAGGGCAGCAATTCACGCAATAGGGGCTAAAGATTTAAACGTATAATTCACATCCGCGTACAAGTAGCTTAAGAAGTGACTAGAACGATACACTAATTAATAATGTGTGACGAAATATGTGAATAAAGACGACACGGCTGCTTAAAATGCAATTTAGGTAAGCGCACCAAATCAAATTTTCTGCTTTTCACTTATGACGTTATTGATCTTGTATGAAAAATTTCATATCTGTTTTCTGTATCAAATTCATAGCATGTGACAGAATTTTTTGACAAGTTTCGTAAATAAATCCTTGTTTCGAAAGATATTTTTTTTTCCAAATTTGTCCACCTGAGACTACAGACTCTCCCTTCCGCCTAATACTATTTTATGGACTACACCTTAAAGTTTAATCCCGGCCCCATTCTTCCAATCAGAGAACAAATAATCTAGAGAATAAACTCTTAGAACAAATTTTTAGAGAAAATTTTTCCACTGTGAGATGAAGCAAGAGGATCCGATGTAACACGGAAAAAATTATCCATTCGATTCCTCCATCTCATTGAATAGATACGACGAAAATGATTAGAAAATGTTCTCTCTGCTTCGTGCTCCCTAGTCTAAAAGTAATTAACTTTTAGGCCGTAGCTAGTGAATGATAGGGACATTTTTCCCCCCTTCGAAGGGGAAATTTGTCAAAAATTTGTTCGGCAGAGTTTTTTCTATATATTCCTTATTCTATGCTTCCAATATACACTTCTCCAGCTATCCCTTGCGGCACTGAACGTTGGATCAATCGCAGGACATCAATTAACACATCGTCGCCGAAGGACAT
Source organism: Chrysopilus asiliformis (assembly GCA_964034945.1). Taxonomy (NCBI): domain Eukaryota; kingdom Metazoa; phylum Arthropoda; class Insecta; order Diptera; family Rhagionidae; genus Chrysopilus; species Chrysopilus asiliformis. Next base: position 82,208,016 of record OZ035962.1, read on the forward strand.
TTTGTCTGCACTGAATTCTAAATCTCACTAATTTGGCGCCCTTCCCACTTTCCAGGCCACAAAAGAAATGGGCTTGAAACTAAAGCAGTTAACAATTTTTTTTAGCGAAATTGTGGGAAGAAAGATTTGTTTGTTTTTTCTTTTATTTTTTCAAAATAAAACAACATTGAACTCAGATTTCCAAAGTTTTCCATTGTTTATCATTAATTTTCAAGCACTGAAAAAAGAGAAAAGTTTTCCTTCCTCAAACTAACCCAATTCTCAATATCATTAGGTCATCTTAAGCACTAAAGCTAAAATCTTTTTGAATTCGACAAAAATATTCATCAACTTTTTTTTAACTTAACCGCACCATAAATTATTTTTCTCTATTGTTATTCCTGATTTTGCTTTTTTGCTCTTTTTAGAAAAAAATCAAATAAATTCCGGAACATACTTTTTGTATTTTTTTTTTCTTTCGTTTTTTTTTTGCCGACACATAACTCTAGGGAATTCGTAACTGTACTTCAAATTGAAAAATATCCTGGAAAAATATAGTGAAAAATGAGTAGCTGGTAAACATTTGATGTCCTGTTGTTCCGGCAGCTGACTCCAGGGCTACTTTCATACTTTCCCAGTTTTCAGGACACTGCTGATTCCAGTATATTTCGTCCTGCCCTTGTCTGTGGTCTTGCCTAGCATTTTAGATTCACATTTCATGTGCCATCATACCATTTTCCATCTGTCCAGAACTTGTTATTTTTTCGATGCAATGCGTTATGAAAAATACTTTTGCTGACCTGGCCTAGATGCAGTCCAACGTTGCCGGCAACTGTTTTTCCTCAGTATAACAATAAACAACTATTCTGTATCTAGTAGATACGTCTATTGTATCCAAGCAAGTATTTTAATATTCAGTATGGCCCACTCAGTAGTATTTCATATATAATTTTGTATAAGAGAGATTTCATCCACTGGAAAAAAGTTAATGAATTAAAAGTTATAAAATGCTTACATACACACTTGTATAAATCTGCAAGTACTTTGTAGTATGATGTTATATATAGAGAGGGATTTTAACTTTCTAGCACTTTGTCGGAATATGTATATATTATGATCAAAGTTAGGCTACGGAAGCGACTAACTCATCTCATGGTCACGCTATATTTTTCCAAAGGGCTACAAAAGTTAAAAAACTATTTTTCATTTATCAAACAGTGAAATGTAAAAAAAAAAGTTCTGTAGAGAAACGAAACTGTAAAAAGTGCCGACCTATATTTTGAAAAAATAATATTCATATTTACTTTCCTCTGAAAGTTTTTTTTTATTAAAACATTTATAATTCAGGCGTTTTTTAAAAGTGAGTATACTTCTGATATCTCATTTTTGTGGAGAAAATTTCTTCCTATAATATTGTATTTTAGATAGGTTTACTAAAATACAATATTATAGGAAGAAATTTTCACAAAAATATGTAGAAATTTTAACAGTCGATAGAAAAATCTATAGTTATATTTTCGTCAATCAAAAACATTGAGTAGATCTGCGTCTATTTCATACGCAGGGCAAATTGCCGGGCATTTCATATTTCAGCATGGCACAGAATAATTTGATTTTAGAGCCCAATATAACTATTATCAAGGCCCTGTTATACCAATAACTGAAAAATTAAAAAAAAGTCTAAAGCTTACTTACTATGACGATCCTCAATATTTAAAAGGAAAATCTCATTTAAAAAATAACTAGCAAGATATGAAATGCAGGGCAAATAAATAAAAGTTATTTTACGACATTTCAAAAACTATTAATTTTAAAAACAGCAGGGCAACGAGTTTCTTATTTTCTCATCAAAACCCACTGTTTTTGATTGACCTGCAAGCAGCATGGCAAAACTTGCCCTGCGTGTGAAATAGACGTAGTAGATCTTCACTGTCAAATTTACAAGTGGTGGGTAGGGTGGCTGATTTTCAGAAAACGAGTTCGAATCAGTGTGGCATAATTGTCGCAATGCATAGTGTTTTGAAAACACAATCTTTTGTGACATCGGCCGAAGACCGGAAATAGCTGACCGCCCTACTCTAGGCTATCTAATTTATAACCAACGAAATTTTGTTTCCTAGGTTTTGTTCTACTTACGCCTTTTGCCGGGCGAAGCCCAAACTCTAGTATTAAATATACTCTTGTTGAATTCAAAGACTGTGTTTACATTAGGACTCACTTTGAGGTGGCACGTCATTCGTGAGGGTGAGGGACGCAGAGGGGAGGGAAACCAAAAAGAGCGAACGAAGTTTAGATTCACTTAAAATTATCGGTCGCAAACCGGTTTTTGAGTCTGGTCGTTGAAACCTGTCGTTTAGTTTTGTTGATGAAACCGGTTTATGAATCCAGATAAAGCGAACCGTGTGCACGCCTCAAAGTGACTCCTAATGTAAACACAGTCATACGAATCAATATTTGGCGAGTTATCCGACCAATCTTAACCGACGCGAGTGTGTTGACCGCGGCTGGCAATTTTGTCTGACAGGATTTACCAAACTTCGGTAAATCCTGTCAGACAAAATTGCCAGCCTGAAAGGATTTACCATACACACTCGTCCAGGTTTGGATTGATTCTCGTACACTTGCCAAGAGCACTGATGTAGCATAATATACGAGTAGATGAGACTTTTGAAAATTTGTGGTGTTTTGAATTGGATTTATGAATGTATCTTCGATGTGTCTTGAATTGGACATTTGAAATAGTCACATTCTTATATTTTTAAGTCCTTATATTTATAAAAATAACCAAAAATCTTTTTTCTGGTTTTTATGAAACTGCACTCAGAAAAATGTCCGGGTCAACTTTTTGTCAGGTTAACTCTGACCGCTAGCTGGCTTACAGAGGTTTCCATTACATGACATTGCATCCTCAAAAAGCCTATCCAAGGTCAACTCGTGCAGCTCCAAATGCCCTACTTTACCTGCTGGTGGCTTAATTTCAGAATTTCTCCGACCACAGGTCAACACAAGTTTTACTTTCCCTCATGCAGGCGAACGCGCGCCTGCCCGAGGCCAATTACGCCGTATGTAGGTCGTCGAGTTAGCCTTTATTTTTCTGAGTGTGCAGAAAGTGATTGTCCTTACAAAATCTGGTAGAAAATTCTTACGTAATTTTAAAGTTTACTGCCTAAAAATACTTCGCTTTCATAGCCTAACTTTCTTTAATTACAATAGTTAGATCTTAACCCTCTTCATTGTTTTACAAACTCAATCTATTTTTTCGCAATATCTAGTCTGCGTTGAAAATGCTATTTCAATTTCGGCATAGCCAAAAAAAAAATCTTTAAAGATATAATCGACCCTTCAGTAATTAAATAGATCAGTAAATAAAACCTCCCCATTTTAATTTGATTAAATCTGAATTAGTTCTAATTGAAAAATAATAAAATGGAAAGGGTGAACCATAAAATATGCACCACAATAGGAAAATGTTTTTTATTACCCTCATGATGGTGATGGTGATGATGATGATGGCTGGTACTGGTCTTGATGGAAGAATGCGACTATACAAGAACAACCTTTCGACACAATAAAGTTAAGAATATTTTGTAGATTTTGTCATTTTCTTTGTGCTTTTGGCCTCCCCGAAATAAATACAACATCGCATCGTAACACAGTCACGTTCTAACCATGCTCCGCTACTGCTGTTATCCTACAGCAGATTTTGTTATTCTACTATAAAAGCGTAGAAAAAGGAACTGAGGAAAATAACAGCAGTAAAAGGTTCACAGGACACACCATAGCGAAAAAAAAAGCATCCCATCCGAGAAAAAGTTATCCTAAAAGGACCTTGTGCACGTGCACGTGAACAGATTTTAAGCGTTTCAGCTATTTTTTATGGTGTTCAAGAGCGACTTTTAATTTAATTTATTTGCGACAATTTGTCAGCAGGCGCGAAGCTGTAAATATACTTCTGTTCAGTTTCCATGTAGGCCGAAATGAAACTGAGAAAGGATATCACGGATATCAAGCCATTCTCATTCCAATTGCCATGATTCCCAGGACACTAAGCATCCAAAGGGATGAAATTGAAGAGTCACGTCCTCAAATAAGTAGCAGCTTGTATGTCATTTCATATGTGAAAAGCTAAACTATGAGAAAAAAAATATTTCTGTCCTTTAATAAAGTAAAAAAAACCAGCATTTATAAAAAAAAACAACGAAAAACGATAAAATGATAAGAAAAAAAAATTCATACGGTTGTGTATCGTAATTTTCTCTACCCTAATAACTGAAAACACGAAAACGTCGTATTATGTCCCTGAAATGGATTTTAAAAGATTTTTTATGTTATATTTTTCAGCGGGATAAAAAGGAAAATTTTTGTTTTGGAATTCCTCGATCTCTGGGAATACATAAAATTGTAATTAATTTTTTCCCGTGTTGCACTTGACGTAGATTTTTACCTAATTTTTTGGTTGGTTATTATTTTAGAAATATGAATTACAGTGGCCGAATTTTTAAATAATCCTTCCCGAGGAAGTAATTCCCGGACACTTTAATGGGAACGACCATAATTGCAAAATAATGGCAAACTCAAGGTTACTTGGGGAAGACTTTAAATGAAAAATGGGTTTGTGTAATTTTTTATGGTTTCCTCTTGGTAATTTGTTCCTGTTTTGGGATTTTTAGCGAAATTTTAGGGGACAATTTGAATGTGCTTAAAGTATTTTTTTTATTTAAAATTCACAAAAATACTAATTCCCTAAAACATTCTTACGATTTTATAAAAAAATGGTTCGTTTGTGTTCTATGCAGGGTTCCCAGATTTCAGGGGGAGAAAAGCAGTGTGTGTATATGGCGATATTATATACCAGGTTTTAAATGTTGTTACTAGTAATCACAACAAAATCGAATTTAAAGTCGTTGTTACCACAGCAAAAAAAAAAGTTTGAAAATCACACTTTTTGTAAAAAGAAAATATTATCATATATGTTAAATAATTAATAAGGTCAATAATTAATAATGTCAGCATAAGTAATACACTTGAATACCAAATGATACCAAATAGCATTTCAAGCAACTGTGTGATCTTTATTCACCTATTTTGTCACCATACAAATCGTGGTGATAAGCAATTTTTGTCGCGGGCACATTGCCGTTGTGCGAATGGTGTGCGCAACAACACCCATAGTCGAGAAAATTTTCAGTGGTTTGCCACGCCGCAATTACGACACAGGAACGAAATTCTAACGCTGCCATTTCTCAAAAAAAGAGGCCCCCATTAACAAAACTAACAAAACTTCAAGCTTTATGCGAGCGTCATCTAACGGCATTACATCACACAAATTTTCGAGCGGAGTTTTCTTTCTCCCTCGAATGCTTACATAGCTTACCAACCGAACAAAGATGAGCAAATAAAACCGTCAAGGGATAAGGAACAAGATAAATCTAATGGCGATAAATTAATGGAAACTTTTTGTAGAGTTCTACTTATTTTATAATGGATTTTTTTTCCAATTGGATGTCCTGATTTTAGTTGCAAGTAAGAAATTTCAACAACATTGAAACTAAAATTTAAACAGATTTTAATGGACCATCAAATTATTTTGTTTTTTACGAACAATTTGTTTAATTTTATTTTACCGGTAATTTTTTTTCCTTTTGCAATGAATCGATGGCAGTGTGACCATGGGGTAAAAATTTCCTTTTCGGACTGTTTTTGTGCCCGTGTCACTCTTATTAAAAAACTGTCCCCGGAAATTTTAAATGGTCACGAATGGTGCTTTAGGAAAAAAATAAGTTTTTGGGAAAATTACTACAATTTCATTTGCCTGGCAATTCTTCAAAAAGATTAACCCAAGAAATCACAACATAGTTTTAAGAAATTTAGACACTATGCATGGCTTATTTTTAAAACACTGGAAAACGGCAATTAAAAGAAGCTTTCACTTTAAACAAAAACAAAACCTTGATTTTCAAAAAATTTTGTGACTGAATTGTTATTTAATAAAAAAATGCTGTTATATTATCATTTATTTGAGTTATTTATTGAATTATATGTTGAATTCTCCCTCCATCATCTTGAGTGTCCCCCAAATTCAACCCTTCGAAAAATTTGTCACTGTTTAAACCTGAATTTCCCCTTAAATTGCCCCTCACGAATTCTCTATTTGTCGATGTGTATATGTCCCCGAAGTGTGCGGGGCTCTGTTACGATTTTGGTTTTTTATATGTAAGAAAGGTAAAATCATTAACTAAAATAAAGAAAAAAGTACTAATAGATTCCGAATTAATTACTTTTCCAGTAAAAATAATACGAAATTCTATAAAATTTGCTGCTTTTTCTTCTTAAGTTTGTAATATCCTCGAGCCCATATCTAAATCAACTGTTAAATCGATTAAATTCTAAAGGATACCACAATTTATAGATTGGTAACGGTCAATTGAATAAACTTTACCCTTTTGCCACTCGTGCAAAAACCCCTAGAAATGTAAATGTCATCCCTCCAGACGTTTCAAATTAATTCAGTCGACTCGCCTCAACCGACAAGTAATTCATCAGCTTTAACTTGAAATCATTTGTAGCTACTTTATCTATCTATCTATAGAAACATAAAGATATTCATCTAAAAAACTCTATAGAGTACTCGTATAGTACAAAAACTCTATAGAGTACATATAGATATAATTTGCAAAAGAATGAAATGAAAATAACATAAAGGTATTCATAGTCACAGACTTTATAGTTTTACTACCATTCAAAGGAATAATGTTTTGTAGCGGTGGCAATTGGGAGGATACGTTTTGCAGATTGACCAGAACTTCTCACTAAAGTCGGGAATAGATTATTTCATACATACAACTCAGTCAGTCCCGACATACAAATTTAACTAAATACAAGTTTGTATTTATTTTTGTATGGTTTTTTTTTAAAGGACTGCCAGAGGGTTAGGAATAGGAAAAAGCGTCCCCATCACTTTCGGCCAAAGGAATCGTTTATCAGGAAATCTTGACGTTTTGCCACATACCCCTCGACAGAAATACAAACAAAACAAAAAAGCTAAATACAGAATAGCATCAAGGAAAAAAATATAATAGTGGTAGAAAAGTATCTAAAACAGAGCAACATCAACATGGGCCCGAACAACAAAAACATTTTCCTTGGCGAAAGTGATTTATGGTAAACGTCTGCTGTGGATCTGGATCAGATAAATAAACTGTTAGGTATGTTCATGGCGATGTTAACAAATAAAAATATACAAATTATTGCCCACCATTAGGCCCCGGAAAAACTACCCCGGTCCGGAGATTTATTGTCGCGTGTGCATATACATATATAATGGTATTTATTCGAGGGTTTTTTTCCTCCTTAGATTTCTTTTGTTGCTTTTGTTGATGATTTTTTTTTCTTATTGTCTCTCGGATAGGATTTTACTTTAGGCTTTTTTTTCGATGCTCATTCTTCAAGCAATAAAAACTTTCTCTTGTGGCAAATTGACTGTGAAATATACATAGTATATTACATTAACTCCTTAACTTAGAATTTATATCGAAGATAAATTTCGCTTACATAATATTTAAGTCAATATTTATATGTATGTTCGATGATAAAAAATATTGGGTTGTTTTTCTTGATTCTTAAATATTATTCAGTGAAAAATATTATCAATTTGAGCTGTCCAAAAAACACTATCTGAAAAATCGTCCATTTACATCACTGGGTCAAGACTGAAGAGAAGAATTTCGATTTAAACATCCCGATGCAGAGGCGTAACTTCGTGGTGCCGGAGACCGCAAGAGAATTTTGAGGTCTCCAAAGATTAGTTTCTCCAAACAGGGTCTCCAAATTTTCGGTCCATCGAATTCTAGAAAAAATCGTATATTTTCAGTCGTCGAAATAACAAAAATATTAGAGGACATGCGACGGTGGTATTAAATTCCTATTAAAAAATCGTTACGAGCGGGTGACGGTGAAGGGCGAGTCTGAAAATGCGAAAAAAAAGCGTGACGTATTTGCGCCCTAGCCAAATTTTTTTTCTCGATATCTTACATTCCATTTTAAGCAAAATTTTTCTATTTTATTAATATTAATTCACATCGGACGATAAGCAAAAAAATGAGCATATGCTGGAGTATAACACTAAGGAAAAATTGTCATTAGATTCAACGAAAAAACAGTTGAATCAAATAAAAAAAATTTAAAAAATATTTGTACCAACTGTTTTTGTACTTGATTGAAATGAAATGTATTTAAAGCAAATGATTGTTGTGTTTTGTCAGAAAAAGCCACAATAAAGTAACCTCTTTTTGTTGATGGAATGTAGTTATATGTTTACCTCTGGTAGCACTTAATATTGATTTCAAGGTGGAAATATTTTATTTTATGTTCTATGAAAAATATACCAGTCACATAAAATTTGGGAAATTTGATCATTTTTACACCAAAGACTTTAAACGAATGTATTCTCTTAATGAATATGATCGTGATACCACGAAACTACATACTCCCCTCGTCATATTTTGCTAAAAAAAATCTTACTAAAAGTAATTCAAACTAATTTCTAGATACAGATATTATTTCTAAAACTATTTTTTTTTATTCAGGTTGATAATACAATAAAGTAAAAGCTTTGAATATCGTTTTCAAACGTGACATAATTATCAGCAAAACCATATGGCCATCTTTAATATTCTGTGTGCATTAAAACAAAGAAAATGTGTGTGCTGCCAACGACGATGATGATTCTCTCTCGCTCTCGTTTCTAGACGCCATTGTTAATAGTCCCGATATAATTGCTCACACATTCATATCAAATGCTCGGTTATTTGTTTTGACTGCATGATGAAAGAAAGAGCACTCTGCCAGACAGTCAAATTAACTGATTAGGTTCTTGTTTTAAATACTTTCATTTACCACGTTGACTGCCAAACCAATTTTGCAAATATTTAAAGGATATGCCAATATATTTAGACCTGTAGCATGTATGTAGAATGTATGTACGTATGTATAATCACGCAATATCATATCATACTAATATATAAACATAATTAATTAACATAATTAATTTAATTTTTGCAATGTTCGCGGAATTAGGGAGAACCATCTTTCTGTTTACATCCACCTTTCCCAAAATAAACCAGAGGTACTGGCTTTGGGTGAGACTAAAGTTGATCGTGATTGCGACCCAGGTCAATTTCAGGTCAATGGGTATCACCTGGAGCCAGTATTTTTTCGTCAAAGGGGTATCGCAATTTATATCCGCAACGATGTGCCTTACTCACTTCTTCCTAACTTAGGAAAATGCGCTAATCCAGAATTTAATTTCATCTGGTTAAAGCTCCATATGCGCAAGCACATCTACCTTTGTTTCATTTATCGAAGCCCTAATTGTTCCACCGAGAACACGTTGGTCGAGTTGGACAAATTGTCTGTCTCCATCGATGCAATTACTGCAACAAACCCTGACGCTGAAATTGTTGTTGCGGGTGATTTCAACGTCCATAATGATAAGTGGCTTCCTTTCTCATGCCATCCTGATCCTGTTGGTTTGCACACTGAACTCTTCGCAGAATCAAACTTGTTGACGCAAATCGTAGACAAACCAACGAGAATTCCAGATATTGCAGGACACACCTCATATCTGTTGGATTTGTTTTTAACTACAAATCCGTCTAAATATAGCGTTTCTGTCTTGCCTCCCCTGGGAGGATCTGATCACTGTCTGGTAAGCTGTTCATTTTCCACCGAAAGGCCTCCTAAAAATACAATTAAAGCCCCGCGTAGGACTGTTTGGCATTTTAAAAAAGCCAACTGGGAGAGCTTGAACCAGTATTTTGCAGCTTACAAGTGGTCTGATTGTTTCAGGGAAGGTGACGTTGACGTTGCGACTGCAAAGGTCACGAACGTAATCACACTTGGTATGAAGTCCTACATACCGTGCAGCTCCATTGTTGCAAGGTGTGATTCCAACACCTGGTTCACGAAAGCGTGTCGCGACGCCATCAAAACAAAAAAGACGGCGTTTTCTGAATTTAGGGGAAACCCTAATGAAGAAACTCGCTTGTCGTTTATAAACGCTCGAAACACCTCTAAGTCTGTACTACGTCGTGCTAAACATGACTTCGACCAAAAGATGAAGCGGAAAATCTTAATCTGTCCGAAAGGGCAAAAATCCTTTTGGTCAATGGTGAAAGCGGTAAAAAACAATTTCACAAAATCTTCAACACCTCCACTAATCTGTGATAATGAAGTGGTTGTCGATCCCGTTGGCAAGGCGAACGTTTTAGCCGCGAAATTCGCAGCGAACTCAAGTCTCCCGGAATCCAACCAATTACCGCCCCAACCCACCATATCGGAGATTGTCTCTCCAAAACTTTCCATCCGCAAAAGACAAATAGTTAGAATTCTGCAGGAGATTGACGTGAACAAATCTACAGGACCGGATGGCATTCCCCCCCATGTTTTGAAAAAATGTGCCGTCACCTTAGCTGGACCTCTTCGCTCCCTATTTTACCTCAGCTTCTCCAAGGGGATCTATCCCTCTTCTTGGAAAGCAGCTAATGTCCAGCCCATTCCCAAAAAAGGTGACAAATGCGACCCCTCAAATTATAGGCCTATAGCTCTGACTTCTGTACTTGCCAAGGTTATGGAAACTTTAATAAATACCAAAATTACAAATTTTTTAGAGCGCAATAACATAATCAACGATCGCCAATATGGCTTTCGTGCGCGCCGCTCCACAGGCGATCTTTTGGTCTGCTTGACCGAGCGCTGGAGTAAAAGTCTCCATAATTTTGGCGAATCAAAAACTATAGCGCTGGACATCTCCAAAGCTTTCGACCGTGTTTGGCATAAAGCTTTGATGGCAAAGATACGAGCTATCGGTCTAAACCCTGCAATTTCCAAATGGATTGAGAGCTACCTTTCTGATCGTTCAATACAGGTTGTATTGGATGGTTATAAATCTGATCTCTTCAAAATTAACTCTGGTGTCCCTCAAGGCTCAGTTCTAGCTCCTACGCTTTTCTTAATATTTATCAATGATCTACTATCTCTCACTCTCAATCCACTTTATTGTTTCGCTGATGACAGCTCCCTTGACGCATCCTACCATTTCAGTTCACCTGCAGAATCGAACGCCATTGCAGTTCGATCGAAACGCAGTGAGCAAATTAGATCTTTGAATTCTGATTTAAACACAATTCTGGCTTGGGGCAGAATCAACCGTGTGGAATTCAACGCATCTAAAACCCAATCAATGCTGTTATCGATGAAATGCGAAAAATCCCCCGAAACGGTCGAATTTATGAGTGAGTCCATTAGTGACTCAAAAAACATCAGAATGTTGGGCATCGAAATAAATGAGAAGCTCCAATGGAGTGATCATATTTTTAAAATAGCAAAGGAAGCATCGCAGTGCCTAGGCTTCCTGGGACGATGCAAAAAATATTTCGCACCAGTCGACGTCCTTAACATTTACAAGAGCTACATTCGACCGAGACTCGAGTACAATTCGCACATTTGGGCTGGAGCCCCAAAAACTGTCCTCCAACTGCTGGACCGAATCCAAAAACGTGCGATCCGACTAATTGGAGACAAGTCTTTGACAGATTCATTACCGTCTCTCGAGCATCGTCGCTCTGTTGGAGTACTCAGCATATTCTACAAATATTTCAATGGGAAATGTTCCACCGAAATTTCCCAACTTATTCCTCCACGGTATATTTTCCCTAGACCCTCTCGTGCAGCTACACGTGCGCACGACTTCTTCCTTGAGCCTCCCCGCTTTCGTACAGTAAAGTTTAGGGGTTCCTTCATTCCGCGAACAACAAGACTTTGGAACAATTTACCATCCGATGTGTTCCCCCCGGACTATAACCCGCAGAAGTTCAAGGAGAACATAAATCGGCATCTCCTTTTGTCCTTCCAACCATCCCGAGCTGTGCTTCGGCATTAAAGGGTCTTCCCCTAAGCTCTGGCTGGATCTATAAAAAAAAAAAAAAAAAAAAAAAAAACAATAGCTATAATTGCCTATCTGGCAATCACTGGAGACCCGTATGGTGATATTCGTATCAAAATTCGAACAGTTGTACCAAAATTCCAGTTTGAAGTCAAACTTTCCAATAAGATTTTTTAAAATTTATTCCAATCGGATTTTGATGTATGGGAGTTTTATGTAGAATTATATCCTAAATAACTTTTTTTCTTGGACTTTTTTGATAAGATGCACCGTTTTTGAGATATTCGCAAAAAACGTTTTCGTTCGTATGGGGGGTACCTCCCTAATGGTCCATTTTTGCCCATTAACGAACTTAGCCTCGCATTTTACGAAAAACGGATCTGCGCAAAATTTCAAGTCTCTAGCTCAATCCGTGCGCCTGCAATCCGCGCCACAGACAGACGGACAGACGGACAGACGGACGGACGGACATGCAGAAATTAATTATTTTTATCATTCTAAACACACTGGTGTAATTCATTTTTGTGTGTGATGACGGGATCTTGACGTTACAAACGGTAAGGCAAAGTTAATATACCCTTTGGTTTCACCATACAGGTATAAAAATGAGTTGGTGTCTGTCTGTCTGTTCCTCTTTCACGCAAAAACGGCTGAACCGATTGGCCTGAAATATGGCATAGATGTTCGTCGGGGGTCCAGCCCCAACATAGACCCATTGAAAAGTAGCCCGAGAGGTGGAGGAGTAAGGGGAGGGGGTAAAGTAATTTCGAAACTTAGTTTTCCCTCTATATTACCCTTTCGCGGGGAAACTACCGAGCCGATTGGCCTGAAATTTAGCTACAACATAGACCATAAAAAAAATGGAAAAAACTTAACCCGGCAACGACGGGTATGCAAGCTAGTATATCTAGATAGATTTGTGCTGCTGATATTTTTCATTTATTTTTTTTACGACACGAGTATTGATTTTGATTCTAGTAATTAGACTAGAATCAATCTGGCAATGCTATAACCTTGAAATAAGAGATTTTGTTCTCTCAGAGAGGCCATAAGTCGACTCTCATGCGTTCAATAGTTTTTCAATCGCTTGTTCTAAGTGTCTATCTATACAGTATTTACTGTGATCCAACTTTGAAGGAGCATATTCCCCCACTTTTATTTATATAAACTTAAAAATTGGTTCTAAAAAAGTGGAGGTCATGCATGTGCTCTTTTTGATAAAAACAGCGCAAACAACTTTCAAAATTTATATATATCAATTTTTTAATTTGTAATACATAACACTTAAAATCCTGTACTTTCTTTGACTATATGAATTTGAAATGTATCTTTTTACACGACCAGAAATTTGGAAGTGACAAACCTGTGCTGTGAATAAGGGAACAGACAGACGGGCAAAGAAGTCTCCCTAGTAGAATTCGTATCTCCAATTTGGAGAGGAAACCCGAAAAATTAGGTCATATTGCTTACAAAAGTTGAACTTCGAACCTAGCCGTTTTGATTTCTTGAAAAGGTCATTCACTATTCTCAAACTAAAAGTTTTTCTCGATAATTTACTATACTATAGAAAAACCACTGAAGTTTACCAAACCAAACAAAATGAATCACACAAACAAGTCATTAGAGACGGAATCTCCCCTCTTTTGGCAATCGACAACGCTATAAGCTCTTAATAAGACCATTTTCCATCTAAAATGTACAAAAAGGCCTAATTAATACTCAACCAACGTATAAAGAGGAGAATTATGGCTTTTAATAAAACAACGAGACTTCCTACACTTGGCAAGTCCAGTGAGTAGCAGATGCTTTTGATAGTATTCGCTTAAGAGGAATAATCGCGTCTATTAATTTTTTAGCATTTCACCATATGTCTTATACGGAACTAACCTCCAGCGCACCAGTATATAAATGGTAGTAGTAGCATAAAATTGCCCTACTTTGTATGAGAATAGTTTATGATTAACCAGAAAGGATGTAAAAGAATTGAAGCTAAACATCGACACATTATAAAAAAGGACGAAAAGGATATATGAGAAACATTTGATAAATACCACTCACTGTTATGCTGGACATAACCGCATTAATATTAAGGAAAATTATTTTTTTAGGGATTATGTGTTCATATCGAATCTCATTATGAGCAATAAAGTGGGTGCCTGATTTTACAAGTCAAAATGTGAATCCCCCAAAGACTCGTAAATGGCGATAAAAGCTTGTTGGTCTTCTTCAATTTTAATAAGTTAGACACAAATCTAATAATTAAAATTATAACAAAATAATGCTTTCATAAAATACGTCACACACTGAGGGAAAAAATTACGGAAAAATGCGTTAAAGTCAATAAAAAACTTCATGGATTTCCAGCCTACAAAAAAATTACATTGTTTTTATAATGAAGATTTAATTAGTTTTACGATGAAATCAACGACAGATTTCTTTATAAAATCAGTGAAATTTTTCTATGAATTCAATGAAATTTGTACAATTATAGAGACAATGGACCGAATGCATAGAATTAATGTTTGATGTTTTCGAATCTGAATCGATTCAGGTAGGTCTGCACTGAAAAACTCCTAAGGGGGTAAACGGGGGGTAAAGAGGGTTTGGGTGTTTTAAAACCTTGATTTTCACCATTAATACTAATAATTAGGAGGCTGAAAAGATTCATTCGGAAGTTTTCAGGGTTGCTGATCACGAATCTGGTATCAGAATTTCAAAATTTAAAACGGAAGGTCCTGTAAGGATAACGAAAATATCCTTTTTCCCGTTTTCCCGGGGAAAATTGGAATTAACTTATACAAAAAAACTTTAACCCGGCGACGACGGGTATCCAAGCTAGTCGTTTAATAAAAATAATGAATTTTTGTCATAGGTTTCAAGAACACACTACAATGGCTCCAAGTCACACCTAAATTTTCATAGCCTATTAATTTTTGCACAGAAATATGGAATTATTTTTCTAAGTGTACATCATTTTAATAAAAATATTCTCAAAAAAAAGGAACTTCACCCCTGTATGAGTATTCAACCCCATTCACATAATTATTTCCTGTAAAATGTCTTCTTAGATTTATTATCGAGGTCATGGAATTGTTGTTTTCCTTATCACTTTTCACTTGTATTCCTTCTACTCCTATTTATGTTTATTTCCCATGAGTTTTTTCCCCCTATATAATAAGAAAAGTTAAGTACAGAAAAAGTATATCGGCACCATGCAAATATTTTTAATATAGTTCTTCCTCTTATAATATGCAATTTCAATTTCTATCTTCCAGATACATACCAGAAAATTCAAAGTCGACGTAAATGCGGAAGTTATAGAGAAGCTCTGAAAAGCATAATTTGTTTTCTATGCAACGAATAAGAACCAAATGTGTCGTAACAGTGAAAATATAAAAAAAAGACTTTTTTGAACGAGATTTTAAAATGACAAGTTTTAATATTCATAGAATTCGGTTCATGCTGGAATTCTATTTGATTTGACTCTTGAATATTTGGATTTGTTTTGCTGTTGGTTAACAGGTGCACTGCACATTGCAACAATTTCGATCACTCTTCTTCCATCTATACTCGCTTTTTGAGGAAACACTTCTATTCTGCTTTCAGGCAGATTAAAAAAATATTATTGTCTACTTTCAGGCGTTTCAGAAAGTATCTTTCATAATATCGAATTACGGTCGCTTCGATCGTCGTTTCACCGATTGAACTCAAATTTATGCTTTTGTACTTTGAGGGAAAATTATCAAATTTGCTGCAAATCATGTTCAAAATGGTCAACTCTGCGTTTGTATTACATTGATATTTCCTTCATGACGTTAACATAGCTATCACGATTGGTTTAAGGCTCCGTTTACATTTGACACTTTATTCCGCGAATTTTATTCCGTGACACTAATAACGAAAACACAATGGCGCGTCAACGCGTTCGTAAGCTTTGACATTTCAGCGCACCAAGCACGCTTTGACAATTGAACGCTTTGAAGCGTCAGTACTAAAACCTAATAACGCTTCGTAAGAACTACATGCTTCACTATTTTTATTTCAAATAAAATGGAAATAAAGAGTTTATGTGAATTAAAAAGCATTTGGAAGACATAGAATTTGTTGCAGGAGTAGCACACAAAGCACATAAATTAAAAACATTAATTGATGATGGTGAATTCAAGAAATAAATATTGAAAGAGATACGGACAACTTCTTTCTAAAATAAGTGATTTAAATAAAAGTGAGGATGACCCTTAGCATCTTTTAAAGTCACTAGAATAATCGGCGAATATATTTGAATTAATTTTACTTTATTTTTTGTCTTGTTATTCCGCATTTTCACACAATTTCGATTTTGGATTGCATTAATATTATTTATTTTTCTCTTTTTTAATTAATCGTTCCATAAATGCATCATTTGACCCACCATTTTCCAAAAATCACTCACAATACGCAATTTTCATTCAAATTTCAAAGCGCCAACGCGTCTGAAAGTAGAAAGTAGGTCTACTCCAAGCGTCAGGGCGCTTCGAAGCGTCAAGGCGAAGCGCCATTATAAATCATTCCATAGTAAGCCACGGATTTTACTTTTGAAGCGTCGAAATGTCAAAGCTTACGCACGCCTTGACGCGTCATTGTGTTTTCGCTATTAATTCAAGTCTCACAGCTGTTTATATTTCGTCGCTAGATTCCAGAAGTTTATTTCTGAAACAAATCTCGAGAATAAATCACCACAATAAAATTCGCACGCGTTTCGGAATCGAAATTTTGGAATAAATTTGAAGAATAAAATTCAACGCGGAATTTTTTAAAGTTTGTGCACACCTTCAAAACTAACATTGCACACCTTACGGAAAAAATATACTGCCCAAAGTTGACACCAAAGAACTAAATTGAATAAATTCAAAAGTAAAAGCTTGGCGTACTTTTTGAATTTCTTTGGAAAAAGCAATTTATTTAATGCCAATTTTAACCACTTTACGAATTTATTCCGCAATTTTATTCTGAATTTTTTTTCCGAATCTCGTGAACTTTATTCAAATCCCACTTGATTTTTTCATAGAAAATTCCCATAATGATTCACGTAATTAATTCTGACTAAAATTCGTAGAAAAATTCAAGAAAAAAGCTACACCTGCGGGGCCTGAAACCTTTGCACAATAGATTCAATCAAAATATTGTATGAAGGAGGCGATAAAGTAAGGGGACAAAGTTTACTCAAGAAAAAAAGGTCTTAAAATTTTCGTCGGAAAAATCTTCCAAAGCGACAAATTTTAATGCCCGGTCCAAGCGCGGTTAAACATTTCTCCTTCATTGCGTTCAAGGTTTAAACACTTTCAAATCTTTTTTTTTTTACTTGGCAAAAAAGAACCACAAAACAACGATTACATCGTTTAAAACTATCTAATAAATAATTCAAGAAAGTTAAATGACCGTCGATTAAGTGTTGAATTACGATCACGCAACGTAACGATCCAAATAAAACATTTTATTTCCAGACAACCCCAACGGTTTTATTTGAATAGAAAATATCCAAAAACCATCATTTCAGATAATTATTCTTCGCGAAAGCTAAATTTATTGCCTTTTGCTTTGGTCTTCTCATAGATTACATCCTGCAGGCCTAATAATATCCATTTGAATATATACATATTTTTTGTGTAGAAAAGTAGTTGAACAAAGAATGGTCAATAAGATGGAAGTTTATCGAAGTAGGTATAAAAGTTTTCTATCATATGGTTAAGGGAGAAATATTGAGGAAATTTCTAAGAAAGTATTACCGTTTTAGCTAAATTGCAATGGTTTTGTTTAAAAATAGAATTTTATATCAAAATGTTGCTGAAAATGCAATGTTTTCAGCAAAAAAAAAATCTTCGGATCACATTTTATTACTAGTATTTGTTTGAACATACACTATGATAATCAAAACACGAGCTGCTCGAGTTATCTCGGGTATATAAAGCTCTACCACCTGCTCGAGTTAATTCGAGTGCCCTGACTGCTTGGACCACAATTTTGCGACTGAAAACTTGCAGTGAGAGCGCAACGAAATATTTAATCTATTTTAATTCAAATAAAGCTCAATAGCAAAAAAATACAAAAATTGCGATTTTCCTAGAAAGTTCCACAACTTAGAAACGGTAACTCAGTACCAGAGTGAACAACCGAAAGAAAAACAATTTTCTTTATTTTATGTTGCGTATTTATCCTAATAAGACGATATGGTAGTATCCGAATGGGGCCATAAACTTGCAATGTTTGCACAAAACTGAAAATCAATTAATAAATTCCGCCGGCATTCTTCCATCGAACAAAATAAATTCTGAACATATTTCATTTAAACAACAAAGGTCCCAAGTGGACAACTATATCAGACATTTATTTCAATATTGAACTGGAATAACAACAAAAGCCACTGTGGTAACAACAACAACTATATACCAACGAGGACGAAAAGTAAAGATCCTATCTAACCTTCATCCCAATAAAGATCTAATACTATTCCACTTTTAGTTAAATGTAGATTCACTTCACTTATCGCCAATAGCATTTTATCATGAAGAAGGAGGCCACTGCCTTCCAGTAGTCTTGTGAATATTTCAAAGGAGTCCGAATGTGTTTAGTTTCCTGTCGAAAAAATCGTTTATCAACATTTCGGTTTGATACATTTTCTTCGTTATATAGTAAGGACTTCTCATATAAATTGTTTATCTGTACTGGACGAAGTGAAAGTCTCAAGGAGCCTCGTCGTGGAGTATCCCATATCCCGAGGAGTAAACTACCAGAGATCGGTAAAAAATGAGCAAAAGGATAAAGGACGAAAAAGAATCGAAAAACGATTTTTAGTTTTGTGCTTTCGAATAGTAATATTTCAAATCTAAGGGGTAGCCAGTTACAGTTTTCGATCAGTTCATTTCCTTCGCTGGTCTAAAGGCTAACCGTAATGGCACTTTAGTTTATCGCTCACATTTTAGTAGTGCCAAAGGACAGCATCTAAACTATCTGTAGAAATTGCGTCTACATAGACATAAATTATATTAAGTTACAACTTCTATACACGATTAGAATTTTCATGAAGTCAAAAGGAGAGTTGAAACGATTGTGCATGTTTTGGGGAAATTTTATGTTTACCAATATTATAAAAATCTAGGCTTTCAGAAAATATCCAATATACCAGTTCTAGTTGACTTCCGTAATGTGAAGGATATCTTAAAATCTGTAGCGGAATGGATATCAGTAGAGCTATTGTACATGAAAGAAAAGTTCTATGCCTGGCGAAGAAAATGATTTGTTTGTTCTATTTCTTCCCTTCAGGGCTTCTTTTTTCGAAAATATTACCCAAAATTTCAAATAACCGACCGAGTGATTTTCAGTTAAAGGGTTTGAAAGCGGCAAGTGTTTATCCAAAAAACACGTCACGATAATTTTCATATTCTCAACTCTCCCCTCCATCTTACCAGAATCACACTTCTTAAAGAGACTTTATACCACCCTTTTAAAGCTTTAAAATAGTATTATGAGATTTCATACCACCCTCTTAAAGCTTTGAATAGCTTTCCAAAGCTCTAAATTACTTCCCAAAGCTCTAGTTGGCCAACTCAAAAACTACTCGACCGATTAGCTCAACATTTTCTCTCATATATGGTGATAAAACACGTATTTATCCTATAGGACCGAGAACTTTTCGTACTGAAAAGTTTTTTTGGGAAAACCGCCAGGCAAAGTTTGAAGAAAAAATCTATGAGTGAAAATTTTCTCAGTGTGTGGTAGATAAAACTACTTAAAATATACCAAGCGAGTTTTCTCCCCTAATAGTGTCAGGGATCCCTGTTGGACAAATGTTCCGAAGATGGTCTGATATCGAAATACTATCCGATAAAGGCATCCTACTAGAGGATTCAATTTACATCAAATCGTTTTTCTATGCAAAGAGTATCAACTACTCTGTAACTTTTTAAACTATAGGACAGAACGAGGCCAAGTTAGGAGATTGAACCACGAAAAACTATACCTTCTGGGGCCACCATAATCAAAGAATCGCTTTTGCAAACAAGAATATAGGCTGCTGCTGGACTTCAAGCGTATTTTTAGTTTAGATGGTTGGCAACGACTCGATTGTGGCAAGAGCCTCAAAGTACTCCACTTTTTGGGATCAAAAATTGCTTTGGTCGGGGTCAGAGAAATTTATCGCTTTCGAAGGGATGAATTGATATCGCACGTTCTATCCAAGTACTTTTGGTGTATATTATTTTCTTTCGTTACCGATAGGTCTGTTTTTACGACCCGCCTGTCTATCAATGATTTACGCTTCAATAGTGTATGGAAACCTTATCAGCCCCATCCCTTATTTATTCTCCATATTTTTGTACATATGCATATATATAGTGAAAACTCCACACATTTCTATTATCGTAGATTCGGTTATACTTGTATTTTGTCTATGAGTGTATTTTGTGTACCCGAAAAACCGAAAACCATCGAGATCAATTTTCATTTAACAGCAAATGTTTGACATTATTGCATAAATTTTCCCAACAGTAAATTCTATTTTTTTTTATATTTATTTGTTAGCTATTTGTCAGCTCAATTCGTGATGCATGGCGAGGAAAATGTTTTTGACACCAAATGGGGTAATTTTCTGCTTTTTATCACTATTCGAAATACTCGTAGTTTATTAGTATCTCTCGTTAAAAATATTGTGCTCAATTATCTGTGTTATTATCGAACTTCAAATTATACTTTTTTTTGCTGAATATTTGGGAGCTATTCACTGGATATGATGCATTTAACGATTTTAAAAAATTTAAAGACATAACAATTTCATGCTTCACTTTTGGAAATTTAATAACTGAGTGCGATTTGCCAATCACGTTCCAACATAATTAAGATGATCATATTTATTTTGTATCAGTGCTTGATATAACGAGAGTGGAGGATGAAAGGAAGCATGACATTTCAACAAACATTTAAAGTTTACCATTTCATCTTATCGTCGTTATATAATTGAAAAGTTTACTTAAATAAACAAACAAAAAGATTCCTTTAAAAAACAAAACAAAATATGACTTGTAGAAATCAACAAATTAAATACTGACAAAAAATTACTAAAAAAGCGCCGCAGGGACATTTTTATTAAAAAAAACACGGCGAGATGATTCTAGCTTCTCACGCTTTTATAAAAAAATATTTCAAATATCTATAAATAACCATAAGAAAAACTACAATTGCCAAGATGCAAACAACAAATACTCTATATGAGGGTAGATAAATTTTTTTATGAAAAAAATCCATTTGTGTGGAAGAGAAGAAAGGATGGGTCCGATTAAATTTTGAATGTATGGATCATATTTTTAACACATAAATTTTTCGATACTACCCAAGGAGCATTTTTCGGTTGGGAAGTAGTCCTATGGCACTACTGTATGTATAGATAAGTTATGTAAAATCATATTCTAAACACATTTTATTTTTATAATTTTTATACGTCTCACCGTTTTCGAGAAAATTGTGAAAAACTGTTTCTTTTGTCTGGGGAAGGCGAAAGGAATGGTCCGATTTTGCCCGTTCAAGAACTTAGCCTTGTTATTTACAAGAAATGCATATGCCTTTATATCAATCCTTTCGGAAGTTATGGTGTTTACGGACAAATAGACAGACGGGCGGACATGAGGAAATTAAAATCTTTTGTCATTCCAACTAGGGATGTCAAAATTTTGAAAAAAACCAGTTTTCGGTTAAACCGGTTTTTAAGACTTCGGTTTAAACCGGGCCGGTTTAACCGGGTCCAAAAAACCGGTTATTAAACCACCGAAAAACCGTTTTGTTCAAATTGGGTAGGTTAGGCCTTAGACACAACAAATACACTATAATACAAACAAAAGACGTGAAATGCCATATAATCCATTAAGAGACCATAAATGGCACAATATAATATTGTATTTGGTCTAGAGTGGCTAAAAAAAAGTGTTTCTAACAAATCAGTTGCACGAAAATTGGTTTAAAATTATTTTTCCATACAAAAAAGAATGATCGGTTTTTTAAACGGTTTTTAGCTTTTAAAAAAAACACCGGGTATAACCGTGCCAAAAAAAACACCGAAAAAAACCGGTTAACCGAAGCAAAAACATCGGGTAACCGGCTTAACCGGTTCTTTTTTGACATCCCTAATTCCAACACCCTTCTTGTGCCCACGATTGATTCGATGTGTTACAAAACTCCTTTATGATACATAGTGTATAAAAATGCGCCGCGGGCGAAAACTTTTTCGCCGTAAGTAATAGAATTCTTCGCAGCCTGGGAAAATTATGATTTACTGCAACCGCCAGCCGAAATATATTTAGTGATCGGTTTTCTGGTTATCAATAATTGTAACCCAACAATCCGGGAAAAAGTTTAGTTTCCACGACACCGCCACAACATAAATGATTCCGAAACTAGCACAGCTAATCAGTGCTGGACTATGGGCAGAGAACAAATAATCTAGAGAATAAACTTTTAGAACAAATTTTTAGAGAAAATTTTTCCACTGTGAGATGAAGCAAGAGGATCCAATGTAACATGGAAAAAATTATCCATTCGATTCCTCCATCTCATTGAATAGATACGACGAAAATGATTAGAAAATGTTCTCTCTGCTTCGTGCTCCCTAGTCTAAAAGTAATTAACTTTTAGGCCATAGCTAGTGAATGATAGGGACATTTTTCCCCCCTTCGAAGGGGAAATTTGTCAAAAATTTGTTCGGCAGAGTTTTTTCTATATATTCCTTATTCTATGCTACCAGTAAAAATAGTAGCTAAGTAAGCTCCTCCAGGTGAAGGTGAAATGCTGCTAAACTAGAAGTTAGACTCCATTGGTGTCTCCTTATTCCAATGATGCGAAACGTCAATTCAATATCTGCTGGATAAATTTTGAGAAATTCAATAAACCAAAAATACACCATCGTACTATCCAAACCCGCCTCCTTTATGGGCAGTTTCTATTGTTTTTTTTCAATTGTTTTTAAAAACGATAAAACTTTTAGTTTTGTGCGTAATTGTTTTTTAAATATTTTTTCCAACTTTCTCGAGTATGTCTACCGTAAAAAAAACCAAAAAAAAAACATTATATGGGAAAACCTATGCTCAATATATCACATAATCAATTTGTAAACGATCTGAAAAAAACGAATCCAAAAATAACCCAACCGGAAATACTTGATCCAGATTTTTTCCCCTTTTCATAAATTGAATTGAAATATGTGCGTATATCGGCTATATTTAAATTTATGATGAAAAACTTGAAAATGGGGTAAAAAATGAAGGGTGCCACCGCGGAAATCAATGCATTTACAACATTATTTTTATCCCACGATTGAAAGCATTTTTCCGCGGACTACACATTTTCTCCATGAACACACTTGGATGTGGTGGTGGCCTCACCCCTTTTTAAATGTAAATCTCTTTGGAAAAATCTATTAAAATGGAATTATGGGTACATAGAAACAAAATTTCATCATTCGGCCTTCCATCATTCAACACATGCGTTTTACAGAGATTCCTGTAGAACGATAGGAATTTAATAACTAAAAATTCATACGCAATGATAATAAAAATCAATAAACTTGAGGACGGGTTACAAAGCTTCTATCTAGAGTGAAACTTCTATTGTTTGATCACAAAAAAAAAATCTTGAGCAAAATTTGTTTGATTTAAAATTGATTATTTGAGAATTGAATCTCTGGGAATGAATCTAATTATACATTTTTAATTAATATCCCAGCTCGAAATCCAAACAATTTCATTCATAAATGGGATGAGTAACTCTGGAGGATGTGATGGCCAAACGATAGTCGAAATTGAAAAAAAGGGATAAACGATTTTGTGGTCTTCGGGATCCATTCTATAAACTACACTCCAGCATGCGGAAGAATTCTCCCCAGCGATTTTAGACCCAATCAAGTTATCCATATATAGCCAAAGTGCTTTTCAATAAAGAATTGTATCGCTAAGGGAGACATTTTAATAAAAATCAATTTTTTTCGCTCGTCGGGAAAAAAATGTTCTCAAACGCCGAGATATGTGATCGAATACTCGATATTTTTGATGAAATATGGTATAGTGTGTGAATGACATCAATATATCAAGGCTACATGTACGTTTTGATTTTTTTATGGTAAAGACAACATTTTTCTATATTTCCCAAGTAGCAAAACAAATAAACGACTAAAAATTCGGGGAAATTTTTTTTATCAAATTGCATCGTTTTGAAAATTTTAAGAAATTGAAAATCTGTTTTTAGGGGCTGTCCATAAAATACGCTAACATTTAGATAGGAGGGTGGTCTAAGTACACGGAGAGAAATAATAGGACAAATTCCTACAAAAATAAGGAATATACGAGATAGTGAAATTTTTTGGTAATGACTCCCAAACAAAAGGAAATTCGTGACAAAAAATTGGAATTTTCCCCAAAATTATAGGAATAATTCCCTATTTTCATTGAATCGTTGCAAAAGAGTTCACTCTCTCGCATATTCCTTTTTGAATTCCTCTCCGTATATAAAATTCCATACTAAAGTTCACGAAAGCGTAACGGAAAGAAGGGACATGAATTAGCGTGACATTTTTATACCCGTATGGTGAAACCAAATGGTATACTAACTTTGCCTTACCGTTTGTAACGCCAAGACCCCGTCATCACTAATTACACCAGTGTGTTTAGAATGATAAAAAAAATTGAATTTTGCATGTCCGTCCGTCCGTCTGTCTGTCTGTCCGTCCGTCCGTCCGTCCGTCTGTCTGTCCGTTAGTCTGTCCGTCCGTCTGTCTGTGGCGCGGATTGCGGGCGCACGGATTGAGCTAGAGACTTGAAATTTTGCGCAGACTCGTTTTTCGTTAAATGCGAGGCTAAGTTCGTTAATGGGCAAAAATGGACCATTAGGGGAGGTACCCCCCATACGAACGAAAACGTTTTTTGTGAATATCTCAAAAACGGTGAATTTTATCAAAAAAGTGCAAGAACAAAAGTTATTTAGAATATGATTCTACATAAAACTCCCATACATGAAAATCCGATTGGAATAAATTTTAAAAAATCTTATTGGAAAGTTTGACTTCAAAGTGAACTGTTCGAATTTTGATACGAATATCACCATACGGGTCTCCAATGATTGCCAGATTGGCAACTATAGCTTTTGTTATGTTTTTGTTTATATTTAAATTTCTGCATGTGTTAAAACACATTCTTCAATATTAATAAGCGCCCCTAAAAGTTTCGCCCAAATCGATTCATTTGTTTTCGAGCGAGTTAAAGTCGAACAAACAGCCAGATGACAGAAAGAGTGATTTGAAGGACCTTTAAATAATAAGATTTTTTTGAATAACTAAGTTTCTGAGTCGTCAAAGTTTTTTGACTACCGGTTCATTATTATAGAAGACAGGGGGAAGGAATGAGCAAAAGTATAGTGGAAAATTACATACAAAATCTTAGTAGAAAAATCTTTGAAAAACATATACAAAATATTTTCCCACTATTTGCTATTTGGGAGTGAATTTCGCTTAGAAAATCCTTTCCCACTATTGATAAACACAGTCATATGTATATTCATGTTTATATCCCCAAGCAGTTGTTCATCCGTTGCATCATCATCCCCGAAAAACCTGCAAGTGGGGATGGTAAATTTATTCGTTTATACCACACACCATTCAATTTGTTTTTCAAGTTCAGCGGGTTTTGGGTGTTAAATCCTCTGAAAAATCATTTTCAGTGTCCGCATGATTGAACTCCAACGGATTGGAACCGGAGAGACGATGCTTTTAACATAAGCTCAATATTTTCGGTATACGCCATCATGTCAAGCAACAACAATTCCCTGCATCTTCCCACAGGCGGTTGTGGCAAATTTTCCGGGCGTTGGATGAATGGATAACGGCATCTTACATGCGATTGATGGTGAACATTTTCCATCTATATCAGTTTACTCCTTTCGCACAGCAGTCGTCTTAACTAAGTGATAAAGGTGGGCCTGGCCTTGGGGAAAAATGAAAATCTTGCAAGAAATGTGAAAATATCGAAAAAAAAACCAAGCGTGAGAAGATTGCTATAAATATTTACGCCTAACATTGGCATAACCGAGATGTGGCAGGATGGCGAAGGACAGAGGGAGGCACTTACGACATACATTCATTTGAAAATTTACATACAGACAAACAACCAACTACAATATAAGACGAGTTTCATGTTGGTGGGTAGTGGCCTATTTCTGAGCGGTTATTTTTGTTTTAGCAATGCAAAAATAGAAAAAAGAATTTTTTCTTGCCGAGATAAAGAACAGATACCAAATTTGAAGTTAACACATGAAGAGAAAAATTTTACGTTTCGTGATTAACCAACAATGAGCATAGTGAAATTAACTACGTGCGTGATTAAATTAACTATGCAGCGTGATTAAATCAACTAATGACTCACTGTTGATTAAAACTTTTTTTAGATATCACGGAAATTTTTGATTTTAACGCATCAGTAATTGATTTGAATACGGATTCGTGATACATTGATCACGAACGTGTTAAATAGTGAAATCATGTTTCATACCACTGTCCATGCAACAATCTTAAACTTCATTGAAAAATTTACATAAAATCAAAAAAATATATACAGTGGAACCTCTTAATTGGGACACTCTAAAATCGGGACACCCTCTAAGCCCTCCCTCGCATTTTCCATAGACAACTGCCTCTGTAATCGGGACACCTCACAATTGGGACAGGAATTCGCGGTCCCGTCGGTGTCCCGATTAGGGAGGTTTTACTGTATATATAGTTTTTTTTACAAAAACCATAGTTTTTGTTTTCCAAAAAGATCTATCTGAAAAGGATCTTTACTTTTTTAATCCCCAATCATCTTTTGTAGAAGGGGGAAGGGTAACTTTATTTAAAATAAAAGCATAATTTGCCTAAAAAAGATTATTTAATTTTTTGTAGATTATGAAAAAAATCATAGAAACTTAAAACCTAAAATACGATTTATAATTTTATGATAAGTATTTATTAAAATAGTTCCTTAACCTTCACTCTTTGGATTGAAAAACTGTTTGAAAAACAGCCACAAAAAATTCAATAGAAAATTAACGGATTGACCAATTGATGGTATTTGTTTTACACACAATTTGAAAAATTTCATGGAAATCGGTCTACTCTGACTTTATAGTTACAATGCTTTAAAAATAATTAAAAAAGAAACTATAAATCCGATTTTTTTTTAATTTAGTAGAATTTTGTAGTTAATGGTTTTGCTGGCTTCTAGCATAGATCTTCAAGAGTTTTCTGTAAAATTTCATCACAGCCGGTTGAGTAGTTTTTGAGTTAGACCTTATCAAAGGGAGTAAGGTAAGGCTTGTTAGGTAGATTTCAATGAAATAATGCATTGCTACTTCCCGAAGGCCTTTTTTTGGTTAAAAAATTTCACCTCATTTTAGTTCTGTCTGCTCTACACCAAAATGTTTCGAATAAATTCACATTCGCTCTATGTACAAAAGTTCAAACACACTCTGCATGCTGAAATGTATCGAATTGAAGATTTTCTATGGAAATACTGATTATGATTAGTCCTAAACTTCACTAATCATACTAATATATAAAAATGAGTTGGTGTCTGTCTGTCTGTTCCTCTTTCACGCAAAAACGACTAAACCGATTGACTTGAAATTTGCCATGAGTGTCTGTGGTAGTTCTGGTTCCAACATAGGCATACGGAAAAATAGCGCGAGGGGTTGGAGGAGTAAGGGGAGGGGGTAAAGTGATCTCGAAACTTAGCTTTTCCTCTATGTTACCCTTTCGCGGGGAAACTACCGAGCCGATTGGCCTGAAGGTTAGGTCCAACATAGGCCATAAAAAAAATTTGAAAAAACTTAACCCGGCAACGACGGGTATGCAAGCTAGTAAATAATAATTTTGAATTATTAAATGTATCTTATTGATTTCTTTATTCTTTTGGCATATATACCATTCACCCAACCTGATCAGAAAAATATTAGCCAAATTGAAGCCTACTGACTTGAGATAGCCCTACTCTTTTTGGCAGGGTCTAACTCCAAATCTTCTTGGCCGATCACGCTGAAATTTTACAGCATAACTCTTGAGAATCTATACTACAAGCAAAATACTCTGATCGCTTTGATAATATTTATTGAAGTGATATAAAAATCATTTGGGTTTGACTAAATTCGCAGTAACCTAACAGGTAACGATGGACTATTATTCCCCTATTACAATAATAATCTAGAATTAAAGTTCTAGAAGCCTGAAAAATTCTATTGTTTTTTGATTGTCTTTGAAGCGTCGGAGTCCATGAAATTTTTGAAATTGTTGAAATTAAGTAGAGTCGGAGTCCATGAAATTTTTGAAATTGTATGTAAAATGGTTCATCGATACTATCAAAACAAAAACCTTTGGAATCAATCGATCCGTTGATTTTCTAATGAATTCTTTTATGACTGGGGTATATTATACTCCAATACACGGTTAACGGTAGTATTTTTTGAAGCATTATAACTAGAAGAGTCTGAGTTTACCGATTTTCATGGACTTTTTCAAATTCAGTGTAAACGATAGCATTCCTATTTTTTTTTTTTTTTTTGAATCGGCCCATCCGGTAACTTTTTATTGAAGTTTTAATGTGTCTGGGGTAAAATATACCACAGTCCACAGAGAGAAGGTTAATGATCAAAAATTACACATACCAATTTGATAAAAAATTAATTAAACCGGGAAACGAATTTATTGTTTTATAACCCTTCTAATTAGTTAATCACCTCTTGAATGCAGCCCAAGGATTTCTTTTAATTTAGCGTCGCTTGTAATGAAACTGAGAAATTTATTATTCCTAGATCTGCCTTTTTCCGAACTTTTACCTGCAAATTGGAATCATACCCCACCCTGTTTTCAAGTATAAAACAAGAGAAATCTCAAACTCTGCAGTTAGTCCTTAGTTCACCGTCGCCGTAAGCACGTACTGACGGGGTTTTCTAAAATGTTTTTATTAAAATTTAGTTTTTATTTCACATTCCTTCTATTAACTACCAAAGTATCGTCCAATTCCGTAAATTTAAAATATCAAGTTTTGTCATTAAACACAAAATCTGCGAAATGTGGTCCTGGTTTCGATTGTGTTCCGTATTATCTTTGTCAGAACAAAACAATAGTAAGCGATGGTACCGGAATTATCGATGCCCGATTTGGAGAAGAAACGCACAAAGAGTGCATTAACTTTCTAGAAATTTGCTGTTCACTGGACGAGATTTCCGAAGAAACGAGAGAGGTTCCAGGACCTGCTGTAGAAGGATGTGGCTTCAGGAATGTCGATGGCGTGGGATTTCGCATAACGGATAATAGGCCTCAGGAAACGCAGTACGGAGAATTCCCGTGGATGATTGCCATCTTGCGGGAGGAGGAAATCGAACAAAAATTAGCGAAAGTTTACCAATGCGGAGGTTCTTTGATTCATCCATCTGTAGTCCTAACGGCAGCCCATTGTGTAGCTGGGATTCTGGATAAGAAAATCAAAGCCCGAGCTGGAGAATGGGACACTCAGACAAAGCTCGAATTGTATCCCACACAGGATCGTGACGTCGTCGATATTATAATCCATGAAAAATATTACAAAGGTGGACTCTTCAACGATATCGCACTTTTGATCCTCAATTCCCCAATGGAGTTAACAGAAAATGTAAATACCATCTGTTTACCACCTGCGAACTTCAATTTTGACCACATTCGGTGTTTGGCAACTGGGTGGGGAAAGAACGCCTTCGGAAGGAAAGGGCAGTACCAGACGATCTTGAAAAAAGTAGATCTTCCCGTCATTCCTGCGAACAAATGTGAGAAGAAACTGCGATTGACGAGGCTAGGGAGATATTTCAGACTCCATCAGTCGTTTATTTGTGCTGGCGGCGAACCTGGAAGGGACACCTGCAAGGGCGATGGAGGATCTCCGTTAGTTTGTCCAATTCCAGGCTCCAGGAATCTGTATTATCAAGCAGGACTCGTGGCTTGGGGAATTGGTTGCGGTGAAAATAAAATGCCTGGGGTTTATGCAAACATCGCACTAGCTCGGAACTGGATTGACAAAATATTTGGTGATCGACTTTTGGATTCTTCTTATTATAGCCTCAATTTGTAAACATTTTTTGTTCCCTTAGGGTCCATTTTAAATTTTTTAAACGAAATAAAGAAATGCTTTTGAAAGAATAGTAGTTTCATTTAAATATTTTAAACGTCTGGAGAATTTATGCCGGTGAAATTCACAAAAAATCGTTGAATTTCTATTACCTTACTTTCATTTTAATTTCTTGGTCGATTCGATCCGTTTCACAAAAGCACTCGGTATGTCTGTTTATAACTTCCATTAAGTTAACCGTGAATTTCAAACTTGCAACTATTCCAGGATTTAGTATTAATGGTTAATTATTTGACGTGGACCCAATTTTGTTGCCCGTGCCGTTTTACAAGAAATAGGATTTCAAGTGGGTTTCCCGTGCCGTTTTACAAGAAATAAGATTTCAAGTGGGTTTCCCGTGCCGTTTTACAAGAAATAGGATTTCACCGAATCAAAAAACTGCATTTAGAGCAATCGTACCAATATACTATAATTACTATTAGTGAAAACAAAACGTCCGAAGTTCTATATATAAACAAACATCGTGTAAAAAGAGAATTGGGTGTATACCCTTTTTAAAATATCAACTTTAAACGCTACAAAATTCCATTATTTTGCTTTAATTTGAATTTGTTCGAATTTCTGATACGGTAACACTTGTTAGAAAAGATAAGAGAAGCTATAATTGCCAGGGGCCATTCGTCAAGTACTCTAAATTAGGGATGGGTATCGACCAACAACTAATCGATTAATGGAATCGATTATTATTTTATCTGGATTAATCGATATGTCGATTAATTGAGGACTAAAAAATCGATTAATCGATTAATCGATTTTTTCAAAAAGGTAGGAATATAGTGGGCACAATGAAAACAATGAAACAAATAAGTAAAAATGTATTCAGAAGAAGTCAGAAAAAAATACTAAACAAAGAAATAATAATTAATTCCAATACTTGTTATCAATGTCCTTGAGGAATATAAGTGTATTGGCCATGTCGGCGGTCAGCCGGCTTCTCTGTTCCCTCATAATTTGGCCAGCTTCAGAAAAAAGCCTTTCTGAAGGAACTGAGGTTGCTACCGCTGGCACATATGTTAAGGCGATCTTTGAAACTCTTGGGAAAGTATCAGCCATCTGCTTCCAATATAACACTGGATTTTTTTGAATTCTTTCCTGTGGTGCTCTTAAATTCAGGCCGAACTGGAACGGTTCAATCTTAGCGTACACGATTGTTTGTACTCTGTCGCTCCCCACACACTGTGCTGATACACGATTTTGGTGGATTGTACGCTCTAAATCACGTCGTGTACCATCTGCGTGTATGGCGTACATTAATGAAAGAAAATACATCTACAAAAAATGTATTTTTTTTGTGTCTTCATATCTGAAATCTCAGTGAACAAAAAGTGTAATAATCGTTACAAAATAATCGATTACCCGATTAGTCATACCGTACTGTAATCGATTAAAAAAAATCGATTATTCAACAAAATAATCGATTACTTCGATTAATCGATACCCATCCCTACTCTAAATACTCTATTTTTGTAGGAGAGGGTGAAAGGAGTGGTCCGATTGGATTTTGATGTATGGAACGGTTATGTAAAATAATATTCTAAACAGAATTTACCTTAATAAATTTTTCAATAAACTCACCGTTTTCGAGAAAATTGTGAAAAACTTTTTCGTTTGTATAGGGGAGGTGGGAAGGAATAGTCCAATTATTTTCGTTCAAGAACTTAGCCTAGCCATTTGCGAGAATCGTAACTATACAAAATTGCAAGTCTCTAGCTCAATCGATTCAAAAATTATGGTGTTCACGGACAGACAGACGGACGGACCTGCTGAATTCAAAATCTTTTGTCGTCCCTAACACCCTGGGCATCAATCTTGTATTGCGACGCGTCTGCATAAATGCGTCTCACAACACAAAAGTCGATCATGTAGCTCGACGCGTCGAACAAACTTCGACATAAACCTTACGACGATAAAGATTTAAAGATTTTGGCGCTAGCATCGATAAAGATTTTGGCGTTTACTTCGTTGTAAATAATTTCGTAAGAAGTGGTTTAAAACAATGCCAAAACCAAAGTAAATAACACCAAATTACATATACATTATATTGTATTATGACAACTAAATTATAGGGAACAGACAAACAAGCATCAGTTGGCGGCTCTTGTCAAATTTATGGGCGAAAATCCGTCACTTGCCACAGGTTCACTCCAAAAAAAATGCGATGGGGAAAACCAAGAAAAGGATTTTATGGGAAACTTTCACCGATGATTTAAATGCTTTCAGTGATTTCAGTACACTTCTAATTAGGCGTAAAATGATAGTTTTTTCTTGATTCGAATTATCCAAACCGAGGATATAAATTTCGATTGTCAGATATGTTGACGTTCAAGATGAAATAATGGAATGTGTACTTTATGCCATACACAAACTGAACTATTTTGATAATCAAACCCAATGTCCTCTAAATAATTTCTTTCGACACACTTGGCGTCGAGATATACGATTGCAATATTGAGTCGCGTCGATTTCTTCGCGTCGAACGAAAGACGCAGACGCGTCGCAATACAAGATTGATGCCCTGGGCATCAATCGTGTAACGAGACGCAGACACGAATTTGCGTCTTTCATTATGAAAAGCAATCGTGTATGGCGACGCGTCGTTGCATACTAGCGACGCGTCTTTTCGTTCAGCGATACAGTTCGAGGTGTCGCTCAGTGTCATTCCGTCTGTAATTTCACAATGGAGGAACCAAAGTAAATATAAGTTAAATTATAATAAATTTATATTATTTTAGGAAGGTAATGAATGAAAACCAGTGAGTAACCCTTTTAAGGTTCATGGATGAAAATAATGCCTTAGCGAGGGGCGCATTTGACACTGGTGCCTCCGGCAACAAAAAGAAAAAAAAACGTTTGTGGGAGGATTTGATTTTTATTCACTTCAAGCAAAGTCTATTAATTATACATTACGGTTTTGAGATGAGCTGGAACGGATAATTTAAGGAGCCGCTCCATTACCATGACTTTTTACCACGACAAAAAAATAGAGACACATTTATGTGAAGATACGTTGACGAGAAAGGGAGATAAGAATCAACTGCAAAAATTTGTCGGCAAATGCAAAAATAATTTCCCCTCATTTTTTATGGCGATTTTATGGCGATTTCTAATACAATCACACATTGTCCCTGTAAGTAAATAGCAAGCACGGACACATCCAAAGTGTTATTATAGCGTGATGTCATTTTAAAAGCTTTTTCTCCTTCGCATGCATAGTCAAAAGATTTGTTACCATGCCAATTTGAACATTATATTCATAGCATAAGGTTTGATATGATTGCTATAAAATTGTAAAACTGGAAGGGATAGCGTTTAACTTGTATTCAGTTATTCATATTTAGATCTACATATGTAAGTCTATCTTGCTCTAGTTTCCTGCATTTTTTTGTCATGGTAAAAAGTCATGGTAATGGAGCGAGCCCTTTATGTCCCTTTAGAACCTGCGAACAACTCGTAATTCACTTTTTTCTGGTGAACTTAACATAAAATTAATTTCAGCTAATCCAAACATTAGCTGAAATTAATTTTATGTTAAGTTGACGTCTCTGTAGCAAGATATTTGTAGTGAGCAAAACTGGTCCGTATTGTGCACTCGGAAAGCTTTATTTAGCATGACCTATAATTGATTTAAGAAATTCAATCCATTGAACGTTCAAACTTTTTAGTGTCACTATACAAGATTAGAAAAACGTGTCGCGTCGATGTCGCCGTCTCAGCTCAAAGACGGAGACGCGTCTCGTTATACGATTGATGCCCTGGTATAGTTCATTTTTGTGTCCGATGATTGGTTCAATGTGTTACAAACGGTATACTAAATCTGATATACTCCTATATGTATACTAAATCTAATATACTCCTATATGTACATTTTTTTTAGTTTAACAGCTTTAATTGAAAAAACTACCGAAACTTTCATTTGGCATTGTTTACAAACTTTAAGGCATTCGGTACGTCTCGATTTTAAAAATTCACGACTACATAAACACCTCGAGTGTAATCGAGTATTGTTCTCTATCAATTGACACCCAGCTAACCCGCCGTTAGTATCCCAGCTAACCCGCCGGCTAACCTTTTCAGGCACGCCCACGAAGATTTGCCTTGTAGTCTTGCTAAAAGAATATTTTTTTTAATTTTTAAAACAAAACATAATTGAAAGAAAACGCATATTAAATTTACATAGGTTCAATATAGATATATGTATTTACTATTAACTGAGAACATAAATTGTACACCATTAAAACTAAAAATTCATGAAATTCAGATTAAATATTATTCAATTAAAATTTGACATCAATGATAATTCAAAAAACAAAGCACAAATTGTGGTGTTGAATTCATTAATTACAAAGTTAGAAAACAACAAAAAAAAATTAAGAAAATAAAACTGAAGAGGATTAAAGAAAAATTATAAAAAGGCCAATAATTTTCAATCGGAGAAACTTAAATCGTACACCGTAAATCATATCATTACAATTTAATATATAACTAAAAAAAATGTTTGATTAAAAAGACAATTATTTAAGAATAATGACATAAAATCAGAATTATGTCTAAGCTTCGATTATATTATTTATAGTCATCTATATTTATGATAAGGAAGAAGAAGATAAGCAAAATTTTCAATCAGAATTATTCTCATAAAATATTGTACGTTACTGTTTACTAATTGAAATTAATTTAAAATTAGCATTAAATAATCTTATCCATTCAATTGAAATAATTGTAAAAAAAGAACAACGAAATTGATTTCTTGATACGAAATATAATATTCACTTTAAGTTTAATTTGATTCCATTGATTCTACTGAATTTACAATGTTTTCTATTATTTCTGTTTTTTTTTCTTTTAATTCAATTTTGTTTTAATTCATTTTTAATTTCTTTTTTTTCTCAAGGGTTTGTAATATTTTAATAAATCATAATTTAACAATTAAGCCATTTTAAAATTCAATTTGTTTATTATTTTAGATAAAGAATTTCGTTTTCTTTTTGAATTTCATTTGATTTCTATAATATTTTAATTTCATCATAATTAATTTGTTTCGGAAAGATGTTTAGTTTTCATTTGATGGCATGTGATGGATCTTCTTTGGACGATGATTTCTGCGGGCGGCCGACGCATTATACGGATGAGGATGTACACTAAAAAAATACATGGAAGAAAAATTATTTTTAAATACGTTCAATTTAAGTGTTATGAACATGTTAGCTACTTCTATTAGAGCGTGATGTTTAGTATTTATTAATGACAAATTTTATTAAATATCAGTTGGAAAAATAAATTTTTTTTACAACTAACATTTTTTTTTTATCAAATTCTATCTAAAAAGGAAAAGGAATTCAAACAAAATAGTAAATATATATTTTTAAACTTAAATTTCGAAAAAGCTCTACCATATATTATAATTTGCGATCATCAACGAAATTTCAAAATACCAACTACTAGCTTAGTTCAATCTTTAACAAAATTTGTGCCAAATTAACGAAAATTAACAAATATTAATTACAGCTCCCACAATCGATTGTAAATAAAATGTTTTTTAACGAAAAAACCGTACGGAAACGACTCGGTTTTTTACTACACATTTCTTTATCCTTGTCTATTTGAACTCCTGTAACATTTTAGCTAGGCATTTTCGGTATTTTTTTGTAGACATTTGATGAAAATAAAACGTTTTCTCAAAAATTTTGAAATATGGAAATTCTTTGCCTGAATTCTAAATACTGTACGAAATATTACATTGATCATACATTAACGGAGGTAATTAAATGAAAACGTTTTTCTTTTGTAGTTAGATTTCGTTATTTTTTTTCAAAATAATTTTTCAACGCTGCAATCTGTAATTTGCTTTATTTCGTTGACATTTACAGCTCTCAATTGTTGAGAAAACAACCAAAAACCGTTGAAAATCATTACATTTATCTTTGTGTACAATTTTCTCACTTATTTTATTTCTTACGAAAATATGATGAAATTAGATAATTTGACTTTTATCTAGTTTTAATGTTTAAAAGAGAAAAAGCTGATTAAACAAAAGTAATTATATGTTAGTGAGTGGTTGAATAACTTGCAAACGGATATAATTTTACGGAAATTTAATTGTTCTGAGTGCTTAAAAGGTAAAAACATATTTGTCGTTTTCGATCACGTTTCTCGATTTTTTTTCTCAAAGGTGACCTAACGTACCGCTCTTAGGAGCTCTTTTACTTTCTTGTACTAATTTTTGCTATTATTGAATCTTAGTTCCAATTGCAGTTTTTTAATGGGGTCAAACTTATTAGACTTTTTAAATGCAATACTTTTAATCTCAAGTGATACATCTGTAAAAATTCACCTGCGGCATTATTTGTTTTTAGTTTTAGTACCAATATTACTAATTCCTTTCTTCTAAGAAATCATTGGTACGCACTTGCTCGTAATGTAGCCGCACCTAAATGTAGCCGCACCTAAATAGCCTCGAATTCCTGAATAACTCATTTTTATTCTGTCCCCTT
The DNA here is from genome assembly GCA_964034945.1 of Chrysopilus asiliformis. Taxonomy (NCBI): domain Eukaryota; kingdom Metazoa; phylum Arthropoda; class Insecta; order Diptera; family Rhagionidae; genus Chrysopilus; species Chrysopilus asiliformis. The sequence continues at coordinate 82,244,624 of OZ035962.1, forward strand.
CAGATTTGACTTATCTAGGTTTGACTGTAAAAGTGTTTGGAACATGAGGACCCTCGGGATTTTTATTGCTTCGCCGACCCTCTAGAAAAGGTATTAAAATTACGCTTAGAGCACTGCATTTGGATTTAATTAGTTTTCAGATGTTTTCGCAGTATGATGACTCCTTGTAATGGTTAGGTTGACAATACATCGCAGATTACTCTGGACGTTCCCGGATTTAGGCATTTAGGAATGTTATCTCGACTTAATTTGCAAAACATATTCTACTTTGGTTGGGGATCGTTGTAAATAGTATTTTATTTTGCCAGCGGCGCATTTTTCCATTGAGTCATCACTAAGGCGTATATAATTCAAAAAATTTCGCCTCTATCGTTATTGGTTTTGTTGTCATAATTTTGGTTGCATTTACGATAGAGATTAGCGAAAATTATTTAAGTTCCGCTAATGCCATTATAGTTCGTATAATCCAAGTTTAATTAGAATTAATAAGCGGAACGTATGGATTAATTTCTATGTTTTTGTCTTCGTATTTCTTTGCGTTTTTGGGAGAAAACACAATTTTTCAATACCTCTTATATTTTTTCCTGTCCAGCTTTTCCTTCTCTCGGTCGTAAAAGTGAAATTTTTCAATTTTTTCCGCAAAATTTGAGGAAAAGGATAATCACGTCATCCTAACAGGATCTTCCGTTATTCTTACTGATTTCTTAATGCCAGAATCGAAGTCAGCGACCCAAAAAAAACCCACAGAATAGATTTTTTCTACAAGGACGATGTAGTGAAAATATTCAGGGTATTCACAGTCCTCTTTTAAATTGCGAGTAATTTTACCGCTCGGTAATTCAATCAAATTTAACAGATTTTTACCGAGACGGTAACTTGGTTCATGTAAAAATGAATTACCGAATTCGGTAATTGTAGACATGCCTTGAGTCGTGTTTTCCGGCCCGGTTATTCGGTATCAAGAATCAACCGCGAGTGGCGCTAGTAATGTTGTCAAATTTTCTCGCTGGTTTTTTGTTAATCTCATCGGACTGCAAATTTTTTTCAATTTTGATAGCCGTTGCCACAATAGAAATTCAAAAGAATACACCAAACATGGATTTAAAGGTATGTGACATATTTTGCAATCAAATGCGCGGTTCATGATTTGGTCACGTATCCAATAAAAGCGCTGTTCTCAAATCTGTGCTGTGGGATGTTCACAGCAGAATATTTTCAGTCTTTTAATATTACCGAAAACACCGAAAACCGAAAATTAAAAGAGGACTGTGAATACCCTGATTATATTATCGTCGGACTTATTGATGTGTACCGAATTTTAAATCAATCGGATGATTAAATTGTAAGATTTGATTCCGACAGACAGACAAACAGACAGATATGACGGTAAGCTAAATAAAAGGCTTTAAAAAGGGAACAAAGGATTAGAAAAAGCAGAAATAAAATCCACAGAGCCAAAAGGAAAGTTTAAAATAAAAATTTGCCTTATAAATAAGTTAACTTTACAACAATATGTCAACGCCAAGAGGTAGCAGGGCCAAAATACCGCTGCTAAGGTGGCAGGCGTTGCTAAATTAGAACGCATTTATACGGAAGCTACATTGAAAAAACTGTCAACTTAGCACCGGTCTAAATGCGCCCAATGGGCTCAAATTTTCGGGAATTTCAGTTCGATGAATCGGAAAATGGTTTTTAAAAATATGTAATTAGAATGTCCGCTACAGACCCGAAATATTTGCGGATGTTTTCTTTATTAGTTTAAAGAATAAATCAGTAATTTTAAAAAAATTGGGTACCCCCATACGAACGAAAACGTTTTTTGTAAATATCTCAAATACGGTGCATCTTATCAAAAAAAGTGCAAGAACAAAAGTTATTTAGGATATGATTTTACATAAAACTCCCATACATCAAAATCCGATTGGAATAAATTTTAAAAAATCTTATTGAAAAGTTTGACTTCAAAGAGGAATTTTGATACAACTGTTCGCCGTTCACTTAAAGCACTATACGGGTTTTCAATAATTGCCAGATTGGGAATTGTAGCTTTTGTTATGTTTTAAACTACTTCTTTTCTCATAAAGTTTTTAAAACATCTGTGGGTTTTCCGGGTATGAAGAGGACGTTTTCTAATTCTATTGTATATTTTTAAGTACTACAAATACGTGGAACACATCATACTAATATATAAAAATGAGTTGGTGTCTGTCTGTCTGTTCCTCTTTCACGCAAAAACAGCTGAACCGATTGACTTGAAATTTGGCATGAGTGTCTGTGGTAGTTTTGGTTCCAACATAGGCATACGGAAACGTAGCACGAGGGGTAGGAGGGGTAAACTGATTTCGAAACTTAGTTTTTGCGCTATGTTACTCTTTCGCGGGGAAACTACTGAACCGATTGGCCTGAAATTGATGTTCGTCCTGAAATTGATGTGTAGATGTTCGTCGGGGGTTTAGTCCCAACATGGACCCATTAAAAAGTAGACCGAAAGGTGGTGGGAGTAAGGGGAGGGGGTAAAGTCATATCGAAACTTAGCTCTTTCTCTATGTTACCCTTTCGCGGGGAAACTACCGAGCCGATTGGCCTGAAGTTTAGCTGCAACATAGACCATAAAAAAAATTTAAAAAAACTTAACCCGGCAACGACGGGTATGCAAGCTAGTATAAAATATATATTCCTCGTACATGTTTAACACATACTCGAGATGTATTTTAGATAAATTAAAGATATATTTGTATTAAAAAATATATTTGTGAATTATATTGGAATTTCTTGGCTTATAAGTCATCAGAAACATATAACAAAAACGTTATATTATTTTTGTCGATGTTTTCACATTCAAATTGCCCCCAAGAGGTCAGGCATGTTCGCTATGAAACCCCATTAGGAGCCTGTTTCTGGCACTGAAGCTGGCTCACCGTCATCAGAAATTATTTTTAAATTATGTTCAAAGTATATCTGGAATCTATTCCAGATAGATAATAAAATACATCCATTGTATTTATTCAGGGCACCAATCGTGTAACGCGACGCAGTCTTTCATTAAGAAAAGCAATCGTGTATGGCGACGCGTCCTTCCATACTAGCGACGCTTTTCGTTCAGCGATACAGTTCGAGGCGTCGCTCAGTGTCATTTCGTCTGTTATTTCACAATGGACGAACCAAAGTTTTATTTAAATTATAATAAATTTATATTATTGCAGACATTTAAGAATTTTTTTTAGTGTCGCGTCGCGATACAAGATTAGAAAAACGTGTCGCGTCGATGTCGCCGTCTCAGCTCAAAGATGGAGACGCGTCTCGTTATACGATTGATGCCCAGAATGTGTTGCAGGCGAAACCCGAAGAAAGCGGGCATGCCCCATAAAAAACATGTAGTCTGAATATATCCTAACTGAGTACTTGAATATATTCAATTAACAAAAAAATGTGTTTGAAATACGTCTTAGATATATTTATGGGTAACTGGATTTCTTCGTCTCTCCTGGTGACTGCTTCCAATATTTGTGCCCCATAATCTGTCCGGGTCGGACCGGAACCTATTGACCCTGCTTTCTCAGTGTCCTCACGTTCAAGATATCGCTCGCTAATTTCGTCACATCAACCCAACAATGCGCCATCATTTTTTTAAATCAAAAATAATATATTTGTGCGTAAAACATATACTGGAACATGTAAAAAAAATATTTTTTTTTCATAGAGTGGTTAATTTTTATGTGTGAATCTTTGCGCATTATAGGCTTAATATATGTTAATATAGCATTTTTAAAATCAGTAAAATTACATCCTTAGGCAAGTATTCGAACAGCGAAAAAATTTATCAACAAACCAGCGAAAAAAGGAACACAAAATATAAAAACCAAACGAAAATCCAATGAGAGATCTTACGTGTGAAACGGTAAAAGTGTAGAAATTGAATCAAATCAAAAAATTTAACATTTAGATGTTGGCCGATAAAATCGTGGATTGTACAAGTACCAGTTGTTACTAAAATAATAGCATAGATGTTCTTTTTAATTGTTTTTTTCTTTCAATGAAATTTCATTAGTTTTATGTAATTTTAGTCAAACGAGTTGTTTAAGAAGAAGAAATTGATTTTTTTTAAGCACATCTCTGATGAATTGCCTAGAGATGGCAAATATATAATGATTTAATTCAATAAAATTAAATTAATTAATGAGGAGTGTTAAAAAATATATCTGAAGGAGTAAGTCTTTGTTTACGTTTTATGTCCCTCAAAACAAATTACTTATTTTGTAAATTAGTGAAATTGAAATTTAATACTCTTGTGTCTTATATTTGTAGGTAGTACAAATGCTTTAAGGTTTTAATCATTTTATGTGAAAAACAAGAATTTTTTTTTTGTAATTTTTGTATTTTTGTAATGTTTAAACAAACCTTGACGATGATGTCGTTGTACGATTTGACGAAGGCAAGGCTAGCGGCGATGAAGAAGGGGTACGCAGTGGTCTACGCGAGGATACCTTATTTCTTTTGGCTCGTCTTGGTGTTGAAGGAGTCGGAGTTGGAGTCAAAATCGGAGTACTAGTAGTTGTCGAAGTTGTAGTAGCGGTAGCGGTAGAGCTGATAACGAACGTTTTGGAATAGTTTTTTTTATGTTTTTAAATAAATTATTGTTTTTTTTTCTCAATTTTGTTTTTTTAAAAAAATCAATACAAAAAAAATCAAAAAACAAATCTCTTAAAATTAATGATGAAATCAATGAATTTTTATTATCGAAAATCTAAGGAGTTTTAAAACTTTCGACAGTCATCAACCAAAATAATATGCTCACAGTTAATGTGGAAAAATGTATTTTCTTTTTCATGAAAATGATTTTAGAACTAGAAAAATAAATGTTTGAGAATCAATTTAAAAAGTTCAAAAACAATCGAATGATGAATGAATATTACCATCTAACGGATCAAGTTGAACAGGACAAAAAGAAAAGTTTTAAATATTTAACCGATCTAAATGTGAATGGAATTTTCGTTAGTTTTAATGGTAAATGAATAAACAAAACGATGAAACATTTCAAATGATTTAATTTAAAACTTAAGTAGCAAACAATCATAGTTGCATACCTAAACGATTTTTATCCCTTCTATTTATAATTTTTCTATTCATTGTTTTTTAATTTTTCTTTTCTCATACTTTCAAAATAACGTTTATCAGTGTTTGTCATAAATCTTATGTTTAGAAATAATAATTAAATCTGCAAGTACGAGTATTTCGCCCCGAAAAAAAAGAAAAAAGAAGATAATTGTTTTTCAGTTAAATTCTATTTCCTTAAAAATGTTCAATAAAATTTTAGGGAACGCATTTAAATGATTATTTATTTCAACGAATTTAAGCCCGTTTTTGTCATAGCAATTTTTACAGCTTGAACATAGAATTATTGAATTTTTAATTGATGATGATTGATTTAAAATGTTTAATTGTGTGTGTGTGTATGAAAAGTAGTTTTTTAGTGTCATTTTGAAGGATCAATTTTAGCTCAGTTAATAATTCGTAAGAAAAACTAATTCTTATTTGCCATATATCTGTGACAAAACCACAAAACATCTATCGTTGATTTTCAGGTCAAACCAAAGTAATCTCAGGTTAAACCAAAGTAAATCATGGCTTTTTGCCAAAGATATTTTCCTAACAAATCGGTATTTCTTTGAATTTTGTGTACAAAATTGCTTCCGAATAGCTAACACTTGAACAAGAAATTTTCAATTTTTGCAAAAACATCCACAAATAACAAAATATCAAAACGATTCTGACTTGGCTCTATTATACGGCCTTTACACGCGTCTGTAGAGCTGACACAGTCGCTGACCCTTGGAGTACAATGAACGCAACCAAGTCGCAAATAAGGACGCTTCGAACTGTCACGCAACGCAGTTCAAGAGCGGTTTAGCACAATAGAAGCGTCGTCTGTTGCGTTGTGAGACAAACACAGAAAAATTAAAAGTGAACTAAAGTAGAAAAATATATAAAAAATGGGAGATTTTAAAGCGATAATTTGCTTTGTTGGTCTTTATCTTTGTTATTTGTATGTTATTGCACTAAGGCTATCAATTTTTCCTCGAACGACATTTACCCAACCTCACTTTATGAACTGTCAACGCAGACTTGTTGCGTTAAAGTTCAAAGTTTGGCAACTTTTGGGTCGATGGTTGCGTTCAATGCGTTCACTGTCCTCACTCAAAAGCATTTTTGTGAAATAAACTCGTAAGTGACATTTGGATGCGTGTTGGTTGCGGCTTGGTTGCGTTCATTGTGCTCCAAGGGTTACACAGTCTCATGTAAATGCTTACCCGGCCTTTACACGCGACTGTAAAGTCTGTCAGTAGCACAGACTTCAAATGTCAAATTACTAACAATGAATAAGAAGACATTTAGCGAACTGGCAGTCAGTTCATTTTCAAAATGACTTCGTTTGTAACACAGTCTGTACTGACGGGACTTTTTTGTAGTCAATAGAGACATGCCAGTAATTTGACATTTCAGACTTTGAAGATGGCGGAAAATGAAGAATTTGAGGTAAATCTATTAAATTATTATGAATTCACTTGTTTTAATTCATTTTTTAACTTTTAGAACTCTCAGACTGGCGAAAGAAGGCTAACTAGGAACAAGATGAGGCATACGAGCAAAATTCATGCCTCTGGAATACGAGGGACTGTAGCTGTGTCACAAACGAAGTCATTTTGAGAATGAACTGACTCCCAGTTCGCTAAATGTCTTCTAATTCGTTGTCAGTAATTTGACATTTAGAGTCTGTGCTACTGACAGACTTTACAGTCGCGTGTAAGGGCCGGGTTATTATTCTTAACACTTGCACCGACTTGGCTCTATTCTTAACTCTAGTGTCTACAGAGGGCTTACTAAAATTGTCAGGCGCGAAAAGTTATAGTGGTGAAATATGGTTTTCTCGGTGAATTGTAAGTGAAAACAATTTTTTTGCCCTCCAATTTTTTTGCTTGTTTTTAACCTAAAGCCGGAGTTACATTGCGACGAGAAGGCGACACGAGACGTCGACGAGAGTCGCGCGACATTGTCGTTATCGTTACCCAAGTTACATTACCAGAGCTGCGAGCACGCGACAAACAATCCCATAACCTAACAATTTTTTTTGAAAAAAAAATGAGAGTGCAGAAAGTAAACAAAATATTATTATATGCTACTATGGATAATTTCTGCATTTTGATAAAATTGCCAATTTTTCACCAAAACACAATTAACCTAACCAAACAATTCAACTGTCATTCGATGTCGTCGCGACAAAAGTTCAATTTTTCAAACTTTGGTGGCGTTGTCGTGTAGCTGTCGTCGCAATGTAATCAATTCAATACAAAAGCATACGTTGAAAATTACTTCCACAACTCCGACAACTCTCGTCGACGTCTCGTGTCTTTTTGTCGTCGCAATGTAACTCAGGCTTAAATCCCATTATCGACCGAAATGGCGAAAACACCTTGACCGTAAACGGAAACTTTCGTTGATAGAACATATTCTCTCAACCGTTAAAAGAGTTATGTAAAATCATATTCTGAACACATTTTGCCCTGAAAATTTTTTCACAGCTTTCGAGAACATTTAAAAAAAAAAACTGTTTCGTTTGTACGGGGGAAGGAGCAGAAATTGTCCGATTTTGCCAATTATTCAAGAACTTAGCTTTGCTATTTACGAGAAACGCAAATGTAAAAAAAATGTCGGGTTTCTAGCTTAAAACTAGAACCTGAATCGTACGTCGATGCGTCCGTACCGGTAGACAGTTTTATGCGGTGACAGTTGGGTACGTCAACGAATCTGGAGTTAACTCATTGTTTTGCACTTCTTCTATTAGTTTATCGTCGAAACAATTACTTTCAATTTGTTCCATACATAAATTGCTTAAATCGTAAACAAACTTTTCTGCGAAATGACATTTCCGTGCGTTGTCGCATGTAAAAGTAGAAATTCGACCTACTCTATGCGGTTGCCGCATCGGAAAACGTATTATTAGGGGAGTACTCATAGCAGCCCGTTGATTTTACTCGAACTGTCAACGTGACGGACGCATCGACGTACGATTCAGGTTCTAGCTTAATCCTTTCGAAAATTATGTTGTTCACAGACGAAAAGACTGACACAAAATCTTATGTCCTTCCAAAGACGCTGGTGTAGTTGATTTTTGTTTTCCACGATTGGTTCGATGTGTTACAAACGGTATACTTCTTATATAGCGGATAATCTTCGCGACTTTTGTCGAGCCAATTTAGATTCAGTCATTTTGAATTCGGGAATGTTAAAAAAATACATGAAATTCAGTAGTGAAATCTGCCATGAAGTTTCTCTCCAGATTTTTTTTATTGCCAACAACTCGAACTCGTAGGTAATTTTGTCTTTGGGACTCTCAATAAAATAAATGTTAATTATCACACCACCCTTCCCCACCACTACTATTTTGCGAATTCTTGTATGGGATTTAGCCCCTCGACTGGCAACCGAATATCTGGGTAAGTCTGGTGTGTGGCTGTTTTAAATTGCAAATACTTTATGAACGAATGCATATATCGACATGAAATTAAATCTTAAACATAAAAAAAGCTATAATTGCTAATTTGGCAAGTATTGCAAACGCGTATGGTGATATGGCATTGTTCGAAGTTTAAGTGAACGGCGAACAGTTTTATCAAAATTCCACTATGAAGTCAAACTTTCCAATAAGATTTTTTAAAATTTGTTCCAATCGGATTTTGATGTATGGAAGTTTTATGTAGAATCATATCCGAAATAACTTTTGTTCTTGCACTTTTTTGATAAGATGCACCGTTTTTGAGATATTCGCAAAAATCGTTTTCGTTCGTATGGGGGGGTACCCCCCTAATGGTCCATTATTGCCCATTAACGAACTTAGCCTCGCATTTTACGAAAAACGGATCTGCGTAAAATTTCAAGTCTCTAGATCAATCCGTGTGCACGAAATCCACGCCATAGACGGACGGACAGACGGATATGTGAAATTCAATTTTTTTTATCATTCTAAACACACTGGTGTAATTCATTTTTGTGTAAAATAAAATATTTTTTTTGTTTTAAAAAAAATATAACGGTTCCGTGCTACCACCATTTTTCTCCAAAAATTCCTTAACCCCTTACCTACAAAACAAACAAAAAAATCCAAGGCAATAGGAAAGATACTTCATATTTTAAAAAAAATGTGAAGTCATTTAATGGTTTTGCACATTCATTTTAATTACATTCTCATATATATTGTATGGCGTATCCAAAAATTATTTCTTACAATTATGTAATTGTTTTTACAGTGTAAAAACTGATTGTCAGACGAAAGACTAATATGGTCGTCACACAACCCCAGACTACATTCTGTTCCACTGAACAATGACACAAAATGTGTATACCAAATGATTTTTCAGCTCCGCAAACAAATTAATCATTTCGGTTGGCAAAATTGTAAACAAACAATTTTCCTTGTTACATTAATTCTCCTTTTTTAAACAATTTAAGCAGACACTTTTTATTTCAGAGGATTTAAACTGATTAGATAAAATCTCAATCGAAAAGTGAAAATAAATTTGGCAAAATGCCAAGTAAACACCGATAACTAAGTTCAAGTGTTCAACAAAATTAAATCTTTTACCGCCAAAAGTTTTAATTTATTTTTTCTATTTTTGTTGCCACGTAAAACTGCGCCAAATCGAAATTAATTCGAAATATTGACAATAAATGATCAGCTGCGAGGAATTTAAATAAATTTATTTTATAAAATATATCATGAATTTTTTTTAAACCCATATAGCTGCTTACATCTGAATAACTTAAAAGATTTCTAATAAAAATATTATCTGGAAATGAAAATCGTGAAACTTAGCTTAAAATTTGCTACAGAGCTATTGGAAGATCCTTCAAGTGAAAAGATTGTTATTAAAATCATGTTTGAAGCGAAACTGTTTTTTTTGTAAATGAAAAGTATGTAAAGCATTTTAAAGCAGCAGTTTTGATGCGCATCTGATAGAAATTTTATGGGCTGTGAAACTATAAATAATCACTCAAACGTCCTGCGTTTATCATATTTCTAGAAAACTCTTTTTTGCATTGAGATCATTGAGAAAAAAATCTTCAAAATAAGATGAAATGCTAGTGACCGCCTACCTTGGTGGTGCTGGCAAAGCTGGCAATTCGATTGCTGGCAAAGCTGGCGGCTGTTGCCTGAATGTTGATGGAGCGCCTCCGATGGCGAGACTTCCAGCGCTTCTAGCCCGAGTTGTAAACTCGTGGTCGAATTCCTCGGCCTCCTCCTCTTCCAAATTGATATAGTCTTGGCGCTCCTCCTCCGTCCCTTGACGGGCGTTATGTTCCCTTTCGATTATGTGGGCCCTCTCGCCGATATGATGTCCTATGGCCATCTTCTTCACGCCAGTCCGAGAATCCTGGACAGTCTTTCGTGTCTCGCGAATCCCTCCCGGTCCAGACTTGGAACTGCTGGTGGCCTGGTAGACTTGTGGACGCCCGTCTGGTCCCTGTGTCATCGAGACGAAGCTGCTCGAGCAGAACGAAGCCCCGCTGGGGTCAGGGAAGTCTGAAAAACGCAACAATGGGCAAAATAAGGTTAAGGTCAAGGGAATATTCTAGAAAGTCAGCGTGTTTTTTTCATACCTCCGCCCAAAAGACGATTAATGTTGGGCATACTGGGAAATCCAAACGGCATTAAACCGGTGCTCCGCTGGCCAACACCTGTGAGCGCCGAATGGCGGTGGGCTCCCATCAAAGGGTCGAAGGGCATCATGCCAAAAACATCGTTCATTGGCATGAGACCTCCCATAATGCTGTTCATCTGACGCATGGACCTCATGTGATGACTGGTAAATAGGAATTAATACGGATTAGTACAAATTACGAAATATTTATTCAGTCAAATGGAAAATATTGATCTCAAAAGTGACCACAACGCCATGAAAAAAAATCACCACCAAATTTTCATGATTGATTCCTGTTGGGAAATGGCGTCGACTTACCCGAAAATTGGATCATCCTCGAAATCGCCCATCAGTGAACCAAATAACGACATAATAATTGATTTTCGATCGATAAACGCGTTTTTCTACAACTTTCTCTGCAAAGCTCGGAAAATTTCACCTCAAAATTGTGATAAAAATTACAACCAATACTTTTCCTGCTAATGTGTGAGGGTTGGTTATATCTAGTACTGAAGATTTCAACAGTAATTCGAATCTACTACTGCAGAATATTAGGTTTAGTACACAATACTTTGATTTTGTTTAATTTTTAGTGCCGATATCCATTTGTCATCCCGTCGCGGCGACTTTTATTTCTCAAAGTTGATTTTCAATGCAGCAGCAACAGCAACAGCAACGTCACAGAGAAAGTGTTTTGATTGGTCGAGAATCGACTCTGTGACGTCAGATTTTCAGAGAAATATTTTGCTGCCGATTCATTTCTAATCCTAAATTTGAGCAGCAACGCTGGGCAACAACGTTGACAGCTGGTTTTTGTTGGTTATGTTTATAAGTGATTGACAACAAAGTTTAATTTTGGAAACTAATTTTGTATTTAAAAGTAAGTTTCAGAATATGGTTAAGATTGTTATTTATTTAATAAAAATTTAATTTAGATAATCATGAAAGAAAGGTTAATTCAACAATTCAGAAACGTCAATTTTTACTATTGCTTTCTCTGTGTCGTTGCTGTTGCTGCTACATTGGGAATCAGCTTTGAGGAATAAAATTCGCCGCGACGGGATGACAATGGATGTCGGCACATGAGTTGGCAAGGCATTTTAATCTATTACTTTTTGGAAGTTTTTCCTTGTGAATGGTTCTTTGTTTGCTCAGTTAGGTAGAGAGCCTGAAAAGATTTTTATTTTTAATTTCGGGCGTATAGGAAACGGTCTAATTACATGCTAATTCTAATACACAAAACTAAACAACTAAGATCAAAGACCATGTTCAGATTGGTTGAAATAGTCCGCCTAAATAGGACGGATGAAAAATTGCTCGTGCTCAGATTGAGACTATTGGAACCAGTAGCTGTGAGCAACCAGGCTGGCGTGAAACATTTGGGAAACGGAACATTTCTAAAGAATCTCAAGCTGCCTTTTGCATTGCGACGTGTTGCATCGAAGACAACCGAAACATGGCGTCAACCAATCAGAGCACGACAGGCGGAACTCTGAAAACGGAGATTTTAGTTTTGAGGAGGATTTTCCTATCAGCAGCCCCACTTCCTCACCTTGCCTTAACTCTGACCTTTACTGTCCTAATTAAGCGGGTTATATCAACCAATGTGAACAGGCTCAAAGAGATCCAAATTAATCTTTGATCTTAGTTGTTTAGTTTTCTTAAATAATGATAAAACAGAGTAATTTTCTACGCGGATCAAAATTGTAAGTAATTCATAATTTTCTTGTGATTTATTTAAAAGGAGAGAACAAAGCATTTGTGGCTAATTCATTTTAAAACACATTTTAGCATTTGTGGCTATTTCATTTTAAAACACAGTCCGTTTCAGAATGCTAAAATTCATTGAAAACTGAATTTTGCCAGAATCGTTGAGTTGTCTAAATAATATCTTTGTCAAAAATGTGTTCCAACGTTTATTTATTTTAAATTATGACCCTTACCAATGACCTGTTACTAGTATCAACTTAAGGCCTGTGCGAAACGGTCTAATTGCATGCTAACTCTAGTATCTTTTCATTCATTTATCACAGCGAACAGGAAACTTTCCAATAAAAAATAGAATTCAAGACGAAATTAGCAGGCACTTAGCTCTTTTCGCACATGCCAAAAGTTGTTACTTAGTTAGTTCCGCCTCATTAATTGGTAAGGGCCTATATTGTTTATTTAAGTTAATTTTAAATTGTTTGTATATCGAACTTTCGTTTGCGCATATTTTGTAGGTTCATTATTTAGGGGTAACTTTTATCTCAATATAAAATTTATTTTCCTCCAATTTAAAAAATATTTCTAAATTCAGTATTAAACACTTTGGTAAAAATTTTTAAATTAATTTTGAGTAAAGTCCCCAACATTAAAATTTGCGTTCAATATTTGTTTTTTACTTACATAACAAAACTCCGAGATTGCATTTGACATGAAACACCTGTTTATTTACGATAGTTTACAAATCGTAATGATTGTAACTATCGTGAAAGAATGTAAACTATCGTAAGGAATATTTTCTTACGGAAAAATGTAAAACTTATTGTTTACGGTAAATTCAAAACACTGATAACACCTTCTGTCCAGCAGCGGTTTTGTGATTTCATCCTGAAACGAGGTGGAAAAACTCATGTGTGAGTTTTCTCGCCTATTCATTTCCACTTCAGCTTTGAACTTGTGATTCACCAAGTGAAATACAAATCTATTACAGAATATGAGGAATTTAAATCTTAAACTTGTTTTCTCTTAAAAGGTAGTGGATTTTTTGATATTTTGAGGTGAGAAATTTCACCGTGGAATTCTCACGTATTTGTGATCACAATACCAAATGATGGGAAAACTGACTTATTCGGTTTTCTCACGCAAAAAATTTTCTCACGTAGAAATCATATCGCTGCAGATTGCAGATCTCGAAAAAAGATTTACTGGTTTTGATCAGTTAATTTAACTGTCTGGAAGCCGCCTAAACGACAGGGGATTTCCATTGGAAATCACTCAAAATTGAGTTCTTTCCAAATTACACAAAATCTTTGCACATTTTCGAAATAAAGTTTTTCCGCTCGTTGGTTGTTTTAAAAAAAATCTCTTATCAGTTGTTCGTGATAAGATAAGCCCAGTGATTAGAAATATAAAAGAAGTGCATGGAATGAAGCGACGTCGAGACGACGACGATTAATTTGGCGTTGGCATTTTCGTCAACAGGTTGATTTGTTGGTTTATTACTTATTGGGAGAAAATAATGTATTAATAATCGTCGAGCGGGATTTACAAGTCTCCTGATAAAAGCAATCGATAAACGAATCTTTCCGTGCCTTTTAAATGGTGAGTTCAGTGAAGAAATTCTGAAGATCGGTTCGGATTATTCATCTTTCCATGCTTTGCTTTGTAGATCTCGAAAGCATCATTCACATGGGAGGCGCTTGTTTTACACTTGATCGTGAAGATGTGGACGCGAAGCGAAAGTCGAAGGAGATCGACAAACAATTAGAGACTTTGGCTAAGGAGAGACCCCGGCTCCTGAAAATCCTGCTGCTCGGCGCTGGCGAAAGTGGTAAGGATTTTATTTGTGATATTAAATAGCCCTGGTCTGTAAGAAAACTGTTCAATCTCAAAGATCAAAACCTAAAGGTTTCATTGTAACCTGAAAGTTTCATTGTAACCTGAAGGTTTCATTGTAACCTGAAAGTTTCATTGTAACCTAAAGGTTTCATTGTAACCTCAAAGTTTCATTGTTACCTGAAAGTTTCATTGTAACCTAAACGTTTCATTGTAACCTGAAAGTTTCATTGTAACCTAAAAGTTTCATTGTAACCTGAAAGTTTCATTGTAACCTAAAAGTTTCATTGTAACCTGAAAGTTTCATTGTAACCTGAAAGTTTCATTGTAACCTAAAAGTTTAATTGTAACCTAAAAGTTTCATTGTAACCTGAAAGTTTCATTGTAACCTAAAAGTTTCATTGTAACCTAAAAGTTTCATTGTAACCTGAAAGTTTCATTGTAACCTGAAAGTTTCATTGTAACCTAAAAGTTTCATTGTAACCTAAACGTTTCATTGTAACCTGAAAGTTTCATTGTAACCTAAAGGTTTCATTGTAACCTGAAAGTTTCATTGTAACCTGAAAGTTTCATTGTAACCTGTTATATGATTCTTAAAGATTTGAATACCTTGAATGCAAATCTTTTCAAAGAAATGCTCGATCACGTCAGGTTTTGAGATGAGTCTTTTGAAGTTGTCCAGGACTTCCATTTTGTTCGTCACCCCGAGAGGTTGTGTAGTTTTGGTGTGCGGTTTTTAGGAAAAATAAAAAGGTTTTTTCGTTGGTGTCCATTTGGACTGGGAATAAGTTTTTTCTGGCGATTCTGCTAGGTGACCGTTTTGTGTCGAGTTTTCCACTTTTCTTGACGGCTTTTTGTTTGCTCGCTGAAAGGTAAGTCAGCTTCGTTTTGATATTCCTATTCGTGTCTGGAGAGTCCCTCGGTTTTTGCGCCAAATGGTGGGTGTTCTGGCTGGAGGTGAGATCGACCGGGCTTCATCGAGGGCGAAGGGTGGATCGCGGCCTGATCCAGTCAATGGAAGGATGGCGAATGGGACTGTGAACACGAGGGCGGCTGCAAAGAAGGGTGATGGAGCGCTGGGGGCGTCCGGTGGTATGATGGGGAAGGAAAAACGGGAATATGATGTAAAAAGTACAAATAAGGCTGTGAAAGTGGGCGATAGGGACAGTAAGTGCAAAAAAAACGGTCAAAATGGCGCGTGCGCGACTTCTACGACTGGGACTATCCCAAAGAACATATCGCACATGGTCCCGTAGACTGTAGTATCTCAAAATCGGCCATTTCGAGAAAAACGCATTCAAAGTTTTCATTTCAAAATAATTGTTTATAAATAATTGTTTTTTTCTGTTGTCTGTACAGTAATATTTCAATTTATTACTCTTTGATAATAATTTACAGATGATTTGCTTCATTTTTTTTTTTTTTTTGCAATAATAAAAGATAGAGTTAGGTTTGTTTTCCACAAAATCAATTTAAATTTTAAAAAATGGGAATTTAAAAAACCAAAAAAAAATAAATTTTAGGACTACGTTTACATTTAAATTTGTTTTTCATTTGATTCAGTCAATTTTCCTTTACATAATGGAATAATTACTCAAAAACACATTTTTTTGAGATACTACAGTCTACGGGACCATGTGCGATATATTCGCGGGTGGAATCCAAGATTCCTGAAACCGCCAAGTGCAACAGTAGTGGTGCCTTTTTGGCGCCAAATACTAGCGTTTTGACGCAAGGGAGAACTGACTCAGAAACAGAGAGTACAAAGCAGAATGATTCTGCAAAACGGTGTGATAATAATATTAATGTCGTGGCGGTCCTGGAAAATGGCGCGGGCGCTATTTCCAACACTGAGGCTGCCCCAAAAAAAGTGATTTTGCAGGCGGTTCATACCCCTGCAACGACCGTGGGGGGGAGTGGTGTTGACGCTTCGGTGCTGTATGACACCGACGTCGAGATGGAGTATCTGGTGATGCTGGAAGTCTTGCCAGATGAAAATGGGATCAGAAAAAGGGTTTTTTCCAACCTATATTTCATGGAAATGATGGAGCCCTTCTGCTTGGTTGGACTCCGTGAACTAAACGCGGTCGGAAATGGGCGGGCGAGGTTGATCTTCGATAGCGCGGTAAATGCTAATAACTGTACCCTGAATGACAAATTAAAGGAAAAACATCTTAAGGCATATATCCCCCAATCTTGTGTTCAGAAATTTGGCGTGATAAAACATGTCCCCACGAGATATTCGGAGGATTTCATTCGTGAAAACATTAATTCTAGCGTACCCATAAAATCGGTGCAAAGACTGAAAAGGCGGGAGGGCAACGACTTGATACCCACTCCGTCGGTGAAGATCGGTTTTAAGGGAAAAGACATACCGGAGACGGTCGATTTGGGGACGTGCAGGGTAGGGGTGCAACTTTTCATTCCGGCCGTCCGGCAGTGCAGGAAGTGTGGACGAATGGGTCATTTAGCGTTTTTCTGCAAGGCCAAAGAATCGCGATGTTTGCGTTGTGGAACAACTCCTGGGTGTGCGGGGGCGTGTGGGGCTGCTCAGAAGTGCATTTTGTGTGGTGACCTGGATCACGATTCATTTAGTAAGTCATGTCCGGTCCGAGTAAGGAAGCAGGACGAAAAAAGGATTATGACACTGGAAAATATAACATATAAAGAATATAGGAAAAAATATTCAACCGCAAATCAATTCGATCCCCTGAGATCCGAGGAATATGATCTGAATCTTCCGGTCACACTCAGCCACAAGACCCGAAGCCGCTGTGTTCCCCAGACCAAGGTCAATGGGAATCTGTCGAGGCCCAGCCACAGCAATGTAGCGAAACAAAAAAGCACGGTTGCCGCACCGAGGCTTATACTACCAGTTGCTAAACCCTATACGTCGGAGCCAAAGGCTCCAATCATTAACAACAATATAACGACAGAGTATGAGAAAATTATCAGTTCCCTGCTACGTCTTGTGACACACATTATCAGAATAACAAATACGGAGGACCCTCCCTTGCTGAGGGAACTTTCGTCTTGTAGGTCGGCCTTCAACACGCTCGCGATGAGGAGAGACACAGAAATCATTAATGCCAGCCTAATCCAAGTCAACGCACAATGAAATTTTTACAATATAACATACAAAGTTTCAAGACCAACAAGGACCTTTTAGAGGTATACCTAGATAATAATAAAATAGAGTTTGGAATCCTCTCTGAGATCTTTCAGTTCGACGAGGAGAATCCTGCTTTTAAACTTGTAAATTACAATGTCCTCACAAGGTTTCGTGACGATGGATATGGAGGTGTTGCTATCCTACTAAAAAAAAATATTAAGTACAAAAAGATTAATTTTGATACCACAAATGACGTTCTGGTCGTCCGAACCACAAATCTGTCCCCGAATGTTGTTATTTTTGCCGCATATTTTCCGCCAAATATGGCTCTCCTCGACTTTGCGCGTGAATTCGTGAAGATCTGCAATTGCGCCAATGGCCACAGCAACGCGATTGTGTGCGGCGATTTTAACGCAAGGGCGACGGTTTTTGGTGACTCGGTCACTAACGCCAGGGGTTCCAGGCTGCTGGAGATATTGGATCAATACTCCCTGCATTGTCTGAATACCAACAAACATACATATCACCGCTTCGCTGATGACCCCACTATACAGCAAAGTGTCCTTGACTTGACCTTTGCCAGCTCCCCCGAACTTTTCAGGTCCTGGACAACAATAAAAACATACATAGGCAAGAGCCACCACATCCCCATTGTCTTCGAGTGCGTTGGAATGGTTTTTCCACATGAGAAAAGATATCTGTCTAACAAAAGGCTTTTCGTGGGCCTGTCTGAGTTGAGTCTCGGTTGTACGGTGGGGGAGGTGATTGGGTCTCTGAAGGGAGTAATCGGTGATGCCTGGGTACGGGTGGACCCAAGGGGAAAGTGGATCCCCAAAAAATGGTGGAGTGAAGCTCTGTCAAGGCTTTTCCGGTGCATGCAGGCCGCGAGACAGAAGTTCTGTGGGAATCCTACTGTGGAGAATTATAGCGGTTTCAGGGCAGCCAAGGAGGAGTGGACCCATAGCAAGGATGTGGCGAAAAGAAAGGAACGGGAGGAGTACATGGCCCACCTTAGTGAATCCAAAGGTAACCGCGAGTTCTGGACGTATGTTCGTCGCTGCAAGAGTGGTGCCAATGCCGAGACGGGAGCGCAGGTCTGGAACCGTGACAATGATCAGAGGTATTTGAACTACATTAGGGGCCATAGTGCGCGACTGACGGATATGCCCGTTCCGATCTGCTCACCTACACGTGAGGCGGAGATCTTCTCGCGAGAGGAGTTTGACTCCGTTTTGGCCGGCAAGGCAAGGGCCACTGCGGCAGGGGTCGATGGTATAAGATATGATATGATAAGGGCCCTGTCTGATGAAAACCGTGACAGGCTGTTGTCCGCCTTGAATGAGTGCTGGGTGAAAAATGAGATTCCTGAAGAGTGGAGGGTCATAAGGATTGCTCCAATCCCCAAGAGAGGGAAGGACCTCAACAACTTGGAAAATTTTCGACCAATCTCCCTGATCTCGGTGTTGGTGAAGATCATCAACCTGATGATTAGGGCAAGACTTGGGGGTTTTCTCGGTTACAATGCCTTGCTGCCTCCACGCTCATATGCATACAGAAAGAACAAATCGGCCAACATGTGTATCAATGCCATAATGTATCTGGTGGCGGAAAAAAAATCAGCTGGCTTTAAGGTGGTTATGATGACGTTGGATCTCAATAAGGCTTATGACTGTGTCCTGCTTACGAGGCTCGGGAGCACCCTCTCTCGAATGGAAGTTCCCGTGGATCTGGCTGCTTGGATTATAAATTTTTTCTCCAAAAGAACTCTGAAGCTGGGCGCAGCGAGCGTGGAGGTTTTCGATGGCCTCCCTCAGGGATCGAGCATCAGCCCGGTCATTTTCAACATATACACGGCGGAGCTCCATGATTTGGAGGATGAGCGAACGGCCATTTTCCAATATGCGGATGATTTTGTCATTGTGTCGTTCGGCAGGAAACTAGACGATGTGGTAAATGATCTCTCGTCCAAGGCACAGGATTTCTCGATAAGGTGTCGGGAACTAAATCTGTCCTTTAACCCTGAAAAAACCCAATGTATGCACTTAGCTAAAGGTAGCAAAAAAGTGGTCAAGGTTAAGATCAATGATACGTTTGTTAAACAGGTGAGGTCCTTGAAGTTTCTGGGGAGGGACATTTGTCCGTCTCTGACTCTGGTGGAGCATTATCGGCGAATTGTGGATGAGGCAAGGAGTAATTCCTGTGCCCTTGGTATGATGACGGGGGTTAGGAGGGGTTTGGCGCCCGGACCGTCCCTGAACTTGTTTAGATCCCTTGTGCGGTCAAAAATTGAAACTGCAAGAACAACAACCTGCAATTCTCCCAAATATATCGACAAGAAGATTTTAACTTTCCAGAACTCCCACTTGAGAAGGTGCCTGGGTTGCACTCCGTCAACGCCAAATCACGTGCTGTATGCGCTGTCGTGTGAACTGCCCCCCAGACAGAGGGTTTTCCTGCTCACGGCAAAGGAACTGATCAGACTGAAGATCCATGATCCGCCGGCATACGCGGGGGTGGTTGGTAGTGCGTCGGTAAACTCGAGCTATGGATGCTGCTATCGAAAGTTTGATGGAATTTTGGGCAGGGTCGCGGAACCACTTGATAGGGTGGAGAGCACAAGGTCCGTTTTCGTCCTGGATGTTCTGGCACAGCTGGCTTCAAAGAAGTCTGAAATTGGGCGAGAGGCGGCAAACAAGATCTGTCTCGAGAAACTTGACGATTACAGGCGGAAGGAGTTCGAAATTATTGCCACGGATGGCTCGGTGAAGGAAAGCGAGTCTGGAGTCGCTGTCTATAATGACTCAAAAAAGGAGTCCTTTGCTTACAGGGTGGATGAAAAGGTATCATCACTTACTGCCGAGTTGTTGGCGATAGAGGCGGCGATTCTGTGGGCGAAGGGGGCGGGTTGTGTTAGGGTTGCGATCTTCACGGACAGCAGGTCAAGCTGCATACTACTTAGAGGAAATAGATCGGATAATTACCTGGTGACCCAAATAATAACGCTCATTGAAAATTCAAACATCGAACTGTGCCACTTTATATGGGTGCCGAGTCACGTGGGTTTTGCCATTAATGAAAAGGCTGATTTGGCGGCCAAAGAGGCGGCGGTGTCGGGCAGAACGGTGGAAGTGGGTTTGTCCGTGAAGGAGGCTTTTTGCAAGATCCGAGGTGTCTTGCGGGATGAATGGAATGCGGAATATATTGCAACAATAGGGTCTAAGGGAAGGTTTTTTGGTAGATTCTTTCCTGAGATCACGGTGAAGCCATGGTTCTCTGGGATATCCCTTGAGTCCTGGCAGATAAAGCTAATGAATAGACTTTTTACTGGACATGCGTATGACAGGAAGTACTTGCATCTAATTGGGGTGGAGCAGTCTGACATGTGCCCCGTGTGTGATGAGGTCGATGACAGCAACCATGCTGTTTTTGCATGTAGGAAATTTGACTCTTTCAGGCCGGGGTTTCGGTTTTTCGGTTTGTTCTCTTGTATTTGTGATCTTCTGCTCTCCAGGCGCGTGGAAGTCTTTGCTGAGCTGACTAACTTTATTAGAATTACGAAGATGGAACTGTAAAGTGCCATCTGGTTTTTGTTTTTTAGATTTGTCGCATGTGCAGAACTGCCAGACAATCTTCGGACTGAAGCTCTGTTTGGGGTTCTTTTTTCTTTTTGATTTTCGTTTGTTTTTACCTTGAAGTACATAAGAGACTACACGCTACATAATCTCAAATGTGGTGATGTGGAAGAGTAACGTCAGCTGTTTGGATTACACACATGGCCATATAGTTTAACTGGGCCAACCTAACTCAAAATAAAAAAAAAAAAAAAAAAAAAAAAGAAGTTGTCCAGACATTTAACACTTTAAAAATGAAGCAGATTTACAGATCTGTAATTTATAATTCTTAATATTCGGAATACTTATTCTAATTTAATAGTTAAGAATGATTTGAATATGGGTATATGAATTTCTGACAGATTTTTATTTAGGGAGGTTTGAGAAAAGTGCCCAGCAGAAATTTTGCTTTATACAGTAATCCTGTTTGGGATGTGCTATAGGGTGCAGCTGCTAATTTTCTGTTGGATTACAGAATGGTTTTTATATTTTGTTACAAAACAACTAATAGTTTTAAGATTTTTTATTTCACTGGCGCATATTTCTCTTAACGCTTAAAGGCACAGAAAAATAGCAAATATTTTTACCCGTGCGGCACCCGATTTTTTTTAAATATTTTTAGTGGTGCAATTTTAAAGTTTCATGAGGCAACGGAAGACGATTTAATCGTCGGTGGTGCAATTTTGGTACAACCCTGCAGCATTAGTTACGAAAAAAGTGGTACATTGCGTATAACACCAAGCCCGTAAGGGTTAAACTAGTGTACAATACAGTGACTACTTAAACTCTTCTACCAAATAAATTAAAAAATCCTTGACACTATCGATACATACCCACTTCTTCTTGCAGGAAAGAGCACTTTGGTAAAACAAATGAAGATCATTCATTCCGAGGGTTTTACAACATCTGAACTCTCCGCATTTCGTCCCACCGTACTCGATAATTTGCTGTCGTCCATGAAGTATGTTCTCGCTGGTATGGGAATCCTTCGAATAAATCTGGAGCACGCAACAAACAAAATCTACGCAGAAATCGTCCTGGCGATGCCAAGCTGTTTCGATCTAGAATTCCGAGTGATCGACAAAGTTCGAACGGCGCTGAAGGTCCTGTGGAAAGATCGAGGAGTACGACTAGCAGTTGCCAGAGGATACGACTATGAATTAAATGATTCCGCATTATAGTAAGATTGAATTTAATAAAAAAAACCTTTTTTGGAACACAAACCCAACACATATCCTTGAGAAAATAATTTGTCGAACTTCAGTTACAGAAATGTGCACCCTTTTTTTAGGCACCTTACACGTTCAATATTTTCGTTGTGTTCAATATATTGATCGTGTAACGACGGGTATTGAAGCAAATCATACGCTTTTGAATACCCTTCAAAATATTAAAGCAAAAATATTGAACGGTTAAAACCCAATTCAGACTAACGATTGCGATTGAGCTTCCTCAGCCAATGAGATCAAAGCTTTCATTTCTCTATCATTGAAAGCTTTGCTCTCATTGGTCGAGAAGCTTCAATCGTAATCGCAATCGTTAGTCTGAATTAGGCTTAAGGCAGGTCTTATTTTTAAAAGCATTTTGTACCCCCCATAAGAAACGTAAAAAATATATCTAAATCTCAGTATTTGGAGTAGATGAAATCATTCAAACAATATTGTTTTTTCCTTCTTAAAATCCTTCTAAAACCTCCAGGGAGCTGATCTCTGCCAAAAAGTGTTACTGTATTCAATGTTAAATTCTTGAAAACGAAACTTTATGCTTCTTATAAAAAGAATTTTTTAATTAAAAAAGTAATTTCATTGTTCACAATAACTCATCGTGAGCAATTCGGTACTTAAATTGAAATGGTTTCGAGAGAATCGAAAACTTCAGATGACCAATAAGCCCTTATATTTCATAGTAAAATTCTCTGCGATCAAAATAATAGTAATAGTGAAACGTTTTTGTTTGAGACTCCGATGGAATTAAAAATTTTCTGTTCGGATTATAAAGTGTTCTAATTAAGAGGTTTTACAGTATTTTTTTCTCAAAATATACCAAAATTAATCACAAATTTTAGTTTATTTGAAAATATGGATCGAATTTGTGATGACCACTATGTGCCTTCGCCCACTGATGTCCTGAGAGCTCGTGTCCGAACGAATGGGATTATTGAGACGAATTTTCAAGTAAACGACACCATTATAAGGTTAGAAATTTACTGCATTATTTTTTCAATTAAATGAAAATCATTGTCTCTTTATCTTCCAGCATGTACGACGTTGGTGGACAAAGATCGCAACGTCGCAAGTGGGTTTACTGCTTCGAGGACGTCCGAGCTGTTCTATTTGTGGTCGCTTTGAGTGGTTACGATATGACTTTGCTGGAAGATTCTTCGGTTAATCGCCTTGAAGAGAGTCTCAGTCTATTCGAGCAAATTGTCAACAATCGATGGTTCAAGGAAGCGTCTTTCGTTCTATTCCTCAATAAACTTGATCTCTTCCGTGAAAAAATCATGCGAACCAATCGCCATTTGCGGTTGTTCTTCCCGGACTACACCGGTAAGTGTTTCTTATGATTAGTATTATTTTTTATTTAGTAACATTTCATCACATATAAACAAATTCTAGTAATCTTGAATCTTAAGCCACAGTTATCAATAATTCATCAAAAAGATATTAATTTATGATATATTAATCGATTTCGCTTTTAGGTCCCAATAAAAATATCGATTTGGCTGCCTTATTTATACAAAAGAAATTCCTCGAACGCAATCATAATGCGCGCAAAGTCATTTGTCCGCATTTCACAACAGCCACTGACACTGCGAATGTTCAAACTGTTTTCCAAGTAGTTATGGAGACCGTTATCAAGGAGAATATTGGGAACGTCACTTTACTTTAAGCATACACGGAGAGAAATTCTTTGGTAAAATCAAATACAAACAATTGATTATGCGTAAACTTCGTTCGTGATTAATTCAATTTCATTGTCATTTATCAAAATGATAAACTTTTCATTGTTTAATTCAACTACTCTGCGTGATTAGATGATCACGCTGCATAGTTAATTTTACCATATTCATTTTATTGTTGCTTAATCACGAAGCGAAGTTGAATCAACCAATGATTTTTTTCTCCGTATAGTTTTTAATTACATATAGTTTAGGTTATTGAAGGAACCATAAAGCAAACAAAATGAATTCCTTATATTAAAATGTGATTGAAAAGATCAAAACAAATTTCCATTTATCGTTCTTCCATTTTTGTCTAGCTTAATCTAATTCATTTTTCTTCAACTTGATTAGATTATGATTTTATTTATATTTCATAAAAAAAATACATATCATCTAAGTAGTGCGCGTAGATTTAAGTTAGTGTCCATAAAACGATAGCCATTGAATCATACAAAAATAAATTGATTTCTTTTTGTCTACTTTCTGTATTTCTCTCTATTTCGAGGATCTCATATTTGTTTAATTTTTCATATACATAGACTTGTGATGTATTTAAAAAAATTTATATGTATACAACGGTTTTTATATCGCTTTTGATAATAAATTTTTTATCATGATGATTTGATTGTTGGTTTGTTTGTTTTTTTTTTTTAAAGTTATAGGACTAGAAGTTCGAGAAAATAAAATTTGACTGTACGATTTTCACGATGATTGCAAAAATTGAAACCGAGCTGCTCCACAATATCATTTCTACTATAGAGAGAAAGTATTGTATTCATAACGGAGACCGACTCGAGAACGAGGGCAGATAGAAACTTTCTGATCAGTACGAAATTCATTTCAGGCAAAATTATGAAGATGTCCGTGCATCTGTGTATCGGTCTGTCCGTTGTACGTATCTTAAATAACTCGAGAACGCGTTGAGCAAGCGACTTGAAATTTTTTGTGAATGAGTTCTGCGAAAATAGCGGTTTTTTTTATCAAATAGTAACGTTAGCTTTAAGGGGTACTCTTATTTAAAAAAAAACAGTTTTTCGAAAATTTCACAAAAACAATCCGCTAATAAAATTTGCTGCATTTTTTCCTTTGGCGGTATTTACGAATCTTGAGATATTTGAAAAAATATTTTTCACATATTTTTTCTAAATATTGCAGAGGAAAGTTCTGCGTTAATCACAATTGATATTTCTTTTTCTTACTTTTTGGACATTTTTATATAAAATTTCTTTTTTCTTTGAGTTTTTTTATGTTTTCCAAACTGAAGTTTGCTTCCAATGTTTTTCAAAATGGAAATTAAAAAAAAAAGTTTTTCAAACTGGAAAAATCACAAAAAGGGCCCAAAAAATAGTTAGTTGTCGCTTGGGACTGTGTAGCTCTTGGTCAAAAAAAAAATGTTTAAAAAAAACTCCACTGTGGCGCATGTTTAGACATTTTTTGCCTGGTTTTTATACCCGTATGGTGAAACCAAAGGGTATACTAACTTTGCCTTGCCGTTTGTAACGTCAAGATCCCGTCATCACACACAAAAATTAATTACACCATTGTGTTTAGAATGATAAAAATAATTAATTTCTGCATGTCCGTCCGTCCGTCCGCCTGTCCGTCCGTCCGTCTGTCCGTCCGTTCGTCCGTCCGTCCGTCCGTCCGTCCGTCTGTCTGTCCGTCCCTCAGTCTGTGGCGCGGATTGCGGGCGCACGGATTGAGCTAGAGACTTGAAATTGTACGCAGATTCGTTTTTCGTAAAATGCGAGGCTAAGGCCCCTATTGTGAGCTTCGTCAATCGATCGTTGAAATGTCAAATCGAAAAATCGGTATTGTGATCATCGATTTTATCGTTCGTGAACGATAAAATCGTTCAGTTGGGAACGATGACATTTGTTTGATCGTTCGGTGAAGTTTATGTCAAGTTAGCGATCGGTGAAGTATCGCAATTACTTTTTTTTATCAAAATTAGAGGCTAATAATAAAATGGAAGTATTTGTACACATTAGGAAATTATTAATGAGGAATATCTTGATCAAAACCTCGATCAAAAATCCAATATAAAAAATATCAGTTGTGGTCAACACAAAACTTTCTTCTACAAAATCTACGACCCTGCGCAATTTACGCTAGAGCCCTGTCGCGTTGTCAACCTAAGACGACCTCCCAATAAATTCTTGGTTTATTCAAAAATATCAAAAACGTACAAAATTTGAGATAACTTGAGAACTGTAAAATATATCAATTTACGGTAAATGGCAAAAATGTAGAAAATGTTAACATCTTTAATTATTCTTTTAACTGATTTGTCGAAAAACCGTTAGTTTGCAAATTATTCGCAAACATATGATTTTTTTACATATTAATGAAAATATCTCAATAACGGTAAAAGATAACGGATAACGGTAAGAAACAAAATTGTGCAGAATGCCATTCTCATTAATTCACTTCATACATTCAGTCAGCAAAAACCCGTTAGTTTTCGAGATAATCGCAAAAAACTGTTTTTTTTGGAAATAACGGTTTATCTCGATAACAGGTGGAGATATCGAGTTATAGCTAAAGACAAAAGTGTGGGAAATTTTATTTTCTCCAAGTTTTGTCATACTTAAGGCCACTAAAAAACGCGTAGTTTGGGAGTAAATCGAGAAAAAC
Organism: Chrysopilus asiliformis; assembly: GCA_964034945.1. Taxonomy (NCBI): domain Eukaryota; kingdom Metazoa; phylum Arthropoda; class Insecta; order Diptera; family Rhagionidae; genus Chrysopilus; species Chrysopilus asiliformis. Next base: position 82,271,159 of record OZ035962.1, read on the forward strand.
GAAATTGCGATTTTTGAAAAACCGCCATTTTGGATACTTCCGGTTAACGGATTTCCACCAAAAGTTGATAGGATCGTCCCATTTCAGGACCCAACATGCCTATAAAATTTCATGGCGTTAGCTCTATTAGTTTTTGAGAAATCTTGTACACAGACTGACAGACAGACTGACAGACAGAAAGACATTTTTTAAATATGACTCCAATCGACTCAGGGGTGATCGGGAAATGTTTTTTAGGCAAAATTAAGAGGTCGAAATTTTTCATGAATCCAATACTTTATTATACTCCGTAGAAGAAAGTAATTGGTTGAAAAAATGAAGATAAATAAGACCCAAGTGGTATAAAAATAATTTAAATAAAAAATGAACTTAAAAACTGTTTTATTCACATAGATTTGAAATATTGGTCAATTCAAAGAACTCAACATTCGGTGTTTAATATTTTCGCCTTGACGTTGGTTTGTAAAACCGTCTTCTGGTGTAATTTCGCTCATATCGCCATTGTCATCCACCTCCCTTATTTTTTAAGGGAGCTCAATATTGTATTTTCTGCGTTGAAGTCATTTTTAAACATTAAAATAACTTCAACAATGTAAATTCCCAAACGTCAAACACTAAAAAATTCACAATAGCGATTGCTTGAACGATGAACCTTACGCAATACCAAATTGTTTTTCGATCGTTCCGGCCAACGATGGTCGATCGAATAGATATCGATAACCGCAATAGGCCCCTAAGTTCGTTCATGGGCAAAAATGGACCATTAGAACGAACGAAAACGTTTTTTGCGATTATCTCAAAAACGGTGCATCTTATCAAAAAAGTGCATAAACAAAAGTTATTCAGGATATTATTCTACATAAAACTCCCATACATCAAAATCCGATTGGAACAAATTTTAAAAAATCTTATTGAAAAGTTTGACTTCAAAGTGGAATTTTGATAAAACTGTTCGCCATTCACTTAAATCACCATACGGGTTTTTAATAATTGCAAAATTGGCAATTATAGCTTTTGTTATGTTTTTTAAATTAAAAGAAATCAATGCTTGGAAATAAATTTAGGTTTTTATGCCTTCCCAAAACCTTTGCTGATTTTTTGGCTTGCGGCAAAAAGACTTTAATTGGAAGTGAACGCTTACGCTCACCGAATTAATGATGATGTTTTCAAGAAAAGGAGAAAAAAAAAACAACACCTGGACCAGTACAATGACGACACAAAGTTCCATGAAACGGCAGAAACTGCACTGTGAGCGGATAACAGAAAATCAAAAGCTAGACAAGATTTCAATGTAACCAGCGCGTGCCATTAAATCTAAGCTTTCAGCGGAATCATTACATCGTCATCGTCATGGCAGCAGATAGATCTTATAGCCAGTCAAAAAGGAAAGCGACGCGTGCTCATCTTTATTATCGCCAGATGGGCCTCCTCATCTCAATTCATGCAGCATCATTGGAGCATCTTCAAACGGCATCGACATTGGCGCACTTCTTCTATCAAATGACTGACTTTGTATCCACATCTCTCACATTGTCCTATTAAGACCCCATCAGATCGGCCAGTCCTGGACCATTGTAGGTTTTTTCATTCTTCGCAAACTTTTGTTACCCGCACGCAGTAATAGACCACAGAGTCTATGTCCGGTATTACACTTGGCTTATTTAAGCCGGAAACTTTTGCGCTTAATAAGCCAATGTGCTTACATTTGTGGCTTAAATAAGCCAATCCTGTTTGCATATGCTACACAAGTTTACATGTGTGTGTGTGTGGACTCAAACCATTGAATTTGTTGCTGTTGCTCATATACTTCCCACGATCTTTACCTGCTGATGGTCAGAACGGAAATGATTTCTGCCTACTACTTTTCCCAAACTGGTTCACACGCTTTGCATGTATGCAGATTGTCGATAAGCCATGATTTCGAGTGGCAACTTTTCCCTCCGCAGTCGTTTCTCCCGAAAATCACCTTAAGTAAGCCCGAAAGTTGCCGTGTGTAATACCGCGCTATGAATGGCCAAGTCACACTACTGTGGGTGGTTGGTGCTTTAAAGTTGTTTTCTCGCTGGATTTTCATGTGAAAAATGCATTTTTCTTCGACCAACTGTTGTTTGTGGAAATCAATTTTTCACCGGAACACATCAAAACGCACAAAGAAAAATACTCTGAGGTAAAAAACGAGTTCGTCCCATTTCCGTGGGTTGCCAAATTACATCGATTCAATAAAATTTTTGGAAATTTGGATATTTTTTTATCAAAGAAGATGTAATTTCGGAGGGCATCTGTTGGACAATAACATCCAATAATGAAATAATTCAAAATAGATTACACACAAACACCTTCTATAATCATTTAAACTAAACGTGTGGGCTTGACTTCATCAGAATGAAAATAACGTCATCCACATCAGCGTCAACATCGATGGAATGTAGTTTTTTAAATATTTTGAAATCAGCAAATCTGAAGGTTCACTTATAGTGTGAATCAATTTTTTAACCGACTTTTTAGTTTGCAATCGACCGTGTGCCAAGCAATTGAGAGTTATGAATGAAAATTACAAAAAGTCTAAAAGTTCATTGTAATGGCTTCATGTATCCAACTATTTATCTAAGTTGTAACGACCAGTAACAAAAAGTTGCTATTTAATCGTTAATATACTCCCTATTACTTAATAATTAGAGTTGACCTACTCTTTGAAAGCCCACCAAAATGACAAAATGTTTATATTTAATTCCGCTGTAATTAAACTTAAGACCACTTGAACTCTTGTTCAGTTTATTTTTCTATGGAGGCGTTTGATTTACTCAAAAGAAATTACTTTTAAATTGACTTGAATCGAAATAATGTTAGCAAATCTGAAAACGTGTTTGGCATTATCACAATTAATTTGGAGCTTTTTCATTACAGCAAATTATATTTGTAATGAAAATTACTTGTAATCAAAATGAAAAGGTTATATCTATTCTCCGGACTCCAAAGTATTTAAATACAAAAAAAAAACAGAAGAAAAACGATAAAATTAAATATTTTAAAAACTCTTACACAGGGACTACATTAGCTTTTATTTCTGGTATACCAGGAAAATTGCTCGCTAAAAAGCCTGTGTGGACCAATCTGGTTTACCAGTTTTTCTGGTAAGACAGCATTGGTATACCATTTTCGTAGACAGCGCTGGTATACCTTGTTGGCAGGCAACAAAATTAAAATGGCGGAAACTAAATTTTCGAGAAATTATATATGGCTTATCATTATTTTGCGAGAAAAAGAATTTTTAATGGAATTCACATTTTAACCATTACAAGAGAGTTGATTTGAGAAGGCAGAGGGTGGATTCGTTGTTTTGTAGTCGTTTTAAAGCCAATATTTTGGCAATCATAATTTGTTTCCTATTCACTAACATTTCGCCTACTGAACTGTTTTACCAGAATTTGCCCACAAGAAAAATTGACAGATTGCGACTAGAAAGCTTACCAGCTGGTACATCAGAAATAAAAGTCAATGTAGTCTCTGTGTAAGTGCAAATTGTTCTTTACTTTTTGCACGGGTTAAAGTTACAGTTGTGTAATTACAAAAGTTGCATAAAAAGTTTTTTACTAAATTAAACATAGTTAGAGGTTTTCGTATAGCACAAACGAAGCTCAAAAAACTCAATCGTTGCATTCTTCGAATTTTCGTAACAAAAATTTTTTTTTTAATTTCAGATATTCATTTATTTGAAACCTATTTTACCATACAACAGCAATGTTCAGGGGTAATTTCATCGATCCCGGTGTAAATAATTTAACACTTGAAACTTTGTCCTGCGTTCGAAGTAAATTTTTAAATGATCCCGTAATATTAAAATATGATAGTATACATATAGGGAAAAGTTTAGCATATAATACTTTGTTTAACCGCTTCAGCGGTATTCAATTTGTAAACGGCAAACCACATTATATAACCGAGCTTGTAATGTTAAATTTAACAAATATTGTAAATGGGGACAATATTAATATCGGGGTCATTGACATTTCAATTTGGAAACACGAAGAATTTCAAATAAGTATGGATGCTTTCATTACTAAAATTTTAGAAAAAAATATTAATTTAATTGGGTTAATGTGTGATCTGGACGTAAGGTTCAATCACTACTATAACTCAAAATTTGTAACGATGGAAAGAAATTTATTTTATATCCAAAATAAAAAATTACTTGTTTTTTATAGTGTTGGCCTTCGTCCTTAACCGTTTTGTCCATACTTATGATTTCGAGTGGGGCAACACAGAAATAAAAAGAGAAAATTTAATAAAATTCGAAATGAAGTCTGAATCTTCAGAACTTAACATCCCAAATATTAAAATATCTAATCATTATACGAATGATAAATGTTATGTTCTAAACAAAAACCTCGTCAAGGTAATGAAAATAGGGTATAACCTTAATAGGGATCCGCTAATTAAAAATTATATCGATTTCCTAAGCGACGTCCACGACATTTTCAAAATCATTTATTCTGTGGCGTACGAATTGTCATGTTCAGTTTCATTCAACGATGAATCTTTCCTAAAAATCTTGAAATTTAAAGAAAATATAAAAAATTTTCAAGCTCGGACACATTCCTTGAAAAAAATTGTAATTCATCTGCAATCACTCATTGATGTAATTATTACTCTCAACACTACTGTAAAACTCGACTTTTTAAATATGGATTGTGTAGAAGAATTCTTACTTGAAAGTTTAACTTCGATCAATTTTTTAGTAAAAATATATAATTTTTCTCCAATTCTAATTTCCCCTTAACTTTAAATAATAACATCGAACTAAAAACTATTAACATCGGACCACTTCAAACCTATTTAAACGCTCTTATACATAGCAACTATGCTTGCGATATTTTAAATACAATAACCCCCATTTGCATTGCATTCAAAAATAGTTCAACTTGCGAGATTTGTCTAAATAAAACTATCTAGTAAATTTAGTTGGTGAAGAATTTGTTAGTGAACAATGTGATATTTTTAAAATGTCGTTTTTCATTAATGAAGTAATAAAGAAAAATATAGAAAAAATTCTCGAATTGCCTAATGTTTTTTTTAATTTATCAACATTTTTAATCAATATCATTTTCAATTATACATCATTTGGTAGTAACTTAGATTCAGAATGCAAATCTCATTTAGCGGGACTAATAAATGAAATTTCAAATAAACTTTTAATGGATAGGGCCATTAATTATAAAGAGAAGTTATCAATAATTATGCTAAACATTACGGCTGCTCTGAAACCCATCTGGTATGAAAGCTGGCTCACCGTCATTAGAGCCTGCTTTACCATCTTAAAAAACATTAATCTTATCGGATTAATATGTGATTAGTTATTTCCTATTGTCCTTCGTTGTCAAAGTTTGTCAGTCCGTTCTGTAAAAACGAACAATCTGAGGTACAGTTGAGCGGCCCATATAGTGGGAATAACCTCAACGTTACGAAGAAAGTTCCAACTTTCCAACACAAACAAATAAATTTCATTGTACTTTAGTTATTTCCTTATATTTCCTATTCTTGTCCTTCGTGTTCCTCAAGCGCTTATTTAGCAGTTTGATGTTCGGTCTTCCGCCGGGTTTCCCGCCGTCCCTACTTTTACCTACGTCACTTCTAATTCTCTACTCATGTCCTTGGTGATTTTTTGGGGGTTTTTTATGTTATTTTGGTTGTTTATGTTGCTGTTGTATGGTACAAAAGGAAGCAGGTGCTGACAAAGGATAAAAGCGAGGAAGAATCACGACTACTCGACTTGCTTTACTTGGATGGTATACACCAGTTGTTTTACACTTGCTCGTGAAGATGTGGACGCGAAGCGAAAGTCGAAGGAGATCGACAAACAATTAGAGACTCTGGCCAAGGAGAGACCACGACTCCTGAAAATTCTGCTGCTCGGCGCTGGCGAAAGTGGTAAGGATTTCATTTGTGATATTAAATAGCCCTGGTCTGTAAGAAAACTGTTCAATCTCAAAGATCAAAACCTAAAGGTTTCATTGTAACCTAAAAGTTTCATTGTAACCTGAAAGTTTCATTGTAACCTGAAAGTTTCATTGTAACCTAAAAGTTTCATTGTAACCTAAAAATTTCATTGTTACCTGAAAGTTTCATTGTAACCTAAAAGTTTCATTGTAACCTGAAAGTTTCATTGTAACCTAAAAGTTTCATTGTAACCTGAAGGTTTCATTGTAACCTGAAGGTTTCATTGTAACCTAAAAGTTTCATTGTAACCTAAAAGTTTCATTGTTACCTGAAAGTTTCATTGTAACCTAAAAGTTTCATTGTAACCTGAAAGTTTCATTGTAACCTGAAAGTTTCATTGTTACCTGAAAGTTTCATTGTAACCTAAAAGTTTCATTGTAACCTGAAAGTTTCATTGTAACCTAAAAGTTTCATTGTAACCTGAAAGTTTCATTGTAACCTAAAAGTTTCATTGTAACCTGAAAGTTTCATTGTAACCTAAAAGTTTCATTGTTACCTGAAAGTTTCATTGTAACCTGAAAGTTTCATTGTAACCTAAGTTTCATTGTAACCTGAAAGTTTCATTGTAACCTGAAAGTTTCATTGTAACGTAAAAGTTTCATTGTAACGTAAAAGTTTCATTGTAACGTAAAAGTTTCATTGTAACCTGAAAGTTTCATTGTAACCTAAACGTTTCATTGTAAACTGAAAGTTTCATTGTAACCTGAAAGTTTCATTGTTACCTGAAAGTTTCATTGTAACCTAAAAGTTTCATTGTAACCTAAAAGTTTCATTGTAACCTAAAAGTTTCATTGTAACCTGAAAGTTTCATTGTAAGGAGGAATTGAAATCAATGGAAAATAAAAATTCAGGATTTCAGTAAAGCCCCCAAAGAACGAGAACGAAGTTATGGTTTTTACGTTCTTGCTCTTAAGCGTTTTGTTTTTACGTTCTTTGAGAACAGAACTTTAATGCTGGGAGCGAAATATCGTTCTCTCACTAGTAAAATACATACTTATATGTGTGTGTGCATCATACCAAAAAGCCATCGTTCGAGGCTTTCATTAATTTTTATACGAGATCCACAAACCTTGATGAACAAAGAGCGAAAACTTAAATAGAAACAATTTCGTGGGGCGAACGAAAAATGTGCATCGATCGTTCCTATCGAGTATCATCGATTGCAAATTTGTTATCATGGCAGCAAGGCAGATTTTCTAATTTGTATCCCTATAACCAAAATCTAACACCGCGTCTTGATTTGGGATTTTTCATCGCAGAGATTTTTGATTGACCAATCAGAGCTCGAGTTGACGGCGATAAGAAATCCCAGAGATAAATTTCAAGAAATCTTGCAATTGCAAAATTTCTTGGAATTTCTCAATTCAATATGGCGGAATCTAAATTCTCCCGACAAGTAGTTGTGAAAATAACTAATTTTTAAGAATATATAACATTAAGAGGTTTTTCTTTTTGTCTGTTCTTCTGTTTCAGCCTTTTCAATTTCACGTATTGCATTAATTGCGAGTGTTTTCTTTTCATCGCCATTTTGAGTACTAAAATTTCAAGAGATTTTCGGCCCAGCTGTCAAAAAAATCTCATTGCGGTGAGATATTTCTTGGGATAAAAAATGGTTAATCAAGACGCGGTGTAAGAGGTATCCACGTCAAAAAATGTTGTAATTCATGCTTAATTCGCAATCCATGTAAAACTGTAGGTGCGAAGCAGGGTAGAAATTGATATGAAACCTCAATTGAGACTCAGGCTCTCCGAGAGCTGTAGCGCCGAGGATGATGATTAAAATTGAATTACAAGAGTATTTTTTTTATCTACATAATTATATTTTAATGTTTTTTATACAATGCTACATAAATTTTAAGTTCGTTTCGATCATGTGTTGTCTTATGAGTAGTGTAATTATGTATTTATAATTATTACTTTTATTTATTTATATATGTTCTTGTAATGTTTTATATATAAATGCAATAACGATATTTTCCATTTTTTTGTCCTCCATCACTCTTTTTTTTTTTTGCTTAATTTTGTCTTTTACTTTAAATTTATAGTTACTAATAATAATATATTCCTTTTCTCATTATTTTTATTTTATTTTTTTGTCTTTATTATAATTTTGTATTTTAGTTTTTGTTTTATTAATTTATTACCTTAAATTGTCGCGTGAATAAGTAACACTATAGATTAAATGTAGTTACTAGATTACTTTTAAATGTTTTATGTTTTGTTTTCTTTTTTTTTTGTATATAAATTACTTTCTCCTGTTGCATTTAATTATAATATTCATAATAAATTTAATAAACATTAAATCGACATTTTTTTATCATTTGTTTTCAAAAAAAATATCCGTCTTAAGAGTTTTTCATTAGTAATAAAAATCTTTTCATTCCATTTTTTCTCTTTGTTTTCTCTCTCTCAATGTTTATATATTTAGTTTTATTTTAATATATTTTTTTTTTTGAAAAAATTACTTTTTGAGCTCATTTAGTTATTATAGTTTCCTTTACTTATCAGTGTTGCTTTTATTTTGTTAAGTAATCAAAATCGTTTGAAGATTTATTTTTTTTTAGTTTTTTTTCTGAATTTTCTTTATATTTAATTTTTTACGTAGAATTTTCACCAATTTTTTTAAGGTGTATTTTTATAGATACATAAATTTTATTTACTTGTTTATGAATAATTTTTTTCCTTTGTGAATTTTAATTTAGAAAGTTATTTGTTTAATAGTTTTCTAATTTATTTTTATTTATTATAAATAAATAAGGCAAACTAACTATCTAGAGAAACGTATGAATTTAGAGAGTATTTGGAAATAATTTTGTTGGCAAGGAGCACTTTATGAAAAACGTTTTGCGCTATCAAAGCAACTGAGTTTAGTGTGTGTGCCATTCGTTTGATGAGAAAACAACCCAAAAATTACGAAAAATAAACCAAAAACAAATACTAAAGAATTTCATAAATAATACTGTTCGAATTTGGAATGTTTAATTTTAATTTAACAAAAACGCCCGAGTTTTTACAACCCGATTTAATTTAACCATAAAAAATGCAACACAAAATTCAAATTTAAAAAAAAAAATTAACAGTTAGTATTGATAAATATGTAAGTGCTGTTTAAAGGCGAATTGAATTACGTGTTCTAAATTTTGCTTTTTTTAATAAATCGAGTGTGTGAGTAATTTATTAATTTATGGTAAAACTGTTCTGTTTTTCAATTGACTTTGTTTTAATATTTGTGATATTTTGAATGCCACATTTTAACAAAAATCTTTAAGTTTTTTGATTATTAAGAGTGACATTCAATAAAATGCTTTTTACAATAAGGATTTTGTAGAAAAAACATATTTAAATACCTCTCATTTTATGGGAAACGCATTTCACTAATCAATTTATATATTTTAACATTTTTAATTGTTTTTTTATTTTACGTGTTTTTTTTACCTCCAATCAAAGAATAATTTTAAAAATTATCATGGAAAGTTTTTTCTTGGAAAAGTTTGTGGGAATGGCGAATAATACTGGTGGCAATAAATTTTACTTTGATAGCAAATAATTGAAATAAAACACGCTGGCATTCAATACCCTTAGAGTAGATTTTTTTGTTTCATAATTTCAAATATTTTTTTTTAGAAATTTCAACAAACTGATGTTGCAAAAAAACGATGCGGCGACAATTTTCTTCTTACAATTATTAAAAATATCTCTGCTAAAAGTAATAATTGTTTGAAAACATTCTATTAGCGTGTAAATTGCGTCAATTGTTCAATTATTTAAAAAAAATATTTTTTTGATTAATTGGTGTTAGTTATGTAATTAGCAAATCCTACAAATTCATTATGGTGAACATTACTAAATATTGCACAAGCGTAAATCGCACTACAAAAAATAAACTAATTCACTTACAAAGAATAGAATAAACCCTTAACGAGAGCACTCGAATTAACTCGAGCGGAAGATGGTGGTGGAATTTGTACACTCGAGTTAGCTCGAGCAGCGTCGTATTTTATATTACTATGATTTCCCTACTGGACCACGGAGTAAAAAATTGAACATAGTAAAAAATCGAATAAAGATACACCCCTCTCCCCTTGCTACTACAACTTTGCTACTACAACTTTGGACAAAGAACAAAACAAGGGATTATTGTTTTCATGCAACTGTAGGCCTTTCAATTGGCGCTTGTGTTTTTTTTATAATTTCAACCAGAGCTTAGGGGAAGACCCTTTTATGCCGAAGCACAACTCAGGATTAAATTTTGACGCATGAAAGTTTTTGACTGCGGTGAGATTTTTGTTATTTTTGCTAGCAGAGCAAACCCGTATCTTTGGTAATTTATTGAGATAAAATTCGAGATCTCATACATCACCATGTAGTCATTTTTTAGTCTCAAAATAATCTAAAATCAGTCAAGATTTCTTAAAGAAAGCATTTCGAACCATACTTTGACAGCCAAAAAGGAAGAAACCTTCTATGACAAAGTAAAACATTTGAAGATATTTATAGAATATCTGAAACATTTTCAGGCTTTTTGAAATTTTTTCTTACAGTAGGAAATGAAACCTAAGACCTCTTCTAATATTCTGCCGTTAAACTGTCCCATGGGACACCGTTTCAGCACATTTTTAGTGCCAAGACCCCGAGTTAAAAATGCTTAGGATATTTTTCAATTTGAAAAACTTTCAATCTTTCAAATAATCTGTAGCAAATTTCTGCCCAACTTCAGGTGACAAGACGGCGTTGACCAGGACGCGAAGAGAATTGGTATGCAAAACATCGGCACGTGACCGGGACCTCTGGCGAGAGACATTGCGACAGGCCAATATCCGAAACCGGTTGTAGCGCCGAGAGAGAGAGAGAGTGTTGTTTACCTCTAGGCTAGAAAAATAAATTCAATAGTTATGCTAGCACATCACCACTCCACTAATCGTTCATGTTTTGTAGTGCGAAATCCACAGTGGCAAATACAAAACTATGAACTTCTTATATTAAAACCGTGTGTGTACATTTTACATTTTTCGTTTATTTTGGTTATAATTTTTTTGTGTGTTGTGTGAATTTTTCTTTAAATTTTTTATTGGCTATGCATGAATTAGAGTTACGATTTATGTATTTTTTTTCTCCATATATATCGATATAAATTTTTTTTTTTCAGTGATTTTTTCTTTAAACTCGTATAAATGTTTTTTAGTTTAAGTTTTGTTATATAAATTTGCGTGTAAAAATTATTTTGTTAAAAAATTTACTGTAAAAATGGTGAAACAAATCGATTTAACATTTTGCATGTACAAAAGAAATCAAAAAATTAAACTAGGTTATTTCATTTGAAACATTCAGTGTTTTCTTTAAAGAATATATTTTACTTTTAATTTTTTCTGGTATTCCCTAAAGTTGAGAGCTCGAGTTTAAACGTTGTGATTTAGTGCAGTTATTATCGAATCTCGACTAAACGAGTTGATATCTTTTACGCGTTGCATGTACGAAACATATTGATGTTTTATTCTGCATTTGAATCATAATTAACTGTTATTAAGATTACTTGAGAAAGAAATGCTTATAAAAAATTGCATGTGAGGAAGGATATAAACACTCAAATGTTATGTTTCTGTTGTTCATCTTTTACTTATTTAAGTTTAACCTAAGGCTGTTTGAATTTGTTTTATCCATTTTTTTTTCTATTAAATGCTTTTCCAATTCCAATCTTCCTTGCCCCTAAACTGCCTTCAAGCAGTTGAAATCAGTCCAATATATTTTTTTTATGTTAATTTATTCAAACTTTCCTGAACAAGCAGTCTGTCTGGTGATTAGTTTTTTTTTTCATTTATTTTACTTAATGCTTGCTATGCGTTACCGTACAATTTTGTTATAAATAATAAACTTTCTTTCATATTTTTTCATTAAACATTTTAACTTAGTGCTAATTTACTTATGTTTAACAATTTTCTTATTATAATGCATTTATTTTATATCCCAATATATTTAAATATAATTTTTTTTTTTTTTAAATTTTGAATAAGTTTCTCTAAAGATTTCTTGTTTTTCTTTTTAATTTTTTTGTAAATTCAATTAAAACTTTCGATCATTTCAAGTTGAATTAATTTCTCGTTCATTTCTTAGTCGTTTATTCTTATCCAAATTCAATTGTCTTTAGCCACTTGTCGTCCGTCTTCATCGTTTTTCTTATAATCATTTAATGTTATGGAAATTTTCTATTCTATATCACAACAAAGGTGTACTTTAACGCATTGCAGTGTCAATTTAATGTTTGTTTTCTTCTGTTTCCTCCTCTCGTTACGCGACGTATAGATTTTGAGTTTAGGATCACATGAATTGTCTTAGCTGCTTATTAGATTGAGCAAGAATTGACTTTGCTTTTTGTGGAGAATTCTTAAGTTAAATACAGCTGCCTAAGTAGCGATTTTTAATTTAATCGTTAATGAATATATAAATCATTGTCTTTTTTCTTGTTTTTAATTATATTTTTTTGCTTGTTTCATTGATAGTTTTTTTTTTTTTGGTTCGAATTGACCAAATAGGCGCAGTAAAATTGGCGGGCGGCAATTTAATTTCTCTCCTTCGTTTACGTTTAGATTTTAGGTTTTAATGTTTTGTTTTATTTAAACATTATATTTTGTTTTTCCATTTCATTTGATTTTTAGGACAAATACATTATCGAATTAGTGTTTATCCGATAAATAAAGTGCACATAAAGGAAATTCAACATAAATTCCAGTTTTTTAAAACTTGATTAGCTTAGGTGGAATGATTTGGTCCGTTACCCATTGATTGATACATTCGAACACCTCCCGTCGCTTGTGTTGCTTGGACATTTTCTTGGTAAGTGTGCTCCGCTCCAATTGGTATTTCATCACCCTGAAACGAATAAAAAAAATAATTCTATGGCAAAAAACATTTTTTTCTAGTGTGATTTCTTAAAAAAAAATTGTGTTTATTTGTGCACGGGTCGTTAAAGTAGGCGCTACCAATTCCTAACTTTTTTTGCTAGCTGGGACCTATGTAAGTTCTTTTTAATCGTTAATATGTGAGAATGAATGCCTGTAGTGCATTTTATTAAAGGATTTTAACAGGTCAATACTTTTACACGCGTCACTTTGCGTGACTCGAAATTGCCTGTTGTATTTGTTGTTACTTTCTTCTACGGAGTATAATAAAGTATTGTATTCATGAAAAATTTCGACCTCTTAATTTTGCCTAAAAAACATTTCCCGATCACTCCTGAGTCGATTGGAGTCATATTTAAAAAATGTCTTTCTGTCTGTCAGTCTGTCAGTCTGTCTGTCAGTCTGTCTGTCAGTCTGTCTGTCAGTCTGTGTACAAGATTTCTCAAAAACTAATAGAGCTAGCGCCATGAAATTTTATAGGCATGTTGGGTCCTGAAATGGGACGATCCTATCAACTTTTGGTGGAAATCCGTTAACCGGGAGTATCCAAAATGGCGGTTTTTCAAAAATCGCAATTTCGTTTTTCTCGATTTACTCCCAAACTACGTGTTTTTTAGTGGCCTTAAGTATGACAAAACTTGCAGAAAATAAAATTTTCCACACTTTTGTCTTTAACTATAACTCGATATCTCAGCCTGTTATCGAGATAAACCGTTATTTCCAAAAAAACAGTTTTTTGCGATTATCTTGAAAACTAACGGGTTTTTGCTGACTGAATGTATGAAGTGAATTAATGAGAATGGCATTCTGCACAATTTTGTCTTTAACCGTTATCCGTTATCTTTTACCGTTATTGAGATATTTTCATTAATATGTAAAAAATCATATTTTTGCAAATTACTTGCAAACTAACGGTTTTTCGACAAATCAGTTAAAAGAATAATTAAAGATGTTAACATTTTCTACATTTTTGCCATTTACCGTAAATTGATATCTTTTACAGTTCTCAAGTTATCTCAAATTTTGTACGTTTTTGATATTTTTGGATGAACCAACAATTTATTGGGAGGTCGTCTTAGGTTGACAACGTGACAGGGCTCTAGCGTAAATTGCGCAGGGTCGTAGATTTTGTAGAAGAAAGTTTTGTGTTGACCACAACTGATATTTTTTTTTTGCCAACAACAACATGCAATTTCGAGTGACGCGAGGTGACGCGTCTTAGACAACCGACTTGTATGTCTTCAAAAAATTGTAGCTGCCACAAGTTTCGTCGTTTTGTGATTTTTCCGTTGATGAACCAGTGCAGTTGAGTCGGAGTCGCGACAAAACTGCTGCTTTCTAAATTTCTAAATTTTCCGGAGTTGAAGTCGAAGATTGAGCTACCGACTCCACAGCCCTGGTTGCAAGAGATAGATAAATATGATCGCTCCTGTCAACTTTCATTGGATGAAATTATCCTGCTTTGCCCTGAAATCATAAGAAATGCAGCTAATACCGTTATAGCAATTCCTTCTACACGAGTAAGTGTGAAACGACTCTTTTCAGCTTTAAAATTAATTAAATCGAATCTTAGGGTATCAATAAAGGCAGATATTGCTGACGCCATATTATTCCTAAGAACTTGCAATTAATTCTGTTTTAATGTAATAAAATGTAATTATTGTTTTTCGTATTTATAAAAAAAAGTCGAAATTTACAACCAAACAATGTTTGATTTGAGATTTAAGGAGATCTGCTGATTTTTTTAGACGAAGGAGTCAGAGCTGGAGTTAGACCTTCTAGAATTTCGGGAGTCGGAGTCGAATATTCTAAAATTTCCAGTCGGAGTCTGATATTCTAAAATTTCCAGTCCGAGGCAAAGGTTGCCAAATATCGGAACCCTAGGCCTATTCTACACTTGCAATTTTTTCTTGAATTTCTACACGAATTTTATTCACAACTAGCTTGCATACCCGTCGTAGCCGGGTTAAGTTTTATCAAAAAGAAATTTTTTATGGTCTATGTTGGAGCTAAATTTCAGGCCAATCGGCTCGGTAGCCTCCCTGTGAAAGGGTAACATAGAGGGAAAACTAAGTTTCGATATGACTTTACCCCCTCGCCTTACTCCCCCTCCTCTCGGGCTTTTTTTTAATGGGTCTATGTTGGGGCTGGACCCCCGACGAACATCTATGTGAAATTTTAGGCCAATCGGTTCAGTATTTTACCCGCAAAAGAGTAACATAGCGCAAAAACTAAGTTTCGAAATCACTTTACCGCCTTCCCTTCCTCCCACCACCCCTCGCGCTAATTTTCCGTATGCCTATGTTGGAACCAGAACTACCACAGACACTCATGCCAAATTTCAAGACAATCGGTTCAGCCGTTTTTGCGTGAAAGAGGAACAGACAGACAGACAGACAGACAGACAGACAGACAGACGGACAGACACCAACTCATTTTTATATGAGGCCCTATTCCAGGATCCTATGATGATATGATTTGTTCCCCGAATTTTATTCATTTATTGCTGAATAAATGCACTGAGCAAAAGTTGCCAAAAGTTGAATTTATTCCGGCGATTTTGTATTAAAAAATTCCAGTTCCGGCGTCTTTCAGGAATAAATTTTGTTGTTTTGTGTCGCAATGTAAACGGTTGTGAAACTTGAATTTTGTGTTACCCAATAAAATTTGGAGAATAGAATGTCAGATGTAAAAACCGCTTTAGTGCACAATATTTTAAGCTAGGACACTGACGTAGCAAATCTTAGAGACGCCCGGAGCGGATATTAAAATATGCAATCCACAAACATTTTTGTGAGGAAAATTTTAAGATTACTTTTTTATGATTTCTCACAACGCTTCCCTGCAGAGATGCAATCCAAGAGTTTTTAGATGTGCTTCGCTTTCGATTCAAAGATGAAAATTCGATTTTTGGAGCTTGTCCCTAAAGTTTCAATAGGCAAGTTATTAGTTTTTGGTTTGGTTCAAACACCATTTTAAATCTCTGTTTTTGGGTAATTTTCTATCTGACTAGAAAAGTTGTTATCACTAAAAAATTTCGTCCCATTGCTGCGCTACTATCGGCAAAGTATTTATTAATTCAGTCAAAAAAAATCTCCCCTTACCCTCTGATAAATCGATCCAGAGCCGCTATGGGCAACCGCCATTCCCCCATTATTCCTACTCGAGCCCGCATCTCCAGCGGCGCCGGCATTCCGTTTGATTGTGCGGTCCTCGTAACGAGTTCGTCCCTGCGACGCCATTGGACGATTGAGTGTACTGTTCGCATTATTGGGCGAATTCGGTGCAGCATTCCTGGCGGCGACGGTTTTTGTGACAAAGTCCTGCTCCTTCCATCCCTGCTTCTTGTACACGTCCCGCAATTCCTGATGCTGCCACATGGTGAACAGTACTTGGCTGGCAAATTTAAGAACGCATGGCGTATACTTTTGTCTTTGGCGTGTGATATTCATTAAACGTTCAACACCGCCGGCATCCAAAAGCGATCGTGAGAATTCGGCATTCTTCTTGATCACTTCATTAATGGTGGCTAAGACTGCGGCAATGGTGTCGTCTGACGTTCCCTGATCGTGTTGTGGATTACCCGACGGCAGCTTCTGTACGAGATCTCGCATTGCGTATTTGCCGATTAGCTCTTTGTTTCGCTGATCGATGGCGAGATTTCGGAGGGCGGTGGCTACAGCACATACCACACGGTCGACCTCCATTCGGAGTAGTTCGACGAGAATCGGAAGGCCCTTCTCCTTTCGTACGGCGGCACGAATCTCAATGCTTGGCTGCCAATAGCAGGCGGCCAGATTTTGAATGGCCCCAGCGGCTGCTTCTAGGGTCTCGGGATTTGAGCAGCTTTGCAATAGCGCCAAATACGATTGGACAACGTCCGGCTGCCAGAGCAGTTCGTATCCTTTCGGAGGTTCGTTTCGTTGAATTGAGCTCCGCGATGCTGTTCCACTACCGCCGCCACCACCTGAGAGATTATCCTTTTGATCATTCTGTGCGGCTTCCTTTTTCTTTTTACTGGCACCAAAACAGCCAAGATTTTCACCTAAAAAAAATTTTTTTTGTTAGAATTACGCAATTAAAATAAACCAACTTCCAATCGAATTACCTTTTGGCGATGATGCAGCGGATGAGGCGCGTGTCTGTGTTGGCAATGGATGTTTATCATAGTTTGGATCGTCAACTTCCTGACATCGATATGATAAATTTCGTAGAATGCACACACAATTCTCAACGATTTTATTGCCAATATTGCTCTTTTCGATCGCTAGACGTACAACGTAGAGCAGCGAATCGACTAGGCCTTCACATTCGCGTAGTTTCGTGCGTGCGTACTCCCCAGCGGAGCTAACATTTCTCAATACGCCCGAAGCATTGCGGAAAACTGTTGACCAGCAGGTATCACCCTGATTGACCGGATCCCATCCGGAATGCGGTTTTATAATTATGGTCACAATGACATTCAGACCATCATCGATGATTGGCCGTTTCAGATCCTCGCACGACGACATATTCCAAATGACACCAGTGACCAGCTCCTTAACATCGGTTTCATTCGTGCGACGCAGTAGATTTATTAAAGCTACGATACCACCAGCATTTTTAATTGCTCTTTTATTCTCGTCGTTTTGGCGACCGTATGATAGATTTCTAAGAGCGCCACATGCATTTCTGCACAACAAAAATTGAAAAAAAAATCAATGAGAATCAAAATGTAATCACAAACAACAAATATGTCTAACCTGTGGACTTCTGGAGTTTCATGAGAGAGCAGCCTTACTAGTGGTGGAATTCCTCCTAAAGTCCGTGTTCGTTGTTTATTTGGATCGTCCATATAGCATAAATGTTGCAAATAGGCAGCTGCGTTCGCTTTGATTACATTGTTGGGATTGTTTAGGAACCCAATCACCTCAGACAGATTTGGATCCCGCCATCGCATCGCCTGCCGTTGATCGGCATCAGGTCCAACGAACCCATCACCACCGCCACGCGGAGAGGTAGTTATGTTGTGGTCGAGCATGCTGTGTCCATGCATAGACAGCTGCGACATATGCTTCTGCAGCTCGTTCTCATCCTCGAACATCCTTGCCTGAGGATGAACACCAACGCCGGCTGCCTGAAGTACTCCGCCGGCCCCGCCATCAAATGACGAACCGTTCAAGTTGTCATCGTAGAGAATCGGTCGGGTTGCGTAAGTGGCATTCGGATTTACCCCTGCACCAGCTGCTGGTGCGACTCCGTAGGTTGGAGCTGAAACATACCCATAGACCATTGTGGCTGGATCGTCGCCGTAGCGGTGATCGACTTGGACTCCTGGTGATGGTGTGATACGGTAGTCGGTCATTTCGTCGTACTGGGTTGCCTGTAAAATAATTTTTTTCTTTAAAAACAAAATAAATAAAAAAACGCGTTTAGAACAGTGACCACAACTTGAAATGTTAATTTATTAGAATCAACTATTTTCAACTACGAAAATTGTTAATCCATTTTACGGCTGATGCAGCAGCTTAACTACAATTTTTACTCGTTGAATTTAACTTTTCGTTGGATTTTATTTATACTTTTTGTGTTTCTTTCAAGTCATGCCAATTTAAGTCAACTCTGTGTCTGATGAGTGCATTTTCAGACAATTTGCGTAAAATGGATTTTTTTTCTAAAATCAAAAAAAATTTAAATTCTAAAAATCTTTTTAAAAGCAAGTAAAGTACATTATGTTGTCGCAATGAGCGAATTTTAACGACAACCAATTAGATTTGGAGGTTTTCCCTTGCACGAAAGGTTGATTTTAGCACAACCCAACAAATAAACGAGGAAAGATTTGCCAAAGGAGAAATGACGAGGAAAGATTTGCCAAAGAAGAATTTTATTTTGGCCGTATGATCACTTTACTGCGAAAATACGAATTGAACAACAAAAACAAAGAAAGATTATGCAAATATAAATCTTTTGTAGAAGGAAAAATGTCTAAATTTGTTTGGCCGTCTTTAAAAATCGAGCAATGCGACAATGCAATACATTTGGTATGGCTTAGGTTTAATGTCACCTAGGTTTAAAATCATAGGTTTCAAGTCAAAACGGGGGAAGTTTTTTTTATGATTGATGCAAGGAGCTGTACAAAAAAAGAAGAGAGGAGCTGTACAAAAAAAGAAGAGAGGAGCTGTACAAAAAAAGAAGAGAGGAGCTGTACAAAAAAAGAAGAGAGGAACTGTCCAATTTTTACAAGGAAAAGATTTTTTTTTGGGTTTTAAACCACAATTTGTAAAATCCGGTAAAAAAATGTTTGATGTGTAAGCGTACTGATTTCATAATATTTAATTTAATAACCAAGAAAATATTTAGGTTTTTTTTTTAAATACCAGCGATTTTAAAAGACAAGTAGACGATTTTTGTTTATCATTTAATTCTAATTAAACTTACTTGTAGATAAGCGACGGATGGAACCATAGTGTGTTGCTGTCCGGCGACACTAGTCAATGGCAGTGGGGAGGGTGAGCCACTATGCTCGCCTGGACTTTGTGGAGTTCCTGCACGTTCATTTGCCCCATACTCGGACATGTATGGTACCGGTTGTCCAGCCGCATTGATGGCACCAGCCGAATTAGCATAATGTCCAGCTGGCGGATAGTGTTCGTAGTCCTGATAATGTGGATGATATTGTGCTGCATCCGAGACATACATATGATGTGGCGGAGGCTGATGCTGTCCATGATCCAAATGATTATAATTTATGTATTGACTGTGGAATGATAAGAAATTCATTAAACTTTGTTGCAGGAAATATTTCTTTAAAAATAAAATAAATTTAAAGAATTAGAGCTTGAATTGAATTTCCGGCAATTAGATGACTTTAACAAGGGATTGAAACGAGGAAAAAATAACATCTGACCGTTACCCATATAGGGATGCCAACGATACCTCGATATTTGCAAAACATCGAGGTATCGGTGAAAAATATCGAGTTTTAACCTCGATGTTGAACAGGCCGATATATTGAGGTATCGATGTTGCTATCTACGATGTTAGAACATTACTCTTCATAAAATTAGTAGACAAACTAATTTTGGGACTAGAGGGACCAGTTTTTAGATAGATTTAATATAGCCACTCTACTTAAAGATTTGATTAAATTTTCTTTGGTATCAATTTTCGGTTTCATCTTTCTACAAGATTTCGCAAAAAATACCAGAGCTAGCCATGAAATTTTACAAAGAAGTTTGGTCCTGATGTGGAAATCCGTTAACCGGAAGTAACCAAAACGGCGGCTTTTTAAAAACTATGCGGTTTTTTGCGATTTATCCGAAACTAACCATTTTCCAGTAGTCTTATGTATTACGAAACTTGTCTTTTACGGAGTTCTACGTTATGAAAATGTGCCGGTATTTAAAAAACATAACAAAAGCTATAATTGCCAATCTGGCAATCATTGGAGACCCGTATGGTGATATTTGTATCAAAATTCGAACAGTTGTACCAAAATTCCACTTTGAAGTCAAACTTTCCAAAAAGATTTTTTAAAGTTCATTCCAATCGGATTTTGACGTATGAAAGTTTTATGTAGAATCATATCCTAAACAACTTTTGTTCTTGCACTTTTTTGATAAGATGCACCGTTTTCGAGATATTCACAAAAACCGTTCTCGTTCGTATGGGGGTACCCCCCCCCCCCCCCCCCCCCTTAATGGTCCATTTTTGCCCATTAACGAACTTAGCCTTGCATTTTACGAAAAACCAATCTGCGCAAAATTTCAAGTCTCTAGCTCAATCCGTGCGCCCGCAATCCGCGCCACAGACAGACGGA
The DNA here is from genome assembly GCA_964034945.1 of Chrysopilus asiliformis. Classification (NCBI taxonomy): domain Eukaryota; kingdom Metazoa; phylum Arthropoda; class Insecta; order Diptera; family Rhagionidae; genus Chrysopilus; species Chrysopilus asiliformis. The sequence goes on from OZ035962.1 coordinate 82,291,844, forward strand.
CGGACAGACGGACAGACAGACGGACGGACATTGCCAGATTGGCAATTAAGGTAAGTGTACACTATTACGGCCTAGTACATTATTCCGTCCCATTTCATTAAAAGTCATAAAATAAGAAAACTGATCAACTTTTGAGGAAATCACTTGATAAAACTTGATCAGTAATGTTTACTGTGTCTAAAAATGAAGTGTAGTATATATTATTGTCTATCAATTACAACTAATAATCCTTTCTTGATCAGTAATTCTGTGAAAAGTGCTGTGCCAAGTAAACGTGTTGTGTGAATCGTCAAGGAACTGAAGCAATTTTCTTAAGATCACAAAAAGTAAAAGGTAAGTCATTTCTAACCACATCTTTGTTTTTGTTAAAATTATGCCTTTTTTTAAGTATTTTTATTTGTATCAAAGTGTTACTCTGTGTTTTTTTTATTAAACAGGCCGTTTTACTGTCGGACGGAATTACGTTCACTAAATAATCTGACGTGTACATTATTCCGTGCCTAGGACGGAATTGACGAATAATAATTAGTTTTTCTTTGGCTTTTTTTGCAATCAATCATAAAATAAATAATTAGTTATCGGTTTTATTAAATAAAGTATACCATAGAGGTACACTTGAGCAAATTCCGGACCACATTTTTTCTTACTGTTTTTTAGTTATTTGAGATTTTATCAACAACTTTTTTTTATATTATAAGAGAATCTTCTTCAAACCACTTTTTTTGTTATTCATTACAATTTGTGTAAAATCCGAGAATTGTGTAACTTTATTATTATAAAATAAAAGAGTAATATTTTTACTACAAGTTTTGATTAAAAACACTAAAATTATATTTATATTCTACTAATTTTACCTAGCACGGAATTTGGTTCCCGACTTAATCAGACGTGTACAATATTCCGTGACAAAGACGGAATTCGCAATCGAATTAAAAACAATGACAATGTGCGGAGCCAACTGGCGTTGGCCTGAACACGATGAGGTCCTTTTTATGACGCTAAAGATGTCTTGAAGAAAATTAACTTTCAAGTGCTTTCAAATAATAGAGGAATTTATTCTATTCAAGACTTTAATTGAGCAAATATTAATGCAACTGTTTAAGACATATATTTTATATTAACTTCAATGCAATGAATTGTGATTTTTCTTTTATTTTTGTATTATATATAGAAAATATATATTTTTTTATCGAATACATATTCTTTAATCGAATAAATACATATCTGCATAAATATTGTTTTTCTTATTTAAATATTTGTTGTGTTTTATAGGGAGGAAAATGATAGTATGTATACTTAAGTGTTTAAACTTTCAAAAAATTCAAATTATTAAATTTAAATTTCTTCATATTGGATATTTCACGATTTACGCCGCTATTGTAGCTATTTTTATGTTTATTTCATAAAACTTAAGCTCTCTCATACTGCTTTGTGTGCAAAACTGCAATTCTCATAGATAGGCCGGAATTAGGTACTTACTAGCACGGAATTAAATACAACGTCATTTTTTTAGCACGGAATTACAGACAATTAAGGTGTTAACAAATTTATCAATAAATAATATAAAATATATTTTTACAAGTATGACACATATGATAATCTACACAGAATTGATACTAAATTATGCTAAAAAAATTTGGCATTGCTGCTTTATCTTGGAAAAGCACAAATTCAACTGAAAGTGGCAGAACCCTTAATGGCACGGAATATGGTACAGTTACCTTATAGCTTTTGTTATGTTTATCTAATATCGACAATTAAAACCAAATATTTTTTTGCTGCGTCTTATTGTTTTTTTTTTTAGGGTTTTATTGGTTTTTGTGAGCCTTTTTTGGGTTTTATTGCAGGTTTTATTGGGTGTTTTAGTACAATTTTCTGGGTTTTTTAGTGGGCTTTAAAAAAAACCCCATTGGGCCTTTTTAAAAAAAATAATAATAACTCTGACTCCAACCGACTCAAGAGTGCTCGGCAAATCGTGGAAATGTTTTATGAATACAATATTTTATTATACTACGTCTAAGAAAGTAAAAAGTCTTCACCTTGGATGAATTCCCATTGGCATAGCTACGTAATCGACGGGTTGACCGTCGGGTCCGGCATGTTGTACATCGAGAGGCATTGCTACATAATCCACCAGCTGGCCGTCAGGACGAAAATGTTTTACTTCGTGTACGACTTTGGTTACTGTTGTAACCTGCTGTGTTGTCTGTTGCTTATGGGTCCTAGCAACTAAGGCCTCATCACTGTGCACAGATAATTGCGATGAATTCGGTGATTGCTCCTGATGGCCGTTCGTCGTGTGATTATGATGATATGCGGCTGATCCACTACCACCAGGTTGATTATCTGATTGGTTACCACCTCTGGAAATTTTTGTTTAATTTTTTTTTAAAAACAATCAAACATTTTTTTTGCGCAACTTCAAAAAATACAAAACATCCTCTAGTGATTTAGAACTTTTGTGTGTGGTTTAAGTGAATGCAAGTGCTGATAACATGAAAATATTATTATGAGTGTTTAACATCTTCACAAATTTTTTTCGAATATTGTTGTTTGAACCAGAACTGCACAATATGTGGCAAGCAGCGAATTGTTTAAGCGGAAGCATTTTTTTTAAAGTTCACATTTGATAGAATTTAATGTTTCCACGTCCCCATAATAATCCAGTTGAAATTCTATTCTATTCTATTTTATTTCCAAATCCAATATGTGAACAGCAAAAAACACTTGTCTTAAACATTGTCATCTCCATCATCATCATGCTCTAAATCAAATAACAATATTATCGATCCTTAGACGATTTTCAAATAATTTTTTTCTTTCTTCTACGTTTTTTTTTTGTTTTCCGTTTTCTCACTTGTGTAACTAGCAAAATAAACTTTTTTGTGAATATTGTATAACTATATGTGTATGTGTGTTTAGATACGCTAGAAATATATCTTAATGATATAGATTTTCAAAAAGAAAACATTTATCGAACAATTTGGAATATTATTCCCTTGCATGCCCATCACTGAAATGTATTTTTTGATTCTCTGCCCATTTGAGTCATTAATTTTATTAATGAAAATTTTGAAGTGCTAATATAACAAGATTATTAATGAAAGACGAGAAAATGATATTACTGGAATGATTGTTTGATGTTTTATTAATAAATAAAATTTACAAATGCATGTATATAACAATGTGGTGAAAAATATGAATAACTGGCAACGACGAACGAATATTTTTATTATTTTTTTGCTAACATTAAGTTAGAAGGAACTTTTAAAAAAGCACAACAGCCAAAAGAAGTTTTATTCAACACCAACAGTTAGTCAAAAATTAAATCAACAACAACAGGATAACATTATGTTATTTTTATATTTTTTATTACTTATTCTTCAGGAGATGAAGAAATTTTCTACTTACATAGTAGGGATTTTAATTCAGCAAGAAATCGTTTATTATTTTTTCTAATCGATAGAATTTCGAGTCCTTAGCATTTCATTTTCTGACTTGACTTGGAAAAACCCGAGTTTTTTATCATTCATTCACTGTTCATTATTTTCGGTGTTCTGAAATATAATTTTTTGTTTCGTTTAAAAAATTTCCTTTAGCTCAATTTCGAACAGATAATGACAAGGAATATTTGAAAACTTTCATTCAAAAAAGAACTCATTTTTAGACATTTTTTTACTGTACAAGCACAGGGTTGTGTCATGTTACAACATTTTGCAAAAATTAAGCTTTAAAATACTGTATTGGACTTTTATAAAAAATTACCACAACAAAAACAACAGAGCACAAAGAAAAACATCTGCATTTGTTGTTAAAAAAACATTATTTTATTTTATTGTACGGTGAAATGGGTTCACGTTGATCGTGTAGAATCAATTTGATCAAAATGGTCTGTAAGTTTATAATCCGTAGAAAAGTTACAAAATTCAGGTGGCCACAAAACAAAAAAAAACTTCAAATCAAATCTTCGTGATCAAATTCTCTTCAAAAATATCAAACCAACCCATTTCACGGTACACTTAAAATTATTAACGTTAAGAAGCGAATGCAAGAAATAAAAATTGCACATTTAAAAATTTCACTCGAAATAACAAAACCAAAGATCGACGGCGATATTTTGGCGAAAATTTTAATAGGCCTGCCATTTTCAGAATCTTGCCTGCAAAACATCTTTTGGTGACTCCTTAAGAAAACCAAAAAAAATCATTTTAAGGTCCTGTGTCACAACTACAAATTTTGGGTCCCCCGCAAAAAGTTTGTGGAACCTCTTGCAAAATAAAAACATCGTATCACTATCACTACGAAATTTCGGATGATTTTTTTCGGATGAAAAATGAAAAATATTCCAAACCACGTTTTCAAAATATTGCAGAAAACAGTTACTATCTTCTTTCCGATGCGCGGATTGTTCATTTCTGGTCCCGAATAAGTTACAATACGTTGCATTTATAAGAACGTAACTAGAAATTCTGAGGCCACCGCGAAAAATTTTGGTTCATTGTTAAAATCGTCATCTTTTTTTGTAGCCCAAAACCTCGAAACAGTAGCAGCGTGGCCCAAAAGAGGTAAACTGACTAAGTAGACCATAGGTCATGGGTTCAAACCTCGCTCGGCACGCTGTCATTTCAAATTCACTCAACTTGCTTTGTAGAAGTTAACTCTAACTCGATCTCTGCTGTTGATGAGTTGCAACGGAAAAACCATACAAATGTTACAACTCATCCATTGCTCGCAATTCATGTAAAACTATAGGTAACATTCACCCATATTGCGATTGTCGTGTCGTTTTCGACTAGATTCGTACGGGTGAATGTTTCATGGAACCCCGGTAGGAAAAATAAGTGATTCAAAAGTGCTTTCCTCGTAGTTTTTCAAAGTACTTTGAAATTACAGTGATTCTATTTTGTTTTTCAATACCCATGTCCCACGCTTAAAGTACGTTTTAAAACTAGTTTGCAAAGCAAAGTAATTGGAGGAAAGCATTTTCAAAGCAGTTTATTAAAACAATCTTAATTCACTATATTTGCGGAGTTTAGGTATGCAATTCGTACCAAACGCTCATATTTATTCATTGCTTTCCATATTTCGAATAAATAAAAAGCAAAATACAAAAAAATGGAAAAATAAGTGTCAAGTCGCGACCGGGATTCGATTCCATGTCCGTGCAATTTGTTATATTTCTATTTGCGTCTTTGTTCTTCCGGAATATTGACCACTAATCTATGCGTTCTTCTGGTGAAGATAAATCGAAATTAGTATACTAAGCGAAATTTTAACACTAAACATACCAGCACTTAATACATACCTATTTCTACCATAGGCGGTCAAATGACCGGCTGTGGTAGATAACGGTATATGACAAGTATTAGTCAAAGTAAACAAAATATAAATAAAAAATAATAATAGAATATTAAGTGTATATATAATAAATAGAAAAAGTCATGAAGTCAAGTGCGCAAAAAAGATAAGATTTTATGGGTTTTTTAAATGCAAAAGTGCATAACCGGTCAAAAGACCGCTTATGGTATGTTTAGTGTTAAAGATGACCATTAAATTACGGATTTAATTAATTTTCCCTTAATTTAAACAAAGAACATCTGCTAATTTGAAAATTAAAAATGTTTCTATTGAATATATATTTAAGAAAATCGAAAAACCAAAAAAAAACGTGTTTGAATGGACTTTCATGGGGACTACTTTCGATGGAGATATTTTTAAAAGTAGTTTTTGTAAACTACTTTAAAAGTAATGAGAAAAAAGTACTGTGCTTTTTTGAAGCATTTAAAAAGTACACTGAAAAATCGGTTAAAAGTATTGGCTATGGGAATAAGTTCTTAGCGATTGTGAATAAATTTCGCTACACGCTCCGTATGCACGCGTCCCCATCAACCATTACTTGGCTTTGGAAGGTTTATGTGTGAGCATTCAAACATAGGATGTGACATTTATTGGAAGCGTAAACAACTATTATTTCTCTCTTTGCTGAAAAATTTTCAGCATTTTTTGAAAATTTTTAATGTCGAGGGTAATATGTAGGATTTTTACTTCATTACAATTTTTCGAAGAAAAATGCCGCGAAATCGTATTGTTTGCTTGTGGAAGCCATGCTCTACCAGAATCCGCATGCAGATTTTGGATGCATCGCTTTAAAAGTAGTGATTTCGATGTTAGAGACCAAGAACGTGATGGAGCCCTGAAAAAGATTGAAGACGAGTAATTGAAGGCATTTCTTGATGAAGATCCTTGCCAATCGCTTGAAGAACTTGCGGAAGCATTGGGAGTTGATCGCTCCACTATTGGAAAATGCGTACATACCATGGGAATGATCATCAGTCGGAAATTGGGTTCCGCATGAGTTGAAAGAAAAAGACATTGAGAGACGATTGGTGACATGCGAAATGCTGCTTCAAAGACAACAAAAGAAGGGGTTTCTGCATCGAATCATTACTGAGGATGAGAATCGGGTGTATTACGACAATCCTAAACGTCTTAGAGCCAAGGTTATGCCCGGTGGGCCCGGCACTTCCACGCAAAAGCGAAATATTCATGCGGTGAAGGTAATGCTGTGCATCTAGTGGGATTTGAAGGGCGTTGTGTACTATGAGCTTTTGAAACCGTCAGAAACCATCAGTGGCGAAGTCTAGCGACGTCAACTTGAAGCGAGGTATTGACGAAAAACCTGGGGAATGGGCGTTTGAAGCGAGTAATTGGCGAAAAACGTCCAAAATGGGCCGATAGGCATGACAAGTTGATTCTACTCCACGACACCGCAAGGCCCCACATTGCTAAACCAGTCAAAACATACCTAGAAGAGATCAACTGGGAAGTCCTACCCCACCCGCCATACGCTCCAGACATTGCCCCTTCTGATTACCATTTGTTTAGATCGATGCAGTCAGGTTTTACTGGAATGCGGTTCCATTCATATGAGGAGGTGAACAAATGGGTGCATGACTGGATCAGCGCAAAAGAGCAGGCCTTCTTTACTCAACGAATCCGTCTTTTGCCTGAAAGATGGACTAACGTTATAGATTCCAATGGAATATACTTTGAATAAAATCTATTTGTAATTTGAAGCAAAAATAAGAAAGATTTTTCACAAAAAAAAATGATAAGAACTAACCCGGCCTTTACACGCGACTGTAAAGTCTGTCAGTAGCACAGACTTCAAATGTCAAATTACTGACAACGAATTAAAATACATTTAGCGAACTGGCAATCAATGCATTTACACGAGTCTGTGTCAGCGACTGTGTCAGCTCTACAGACGCGTGTAAGGGCCGCGTAATTCCGATAGCCAATACATTCCAAATCCATTTTAATTTGCTTTCGTTTAAAGAACTTTGAAATTTCCGAAAAGAACCTCTCAAATATTGTCATAGTCAGCGAGACTATTAGTGATTAAATGCAGTGTTTTTATACCCGTATGGTGAAACCAAAGGGTATATTAACTTTGCCTTACCGTTTGTAATGCCAAGATCCCGTTATCACACACAAAAATGAATCACACCAGTGATAAAAAAAAGTTGAATTTTGCATGTCCGTCCGTCCGTCTGTGGCGCGGATTGCGAGCGCACGGATTGAGCTACAGACTTGAAATTTGGCACAGATCCGTTTTTTTGTAAAATGCGAGGCTAAGTTTGTTAATGGGCAAAAATGGATCATTAGGGGGGGTACCCCCCATACGAACGAAGACGATTTTTGCGAATATCTCAAAAACGGTGCATCTTATCAAAAAAGTGCAAGAACAAAACTTATTTAGGACATGATTCTACATAAAACGTCCATAAATCAAAATCCGTTTGGAATAAATTTAAAAAAATCTTATTGGAAAATTTGACTCAAAGTGGAATTTTGGTACAATTTTTCGAATTTTGATACGACTATCACCATACGGGTTTTCAATAATTGCCAGATTTTAATTTAATTACTTTGTATTTGTGTTTTAATTTAATTACTTTGTATTGTCGTATTGTCATTTTAATAGAAAAAGTCATTTTTAATAGAACTGGTAAGTGTTTAAATTTTCACATAAGGAAAGTTTGTTAAAAAAAATATTTTGGTTAATAAATAAAAATTCTCAATCCCACTTTTTTTTAAAATCCTTACTAAAAGCCAAAATAATCACATGAAAATTTTGTTAGTAACACTTTTACAAAAAAGAAACAATAATTAGAACTACAATCAAATTAACATAGACATTTTTGTTGAATAGCACTTAGTATTGATGTAAAATCAAGAATAAAATCCCACTTGAAATGTTTTACAATTTTATCGCTTTATGGTCAGCAAATCTGCCATTTGTTGTTTTGCATTCGAATGGAGCCTGCAAGCAACAAGTGGAACAAATGTAAGCAATTGCCGCTACCGATATGAAAATATTTTTCTGGTCATTGTCTCATAAAGGAAAAACTTTACTGGAAATTGAAACTGAATTGTATTGTAATTAGAGAGCCACCACTAGTCGACTAATTTCACTTGTGTCTAAAAAAAATTGTGATTGTAGAAGAACGGAGAACTAATGCCGGCTGTATGACAGAATTTTATGGAAAGAATTTTTTTTTATTTCAAAAAGAATTACGAATTCATTCAAAAACAGTAAAATCAGACAAAAATAAAATAAGCAACCGCATAAATAACATTAAAACCTTAATTAACCCTTATTGACTAATTGGGTGTGTCTAAATTCAGAGTCAAATAAAAGTTCCCGATAAAATTCAAATGAAAATCCTAATGATTCAAACTCGAATTCTATTCCGATTGAAATGTGATTAATAACGTATTAGAAAAAAATTTGAGATTTGATAATTTCAAAATCAATTGACATTTTTTAGATATTGAGATAAAAATTATGTTCAAATAGTAAAAGTACGGAAATTCTTATCGACGAAAGATTAAAAACAGAGTCATTAAACAAAGTGCGTTTTTTTTTATAAACTTCGATAGAATCGGATAGTGACCCGACTTTAAACCAAGATAAATTTATTAAAAAAGGGCAAGTGCGGTATTTTTTCCCAATCATAAAAAATGTTTGGTATTTATTTCTGGAAATTCAATTAACACTTCTTTTTTTTTTTGAAGATCACGCAAAATTTCAATAGCATAAATATATTTGCTTGAAAAATTTTATTGCTTTGTAATGAACTGAGAAAATTTTCAAAAACATTTTGGTTGGTGGACGCACTTTTTTTTATATCACATAAAAAAGCTTTAATCGGCAGGGTGTAATCGTCAAATCATACTAAAGGGTGGTTAAATTTTAAGGGCCGATGTTGAATGTGAACCACATCTAAACGTCAAGTTTTTTTCTGCATTTCATTTGACATTTCTCAATTTCAGACTAACTCAATTTGAACCATGGAAAGATACACAATCGAGCAACGCGTTAAAGTTATTCAGGCTTATTATGAAAATGGGCGTTCAAATCAAAATGCATATCGTGCACTTCGTGATTTTTTCGGTCAATTTAATCGTCCAAATGTGCGTACAATCGGAAAAATCGTGCAAAAATTTGAGCAAACCGGGTCTGTAGGAGATGTGAAAACACCAGTGCATGCTCGTACTGCAGAAAATATTGCTGCTGTAGGCATACGGAAAGTAGCGCGAGTGATGGGTGGAGTAAGGGGAGAGGATAAAGTGATTTCGAAACTTAGCTCTTCCTCTATGTTACCCTTTCGCGAGGAAACTACCGAGCCGATTGGCCTGAAGTTTAGCTCCACCATTAACCATTAAAAAAAATAAAATTTGAAAAAACTTAACCCGGCAACGGCGGGTATGCAAGCGAGTCTTCTATAAATAAAACTGTAGGGGGGGTTAAGGTTTCAAATTTTGGATTTGATCATAAATTTTGATATACACCGATGTATTTGGTGGTACTGAAGCGAAAAAAAAAACATTTTTAAATGGATGTTTGACTGTCTGTCTGTCCGTTTCTTCAGGCATCGCGCACTTTGTACTCGGGTGGAGTTACTTGTAGAATAAACGATAGGATTTTATCGTTATTAATCTCCCCTCTCCTTCGATACCCCTTCCATGATACCTTTTGAATCGACGAAGGGATTCGAATTCGGTTTTCATTATTAGAGAGATCAGCCCTTAAGGAACATTTTCATCCACTAATATCTAACAAAAGCTATAATTGCCAATCTGGCAATTATTTAAAACCCGTATGGTGATGTGGCATTGTTCGAAGTTTAATTGAACAGCGAACAGTTGTATCAAAATTCCACTTTGAAGTCAAACTTTTAAAAAAAAAATTAAAATTGATTCCAATCGGATTTTAATGTATGGAAGTTTTATGTAGAATCATATTCTAAATAAGTTTTGTTCTTAGACTTTTTTGATAGGATGCACCGTTTTTGATATATTCACAAAAAACGTTTTCGTTCGTATGGGGGGTACCCCCCTAATGGTCCATTTTTGCCCATTAACGAACTTAGCCTTGCATTTTACGAAAAACGCATCTGTGCAAAATTTCAAGTCTCTAGCTCAATCCGTGCGTCCGCAATCCGCGCCACAAACAGACGGACAGACAGACAGACGGACAGACAGACAGACGGACAGACAGACAGACGGACGGACATGCAGAAATTAAATATTTTTATCATTCTAAACACACTGGTGTAATTCATTTTTGTGTGTGATGACGGGATTTTGGCGTTACAAACGGTAAGGCAAATTTAATATACCCTTTGGTTTCACCATACGGGTATAAAAATCCGATAAAGTGGACAGGTCCGTAATGTGGACAATGCCTGATTTCTAACTGTCCACATTAACCACACTGTAGATGATTCCCATATAGAGTATCAAAATTAAATCCGATTATGGCACTGCAAAAATACTTTTTAACTAATTATCATGACCGCAAGGCTCCGTCCTTGGTTTTGGTCCAATAGTTTACTGGTCAAGGTCGATTGTAGTTTGCCCCACAAACGTTTCAAATTTTATCATTATATCGGCCAAAACTTTGCGTATTTTTGCCGGTAAATTGACCGGTAAGATTAATCCAATTTTCCAAAAAATAATTTAAACAAACGACAGTTTAAGAGTGTGTCGACTGCATTTGATTGTGTTTCTGTCGAATTGAATAAAAACTTTGGAAGGAAACGCTTGAAAAATATCAGAGCTCGTTTATGAAGAATGATTTTATGAAAACAAAAGGAAAATAATTGTGATAACCAAAACATTTATAACTGTTAGTAAATTAATAAAATTTCTTTAGATTAATCTTTATGTTGGTGAATGCAACGTAGTGGTTGGATAAAAGTTTCTGAACATTACAAAAACTTGTCTGAAAGTAATTTTTACTCTCACTTTATGAAATTTCGTCGAAATGTTCAATAAGCGACTTGATAAACGATTTAAGAGAAATGTAAACCTCTTTTGCACATTTTGCTCTCAATTTTTAAATGTTGGGTAAAATTTTCGATTTTCTTTACGATTTTTACAAGTTTCAAGAAATGACGAATATGGAATTTTGATTGAAACTTTTTTAAATTTTAGCAAATTGTCATAACAAATATTGGTGCATTTTTTAAAAACCGAATAAAAGCCAGTTGGAAGCAAGATTCAAAGTCCATCATCCTCAGTAGACAAACATAAAATTTTAATATAATTTACGATACACAAGCATTCCAAAAAGATTTCCCTCAACAGCCACAAACAAGAAAACATTTCCCACATTCAATATTTGACCGGAATCAACAATTCCACACTAAAATTAGCAATGAATGACTTCAAATTTCCCCAACATGAAATTCACTTGCAAAATGCGCGACCATACCTCAAAATAAAGTGCAATTTTTTACCTTTTGCTACCCGTTTGCCAGGAGTAATATTTGAACTGTTGAGTTATCATGATATTAAGAACAAATTAAAAATCGTTTCTCTTTGAATAGTAATTAATTCCAGCAAAATAAAGACAGAAATCAAGAATTTAATCGCGAATAGCTTGGCTATAGTTTGATAAGTCAACTGAAAACTTTGCAAATTGAATCTCCTCGCTTTGCCGCTGTTGCTTTAAAACCGGCGATTAGACGATGGTTATTATCAACTGGGCTGTGTTTGCTGTAATTGTCGTGGCGACTGCGATAAGATATGGAACTCGAAGTACAGGATTTTTTTTCTGCATTTTATTGAAATTTTTTAGTGGAAGAAGACGAAGCTATCAAATTAGAAATGAGGAAATTAAAAAATATGACTGAGAGAAAATTATTTTTTGTGAAAATATCATCAGATGTGGAAGGAACGATGCGGGATTCTAGTTGTTGTGGTCAGTATCTGTTTTTGCTGAAAACAATAAAATTTGATTGACGGAATTTTAGTTTAGGTCTGGGTCTTGGCCACATCGTTTAATGGACATAAAAGCAATGCCTTTGGGTGGACAGAAACCAAAGTGACAGAAACAAGCAGCAATTCAATGGTTTCTACTCGCGGTAGACCGACAGATCAGTCTCGACAGAGCAATTACTATGCACTTGTCGACAGTACTCTATGCCATGGATTGATAATCAACATGAGTGGAACGTGAGGTCACCACGGTAGAAATTTCTCTTCTTCTCGGCGTGTTGTTTCTTCGACCCAATTTGGAAAATTGCAATCGCAGCGAGTAAAACGCGCAAAGTTGCAAAAAAATTTTATGCCCAGCTTCATTTCTCATTTCCAAGCGACTGTATGTTGACAGAGGCAGTCAGAAAACTAGTCAACCAGTCCGGGCGGTGGGTGGGAGTGTCACCGTGAAATTATGTTGGACCGGAAAAGTCCATACCGTCTAGTTTTGCCATTTATTTATTTATTTATTTTTGGTTTTTTGAAAGCCAAGCGAATGGGGGTTGCGACGACAACCAGAAATAGTCGGAAAATGGGGACACAGCGAGCAGAGCCATTGAAATTTTCGCAAAGCGAATGATGTGAGGTGTTCCGAGGGATAGTTTAGCGGAAGGTGTGGTGACTATGGATAGTTATGGCTACTTAACTGCCCGATATAACGACATTTCAATGTCCGATAGGAAAGTCTCCTATTGTCTAATCAGAAAAACGGCAAGAATGTCCATTATTCACGCACTTTTCCACTTCGAATTCGATATCATTGGGAGAGTGGTGTCATCCTCACCCCCGAAACCACCAGCAGGCGATAGTCTCTGAAAAACCGACACCGAAGAAGCTTCCCGGGGAGGTAGGGGACCGCGGCCTGGCCTACTAATCAGTACAATGGCCTCGCGACATTCGTTGATTATTATGTTCTTTCGTTCTTGTTTTTGTTTCTGTTATTGTTTCTTGTTCCTGTCCTCCATTCGCCCCGCAAAGACTTCGCTTCATTTTGTCGCGCTGCTGTCCCTTTTCCCCGACGCGGCTGCCTTCCCTCGCCAACAACCAGCGTGCATTCCATTTCCGCTCGTTGCGGAGAGATGCGAGGAAATGCATTTCTCGACATCTTATGAAAATGGGGGCGGCCGGGCTGAACGAGCTAAGCTAAGGGATGATCTCGGGCAGTGAGTGAATGTCGGAGACGCCAAGGCAGCACAAAAGTAAAGCAATCGAACTGTCAAATTTTTCCATTTTCCAATGCGACGGACCGTTCCCTCCTGCGCCCGTGGCGCTGCGCCCCTTTTTCTAAACGCTGAATACGTATTTCGCTGGCTGGCGAAAATTCCACACCTACTTTCTGACAGCCACTCGCGAAAATCCACAAAATGCACAAAAACAATCCAAAATAGCTGGATGGCATTCGCCAACATTTACCTTTCTACCAGATTACCGAAATTACTCGAATAATACATGATTTGCAGTGAAAAAGTCCTTTCTAGACAAAAACGCGAGCCTAGATTCCACTCGTCTCGCCCGTCACACAAATTAACATCTTACGGTTGTACTCGATTGGTTTGTTAATTGCGGCCACTTTTCTTCATTACAAGCACTTTACGCGAGTTTTTTACACGGCAAAGGGAGTTTTTGTTCCGATTTTTATCCTTTTTTCCAATAATATGACAATGTATAAGAAAATCGCTTTAATTAATCTCCCCAACGAAAGTGGACTTGACAAAGGCAGGGTTGTGACTTTTTGATGGCCGAGGGAAGTTTATTCCATAAAAACGAAGAAGATAATGCCATAAAAGCGAAGTAGATTCGGTGGATAGCGAAGTAGTTTTATTTTCTATAAAAATTAGTGTGAACAAAATTCCCTTTTTTCTCATTTCATTAATATTCTCATTTCATTAATATTAATATTCTATTGTGGAAAGAAGATTGGCCGACACTTTATAATTCATTTTTCGGATTTCTTAAAATTGTATTCAATAGAAATCTTTTAAACAGAGCGCCATCTGCAAGTGAACTGAGGAAGACAAAACAGCTATAATTTCTTCACTATTTTTTCATAGGTTTTTTTAGACTTTTTACTTAATTTTTTATAAAAAATTTGAAAAAAATTACATTAAGTTTTACGTAATGTAATTTTTTTCAAACTGTTTGCTTTCATGTTGTCTTCGTTATTAATTTTTTTTAAATATTTTTCAAACGATTTTTCCCATCATTTTTTTACAGGTGTATTTAAAAAAATCTTTTTTTCGAAGGGAGAAATTTGTATCGCATTTTTTTTACTTTTTAGGACAAAATCAATAAATTTAAATATAATTTTTGCAATTTTTATTATTTTGTTCGTCTTTTGCAATTCTACAAAAAAAATTAAAAACTATCTAACGGATTCAAGGAAGTCTTCGTCGTTTCTCCTGGTGATTTTCAACCATTTCTGATAGCTCCTGTAATACGAAAAATTAAGAAATTAAAAAGGTCTACAGTTTTAAAAAAAATGTTTGCCGATTACCCGATAGGTTTCATTCAAAAACGCTTTCGTACAATAAAAAAGAATATTAAATATCTTCTAATTTAGACAGAATTTTAAAAAAAATTACTTAAAATCAATTCCTCCAGCTGTCGGCAATTTTTCTAAACGGAAATTGATTTAAATCGATGATTTAAACAGAGAAAATCGAGCAAAACAATAAATTACAAAAGAATTTCAACTTCGTCGAGAATCTCCATATGATAATTTCTATCAATTTCTATCAATTTCTATCAATTTATATGTGCTATAGGATTGCTATTTTCAGTAGTGTAAAGCCATTGTAACTATATTTTTTCAACAAATTTATTGTTTTCGTCAGAATTTTATCCAGGATTTAAATTTACCCGCAATAAATACGAATAGAATAGTTTTCTAGTTACAGGCTAGGTTCAACTGGTGCCACTGACGGCCGCGGATGCACGGGTGGCGCTACGATTGTTACAAAGAATTGAAATAAAATATTTCTTGCTATATTGATATATTCTATTTATATACTATATTATATTTAAAAGGGAGTTTTTTTACATTTGATGATTAAAAAGGATGAAACTTTTTCCCATCTCGGATTTCAATGTACTTGAAGTGAAACTACTTTAAAACTACTTTAAAATGTAGTTTTAACCGACTTTATAGTGTTCTTTGAAAAAGCACATTTAATAGTACTTTTTCCTCATCTTGAATAAAAAAACTACTTTCAAAATATTTTAAAAATACTTTGTGGAAAGTAATTTCTCTGAAAGTCGATTCACTCACATTTTTTTTTCTTTTTTCCGATTTCTTAAATATAGAAGAAGTTATTTGTTTGAATTAGGTAAAAATTAATTAAATCGGTAATTAGATGATCATCTTTAAAATTTCGCCTAGTACACCAATTTCGACATATTTTCACTAGAAGAACGCATCAGTGACAAAGTGCCCGGAATAACAAACACGCAAATAGAAATACAAAAATTTGCACGGACATGGAATCGTATCCCTGTTGCGTATTTGGCCCTTTTTAATTTTTTTTTTATTTTTATTTTTTTTTTATTCGAAATATGTAAATTAATTAAAAAATATCAGTTGTGATCGATATAAAACTTTCCTCTGCAATATTTAGTTTCAGAAAAAACATGTTCAAAACAAATATTTTTCAAACATCTTGAGAACCGTTAAAGATATGTAAAAACCGTTAACGGAAAAAATGCATGAAATTTTATTTTCTTTGAATTTAGTTATAAACATTTTTTTCATAAAAGTGCATAGTTTTCGAGATTTTAAAAAAAACTTTTTTTTTCTTTTTTTTTCTAATTTCTTTAGAAGCGTAAGAGACACAAAAAACCGTTAAAGCAGAAAATAGAAAATTTGATATCCTTTCAATTTTGTTATATTCACTTTGCTCCAAAAAGTTCATAGGTTTTGAGAAATTTTAAACGAAATTTTTCCAAAAATTTGTATGAAAGATACCCGTTATAGCTACTGTTACTTTTCGAAAACTTGACAGAAAACTACGATTTTTATAAAACTTATTTACAAAAAATTTCAAATTATTTAATTGTTTTGAAAAGAGGAAGGGGAATTCAAATTTTCATATATTCGCATTTTTTAATGAAAGGAGTTGTCCGATTTCAATGAAATAAAAGCTAAGAGTCTTTTTTCGTCGAGTAAAAGAACTTTAAATTGTATTTCATTGAAATCGGATAACTCTTTCCATGGAAAATGCAAATAACGAAAATTTGCATACATTTAAGGAGACTGAAAAGACCCTGAGCACGGATGGTTGCCGATAAAAAAATATGTGTCCCTTATTTTTTAACATCCTTCCACATATGTAAATTTCATTAAAATCTGAGAGTTACACCTAGCGAGGTTTACTTTATGGTTGCAGTTTTTGTGATATTCTTAGTTGGCGCAAAATACTGTTGGGAGCAAAAAACAAATTTTTCCTAAATTTCTACCTTTCTTTGGAACCGTCAGAAAGTTTATTTTTACTATCATTGTAGGTGAATTACATTATTCCAATAAATGTCAATAGCATTAGCGACATAATAGAGTTTTTTTGTCATTGCTAATGTACTTACATGCGTTTAAAAAAGATATCTTCTTTCATGCGTTTTAGAATTTTTTCCACACAGACAAAAAATCCGTTGATATAAAAACGTATTACAAATATATAACTGTCTGATAAAGTAAAATCAATTCAATCTTGTAACTACATAGATCAAAAAGAGCATAAATTCAAAAAAAAATCATTTCATATTTTTGGCTTCATTTCCAGACAAGACAACTTTTACATCTGCTTTTAAAAATGAATATTCATTTTAACTCAATAAAATCTCGTAGCCACCGATATTAAATCATATCCCGGCGCCTTCTTATTGTGTAGAGTATTCTTAGAAGTCTCTGAAAGCCGTTACCTTTTAAAGATTTAAGATTCCAATTAAGAATTTTTCATGTTGTCTTTTTATGGAAACGGAACAAAAAAAACGTTATTCTAAATACGTTTTTTACAATGTTTTCTTTTTTGTTTATGTTTTATGACTGCAGTGACATGATAATATTTGTCATCCAAAGTAATTTTTTCGACATGAAACCTTTTATGATCGTCGCAAAAAGGAAAAACCGCGGATGTAAAGAAATGAAAACAGAGAAAACAAGCAAAGAAATAAATTTTCTGGTCGTTATTGAAATCATTGGTCAGTAACTTAAATACAGTAATCCCCCGATTTACGAAGGCTCGTTTTACGAAATTTCGAGGTTACGAACATTATTCGTAAAGTACAAAATTAGTTATACGAATAAAAAATTCGCTATTACGAACAAAACTTTAAAAAAAAATTTCGTTTGAAAAATAAAATACATATGTACCTACAAAAGCATTTCCATTACAGTAATCCCTCCAACTGCGCGGTTTCTAACTGCGCGGTTTCGCAACTGCGCGGTTAAGTTTTTAATACAAAAATTTCGAACTGCGCGGAAAAATTTCGCAGCTGCGCGGTTTTTTTTATAATTTTCGTTTAAAAAAACATGTTTCTAATCCCAGAATTTCATACAAAGTAGGGTTCACAGTGCGCGGTTTCGGTTTGCGCGCTCTTTTTGTGGAACGTATCTACCGCGCAGTTCGAGGGATTACTGTATTTACAACAACACATTTAGGTATCAACATACAAAATTTAGCTGCCAAGCGTTTCAATTCCATGTGTTTATTAATAGCTGAATGTTTAATTTTTTTGAGTTTTTGTGGTTTGAGGTTGCACATAAGTCTATTGGCTTACACAATTCAATTTGGGAAATCCCCTAAAACAATAAATTATTTTTCTTTTATTTTCTAATCACATTGTTTCAAATGTTTCTAAAAATAGGGTTTCGTATAACGAACATTTTGGGTACACATCTACGTATTTTTAATACAAACTTATACTAATATGGATCTCGTTTTACGAATATTTTCATTCTCTGGAACGTATCTATTTATTTTCAATAAAATGCCATACTATCGGGTCTTTCAATAAGGTCATAACAATTTTGTATTTAAATAAAACACAGAATAATTGAGATATCGGGCTGAAATTTATTCCATATGTAGTGGACATGTTACATTTAAGTAAGAAATTCGATGTCGTTCATATGGCCACCGCGAGCACGTTTGCTGATTGATTCTTTGGAGCCAATTTTCCACCACTTTCCACACATATCGGCCGGAACGTTGGCAATTTCGCGTTCGATATTGTTCCTGAGTTCCTCTAACGTTGTTGGCTTGTTGGCATAAACCAACGACTTAACATAACCCTATAAAAAGAAATCCAACGGCGTTAAATCGCATGAGCGAGGTGGCCATTCGACCGGACTATTTCTCGAGATTACACGATTACCGAACTTCTCCTGCAATCGACCAATTGTTTGACCAGCTGTGTGGCATTGCTCGTTCGTGAACTTCACCATGATAAAAATGTAAACCTTGACTGACGTTTTAGCATTGCCAGATCATAAAAAAAGTTTTAGGGTGCGTTTTTAATAAAATACAAGATTGTTATGTCCTTATTGAAAGACCCTTTAATATGGGGCTCGCTATACGAATATTCAATATACGTACACTTTCACAGAACGTATCCTGTTCGTAAATCGGGGGATTACTGTAGGGGAGACTGGGATATTCTGGACCGCATTTTCATTTTGGCTAAAAACTCGCAAAAAAATAACTTTTTCTGAAAATTTCAAAGCTTGAATTTGTAGTACGATAAATAACCTCTCTTTGGGTCACAGCAGTTCGGTCAAATTGTATTAAATTATACAAGTTTTATCAGTGGGCGCAAAAATGGCGTTTTTGCGATTTTGAAAAATCTCGGGGTATTGTGGACCACTTTGTAAATCGATTAAAAATGGAAAAATGTGATAGACAAACTTTTTTTTATTTATTTATATATTTATTATATAACAGACAAAGTGAAATGAAGTGAAAAATTGCAATGAAAATCAGTCCGAAACGCAATGTTCGCAAGTCCAGTAACTTGCAGTCATTCCGGAGCATCCCAAGTGAACAGCTCGATCGCATACGTTGCAATGGATGGTATTTCGGCGGTTCATTTTTTTTGGG
Organism: Chrysopilus asiliformis; assembly: GCA_964034945.1. Classification (NCBI taxonomy): domain Eukaryota; kingdom Metazoa; phylum Arthropoda; class Insecta; order Diptera; family Rhagionidae; genus Chrysopilus; species Chrysopilus asiliformis. The sequence goes on from OZ035962.1 coordinate 82,311,262, forward strand.
ATATTTTTCTTACAAATTATGCAGAAATCGATGTATTCTTCCACCTCACAATAGGTTGAAGATGGTTGTTTCTTCTGTGATGTCTTCGATTTGACACGATCTTTTTGCATTTTCGATTATGGTTTATCACCTTTTCTCTCCAATCTCTTTCGCTTCATATCAGCCTTCTCACGAAGGTCATTTACATCCTCTGGCGATGTCAAAACGGCCGATTTAGAAACTAGCTTGTATACCCGTCGTTGCCGGGTTAAGCTTTTTGTCTAAATTTTAGAATACGAAGAAAACCGGAAAGAACTTAAAAACTTTTTAATGGGTCTATGTTGGGGCTGGACCCCCGACGAACATCTATGCCAAATTTCAGGCCAATCTGTTCAGTAATTTCCCCGCGAAAGAGTAACATAGAGGGAAAACTAAGTTTCGAAATCACTTTACCCCCTCCCCTTACTACCCCCACCCGTCGCGCTCCTTTTCCGTATGTCTATGTTGGAACCAGAACTACCACAGATACTCATGCCAAATTTCAAGTCAATCGGTTCAGCCGTTTTTCTCTGAAAGAGGAACAGACAGACAGACAGACACCAACTCATTTGTATATATGTATTAGTATGATTTCCGAAAATCTAATGCTGTGTTTTTGCATGAAAAAACACTTATATGCATCAAATACACGAAGTTTGCTTGTCAAATGTCAAGAATTGAGTGGTCCATAATTCCCCGACAAAAGTGGTCCACAATTCCCCGAATGCTCTTTTTTACAATATGGCAGCTATTAGTAACACAATGCAAACTTCATGCAAAATTTCTTGTCAGGGTCGAATGCTTAAGGCTCCGCGAATATTATCAATATATTTACTTGAGTTGATTCTCGAAAAATGTGGTTAAATTTAAGCGAAACACAAAGTGAAAAAAAAAATTTCGAAGTATCACTTTTCTATTTGCTATCGAAGCGAGGTGATAGTGCGTATACACAAGTCGAGTACTGTTAGGAAAATTAGCTTAACATGAGGCAAACCGATTACAGTTATTTGCAGCTACCAACCACTACTAGGGGGAAAAAAATGACGCTGGTCCGCAATTCCCCGTGGTCCAGAAAACCCCAGTCTCCCCTACTAATATTGAGAAATATTTTTAAAATGTAGCAAAAACCCGAAAACACAAACTGAAAGCACAAACTTCTTTACAAGTTTTAAAAATGTCGTTATAATTAGTGTAAAGTAAAAAATGTTAAATACTGGTAAAATATTTTTAGGGTGTCTTCGGTTAAGGATAATTTTAAAGTTGTGTTAAAGTTTTGTGTGCGGAAAGCATTAACAATGCGAAATTAAGAACAATAGATAGCGATTTTTTAACAATTTTTTTTTTAAATTTAGAAAAATACATTTTCAGACAAACTGAATCACAAAATTACTAAAAGAAATATTATTTGAAAGTTTAGAAAGTAAACTTTTATTCTCCAAGCCATAGGAAAACAACTTTAACGCTGCAAAAAGTTATAAAACTCAGCTATATTGATAAGAAAGACTGTGTTTACATTAGGACTCACTTTGAGGAGGCACGTCATTCGTGAAGGTGAGGGACGTAGTGGGGAGGGAAACCAAAAAGAGCGAACGAAGTTTAGATTCACTTAAAATTATCGGTCGCAAACCGGTTTTTGAGTCTGGTCGTTGAAACCTGTTGTTTAGTTTTATTGATGAAACCGGTTTATGAATCCAGATAAAGCGAACCGTGTGCACACGGCAGAAAAATGAGGAAAGACGTGCCGCCTCAAAGTGAATCCCAATGTAAACACACTCAAAGGAATCACAGTCTAAAAGATTTTTGCAGTAAAAAAATATTTGTATATGGGCGAATCCATGTCAAGTGAACGAGTCACCTAATGTAGCCTTAAAGCTTGTTAAAAATGCGAAATTTTAGATTTTTATTTGCAGTGGTTCCAAAGTTACAGCATTTGAAATCCATCAAAAATGGGAATTTTCTGCTAGTATAATCACAAAAAAAATCATAACTCAGGCTAGGAATGAGATAGAGGGCTAATGTTGAACGCGTTTTGAAGGCAATAAACTTTCATTTGATGTATAACATCACATATTTTGGACAGTTTTTAATTTCAAAGTCACCCGATATAATATTTCACCTTGAATATCTCAAAAAGTCATATCTGTGGCCATTACCGTTTAAGCAAAAAAAAAGGCTCAAATTTTGCATTTTTAACAAGCTTTGAGGGTGCATTAGGTGAGTTAAATTTTAAAGAAATCCGAGACAAATTTTTTTTTTACTGGTTCACTTGACATGGATTCCCTAATATTAGGTATTGCGGAACCGTTTCAAATTATTTACATTTAAAACTTTTATTTTATACTTTATAAATTTGAAATAAACACATATTTTCACTTTTAAAACTAGTTTTCTTTATTCACGGCGGGGTGAATTTTTTCAAGGAATTCCATAAAAGGAGGCATCATAATTAAAGTATGTTGTGTTGTAAGCCTGGACAAGAATTTGGATGTTGCGCTCATGTAATCCTCCTGCTATAACATGAGCACTTCCTAACTTTGTTGACTGTAATTAAGAAAATTAGAAAAATTTAAAATATTCTACTGTTTTTTACTTTCTTCTACGGAGTATAATAAAGTATTGTATTCATGAAAAATTTCGACCTCTTAATTTTGCCTAAAAAACATTTCCCGATCACTCCTGAGTCGATTGGAGTCATATTAAAAAAATGTCTTTCTGTCTGTCAGTCTGTCTGTCAGTCTGTCTGTCAGTCTGTCAGTCTGTGTACAAGATTTCTCAAAAACTAATAGAGCTAGCGCCATGAAATTTTATAGGCATGTTGGGTCCTGAAATGGGACGATCCTATCAACTTTTGGTGGAAATCCGTTAACCGGAAGTATCCAAAATGGCGGTTTTTCAAAAATCGCAATTTCGTTTTTCTCGATTTACTCCCAAACTACGCGTTTTTTAGTGGCCTTAAGTATGACAAAACTTGGAGAAAATAAAATTTCCCACACTTTTGTCTTTAGCTATAACTCGATATCTCCACCTGTTATCGAGATAAACCGTTATTTCCAAAAAAAACAGTTTTTTGCGATTATCTCGAAAACTAACGGGTTTTTGCTGACTGAATGTATGAAGTGAATTAATGAGAATGGCATTCTGCACAATTTTGTTTCTTACCGTTATCCGTTATCTTTTACCGTTATTGAGATATTTTCATTAATATGTAAAAAATCATATGTTTGCGAATAATTTGCAAACTAACGGTTTTTCGACAAATCAGTTAAAAGAATAATTAAAGATGTTAACATTTTCTACATTTTTGCCATTTACCGTAAATTGATATCTTTTACAGTTCTCAAGTTATCTCAAATTTTGTACGTTTTTGATATTTTTGAATAAACCAAGAATTTATTGGGAGGTCGTCTTAGGTTGACAACGCGACAGGGCTCTAGCGTAAATTGCGCAGGGTCGTATATTTTGTAGAAGAAAGTTTTGTGTTGACCACAACTGATATTTAAATTAGTAACGCAGATATGCCCACCGTACTAAATATATTGACTGATTTCGTTCAATATTTTTTACGCCAAAAGCTTTTCGCTGCCTGTTGCTATTTAGTAAGAACTAATTACATTTAAACTTATTTTGAAGAAAAATAAAATTGTTTTTGTCAAATACCTTTTTGCTAATCAAACGTAATTTCGTAAAAAAAATTAGTCAATACTAACGTCCGAATGCGTATGGACATATCTGCGTGTTAATACCTACCTGATCCACAAGTATGTAGACATATGTGATTTGCGCCCCCCACCCTTGAGTTGGATATGTTAAGGTGGTGTTGACATTTTGCGGTGATGACCATTTTTTGTTCTGCGACCCATGGGCAACCAATTGATCCCCCCGAATTCGACCACCAAGAGTATAAGACATCCTAATTCCAACTTCAGATCTTAATTCTACGCCCGCTACTGGATTTTGAAGCTTGCTTTCGCGTTCTTCCGTATTAATTTGTAACTGATTATTCCGTAGTTCCAATAAATTCGAATTAATCGATTTGGTAGTGATAAATTGCACTAAACATGCCGCGATTAAAGCGAAAGTAATTAATTTAGAACACATTTTTCGTATAATTTTACGTTGCTCTTTTCATGAAATTTACCACTCAACTAACAAAACTAGCGACGAAACAGCGAATATTGATAAGTCTTTGAGAGATAAGTATTTTTATCAGACAAAATGACACAAACAAAATACAGACATGAGTATCTCTATTTAGTTTAGTCAGCAACAATCTGCCAATTCTTATATATTGTAAGTAAAAAAGAGGGTAGCTGAAAAAGTTCCATGTTTGGCAAAGGAAGATAATTTGTGATTATGTCTGATAAAACCGACAAGGTTCGTAGACCAAAATAAATATTTTTTTAAAAATTAATTTCTGATCAATATTTTTTCTCTTCATAGAATAGATGAGCCAAAATTTCAGTCAAATCGATCGAATAATTTCCTAGCTTCGAAAGCAAATAAAGTCGGCATTATTACTGTAGGTTTAATTTACAATTAACTAGTGGGGGGTCAAATCAATGTTTAACTAACGATTCAGCAAATCTGGGTAACGCAAATATGCCAACCAAATTCACATTGTTGCGAACATGTGCCGAGTGCCTCAATCGTCATCCAAATACTTCTGAAGATAAAATCCGCAGAAATTGAATCTTGTGTGACCCCAACAAAAAAAATTGTTATTTTTCTATTGATTTTAAATCCGTAAACGTCAAAAGACGTGTGTAAAAAAATTCTTTCGATGCCTTCGGGGTGACCCCTTTCAAATCGCTGATATGCAGTTTGTTTGCTTTTTGGAGCTCTTAAAACGTATTTTGAGCCAGTTTTGTATTTTACGGTCAGTGACCCCCCCAACCACCATCCACTAAAATGCATGCTTTGGCATCCAGGACACGTGGAAGCTCGTAAAGCATGCTCTAACGATGGTCAAACAACTAGTGGGGTTTCAAAGCAGGCATGCCTAACCTGTTAAAAGGAATTTTTCGGATGTGAAAACATCCACAAAAAAAATATAACATTTTGGTATATTTTTTATCTCCTATAAGCCGAGACATTTCAATAGAATTCAATGCCAGAAAGGTCGAGTAAAAACCATGAATCAGAGAATCAGAAATGATTCAATGGTTAAACACAAAATAGTTAAGGCATAATTGAGGTAATAGTTGTTTTTACGTCTTAAGGGGTTATACCTAGTTTTGGAGCCGAAAAAAGTGTTTTTTTAAAGATATTTTAGCGAAACTATTTATAATATAAATTCGATTTTTATTTGGTTTAATCAATGATTACCATTTAATAACACATCTGTTCAAAAACAATTTGTAAAATTTGGATTCAAAAAAATAAATAATTGCGGATCTGCATCCGTTTCTCTGCGACCCATTTTTAAGGGGCTTTGCGGTGTGCCTGATAACTGGGAGCTGGATCATTTGAAATCAAAATTTTTAAAGAAATTAGATTACTGAAGGATCCATCGTGTGCGGAAGGGTTTAAAAAAATTTCTTTTATAAGTGGCTTTAGTTTTACCAAAAAAAGTGAAAAAAAGCTTCACCGTTTTCTACATTTTTGCAAATTAAAAAAAAAATATTGATAAAATCAAAATCCGCTTCGTTTATGCACAAACAATATATGTAAAGAGAATATGTACCAAATTTCATCTAAATTGGTATCTTGATATTTTGGCACACGAAAAAACCCGTTAAAAAAAGAGGTGACATGGAAATGTATGCAGCGCCACAATTTTCTGTTTTTTTTTTTTTTTTTTTTTTTTTTGTCAAAATTTTACAAATGTTACAGATGTGTTATTAAAAAAATAAAAAAAGAATTTATGTAATGAATACTTTCGCTAAAAAAATTCTTCAAAATACTCTTTTTTCGGCTTCATTACGATGTCCCCTTAAACGATTTTACTTTAAATGCAATCAAATAAATTTTTGTTGGTAAGGGCGATTTTTCCATTTTTTTCAAATGGTGCAAATGGGTCAAAGCAAAGCAGAAATAAACAAATTAAATTTTCCCCTCACGAACGATCGCCAGAAAGATTTCCATCAAATTTCGACCGAGACATTTATTGGAACATTATTTGGAAATCATATTTTCTACTTTCCTTTTATGTATTTTTCCATTAAATAATTGTTATGTTGATACATCTCATAATTTGTATGTTTGGGCTATAATGCATATTTTTTTTATCTGTTTTTTTTTTCTGAAAGGTTAAATTTAGGTGTTAAAATTCGTTATAGCAATTTAACATTTACCAAAAGATACCATTTTAATGTCAGATTTGAAACCATGTAATTTACGGTTCACTAAATTTTTGTTCAAAATCACTCAAATGTTTAATTGGCGTTAAGGCGGTATACTAAGAATGTGGCACCGCAGAGCGTGGTTCGTGAATAGAGTGCGTGAATAGAGAAAAGGGGATATGAGAAAGAGGTGTTCAAAACAAATAATAAATTGCCTACGTATCAATCCTCATTGCTCTTAATTTAAATGCTAAGTTTTATGGATACCCTTTCACACATTTTGAGTTTTGCACCTATAAACAAACAATTCAGCTAAATTGAATACCACGGAGCAAAAACCGGCCATCTCCACTTTTTAAAAATTTTCAGGAAACACAAAAAACATATTAGTGTAAAATTTTTGTTCTGGGACAAAAAAAAGGATTTTTCCTTATTACTGAAAAAGTGATAAACTTTTAAAATTTTGGAGATAGCCATTTCTTGCACCTGGGAGAACACCAGTGGTTTTTAAAATTCATTATTGACTACAAAAAACAGTCCAAATAAAAATTATTAAATGAAAATATATTCAATTTAACAAAAAAACAGAACTTAAAAAATATTTTAAACATAACAAAAGCTATAATTGCCAATCTGGCAATTATTGAAAACCCGTATGGTGATTTAATTGAACGGCGCACTATGGGCCCAAAGTGCCTTTCGGCGGCCAAAAATACATAACTTTTGAACGGATCAATATTTTTGAATGGGGTTTTTTTTGTTGGCTAGATAAATATCCAAGCTTTATTTTCTCACAATTTGATCACCCCCTCCCCTTCCCTCCCCCACCCATCTGTATTTGAAATCAAAAATTACCAAAATCTTGAGAACGGTTGGTCGTATAGAAAAAATCATTAATGACGAAAATATTTAGAATGCCATTTTACATATGTCGTCAGTACATGAAAATCGAATAGGAGCAACTTTAATACCCTATATGATGAAATAATCAAAACTATAATATTTGTTGTTGTAATATTTTTTTTGGTTTTGTTTGAAAGTTGTTTTTTAAATGTTATTAAAAAATATAGCATTTTTAAAGACAACTATTTTTAATACGATTATTTTAATACATTTTGATACAAATACACATGGCTAAAATTACATTAAGTTGAGGAAAAATTATATTCTAATTATGTCTTGATCTTCGTCGAATTTTAACAATTGTAGGATTTCTTGATCTTCCTCGTCATCCAATTCATCTTTTGCATTTGTCCATTTAGAACGTAGAGAAGCCAAAAATGGATCTGACGATAGAAGTAATATATTCATCAAATCTTCATTTTGGTTGACTCTATTGTTTTTTCTAGTGTTGGTTAGTCTAAAATGTTTGTAGTCTATATTTTTCGATTCCTGAGCTTCTTCTGAAAGCTCCCCAAGTGGTAAAATGCTTTTTTCAATTATCAGCTTGTCATAGAAAAGCACTTTATGCATTGTTGCAGACATACAGCCTTGGCCAAAAGTATTGAGCACCCTGTAAATTTTACTAATATACAAAATCTAATGCTCCAAATCAATCGTATTGTTTATTAAAGTTTTGTGGGCATCTAAAAAATAACATTTAAACAATAGTCAAGTGGCTGGTTAGTAACAAAACATCTAGAACCTTAAAAATTTGCTTTTGTGGTGTTTTTTGATATCCGATTAGTTCGCTTTCTCCGCTCGCTGTGAAGACATACAGTTGTGTAGTGCCTTGAAGTGATTTTTTTTTTCAATAAATTAAATATTTTAATGTAAATATGGCGAAAAAAAGAGAACTGACATTGCAACAGCGGGTAGAAATTCAACTTTTGAAGCAGCAAGGCAAGTCCCAAGTGGAAATTTCTAAAACCGTTAAATTTTCGCGTCGAGCTGTGCAATATGTTATCGAACGGTTCGAGAAGACTGGATCGCATAAAAATAGACACAGATCTGGACGAAAACGACTTACTATAGATTGTGAAGACAGAATATTAGTAAGGGATTCACTGAAAAATAGGAGAAAAACGTCTTTCGAGCTCGCTGCTGATTTTTCAGTAACAATTAAAAAGCCAATATCTGCCAGGACGACACGAAGAAGACTGCAGAAAGCTGGTCTAAAAGGCTGCAAAGCCAGGAAGAAGCCGTGGCTTTCCGAAAAAAACAAAAAGGCTCGCTTCCAATGGGCTCTAAAACACAAAAGTTTAACCGAGCAAGATTGGTCAAATATTCTATGGTCGGACGAATCAAACTTTCAGGGGAGTAAAATAATTCCTTTTTCTGTAGAAAAACATTATTTTCGACCCGATAAATATGTGAAGTGTAGTAAGATCCAACGGTTTACAAATCCTATTTTTTCATTATTTTTTTGGTTTTCGGGACACCCGGTGCATCGCATGTCCGCCGCCGAATAGGCGAAGAGTATAATGTCGAATGTGTTGCACCAACCGTAAAATACGGGGGTGGCAGTATAATGGTTTGGGGCTGCATGGCTGGATCTGGAGTTGGTGAAATGTTCCTATGTGAAGGCAAAATGAACTCCAAAAAATACATAGATGTGCTCAAAACTACACTTATGGCGTCGTTTTCATGCATTTTTGGAGATACAAACATGGATGGCGTAAAGTTTCAGCAAGACAACGCACCATGCCATAAATCGACCGAAACAAAGAATTGGTTTGAAGAAAATTGCGTCGATGTTTTAGAGTGGCCTTCGCAGTCTCCAGATTTAAACCCCATAGAACATTTATGGGCTATACTAAAGCGTAAGGTGCGGGCACATCAAATTTCGTCAAAAGAAGATTTAAAAAGGCACCTCCAAGAAGAGTGGAGCGCGATAAGCAGTGATGAATGTAAGAAACTCGTCGCATCCATGCCTAAGAGGGTCGCTGCCGTTATAAAGGCGAAGGGTGGCCCCACAAAATAATAATTTTTTATCATACAATAAACGATTAACTTCTACTAAAACTATTTTTATTTGACTCCATCTAAATATAACGGTTATTTTGCCATATATCATGGGTGCTCAATACTTTTGGCCAAGGCTGTATTTCTCCAATTGTAATGTCTATTATACAAATCAGCTGTGGACTTGGCATATGATTTGAATTTATCTGGATTAATATATGATTTGAATTTATCTGGATTTAGCACCGATAATATAACTTTCAATTAATGTAAATTTCTTAATATTCTGTTGTAACATATATACATATGTACATATGTATATCTAAGATATTGATTTTTATTGCTCTAATTATTCATAGTACCAGGAAGACCGAGCCATGCTCGGCGATCTAAAAATCCTCCTTCTGCCTCTGTCTCTGAGTAGTTGAATCCGATTATAATTGCAACATGATTCGTATAACGAGGGTCAGGGAACTTGATTGTTTTGTAATTACTATTTATCGCTGCCGATAGATATCTAAAAAGTGATATTTTTAGAACACATATCGCAAAACCTTACTCCCTAGCAATATTGCGAATTTTCATTAAGATACCTTCACGTAATTCGAAGACACCAAGCGAGGGATATCGAGGGGAGGGAAAAGTCAGGTTTGTAGTGGAAAAATCGAAAGCCCTTAGTCCGCTTAGTAATACTGTAAAGTTGCATTAAGATCGGACTACCCAATTCGAAGATACCAGGCGAGGGGTATCGAGGGGAATTTTCTCAGAGGTGAGACCTATCTAGATCGATTCCTTGTCCCCGAAAATCCCTTACCACCAAGTTTCGTGAAAATCGTTTGGCGGGTTTTCGAGATCGTTGTGCAGTCATTTCTCGTATTATATTATAGGATAAGATTACCAGTTTTAAACGGCTTTACTGTCAAGAAGGGTGATATTTAATGGTTTCACTGTATGCTGGTATGTAAAATATTCCGCTTTAATGTATATTAAAAATAATTAAAACAATTTCCTAGGATATAAGACGAAAAATTTTTGTTCTTTGTTATGACAAAATAAGACTTTTTTTTAAATAATATGTAAGAAATCAGACTTTTGTTTACGGTGACCGGAGTTGCAGGTAGTAGCAGATCAAATATGGATATTTTGAAAGGTATTGACCTTGGCTATCATGTCCAACTGACGCCTGACCGGTACAAGCCGGTACTTTTTTTGCAGAGCCATATATATACAAAATTTCGCGAAAAAAATAGTATTTTTAGAATACCCAGAATTCCGGGATAACAATTTCAAGAAAAAAAATGTAGTACTACAAATTTTTAATTTTTATTATAATTGTCTAAATATGTCCTCAGGTTGATGATAAAATCGATTTTTCTGTACTAAGTGACTTAATAAAGTTCAAAAAATTTGTTGAAAATTCGAAAATTAAAAAAACCATAATTTTTACCAACTTTGACCCCATGGCGTTCGGAAATTACTTGTCCCAGGAGAGTGCCCTTTTGGATTTATAGGTTCCTAAGAATTCTCAACGCAATGACATAACCGAAATCCTTCAAAGGCAGAACTCAAAATTTGTATTTTTGGCCGCCGAATAGCACTTTGTCCCCAACGTGCGGCGTATCAAAATTTCATTTGAATTCAAATTTTCCAATAAGATTTTTTTAAAACTTGTTCCAATCGGATTTTGATGTATGGGAGTTTTATGTAGAATCATATTCTAAATAACTTTTGTTCTTGCTTTTTTTTTGATAGGATGCACAGTTTTTGAGATATTCGCGAAAAACATTTTCGTTCCTATGGGGGATACCCCCCTAATGGTCTATTTTTGCCCATTAACGAACTTAGCCTCGCATTTTACGAAAAACGGATCTGCAAAACGGAAATTTCAAATCTCTAGCTCAATCCGTGCGCCCGCAATCCCCGCCACAGACAGACAGACAGACGGACAGACAGACAGACAGACAGACAGACAGACAGACAGACAGACGGACGGACATGCAAAATTCAATTTTTTTATCATTCAAAACACACTGGTGTAATTCTTTTTTTTGTGTGATGACGGGATCTTGGCGTTACAAACGGTAAGGCAAAGATAATATACCCTTTGGTTTCACCATACGGGTATAAAAATGGCAGGCAAAAATATTATGGGTGTAAAATTCAGTCATCCCGGGAAATGGCCGGTTTTTGCACCAAGGTTTTTAATTTTGGAGGATTCAAAATACTTGCATGTGTAATATGAGAAAAAATTTCCCGTGACATATTTAAGTATTCTATGGGCTGTCCATAGAATACTTAAATATGTCACGGGATTTAATACCGCCAGTAGATAATCGCTGACCTCCACACCCACAAAAAATGGTTTCATCCCCCAAAATTCAATTTCACAGGGAAAAAAGTAATTTCAGTTTTTTCGATAAAAATGATTTTTGTATTCACTCTCAAATTTAGGGAAATTTGATAAGTGATGCCATATAAACCTTACAAACTTGAAGAGTTTATTAAAATTTTAAGACAATGCAGTAGCGTAAAACAATTGTAGGTAGATATAAAAACGCTGAAATTGTGTTATAAATTTTATTATTTGAGAAACCCATGAGACACATACAAGCAACGAAAGATTACTTTTCCACAACATATCCTTCGAAAATCAACTACGGAGGATATAAAGATGAGTTTCCCACTTGGCTCCACATATGGGGCAACTGAATTAAGAAGGAATACATTCGGCCAGGGAGTAAAACAAAATTGAAGTAATATTGAGAAAAATCTTGAGTCGTCATGTGGATGGAAGTGAAATCCTCACGATTTCGGTAAATTTTTCTTTCCGGTTTCATTTCGTTCATCAAAAATTCTTTACCGCAAATTCCTTTCGCATAAATTGAATTCATCCCGTACAAATCAGACAAAATCAAGCATACCTTTTCAGATCCAAGCAACTTTTTATATTTCCTTTTTTTAAATTTTCCACATTTGAGTGAATGTTTTTCGCCTTCCCTTTTTAGTGTTTTTTCATATTACTGTGAGTAAAATAATGTGAATCCAACTGAGGATTTCATATGATGATTGATTTTTAAAAAAATGGTGATAAATATTCCGATCACAAAATTCATAGTCATTTGAAAAAAAAAGATCGAATCCATAAATAAACACTATTAGACAATATCGAAACGTGTTGATGGGTTTAAGTGTGAAAAAAACGTCAATAAAGGTTTCGTCAATGATATTTTCACAAATAACGTCGGATGGTTGGCTTAAACAGGAAGTATGAATTTAGCATTAAATTTTGTATCCTTAGAAATGATGCTGTAGGGAAATAAGAATGAAAAAAAAACGAAATTAATCAAAGCATCAACGAAATGATAAACAGGCAACATTAAAGACGATTTATCTTCTCATTGTGATTTATAGGAAAATTTTAGTCCTTTAAATGGCTTTAAGTTGGACATCATTCCATTATATTTCTCTGTAGACATTTTCCAATCTATATCGAACCAACAAGAATCATCCTCGTCTATAAATTTAGTTTTTTTTTTGTCAGGAAAGGACCACGATTTGAGTTTCCTTGAGTGCCTGCAGGCTGAGAAAAATAATATGGGATTCTTATGAGAGTGTGATGACATACAGCAACATAGTAAAAATGTCGATAGGAAATAAAAATTGAATTTTATGTTTATTGGCTTAAAAAACTTTTTGTTTTTCCAATTCAATGTTTTTCTATTTTATCGATGATACTCATATTTCCAACTGGAAAAACAAGAAAATAAACCCCCGAAACTGCACCTATGGGATTTTTAAATTTTCAAAATCAATTTTCGTTTAAAATTCCTCGAAGCAATGGTCAATTCGTTAGAAAGCAATTTTGCCATTGTATATTTAGCGAAATTGAAAAAATAACAAAAGTAAAAAAAATTGTAAAAATTAGATTTGTTCGTTTCAGTTGTAAATCGTAATCCCAAAAGACTTGAACTTGTTTCAAAACGAGTAAATAAATAAATCAACATGTTGGAAGAGTGTCATGAAATTTTACAGATAGGTACCTATAATAAAAAAAAATGCTCGTCTTTACCTTCTGGCAATTTGGAAATGTCGAAATTTTATGTATTAGTCAGTCAGTCATCCTGTAAGCTAGCCTTGTTAGTCATCAATTGCGTGTGTCTACTAAAAGATTCATGACGGGGGCCGAAATTGTGTCTCTCAAAAAGTCAATTTTCTGTATGATGTCTACAAATGTTAACGTCGACAAGGATATATATTAGAAATAAAATGAACTTTTTACTTTCTTCTACGGAGTATAATAAAGTATTGTATTCATGAAAAATTTCGACCTCTTAATTTTGCCTAAAAAACATTTCCCGATCACTCCTGAGTCGATTGGAGTCATATTTAAAAAATGTCTTTCTGTCTGTCAGTCTGTCTGTCAGTCTGTCAGTCTGTCAGTCTGTCAGTCTGTCAGTCTGTCAGTCTGTCAGTCTGTCAGTCTGTCAGTCTGTCAGTCTGTCAGTCTGTCAGTCTGTCAGTCTGTCAGTCTGTCAGTCTGTCAGTCTGTCAGTCTGTCAGTCTGTCAGTCTGTCAGTCTGTCAGTCTGTCAGTCTGTCAGTCTGTCAGTCTGTCAGTCTGTCAGTCTGTCAGTCTGTCAGTCTGTCAGTCTGTCAGTCTGTCAGTCTGTCAGTCTGTCAGTCTGTCAGTCTGTCAGTCTGTCAGTCTGTCAGTCTGTCAGTCTGTCAGTCTGTCAGTCTGTCAGTCTGTCAGTCTGTCAGTCTGTCAGTCTGTCAGTCTGTCAGTCTGTCAGTCTGTCAGTCTGTCAGTCTGTCAGTCTGTCAGTCTGTCAGTCTGTCAGTCTGTCAGTCTGTCAGTCTGTCAGTCTGTCAGTCTGTCAGTCTGTCAGTCTGTCAGTCTGTCAGTCTGTCAGTCTGTCAGTCTGTCAGTCTGTCAGTCTGTCAGTCTGTCAGTCTGTCAGTCTGTCAGTCTGTCAGTCTGTCAGTCTGTCAGTCTGTCAGTCTGTCAGTCTGTCAGTCTGTCAGTCTGTCAGTCTGTCAGTCTGTCAGTCTGTCAGTCTGTCAGTCTGTCAGTCTGTCAGTCTGTCAGTCTGTCAGTCTGTCAGTCTGTCAGTCTGTCAGTCTGTCAGTCTGTCAGTCTGTCAGTCTGTCTGTCAGTCTGTGTACAAGATTTCTCAAAAACTAATAAAGCTAGCGCCATGAAATTTTATAGGCATGTTGGGTCCTGAAATGGGACGATCCTATCAACTTTTGGTGGAAATCCGTTAACCGGAAGTATCCAAAATGGCGGTTTTTCAAAAATCGCAATTTCGTTTTTCTCGATTTACTCCCAAACTACGCGTTTTTTAGTGGCCTTAAGTATGACAAAACTTGGAGAAAATAAAATTTCCCACACTTTTGTCTTTAGCTATAACTCGATATCTCCACCCGTTATCGAGATGGACCGTTATTTCCAAAAAAACAGTTTTTTGCGATTATCTCGAAAACTAACGGGTTTTTGCTGACTGAATGTATGAAGTGAATTAATGAGAATGGAATTCTGCACAATTTTGTTTCTTACCGTTATCCGTTATCTTTTACCGTTATTGAGATATTTTCATTAATATGTAAAAAATCATATTTTTGCGAATAATTTGCAAACTAACGGTTTTTCGATAAATCAGTTAAAAGAATAATTAAAGATGTTAACATTTTCTACATTTTTGCCATTTACCGTAAATTGATATCTTTTACCATTCTCAAGTTATCTCAAATTTTGTACGTTTTTGATATTTTTGAATAAACCAAGAATTTATTGGGAGGTCGTCTTAGGTTGACAACGCGACAGGGCTCTAGCGTAAATTGCGCAGGGTCGTAGATTTTGTAGAAGAAAGTTTTGTGTTGACCACAACTGATTTTTTTTTATTATATTGCGAAGGAGTTAGGATCAGATAAAGCTTGTTTTATAAGACTTGAATTTACATTTTCATTTGAAATTGAATCAGTTATTCCAATGAAACTGGTTCAATGGTTTCTCGAAGAGCATAAGACAATTTTAAACAAGACATTTCTCACGTTTTTGTACGTGAAAAGAATGTGAATCGATTGGAAAAAATTCGAGGAGTCAAATGTATCCAACCGCATTACTCGTTTGTGATTTTTCTATTATTTTAAACGTTTTGGCATTTGAAATTCTAATTTTTTTAAATACAGAAAACTGGCAGGGATTACGTGGGTCTAGCGGCGAAGGCATGCGGTAGTATGGCGGGTGTACTAAATTTCATATATAGAATTCCGAAAAGTGTAACGAGGGAGGTTTCGCTGAAAGCATAAAATTTTATAGCCTTAAATTCATATTTTGTGGGTGAAAAACCAAATATCGCATAAAGGACTAATACTATGTTCACACTGACGCAAAATCACGTAATTTTGCGAAATGATTTAGATCTTAAACCAAAGTGTTCACACAGAGATTAAGGTAATTTTGTTTCACATTTCAACTACAGGATTGCTATAAATTTTGGTGTAGGATTGCTATGAATTTTAGTAATATGATGAATAATACAATTCAAAACATCGATCAAATATGTGCAAACACTTTAGACGACAATGGAAATTATCTGTAATGAAAATAAACAATTATTTTCCATTTCATATCTAATCGCATCAAAAACAGGTCCGTTTTTTTTGCCCCGCGTAGGTTGTTTACTAATATATCCTCTTGCCGTGCGGAACACGGCTTCTTTTTCTTATATTTCCGTCTTTCCAATCCAGCACAAATGTCAAAACTTCTCAAAACTGATGTACTGAAGAGAGCTGAATAAGTGATGCAGGGTTGTATTCATCGTTTTTGCTTGATTTCGTTCCTAATTTTGTGGAAATTGCATACTTTTAGTGATTTTGAAAATGTACTGGAAATCTCGTGATTTCGAGGAAGATTTCGTTCAAAATTACGAAAATCTTCAAAATTACGTAATTTTGCGTCGATGTGAACATAGTATAAGATTAAAAATAAAGTTAAAACATAACTATAATTGCCAATCTGGCAATTATTGAAAACCCGTATGGTGATATTCGTATCAAAATTCGAACAGTTGTACCAAAATTCCAATTTGAAGTCAAACTTTCCAATAAGATTTTTTAAAATTTATTCAAATCGAATTTTGATGTATGGAAGATTTATGTAGAATCATATCCTAAATAACTTTTGTTCTTGCACTTTTTTGATAAGATGCACCGTTTTTGATATATTCGCAGAAAGGGGGGTGCCTCCCCTAATGGTCCATTTTTTCCCATGAACGAACTAAGCCTCGCATTTTATGAAAAACGGATCTGTGCAAAATTTCAAGTCTCTAGCTCAATCCGTGCGCTCGCAAGCCGCGCCACAGACGGACAGACGGACGTACATGCAAAAATTAAATATTTTTATCATTCTAAACACACTGGTGTAATTCATTTTTGTGTGTGATGACGGGATCTTGGCTTTACAAACGGTAAGGCAAATCTAATATACCCTTTGGTTTCACCATACGGGTATAAAAAACTCATGTACATGTCCAGGGTGTATCGCAACTAAATGTTCCAACATACACGGATCGATTCTTTGGAGTGTCCTGATCAAAGTTTCGCCCACTCAAACCACTTCCTCCCGTGTGGAACGAACCCCCTCTCCTTCTACCTCCTAAGCTACTAAATGGATTCTGATATGGTTTTCAGTATCATTCATCCGTAAATTTTCTTTTTCGATACTAAATTTATGTGGCACAACTGTTTACACTTCGCCACAAAATTCTGGAATTTATTCATGAAAAGCACCGGAACTGGAATTTGTTCATATTCACAAAATCACCGGAACACCACTTTTTTTCCCTAAGTGAATTTATTTTGCCATAGACGAAGTTTGTGGAATAAATGTTGAATAAAATTTCCGGAGAATTTGAAAAAAAATCGCAAGTGTAAACAAACGCGGCCTCAGACTTGAATTTCCGTACGTGTTGTAAGAATACATTTAATTCCTTTGAGCGATTCAATTTATCATGAAAATCGCAAACAATTTTTAAGTCGAATAGCGCCGGACACTAAATTTTTAGGGCGAATTGCCATAGCGCCGGACACTAAATTTTTAGGGGGAATTGCCATATCGCTGGAGAAAGGGAATAGTATCAACTCATTCATGGTCCGTAATCCATCTAAAAGTAGTTACGGGGAAGAAAATAGTGACAAACTTTCTTTTAAAAAGTCCAGTTTCACCTTAGAATATATCGGGTCTTTCAACAAGGACATAACAATTTTGTATTTAAATAAAACACAGAATAATTGAGATATCGGGCGGAAATGTATTCCAGGTGTAGTGAACATGTTATATTTAACCCTAGACCCGTGTACTGGCACTGAGTGCCCAGAACGATTTTTTGAGGTTATATTTTCCCATTGTATTTCTTACTTGTTTAACGGATAAACCACATTTTTATGATTTTTAAACAAACAAGCCATACATTTTCTATTAGAATTACAGATTGATTCTTTGGAGCCAATTTTCCACCACTCTTCCACACATATCGGCCGGAACGTTGGCAATTTCGCGTTCGATATTGTTCCTGAGCTCCTCTAACGTTGTTGGCTTGTTGGCATAAACCAACGACTTAACATAACCCCATAAAAAGAAATCCAACGGCGTTAAATCGCATGAGCTAGGTGGCCATTCGACCGGACCATTTCTCGAGATTACACGATTATCGAACTTCTCCTTCAATAGATCAATTGTTTGACCAGCTGTGTGGCATGTAAACCTAAAAAAAAACTTTAACAATAAAAAAATGTGAACCTTGACTGACGTTTTAGCATTGCCAGATCATAAAAAAAGTTATGTCTTGTTGAAAGACCCTTTACTACCAAATAGAAATAATTGGAAAATAATTTGTGACACCAAAAATTTGCTACGTCAATTAACATGCATTTAACAGAAAGAAACATATGAAACATTTGTCAAAAACCACATTTTATTTTGTTAAAAAATGTTTGGAAAGTTTGGTCTTAACTCAGTTTTAGTCTACATGACAGTATGTGGGCGACCTTGGCTAAATTAGAAATCAATAAAAATAGACAGAAAGTTCTTCACTTCAATGTAAAACTGGTTCAAGGTCAAAGCAAATATTATGTAAAAGTTGCGATTTTTCTTAATTCTTCTTTTAACATTTGCCATGGGAAGAATTAATTTATCTTAAAAAAAGAAAATATTAGGACAAGCCTTGATTATTCGATTTGTGGATTGGGATATTTAGTGTCAGTTGGCTTATAATACCAAATTTACAACACACCAAATTAAGTAAATTGTATGTTGAAAAAGCACCTACAAGATTTATTTTTGTTAATATTTTCCATTATCTTTGCCTAACATTGTAGTTTCGGCATAGGCTTTTTTATATAACCACTATATAGCCACCATGAGCGGAAAAATAAATATAAAAATCATCCCCTAATGAAAATTGATTCATTTAATGGAAAATCTTACAAGTTGTGTGTTGATTGTATCTGAATCTGCACGCTCAGCTCCATGGATTAATTAACTTCTGATATGCTTGATTGGTGGTCGTGTATTAATCCATATAAGTAAAAATGTCTAGATATTTACAGGGGCCTAAAAGATACTACATGGTATAGATTTAATATACAAAATCTGCGATAGTACGAGATTAATGTTTGTTTATGTACTCTTGTATATGTGGTTTTCCTTCCGGCTTAATTTAATCTCAACTCGTATCTCTATGGTAAAACACACCATAGAAAATTTGCTACCAAGTTAAATTAAGTTTCAATACATGATAATTAAAACTGAGTAAATTTCGGTTTACATTTCAACAAAATAATTACTTTCAATACAATTTAATTATCACCAACATATTTGAATTTCGGTATTTTCATATATGAAGTTTTCAATTTCAGAGCCTTTCTAATATCATATCCGTATTCAGTTTTCAGCGTAATTAATTTCAATGAGGAAATTCAAGGTCAATTAGGAAGTAATTTAAAGCTCAGCAAGTAATTAACATGTTTTAAAGGCTAAAGGATTTCTTTCTAGCATTTAACGTTTCTGTTACGGCGCGCAGGTGTTCTCTGCACACTCAACTGAAACCAAGTATTAAATTATATTTTTGTTCCATTTTTTTTTTGATAATTTACCAATGGTTGCGCTGAGCACTCCGCACTATACCATATCAAAGAATGCAAGAGTGCGATAATTTAGGCTTATGTTCTTCTCTCACGATTATGCAAGATCAAAAAATATCCAACCAAAAATAATGTATAACACAGACGATTCAAATCAAATAAATCATTTTAGAAGAAGCATGAATTTTTCAATCAAAAACTTAATACCCCATCGCCACGTGTTCAGCTAAGGCACAAACCAGAAAATACTCGCGTCACTTAAAAGCACAGTAGACACAAAAGTTTGCGCTGTTGTCTAATATGCATTCGTTAAACCACATTATTTTTTTCCACTGAAAACAAAAAAAGGCTAACATTTTGAAGTAAAAACTTAGAAAAAATGCTCGAGTTGTGGTTTTTTCCATTTTTAAAACCTGCTGGAGAAAGAAGTATCGACTGCTGAGGAACATGCAATCAACAACGAATGAATAGAAAAAATATTTGGCAACAAGGGATAATTATACTTAAGCTTTCTTATAAAGCGGCTATCTTCTGGTTTGTGCCTTAATTCATGGTTCTTCCAAAATGATTTGTTTGATTTGAATCGTCTGTGTTATACATTGCTTTTGATCCAACACTTCATACTCCAACACACATATTTGGCATACTCATCACACAATATCCACCAAATCTGAAGTCTACAGCCCAACTCGACCTAAAACTTAATTTTATTTTTACATCTATTCACAACTTTTCTACACTTACCGATGTTCACATGGCAACATTTTTTTTTGAGCCGAGATCCATCATAATGTCTAGTCATATCACTCTTTTTTACGTTTTGTGTATGTATTTGTATATCGCCGTCAAACTACCGCCAGCCGCCGGTCGAGAATGTTCCAAAATTTCACCTCAATCGGTCGAAAAGTTTCCACAGTAGGGGTTTTTTTTGTTAGCGTGTTTTTAAAAAATCTGAAGAAAGGAGGAAAGGAGCTATAAAAAAGGCAGTTTTCGGATACTCCCTGCCCCCCTCTTGGGCGGACATTTCGCAATATTTTGTATAAAGTTTTGTATTGCCTTCACACTACCGTCCTGACTAACAGTGTGACGTTTTTTATGGACAACCCTAACCATCTTTTTCAAAAAAAAAAATCAAATAATTTTAAAAATTGTTTAACGTTTTCTCCACAACTTTTTTTTGGATTCTAATATAAAATATATCTTTTTAAGTTTACGAAAATTAATATGATTTTAAATAATTCTATTTCTATTCGTCATTATTATTATAATTATAATTTAGTAATTTTATTTCTACACCCACAATAAACTTTGTATGAATTTATGGTATTTTGATTTTACGCCGCTTAGAAAACTTTTGAACTTGGAAGTTCAACGAATTTTATTCACAACGACCTTCAGATATATTATTAAATTTTAATGAATATTGGAAATATCTCTTTAATAAAATAAATTTTCTATACACGTTGAATTGGAATTGTATTTTTAGAATTTTGTGCGCAAAATTAGCAAATTTCACACATGATTGGGTTGAAAATTATTCGTTCCAAGTGTTTTGAATATATTTAAATGAGTCTGCATGAAAATAGACTGTCAACATATCCTTTCACATCCTTGAAGATTTTTTTTATAGAGCTCGAAACACATTAATGTCAATCAAATAATGACGGAGATGAAGTTTTTTTATAGAATGCCGATTGAAATGCCAAGAAAACATGATTTTTCCAGACCATATGAAATTCGTACAACGACATTCCATTCCTTCTTCCTCCCATTCGTATACAACATTTCCTAGAAATTCCGAAAAACCGTAAAGCAACACATCATTATCGAAAGATGAACACATGGAAAAAATATTTTACCAATAGTCGAGTCGATAAGTTCTTTACATGATTCTTCTGAGAAAATGAAAATTTTTCCGATAAGCCAACCTCATCACAAGTCCCCCTCAAGCCAATAAATATATTAAGACTGGAATTTCACTTCACAGCATTTCATGGTTTGTCGCCCATTCATTGTTTAGGGAAAACTCGATCAATGACAACCTCTCATTTTCCAAGATAAATCTTCACTCATATGCTTAGTGGTAGTTTTCCTGTATATTAGGAGTATAGTGTAAGCAATCAAAAGCCACAGCGTCTAAGAATCTCATAAAGACGTTACTGAAATATTCCAGATTCATCATCAATCAAACCCATCATCATTTAGTTTTTCGATTTTGCGGAAAACTACTTGCCAACATGAAAATTTATGATGATGTGGACTGGAACGGAAAATGCGATGTGAAAATCATGAGACAAGGAGGCGGTACGAGGCTTTGAAGCAATTTGCGGTGGTTAATTTTTGTCATGTGGTTGGCGTTTTTTATACTCAATAGAACCAACTATTTGCCTAATTGCTTAAAGTAAACGAAGAGAGAAATTATAGGAAAATATATATTAATGAATTCTTTACAAATTTAAACTCCATGCGGTTTTCTGAGTGCGGTTTTCTAAGTATTAACTTTTTTAGGTCTTTGATATGTTAAAAGATTTTTGCGATCGATTTAAAAAAATCTTGAAAGAAAAATATTAAGAAAAATAATTCTCTAAAATTTGTGAGGAAAATATTAATGAGCATGAAAAGGTCATACGGAAATTATAATTTTCCGGAAAGGGTCATACGGAAATTATAATAATAAGCATTATCTGCTTATACGAAGTTTAAGAAAAATAAATCAGAAAAAATCTAATTTTTTTGCTATCTCCAATTTTTTTCAAGATTTACTCTTTCCAAGCAACATTTAACTAAACTGTGATGTTTACGGTTGACTTATCGTCGTTTGAATCCTGATTTTGACCATTTGCCTACATTTAGCCGTTCATATGACCGAAAATATAATCCAAGCGATGATATATTATTATTAAATATGTCAAATGATAAAGTCACGGTTAACATAAATGCTTCTTAATAATAATTTCCCAAAATTTCTGTTCAAAAAATAAGTAGTTTTGGAGAAAAAAATTAAATATAAATTTAAAAAAAAAATTGTAGCTCCGTAACGGGTTAACGGATTTTGATGAAACGAATCGGACTCTGTTCTTTAAAAGGCTTAGTTTTCAAAAAAAATTAGGTATAGAAAAAAAAATTATGTATAAGGGACCGTTAGAAGAAAATTAAGCTTTTAAATGGGAAAGGGGGAAAGAAGTGGCCCTATTGAATTTCGGTATATAGATAAGTTATGTTAAATTTAATTCTACTTTAATACATTTTTC
This sequence comes from Chrysopilus asiliformis, assembly GCA_964034945.1. NCBI lineage: Eukaryota > Metazoa > Arthropoda > Insecta > Diptera > Rhagionidae > Chrysopilus > Chrysopilus asiliformis. Next base: position 82,333,861 of record OZ035962.1, read on the forward strand.
AATATGATTCACGTTTTCGAGAAAATTGCAAAAAACTGTTTCGTTTGTATGGGGAAGGGGGAAAAATTGGTCCAAGTTTGCGCGTTCAAGAACTTAGTCGAGCCATTTACGAGAAAAGTAACTATACAAAATTTCAAGTCTCTAGCTCCATCCTTTCGACAGTTATGGTGTTCACGAAAGAACGGATGGACATGCGGAAATCAAAATTTTTTGTCATCCCTAACACCGTGTTACAAACGGTATACTAAAATCTAAAATACTCCTCTAAAAAATCTCGAAAGTAGCCACACTTTTTGACATGGGTTGAGAACGAATTGAGATATTGCCTTAACTCTTTAGAAATAGTAAAATCCTAGAGGTCACAAAATTCAAATAATTTCCATCACAAAATAAGGGCGGATGAGTGCTACAGGAATTCAACCTTTTTAAGGGGGGTATGAATCTAAAAGGGGGTGGTAAACCCATCATGCCATATATTTTTTGAATCTATTATTCGAGAGCTTTCAGATACCAAATGTCCTCCTACCTCCTATAAAAAAAAATATTTAACAAACTTTGTGAGGGGAAGAGCAGGGGGACTAAAATGCCTATTTACGATAAAGGACACTTTGCCATTTTTTTCGGAGAACCCAAATTCACTGTTTGGTGTTGTTGCTTCTTTTGAACTTTTGTGTGAAGGAGCGATTTTCATTATAAAAGAACATAAGCATAAATTCTGATATGGTATGGTGCGGGGTGCTTAAGACAACTAAAAAAAAATGGAACAGAAATATAATTTGATAATCGATTTCATTCGGGCGTGCAGAGAACATCTTAGAAGAAACGTCACTGAAATCGACAATTCTTAATGTTACTCCGATTACCGTCTGTGGCTTTATTGCAACAAGGACTGACTTCAAGCTCCGGAGGTATCGAAAAGAAAGTGAAAAAACACCTAAGATGTTTAGTCTATTTTAAAGGCATAGACGTGGGCCTAACGCGATAGCCAAGGACATACAATCCCCTAGAAATAGAATCCTAATTACGAAACGATGCCCTATTCTCATTGAATTTTGGATATCAAACTTTTCACTTGTTATTACCCTAATGAGCAATTTTTGAAAAATTACACATATTTCGTATCAAGGTTACAATTGCCAATTAATCCCTAATTTAAATATTTTCCGTTATCCTTGGATAAATCCCTTGTACACATTACGTTACGCTTCGAGTCCTTGCATGTTTCTAGGCCAACGGAAAACAAAAAAAGTACACCGGAATTATTCATTGAAAGTAACGAAATTTTTGAATAATTTATTAAAGGATCGTTTGTGGAGAAAAAGTGAAATTAACGAACCCTAATTGATTATAAATAAGTTAAAAATTCAACTTTAGGCTATGGGGGCAATTTTCGAGACCAATGTTGACATTTTCCCCGACTTTTCCAGTTTTTGGAAAAACATGTTTTTTTTTCTTTTCAGATCCGAAATAAAATTGAGTTTGTCGATGTGGCGACGCCGACGTTTCCTTTTTCAATGGTTTTCATTTCGGTGGATGTGTGTCAGGAATAATAAAATGGTAATTTGATCTACATTCAAGGAACTTTTGTGAATAATTCATTCAATTTTCGATTGACATTTTGATTTCATGGTTTCAAACGAAAATATACACATATATATATATATATATATATATATATATATATATAACATTTGTTTTTTGAAGATTACTCCAACGTCCGTATGAATTTGATATACATATTTATTTATTTATTATTAATTTGACAAATATTTTTTCATAGCAAAATTCTTCCCAACCACTTTGCCTCAAGTTCTTACCTTCTTCAAAAAAAAAAAAAATGTTGGCTACCATTTTTCGGGGCAATTAATTAATTCCTTAGCAAAGTAAGATTGTCCAGAAATGAGGGAATAATCCCTTCGTTTGCCCTGAAGAACATTTCACTCATCATAAATTTAAAACAGCTGGAATTAAACAGTAAGACCCATGTCAGCCAGGAGATGGATTTCCAAATATTTATGTCAAAGTTTATTTTTTGTTATGTCGACGTTAGTGTTTTACACACGAATGAAAATACAGCTCTTAGCCTTATGAAATACACTTTGAGATGGCAGTGTTGGTCGAATAAAAATGCGTGCAGGAATTTCGTTTCTTACCTTATTTAAAATTTTAATCGAAAAATTATTTGACAACAAATTTTTTCTTGTGAAGGAACTTTTTCGGTATGATTTATTGCTTCTGCTGTATTTCCGGCACTTCTTATTATGGATTTTTCCTTTATTTTGACGATTTTTTTCAATAAAAACGTCGCGTGAAAGAAAATTAAAACACGATGACTTGACTGGAAACGGAAATTTATGATTTAATTTTGCGAAATTCCATTATTTGTTTGTGGTATGGTATGGTTATGAATTCAATTTTATGAAGTGATTTTAGTATTCAAAAAAATTCAACTTTTTTTGGAGGTAAAATGCGTGAAAGAAGAGTTTTTTTTTTTGTGGAAAAGAATGAACCTAAGGAGTGGTCTATAAAATAGGTTATGCTAATTTTGAACCCCCTCCCATCGTCCCATGTAACGCTTTTTCGCGAATTTTTGTACGGGATTTAATAGCGCTAGCCTACAACCACATACTTCCTGTCTCCTAAATGTCTCACATATTTAATGAACATAGCTGGGGAAGAGTGTAATTTGTTATGACAACTTTTTTGAAAAAGAAAACCGTATCTAAAAAAACGAAAAAACGTAACGAAATAAAATTTGAATTTCGTTATGTTACATAACGAAATTCAAATTTTATTTCGTTACGTTATTTCGTTTTGCAGCGATAAAAAAATCATTTCGTTACGTTATAAGTGAAAACTAAAAAAATGAACTTTAATAATGGGTTATTTATCACAAACCCAAGCAACCAGATAAGGCATAATGCCTTAGATTAGGGCGTAGTGTCTTAAAAAACGACCAATTTTAAGACACCACGCCCTAATCTAAGACATTATGCCTTATCTGGTTGCTTGGGAAGTAATTCAGTTCAATTTCCATAAAAATAAATTCTATAAAAAAATTAATAAACTTAACAAAAACAAAATTCAAAAAAAAAAAAAACAAAAAAGCTGAAATAGTGATTCCTAAGTTAAAACATAAGAAAAGCTACAATTGCCAATCGTCAAATACTCTATATGATGACAGACAAAATATTTATTTAAAAAAATCCATTTGTATAGGAGATGGGGGAAGCAGTGGTCCGATTAGATTTTGATGCATGGATGAGTTATGTAAAATCCTATTTTAATTTTTTATAAATTTTTCAATATGACTTACCGTTATCGAGAAAATTGCAAAAAACTGCTTTGTCTGTATTAAGAAGGGGGAAAGGAATGGTCCAAGTTTGCCCGTTCAACAACTTAGCCGAGCCATTTGCGAGAAATCCATCTGTACAAAATTTCAAGTCTCTAACTCAATCCTTTTGAAAGTTATGTTGTTCATAGACAGATAGCGGACAGACAGACAAATGGACAGACAGACAAATGGACAGACAGACTGACGGACAGACAGACTGACGGACAGACAGACTGACGGACAGACAGACTGACGGACAGACAGACTGACGGACTGACGGACAGACGGACAGACAGACTGACGGACAGACGGACAGACAGACAGATGGACAGACGGACTACTTCTGGAGATACCAAAAAGAAAATATATTCGATACCAAAACAGTTGCTTAACCCGTTTGGTACATGTTTTTTTCTATGGGGGTTAAAAATACTCTCTATACAAATTAATGATGTTTAAGTTATCAGTATTCATTTAAAACAAACAAAAAAAAATTAAATTTTTTTTATTTTTTACAAATACGTCCACTGTAGTCCAGCTTTTTACACAAAAAATCAAAATTGGGTCACAAATGCACTTAAAGGTGCACTGAATGAGAATAGAGTGTTGAAAATAAAAAAATAATACGTCAATTCAAATTTTTAACTGCATCAAAATACCGAGATTTTCTTTTTTTACGTAATTTTTAATGGCATCAAAATACCGAATGGGTTAAGAGATTTTCTTTTTTTACGTATCTCCAGAAATGGTGTGAATCTGGTCAAAACAAAGTCCGATTTAGAACCAAAATATGATTAAAAATACTACCCTAGTGTTTTTAATTATATTTTATGCAAATGGTAGGTCTGTGGGGTTATACGTGATTAACTTTTGTGTAACATTTCACAAAAAAAAACAATAAAAAATAAAATAAAGCAAAAATAAATAACGAAAAAACGAAATCATTTTTTTCGGTTTTCGTTACGTTTTTCGTTATTGTAACGGAATTAAATTTCTATAACGTTATAACGCAAAATTCGGGAAAAACCGGAAAATCGTTATTTCGTTGGGTTTTCCCATCCCTGCATTATATACGTAAACATGCTTTCCCGGCATGTTTTTGGGACATTTAATTGTTGCAATTTCGCAATTCGTGCAAATAGTGTCTTCATTTTACTTTGTGCGTAATCGAGCAATGCCTGTACATATCATTTTTTTTAAATTCAGTTTTTGACTCACTCAGTATCACAAGTAGGTATATTTTCGACCTCTAGATAAATAGCAAAACTATTCAACTTTTTTCCTATAGCAAAAAAAATGTGTTTTTGACCAAAATATGCATTTTATTGCTATATTTTTTCTTGATAATTCAACAACACAATGAAGCATGATTTAATAAAAGTTTATCTGAAATAAAAATGAGTTATGATTTTTTTTATCATTCGACAGAAAAAGTTTCCAAAATATGAGGCGGATAATTCAAGAGATAATTTTTCACTTTCAATTTCAGTTTGTTTTTATTTACTTGTGCTGATGATAAAGAATATTTTGCTTGCGAACCTAAGTTTTGCTTATTAATGGAACTATTTTATTTTAAATTTTATTAACCAAGCTTTCATTTTACTTCCGTTTATAAAACGTCAGTGAACTTGATTCGAATTTATGTAACAACTATGTTATCATAATTTTTTTAATATCACTTGGTGACTGTGAGAATAAATTAATAAGTGATAAAATGTTTACCAATTTGTGCCTTAAAAATTGTACATTTACATGATAGTCAAAATAATCAACAACAAAGGTGTGGATAATTTTTAATAGCAATTTTTTATTCACCTTTCGTATTATAATAAAGATCTTAAAATCACTTCAAAAACTGAAATCATAACGGAGCCCCGCACACCCCCCGTTTGCAGTTTTCCACCAATTTTGTTGTAGGTTTTTGTATTTTAAAGTTTTTATGTTCCCGTATTGACTGCGTATTGACTCCGATTTTGACTGCGATTTTGAAAATCTCTGATTGGAGTTTTACAATCTAATTGGATTTTTAAAAACTGGCTCCAATTGGACTCTGATGTACAGTTAAAGTCCTCTAACTCGAATTGTCTGCTGCCATCAAAATCGTTTCGAGGTAGAGAAATTTCGAGTTAGAGAAATTGAAACAATTTTTTAAATACATGTTGTATGTCTATTTATTCGTTTTTAGAAGTTTTTAAAACAAACTAAAAATTTAAAGAAAAATTGAAGGGAGCTCAAAAAAAAAGGTTTAAAAATTCGAGTTAGAGGAAAATTCGAATTACAGGGATTTCGAATTAGAGGACTTTAATTTTTTATTTGTCTCAATAGGGTAGAGGGGGAAACAGTGGCTCACTTTTTTCCGATTTTGGACGTTGTTTCACTTTTGCTAAAAAAGGATCTGTGCTAAATTTCAAGTTTCTGCCTCACTGTGTTCTCTAGTTTTGTAGTGCTTTTGTCCAATAAATTTTAAAAAATTTAATGAATTATGATATTTTCTAACCGCTAGGTGGATTTATCTATGTGTTAAATATATTATTGATCGGTTTTTCTCAATGTAACATGTAAAAGTCTGGTTTAACCCTTTTGATCCGGAAAGCCGTTGAAGTAAATATAGCTATTTTTTCATACTGAAAACCGCCAAATGCACAAAGTAATACCGTTACAAATAGTATAAACTACATTTTGAAAGTCAGGTTTGTTTAAACATAGACCTGGACATACACGTGCCGTTCCGGATCGAAAGGGTTAAAATATTCTTCAGACAAAGTCGAAATAAAATCGTATAATGTCAAAAAATTCGAATGTTCGAAAAAAACCAATTTTATTAAATTTAATATTTATCAAAGTGAAATCGTTTAATATTTTCCATAATACCGCATGGTGTTACACACATATATCAGCGTCAATTTGGCCCTTTTCCAGTTCATTGACTAAAATGACCAAAAAACCTCAATTATCTTTGGTCGATTGGATAAAAATTACACATCAGTGCTTCAATAATATGAGAAAACATTTCATTTTTGATTCCAATTTTTATATCTAAATACCTACATATATATAAACATATAAAAATATTTTTTATTAAATATCGATTTTGACATTTTTTGTGAAATGAAGATTAAATGGTTACTATTGGAGTGGGTTAGAATTCGCAATTTAACATATTGTTATATTTCTTGAACCAGAAGTTTTAAATTTGGAGGAAAGCGATTTTTTGATTTAAAAATTTCATGAAGTTTTAAAAATCAAATATAATTTTTTATGCTCTATATGATAGATCATACAGAAATATATTAGATTAAGTATACCGTTTGTAACGCATCGAACTAATCATCGGACACAAAAATGAACTACACCAGGGTATTAGGGATGACAAATGATTTTGATTTCCGCATGTCCGTCCGTCAGTCTATCTGTCCGTGAACACCATAACTTTCGAAAGAATTGAGCTAAAGACTTGAAATATATCGGGTCTTTCAATAAGGATATAACAATTTTGTATTTAAATAAAACACAGAATAATTGAGATATCGGGTTGATATTTATTCCAGGTGTAGTGCTATATTTAAGTATGAAATTCGATGTCGTTCATGTGCCCACCGCGAGCACGTTTGCAGATTGATTCTTTGGAGCCAATTTTCCACCACTCTTCCACACATATCGGCCGGAACGTTGGCAATTTCGCGTTCGATATTGTTCCTGAGCTCCTCTAACGTTGTTGGCTTGTTGGCATAAACCAACGACTTAACATAACCCCATAAAAAGAAATCCAACGGCGTTAAATCGCATGAGCGAGGTGGCCATTCGACCGGACCATTTCTCGAGATTACACGATTACCGAACTTCTCCTTCAATAGATCAATTGTTTGACCAGCTGTGTGGCATTGCTCGTTCGTGAACTTCACCATGATAAAAATGTGAACCTTGACTGACGTTTTAACATTGCCAGATCATAAAAAAAGTTTTAGGGTGCGTTTTTATTAAAATACAAAATTGTTATGCCCGTATTGAAAGAGCCTTTATTTGCGTTTCTCGTAAATGACAAGGCTAAGTTCTTGAACGGACAAAATTGGACCATTCCTTCCTCCCTCTTCCATATAAACATTTTTTTTTTGTAATTTTCTCGAAAACGGAAATTCATATTGAAAAATTTATTAAAGTAAAATGTGTTCATAATAGGATTTTACATAACTCATCCATATATCAAAATCCAATCGGACCACTGTTTCCTCCTCCCCATACAAATGGAATACTTTTTTTTCTATTTTCTCGAAAACGGTGAGACGTATAGAAAAATTTATAAAGGTAAAATCTGTTTAGAATATGATTTTAAGTAACCGTTCCATACATCAAAATCCCTCTCCTATACAATTTAATTTAATCTTTTTTTAAATAAACATTTTGTCTGACATCATATAGATTATTTGACGATTAGCCCCTGGCAATTGTAGCTTTTCTTCTACGAAAATATTTCAAATTCGGAAAATCGATACATATGCCTTTTTTAGGCAAGAAAATCGTTAAATATTATGTATTTCTTTGTGACTGTCTACAAAATATATCACGCGAAGTAGGGGTGACCCCTCGTCCTCCCTTCTTCTAAATCCCCTAATTTTGCTTTTTTCCATGGAATTACCCACCCACAACAATTTAGTTTTGCGACGTAATTTTACAACACCACTAAAGTTCTATTTTTTTACTGCACAAGTTTATTCGAGTAATCTTCCATTTCGGCCAGTGTCGCCCGTTTGCAATTCTTAATTTAATAACAATCGCTTGATTTGTTTTATAGCAACTTTTTGATACAAAGAATGGATTTTTTAATTCGATTTTCAAAACAAACATTACCAAACGGAATATCCATAAGGGCGTATTAAGAAAATCAACGTCTCTTGGAATACTCGCATATCAGTTACGGAAACAAGACATAAAACGATGTAATGACCATTTTACTCTCACTGTATTATTTTAGAATGGAAATCTCAATGGGATGTAACATTTTGCAACATTCAAAAATGCTCAAGGCATAAACACGGTCCTTAAAACGGTCGTTTACTTAATGATCGTCCTCATATGGTTAAAATTCGCTTTATAGACGAATATAAAAGAAATTAAAAACCATTTCTGCCGGATCATGTCGCCAACCCAAAAGACCAGAAAGGTGTTCCGTTAACAGTGCCGGAAAGCAAGGACATCATACTGTTTTCCAAATGATGACTTAATATGAAACCCGGCATGGAAGGATTTCGTATCTCTCATCTGACTAGTAGAGAAATTGAGAAAATATTCCTACTCTCCCGAAACGGGTTTTATTTCCTTTTTGATTCACATGGAATTTATGCTGTACGAATATGAATATCAACTCACCCGGAATGTTGCAGCAAAGAGTATTTTGTGGAGACTTTTTCCCTCGCCAACCAGAATGAAAGTCAGAAACAGTAGCAGATCTGAATGGTTTCGAAATTCGTACCAGCAAGCAGTGCCGTGGATAATAAACTAACAACCTGTGGAGCTTATTCGAATTTCCCGCCATCGTTGGCCGGGCCTGCCTCTTGCGGCCGGATATTGTGGGTGCGATGGAATGGAGATGAAGAATGAATCTGATGAAGGCATTCATCATGGGTTGGGCACATGGCAGTCAGTCCCTGCTTGGCGGCTATCCCGGAATCCCGATTCCGGATGATGATGGCGGTGGGTGGCGGGCGCTCAACGGCCGATGAGGAACAGAAGAACACAGGAACCGGGTGTTCTTGATTCAGTACAAAATCAACCACCGGATAGTATACACGGCGCGGCGGCGGCAACTAGTAGTACTCTTTTTTAATCCTTTCGCAATAGGAATTGGCAAAGTTGATCCTATCGCAACTATCGCGAGCATTTGGCCCAAATCCTATTTCGGTTTGGCTTTTGTTTGTACGTTATTTTCGTATTAGCAGAGTGTCATATTCTAAGTACATATGCGATCCCTATGTGCGTGAAGTTCTATATAGCGGATCCGTGTCGGGATTAGCTGGTTGGCGTATTGTCGGTATTTTTAGATAGTCAACTATTGGACGTAGACCGTAAGTAGCGGCGGCGGTTGGTAAGTTCTTTCGCGAGTAGTAGTAGTGGACAACGTCACAAACTAAGTGTCGGTGGCTTTTTGGGGCAGAGAGAAATATATATATATATTAATTAAATTAAAGTGGAAGACAAATGGTGTCAGAAGTCGGTGGCAAGGTCCTTTTAAGAATTGAGTGATGGATGCTAAGTGCTATAATTAAAGGCCAAAAATGTGTTAAGTTATTATTTGGGGTTGGAAATACGGTTTTTTAAAGTCCTGTGGTATACTGTTTAATTTTTGGGGATAATTTTTGGTTTTTATACAACTGCGAGTTCCGATATTCACACAAATTAATCAATGATTGAGTGAACTTAGTGACCGAAATTAATTCCCAGGATACTATCAAAAAGAGTTTCATCAACCGTAATCAATGGAGAATCGTGACTCCTCATCGAGGTAAAACAATTTGCTATAAAATTCAAACCATTCAGAAATAAATCAAAAGAATTAAGCAAAATAATAATACATAAGTAGTAACTAATACAGTTAAAGTGGAGTAGATTTTTTTAACATATATATAGGTTTTTTTTGTTGGTATTTCTTATTGTTTCAAAGAAATCATTACTTCTTCGACACCATTGGACGCAACATAAGCCGATTATTTTTTTTCCCCTGTATTGTCTGATGGTTCAATAATCTTCCTTAAGAGGATCCCTTTTATACTTAAATTCCTTAGTATATGTATGAGGAAAAAAAATCTAAGGGATCAGTCCTTTGGACAATATAATCGCAACAGACAACGAAACTAGAATCGATCGAAGGGTATGCAGATTTTGGATCGTATATGATGTGACCACAACCGCTTAATTTTCTCAAAGATTAGTCGTGATGAGTACGAAACTTTTGTTCCGCATTATCCCATAGTTCCGGAATTTCCATAATACAAATTCGTGGCAGGCGAACGGAAATGAGGCTGGACAATCGAAAAACCCAAAGTTAACCCAATGACTATTTTAATTTATTTGAAAGACGAAAGATTTTGGGGGTGGTTTTATTTAACTTTTAAAAGGGTTGGTTTTCTCAATTTCCACTTTTGTCCGGTGAATTCTTTTGTACCGCCATCATCGGGTCAAAAGGAAAACATCCACTAAGTAAATATTTGAATAACTTATATATAGGCATACATATTTCTCTGTGGCGTCCTTTTATGTACACAAAAGGGTTCTTTAGTTGAAGTTTTTCCGCGAATTTTCATTACTCCTAATGGTGGAATATGTTTACAATGATATGTTTTTGAACTTGGTATAAACAAATTAAACAAATACAAATTTGAGGCTTTTAATTAAAATTGTTATTTAATTAGTAAATTATCATATTTTCTTTATTTATTTAATGTTATTTATGGTGTAAGAATTGGTAACACTAATTTGGAAAATCACAGCTGTTTTCTATAACTCATAATTTTGCGGTTTTTAAAAACTCTTCATGAAATTAAATCATTAAATTCTATTTTAGAAAATTATTGGAAAGACTTACGTGGAATTGTCAGATTAAAATAATAAGTAGTACGACGGTGATACTAAACTTATGATGATATAAAAAGTCAAGAGCGAGGAGCATCCGAAAATCTGAAAATTAGTGGGACAATCATATTTGAAATCAATTAATTTATGATGTTGTTTCTTTTAATTTCAATATTTTTTGAGATTTCCTCATGCCAACAAATCCGAAGTCTGTGTAAAACGTCTGCTTTGTTGGAAAGTATATCTTAATTGCGAATAAAAAGATTTACATAAAAAGAAATATGCTTTTTACTCCATTTATCGCCCTTGATTGGGCATTAGGAAAAGATTTGTTCTCCAATTTTAAAAGCGCTCAAATCGCGATTAAAAGTTCAATTAAATTCTTAATCCGATTAAAAAGTGTATGACTTTTTCCACAAATTCAGAATCAAAAATTAAATTTAAGAAAAACTGCTATTGTCAGGGCCAATCGTTAAATACTCTATATGATGACAGATAAAATGGGCAAGAAGAAGGAGTGGTCCGATTGGATTTTTATATATGAGTTATGTAAAAGTATGCGAGAGATAGGAATGAGTGGTTCCATTGGATTTTAATGGAGGTAAGAGTAATGTGAAATCATATTACAAATACGTTTTTTCTTCATATTTAGGTTGATATGACTCACCGTTTTCGAGAAAATTGTAAAAAACGGTTTCGTTTGTATGGGGAAGCGGGGGAAGGAATGGTCTGATTTTGCCCATTCAAGAATTCAGCCTTTCCATTTACGAGAAACGCAAATACACAAAATTTCAAGTCTGTAGCTCAATTCTTTCGAAAGTTATTGTGTTCACGGACAGCCCGATGAACAGATGGACAGACAGACAGACGGACGGACATGCGGGAATCAAAATTTTTTGTCATCAACACGTTGGCTACCATGTGAGTCACCGGTGTACACACACTATTGTCATTACCGTCAGTTTCTCAAGTTCCATGGTTGGGTCCAGTCGCTCGTGCGGTACAAAGGGGGTTTTTTTTGTGGAGCATGGAGTTCGTTTTTGTCTGTATTGATCTTGTGTTCACTGGTGACTCACCAAGTACAGAAATGATTTTTGCGTTTTTTCCCAGTAGCGGAGTAAGCGTTTTTTTGGCTGGTAGCCAACGTGTTAAACACACTGGTGTAGCTTTTTTGTTAGTTCTACGATTGGTTCGCTGCGTAACAAACGGTATACTTAATGTAATATACTTTTATATGATTCTCATTCCTTCTTACAACTTTTAGGGATTGAGATATGAGCACATTATGGACAAAAATCTGTTAAGTTATTATTTGGGGTTGGAAAAATGGAAGTTCTTATACAGGCAAAATCAGACCACTCCTTTTCCCCTCCCACTTACAAACGAAATAGTTTTGTACGATTTTCTCGAAAACGGTCCATCGTATCGAAAAATTTATAAACACGAAATGTGTACACGGACAAAAATCCGCATAGTAATTGTTCCTATAAAATATGGGAAAGCGATTATAGGAGTCATTGCACCATTTTGTAGCAAAGGCTTCCATAAATATTGGAACTAGTCCTAGTTTTCGTGGAATCATTAATATGTATCTAGGGCTGAGAGAAGAATGGACACATTCCAACAAAAGTAACAGACGTTCCTAGTTTTCACCGGAGCCATTCCTAAACTGAGATGGAATCAATGCTATATTGTGGTATAGAATCGTTCCCACTGTTTTTAGAAGTGACTTTAATATTATGTAGGACTTAGTCCTACAAAAAAAATGGAATGAATCCTAAATGTTCGCGGACTCATTCCTATGCAAATAGGACTCAGCGAATATAATAATTCAAGCCGATTTTTTTCTTCGATTATAATTCGCACGTGGTTTGCGAGCTCGGGATTTATATAGCTTGGACCTGCCTAGTGCCACACTGCAAAGGAGCCTCTACACGTTCAATGTTACTTGACAAGTATTATTGTTGAACATTTTCGTCAAGTAATAATGATAGAAATTGCTTGCAAACGTAAAGGGAGAACTCCAATTGAGCAGAGGCAGAAGCAGTAGCAGTGTCAGAAGCAGAATCTGCTTTCTGTCCCACAATGAAATTTGAATTCTGACGAAAATAGCAGAAACCTGTCAAAACGTTGTACGTATTTATATCCGCGGCATGATTTGTCGTATAATATTTTGTTCTTTTCTAAGTCTTCAATTAATTTCTCCTCCATTTCAAGTATTACAAATATTTATTTCCGTCCATATATGCAAAAAATATCAACAACGATTTGTGAGGTTAAATTGAAAGCAGAAATTTAGAGATTAGAGCTAAAATGTGTTTCTGCTTCTGCCGCTGCCTCTGCTGCTGCTTTATTGGAGCTCAACACATAAGACGCTATGTGTTCTAAAGTTCTGCCCAATTGGAGTTCTCGCTTAACATAGAAAAGCATCCAAACGATCAATGTTACTTAAAACATGAGTCATTCAAGTAAAAGTGTTAAGTAACATTGAACGTGTGGAGGCGCCTTAACACTTGTGTCGGAAATTTTTTTTAATTACAGGGCATTTTTTTACTCGAGCTATTTACATAATATCTTGCATATTTTCAAGCTCCCGGACTTCCCTATCTCGAATATTCGATAACTCGATTTTTTGTATGTCCCCTTTAGATTGGACAGGATCCAATAAAAAAAAGTCTCCAGTTCCATTCGGATAGGACTTGGTGCTATAATTATAGGAACGAATCCTAGTACAAATTAGAATGTCTCGAATATATATAGGAGAGAATCCAATAATCAATGGAGACATTACAACATTTTATAGGATTGAGTCCTTTACAAAAGGTAATGTCGCCCTATTTTATGTCGTAACCAGTTTAACATATATAGTAATCTCTCCCATGGAACACGTTGCAGTCTTTGCCATAATTTTGGGAATGGTTACACAAAAAAAAAAGAATACGACCACTTTTTTGTTGGAATGTGTCCGAAAAAATTTGGGAGCTGTTACAACTTTTTTATAGGAATAACTACCATATTTGGCCACTATGCCGCTTTTCCCATAAATATGGGACTGGAGCATGCGATTTTGGTGGAACGGTTCCCATATGTTTTTTCCGTGTATAGAATATGATATTACATAGCCGTCCGATACGTCAATTGTAACTTTTCTTATATTTAAAAATTATTTTTCATACTTTTATTAGCCTTTTTTTGCAGTGAACATCACTTCCTGGTGTTTTTTTTCGAGTTCTTGGAATATCGTCAACTATTTAAATAATAAAGTAACGAAATAATGTAAAAACATTTCCCTAATAAAGTAAATCTCTCAGATGTCTCTAAATTTTGTAGGTTGTCGCAACAAATATAACACAACACTCGTTAAAAATTTAAAACTCAGTCGGATATAAAAGTCATTTTATTGATCCAGTTCTTATTACAGCAACGATACCGTTATGACTTTACCCAACGTATTACAGATAGAAAAACTCAAATCATGTGGACTTTTCTTAAGCGAAAATGTATGGGCACCAGCTCTTCTCAAATTCACCAAATTTAGCAAGTTTATAAGATTTACCTGCGTAAATTTCAGCTTATGGTGGATATAATTCATACACGATAAGGTCCTTTCCGAAAGGAATATGCTTATGGACTATAATTTTTGGCTTTAGCTCGTTAAGGAGTACCTTTTGGATCAAATAGTTATTTCGGTACATCATTGCGACCCCAGTAAAAGCTACGCAAATAGCCTGTAAATAAAACTTTTTATTGGATTCCTGTGGACATTCTTCTGATGGACGGTTGTCATGTGGTGCCGACGTGAAATCTGTTTCTTTATCATAATATAAAAATAAGGAAAATGGTCAAGGAGCAGAGTTGGGGAATTTGACCAGAATCAGGACACAATTAAAGTTAGTTGTGTACGTGAAATTGTGATGCCGAAGTGACATTTTGATCGGGAAACTTCGATTTTTTCGTTTTATCTGTCCACATTTACACATTTGATCGAGGACGAGTTTTATTTTTGGGACTTTTATGGGAAAACTTTTACAATGTAGATGGATTTTTTTGTTGCTAATAGTTGACCAAATGAACGGAGCTAAGGTTAAGTGAATATAAAAGTGAAGCCATTAACAGAATCTTTATTTTTATTTCCAACATTACGAGTATTTGTAATTACATGTGATCAGCTAAAAGTAGGGCTAAAGAAATCTCACTTTGGTTGTTGTCCTCTGCGATCCAATAGTTTTTTTTTGCACAGGGAAGCAGAAGATTCCTTAAGAGGTAGTTTCGGAATCATCCCTAAAGGAAGTAAGGATAGTATCGCATATCGGAGGGTCGTTAATTTCCGAAATTAATGAAAGAATATCAGTCAAGTAAATGGCCTATTAATTTGTTTGGTGGGTGGACGCCCAGACGAAAAACATTGCCTCAATTTAAACAGAATGGATGATTCGGGTTTCTTTAGAGAACATTCGACTTTAAGGAGAATCTTACCCCACTTAGCTAAATGACATTTCCGTTTGAAATCTGATCAGAAAACTAATCTGCCCTTCAGTTTGTTTGTCATCTTTTAGACATTTTTGTTGGCGTGGAAAATTATGGATTTTACCTAAAAAATTCACTTTAAACGTAAGAAATATGAAAATTCGGTTAAGATTCTTATAATTAGTTGTTTTAAGCTTAAGTGAATTGTTTTGATAATAAATCATGAGAAAATAGAGAACTGAAACGACAGACAGCCAATTAGTTTCATTCTAATGGATACGTCCAGTGCTAAATTGAAAATGAAAGATTTGAAACGATTTCTCACCTTGAAAGTTGAGTTTAGCAAATCCTTTTTTTGTATTTTTCACAAACGTAAAAATCATTTATTACCTTTATTGTCCTGCAGACGACATTAACGTACCTTTGAATTGAAGTGAATGGCTGTTTTGACTTTTTGCTCCATTCTATTGAAATTTAAATTTACGCTTTAGGAAAATGCCATTAGATTTTGAGCCATTCAAGTTTGTCGTGAAAAACATTCGGTGCTTAATAAACAGGAATCATTTTTCAGTTGAAATCGATTTCTCAGTTTTCTTTTTAAATTAATCTAAATATTGATTTAGTTGGGTCACAATTTAAGGCCCCGCGAAACATCCAAAAAAATCCTTAATTTTTCTCCGCGTGAGACCAAAATTTGAAACCTTGAAAATCGGAAAACCTTTTCTAGGGGACCAATTTTGATCCTTTGCGGAAATATCTTTCCCTGGTTTTGCTTGTAACAGTGTCGCACCCGAAAAAAATTTTTTTTTTCAAAAAATTTAGTTTGGCATGCAGGATCAAGATTTCTCCCTTTTTGTGAATTTTTGTACGAAAGAGGAAAAAATTCTCGTTTCACTTTTTCATGGGATTTTTTTTACTATGATTGCGAATATGCAAAGGATAAAAGTTTCATTAACTGAGAAATAGTTTAATGTCACAAAATATCCAGCTATGTGTAAACTTAAATTGAACGTTGCCAAAACTAAATATATGGTTATAGGTGAGGAAAAAGAACTAAGTTTGGATATAAATGGAGAGACTGTTGAGAAAGTACACAAACACAAATATCTGGGAGTAATTATTGATGACAAACTGAAATTTGATGAAAATTTTGATTATGTTTGTAAAAAAATGGCAGCAAAAATAAGTTTCTTGAAGAGACAGAGAAAGAAATTAGATATTGATACTGCGCTCTTGTTATATAAAAGCTTGATAGCCCCATATCTTTATTATTGTAGCACTGAAAATGCAAAAACTACAAAATAGAGCTTTAAGGTTCATATTGAGAGCTGACAGATCGTCGGCCGCCAATTTAAGTGTCGTATGTAGCTTTTGATAGTTTTGAGTAAATTGAGTTTGAAGTTTGAACTTTTATAACTTTTTTTACAGCGGTGGGATTCTTTTCAAAATTAAACACGTAACAAAACTAATATTTTTATGCTTATTTTTAAATTCAGGAGTTCATACTTCATCGCGGTAAAAATATATTGAGGGTATTCACAATCCTCTTCGGTATTCGGTATTCGGTATTTTCGGTAATATTAAAAGACTGAAAATATTCTGCTGTGAACATCCCACAGCACAGATTTGAGAACAGCGCTTTTATTTGATACGTGACCAAATCATGAACTGCGAATTTGATTGTAAAATATATCACATACCTTTAAATCCATGTTTGATGTATTCTTTTGAATTTCTATTGTGGCAACGGCTATCAAAATTGAAAAAAATTGCAGTCCGATGAGATAACCAGCGAAAAAATTTGACAACTAAAAACATTAGCCACTCGCGGTTTATTCTTGATACCGAATACCGAGGCTGAAAAACACGACTCGAGGCATGTATACAATTACCCAATCCGGTAATTCATTTTTACATGAACCAAGTTACCGTATCGGTAAAAATCTGTTAAATTTGACTGAATTACCGAGCGGTAAATTTACCCGCATTTTAAAAGAGGACTGTGAATTCCCTCATTGTAAGTTTTGTTCAGAACACAAATGTCGTATGTAGGAAATTCGCACTTTTTTGTATTTTAAATGCCTACATACGACATTTGAGTTCTGAAATTGTTACATACGACATTTAAAAACTAAATGTTTGGAAAATGCATAATGTCGATAAGCGTACAGACATTTAATTTTAAACGCCCTCAGACATTTAATTTTAAAAACATTTAAAGAAAACTAGTAAAACAATTTTTTTTAGAAAAATATGTATTTAATTTCAGTCTTTTAAAAAGAAAAACATAACGAAAAAATCGATTCAATCGAGTGAACATAAAAGCTAACAAAAAATAAACTTAATGTCTTCAGTAATAAAACTTAAATATTATTTTCTTGGTACTTAGATGAATACTTTATCGGTTTGTCCTTTGAACTTTTAACAGTCTATATATATTTATTTTAAAATGGGATTGGTGCTCCAGATTCTTCATCTATGTTATTTTTAAAATAGTTGTAAATCTTTCTCTCACTTATTCCCAACGTTTTTAAAAAAAAAAAATTGCATGTGTGAAAACATTTGTTACGAACTTGTAGATTATAATGGAATGATTTTTTTTCTTTTTGTTTTCGTTGTCTCCAGCTTTCGGTCGTCGGTTAAGACACTCAACTTTTTTTATAAACGTTCCAAAAAAAAACCTTTTTGCCCTGATCATCTAGATTCCAAAATTTCGTATGGACCTCCAATCTATCGGCTTCGCTGAAGTTCTTTTTGCATTGGTAAAAACACTTATCAGGGCACGAAGGGCCTACCTTTTTGGCAGAAACCCTGTTTCCATTAGACCCTATGTCGGATCGGCCATGTTCACGCAATTTCTTCTTTATGTTGCTTTTCCTCTGTTTCCGTTTTCTAGTTGGCGTGGACGATGACAAACTGCTTTCGCTCGCTATAATATCACAACATATTAAGATCAATTAAGATGCATAAACAAACAAAATTACAAATATTTTCGGGCAAATCTCGCTCATCTGCTTCCAAATCGACGTTTCCAGAAGTACTAGGAGCTAAATTTTTGGCTGAACCGAGAGTTATATTTTTTTGAGGAATTAGTATCCGAACTAGTTGTGGGACTAATATTTTGCGAAAAATTGTTATAAAAACTCATTAATACTGCAGGAGAGTAATGGGGACCAATACTATCATCATCAGAAGAAGAGTCTATTGTGATCAAAGTATATTTAAAGAAAATAACTAAATGAACTAATATTAGACGACTCACCTCTCTGACTGGAACTGATGCTTGCGTGACCTAAAATCTCCTCGCTCATTCTGTCAAGAAATATTATTTTTACTTACTGCTCTAAAGTAGGCAATAATTGCGGAGAAGGTGACGAACCCATGTCTCTCTCCTTCGGCGACCAAAAGTTCACTGAATATTTTCCATGGGCGCTGTACGTTTTTCTATGATACATACGACACTTATTTTTGAAACGAAAATTATTTAAATGTCGTATGTATCAGATGTCATGCTACATACGACATTTAAAAAATAAAGCGATTATTATTGAATTTTGTATGGAAATTCGTCATATGTAACGTTTTGGAGCTACATACGACATTTATTTCCCGAATCTCGTGAAAAAGTGCTACATACGACAAACCGATGGCTCTGGATCTCGGAAACTATTTGAGATATTTAAAAACGGATTGCACCAAATGAAAGAGCAGCCTTGAAAACCCCAGGAACTGGTTCTAACTCAAAACCCCAAAAATCCTACATACGACACTTAAATTCTCAGACGACGAGATATAGAAGTATTGAATCTATGTTAAACGAAGCACAACTCCTTGACGTAAAACAAAGAATTTATTACAATGTGATCGTCTTATTGCTGAAAGCCAAATACAACATGCTGCCGAAATATTTGTGTCGTAGTCTTCAGACCGTGCAAGAAGTCCAAAATTATAATTTGAGGAGTAACAATTTATATCGTCTTCCATCAAGAACGTCTGGTTATAGTCAAAACTGCCAGATGTATAATGGTGTCAAAATATTAAACGAATTCATAAAGTGCAATAATAGTGTTGAAAGTGACATAAAAAAACTGAAAAATGATGTTATAAATCATGTAAAAATTAAGTTTAGTTCACATTGAAATGCACAGAGCCCAGGTTTCAATGGCTCGAAAATATCCAAAGAAAGAATGCTTAACATTTTTTTCCAAACAGTAAAGCAACCATATTGTAAATCAACAATTTAGAGAAACTTAGATTTAGTTACAAGAGCTGACGAATTCTTAATTGAGGTGTTAAAAGCTAGAGTGGACCAAGCCACATAATCGAGTTTTTGAAGCTTTTCCACTCTGTACTATTATTGACTGAAAATTTTTGGAAAAAAAAAATCTGTGGACTTTATTTCTCAATGTTGAAACGTTTTTTGGTGCATCCAAACAAATTATTTATCGATAACGCCTCAATTTATTTATCGATTATAGTATTTTCCAACCGTTTTCGCTGGCGCACTTCCTAGCGAGCTGTACATACCATGCCTATATTATAATGGAATAGGTTTGAATGAAAAACGTGAATGGAAAATCTCGTTTTCTAACATAATGAAAATTTTTCCAACCCTCTTTCCACCACTGAACCGTTAAGGAAAACTTTTTAGGTATGATAACACTTAAAAAAGCAATTCCCTAATTTTTAATTTCCTCTGCGAAAGAGGGAAAGTTTTGTATTCATGAGGAAGACCGTCTCGAGAACGAGGGCAGATAGAAACTTTCTACGAAATTCCTTTCAGGAAAAATTTCGAGGATGTCCGTGCATCTGTCTGTCGGTCTGGCCGTTGTACGTATCTTAAATAACTCGATAACGCGTTGAGCTAGCGACTTGAAATTTGTTTTTGAATGAGTTTTCCGAAAAACGTAGTTTTCAATCAGCTTTTAGGAAAAAATGAATATAAAAAAATTTGAAGGACATAAAATTTTCTGCATTTTTTACTTTAATGATTTCTGCGCATCTTTAGACGTTATCGAAATATTTGAAAAAAAAAATATTTTTGAAGTAAAAGATGCACAGAAATCGTTAAAGCAAAAAAAAAATCCAAAACTAAATATTGCAGAGGAAATTTTTGTGTTAATCACAACTGATATTTTCAATCCAGGATTCCGAACGAGGGTGGAGTGTACATTCCGAACGAGGGTGGAGCATAAGTAAATATTTCACTTGTGGACTAAATACAACATTTTGTTGTTATTTTAGGATCCTGGCTCGATTCCTTACAGCGAAACTGTATGAACTTTTATGTTTAAGTTCTTTTCAACAAAATTAAACACACTTCAAGAAGAATCGTTTGCTAAACAAACGACCTTTAACAGGAAATTTTACGCCACGGATCTTCTTTTTATTCAGATTTTTTTCGTTTGATAGACAAGAGGGTGCAAAGACAGAAAACACTTTTCTTCTGTGCAACAAGAATTTCTTTGATTTAATTTTTTTTAATATTCCCTTCGTTTTTTGTAAAGTTTTACGGATGGGTCAGTCAAAGTTAATCTCTATTTATGTTCAGTCAGCACGTGACTAGAATTAATTTACATTCTAATTGGGAAATAATCAAAAAGAAAAAATTGGCTGGCGTGGTCTTATATTTCCAGATTGTTGAATTTTTTTTCTATTCCAATTAAATTGTAAACGATTTCTTTTATATTTTGTACGAATCGTGGTTTTATCTAAACCACCACGACTCTTAAGGAAAATTTTCTTCAAATGATTTTGGCACTTTTTCTTAGAAGTTCTAAATTCAAACCAACAATCTTTTATAATCCAAGATTCCCCTTCGTCCTTCGTCCTTCCGCCAACAGTTAAAGCGTATTCGATCTCCTTGACAAATAAATTTTTTTGTCAAGTAATGATGGAATCAAAAATCATTTTCTCCGAACAGAATTGTTCATGTTGAAGTGACTTGCAATTTTAGGCTTCTTTTTTAATTTAACTTTAACCCTAATCCGCATTCGCGGTGTCTTTGAGACACCGATGCAGTTTTGAGAGTGATTGTTACGAATGTTAAAAAAGTTGTTGCATTCATGCTCCTTGACTTTGTTTTTTTAAGCCAATACTATTTAAAAACGAAAAAAAAAATTAATTTTTTTTACTACAACAATAATATTTCGCTTTTATGAAATTTACCCTTAATCCACGCAGGCGGTGTCTCAAAGACACCGTAACGGTTTTACCAGCAAAGAAAGGTTATTTTGGTATCACTTTGCTTCTATTTCGCAAAATATCGGACTGTAGTAGGCGATAATAACTGTAGCACTTCCCAAAAGAGAAAACGTTGCTTCCTGTGTCCCCATTTCTAAGGTCGCGCTTTGAAGCAGATAAGTGCAAATCCAAGAAAAATGTTTGTAACCAAAATTCTTAAAAATCAATTTTATGCTACAATTATAAAGAGTACGAATGATGTACATATATATAAATAAATATTATTAACTGAATTAAAAAATGCAAACTCAAAAAAAATTTTTTTTATTAAATTATTCTATTTTTCCGGCATGGTGTCTTTCAGACACCGCCTGCGTGGATTAAGGACAAAATTAGCCTGAGCTGATTAGGGTTAACTGCGATTCTTTAAATAAATTAAAACTGATATGACTGTCTACTAATATTATTGATAGGTAGTAAAAACAATATAATAAATTCCAGTTCCAAATATGATTAGGTGATTGTGGACATTTGCTCTTATATATATTTTTGAAGTGGAATTTATTCAATTTATACTTTGTGGTATTTAGTTGTGTTTATTTTTACTTAGTTTCGTTGAGCGAATGACAAAATTTTTGCAATTCACTTCTGTCTTGTATACCGAAAATTAAAGCTTAAATTGAATCCTGAAAACGTGACCAAACAATATTTACACTGGATTTTGGAGATTTGATAAATATAAGTACTTAACTAGTTAAAAAATTACAGGACACATTGTAAAATTTTGTGTTTGCAATAAAAAAAAATATCAGTTGTGGTCAACACAAAACTTTCTTCTACAAAATCTACGACCCTGCTCAATTTACGCTAGAGCCCTGTCGCATTGTCAACCTAAGACGACACCTCAATAAATTGTTGGTTCATCCAAAAATATCAAAAACGTACAAAATTTGAGATAACTTGAGAACGGTAAAAGATATAAATTTACGGTAAATGGCAAAAATGTAGAAAATGTTAACATCTTTAATTATTCTCTTAACTGATTTGTCGAAAAACCGTTAGTTTGCAAATTATTCGCAAAAATATGATTTTTTACATATTAATAATAATATCTCAATAACGGTAAAAGATAACGGATAACGGTAGGAAACAAAATTGTGCAGAATGCCATTCTCATTACACCTAATTCTGTTTTTACACGAACTTTTTTTACACGATTTTGATTTAACACGAATTGAAAAAAAAAATTGATTCTCTTTTTCCACGAGTTGTTTTGATTTAACACGAACGACCCCAATTCTAAGATTTTTTTTTGCGTATGTATTATTTTTCTCCCAACCCCACCATCACTCAGCTTCACAATTCGTCTCGTTACATTTGCAATTTCTATTTGTGGGGAATTCCCCGAATTATGTAACCTCAATTATATAACCTCAATTCGTTTTGCCTGCATGGCCGAATTATACAAGGTCTGTTTGACAGCTCAGTTGCTTCTGGCTCTGACGTCATGGGCAAGAAATTCTTATAAGACTCAATGGGAATTTTCCCTAATTCTCAAATCTAGCTAACATCTAGCTAAACAACTCCGTACGCACAATCAACATTACAAAGAATTTCTTGCCGATGACGTAGCAAAATGGTGGCTGTCAAAAAATAACCAGCAGACCTTGTATAATTCGGCCATGTTTTGCCTGCGTTTCGAGTTTGGTGCTAAAAGTGACAGGTGCCAAATTAATAGACATAACAAAAGCTATAATTGCCAATGTGGCAATTATTGAAAAACCGTATGGTGATTTAAGTGAACAGCGAACACTAGTATCAAAATTTGACTTTGAAGTCAAACTTTTCAACAAGATTTTTTTTTAAAATTTATTCCAATCGGATTTTGATGTATGGGAGTTTTATGTAGAACCATATCCTAAATAACTTTTGTTCTTGCACTTTTTTGATAAGATGTACCGTTTTTAAGATATTCGCAAAAAACGTTTTCGTTCGTATGGGGGGTACCCCCCTAATGGTCCATTTTTGCCCATGAACGAACTTAGCCTCGCATTTTACAAAAAACGGACCTGCGCAAAATTTCAAGTCTGTAGCTCAATCCGTGCGCCCGCAATCCGCGCTACAGACGGACGGACAGACGAACGGACGGACGGACGGACATGCAAAAATTAATTATTTTTATCATTCTAAGCACACTGGTGTAATTCATTTTTGTGTGTGATGACGGGATCTTGGCGTTACAAACGGTAAGGCAAAGTTAGTATACCCTTTGGTTTCACCATACGGGTATAAAAAGAAAAGGAAAGCGATTTCTTTAGATATTAAAATTCGAATTTTAGATCGTCTTGCCACTGGACAAGGTGCGACGTCTGTTTTGGTAATTTTTTAGGTCCGGAACCATCGTCCGAAACCGATCTTCTATTTTTCCATATATGCAATGTCTTTTTTTACACGAATTTTTTTTACACGTACTGTTCGGGAACGTATCTATCGTGTAAAAACAGAATTAGGTGTAATTCACTTCATACATTCAGTCCGCAAAAACCCGTTAGTTTTCGAGATAATCGCAAAAAACTGTTTTTTTGGAAATAACGGTTTATCTCGATAACAGGTGGAGATATCGAGTTATAGTTAAAGACAAAAGTGTGGGAAATTTCATTTTCTCCAAGTTTTGTCATACTTAAGGCCACTAAAAAACGCGTAGGAGTAAATCGAGAAAAACGAAATTGCGATTTTTGAAAAACCGCCATTTTGGATACTTCCGGTTAACGGATTTCCACCAAAAGTTGATAGGATCGTCCCATTTCAGGACCCAACATGCCTATAAAATTTCATGGCGCTAGCTCTATTAGTTTTTGAGAAATCTTGTACACAGACTGACAGACAGACTGACAGACTGACAGATAGAAAGACATTTTTTAAATATGACTCCAATCGACTCAGGAGTGATCGGGAAATGTTTTTTAGGCAAAATTAAGAGATCGAAATTTTTCATGAATACAATACTTTATTATACTCCGTAGAAGAAAGTAACAAGTTTTATTTGAAAAATCCATTACCTATATATTTTTTCGGATTAAAGAATTTTATAAACATACGACAATATAAAAAGAGGTAAAAGCGATGTTTATTATTCTTATGTAATAAATTTATACTTTTTAGGGAGTTAATATAGTGAAAACTTATTAAACCGGACTCTTAGGGAACCAAGAATTTTGTCCGATTTAGGCAGGTTTTCGGCTCATCCAGGGTCCGACTTATACAGGTATCACTGTATTGACCAGACACTGCCTATGCTGTCTCACACCGGATTATGTATTGGGTCTTTCAACAAGGACATAACAATTTTGTATTTTAATAAAAACGCACCCTAAAACTTTTTTATGATCTGGCAATGCTAAAACGTTAGTCAAGATTTACATTTTTATCATGGTGAAGTTCACGAACGAGCAACGTTTGGAAATTATTAAAATTTACTACCGAAATTCTGAGTCCGATGAAATGATAATGAAAATGATGAAATGAAATGATGAATGAAATGATGGTCCGGTCGAATGGCCACCTCGCTCATGCGATTTAACGCCGTTGGATTTCTTTTTATGGGGTTATGTTAAATCGTTGGTTTATGCCAACAAGCCAACAACGTTAGAGGAGCTCAGGAACAATATCGAACGCGAAATTGCCAGCGTTCCGGCCGATATGTGTGGAAAATTGGCTCCAAAGAATCAATCTGCAAAAGTGCTCGCGGTGGCCATATGAACGACATCGAATTTCATACTTAAATATAGCACTACACCTGGAATAAATTTCAACCCGATATCTCAATTATTCTGTGTTTTATTTAAATACAAAATTGTTATGTCCTTGTTGAAAGACCCGATATAACTGTTCCATACATTCAAATTAAATTAGACCACTGTTACTCATTTCCACTTGTTTCCTACTAAACAAAAAAGATTGTTGTGATTATCTGTTGTGATTATGGATGAATATAGTTCGAATCTGATTTATGGCATCAAAGAATTTGTAGGGTTCAAAAGTACTTAAAAAGTTAAGTTTTCATTACTTTTCCAAGCAGCAAAATCTGGGAACATTAGATTTTAAAAAAATGCCTTTGGAATCGTAGAAAAACTGAAAAAAAATGAAAGATGAAAATATTCTATAAATAGTGTCTGGTGTAAGATAATTTTTGAAACAACTATAATTACAAAATCTGTAAGCCTGGCAACTCGAATGGCATCCCAAGTAACCAAATAGGGCGTAAAGTGGTCGTGGCGACTTTAACATAGAATCTTTATCCCTTTCAGACCCACTGTATACGATTGTGTTATGTGACGTAATACGTTTATATTTCGGCTCAGACTCAAAATTTCGCTCAAAGTCCCAAAAGCAGTGATCGTGTTACCTTTTGTCGAAAGCTTCTATCCCTTTCAGACCCAAAAATTTTTTTTTTAAATTTTTTTTGTTATTCTGGTATTGAAATATAATAGTATAGCAATTTTTGTAGCAATCGGAAGAAAAAAATTTTTGGGTCTGAAAGGGTTATGGTCGCGACGACCCCTTTACGCCCTATTTGGTTACTTGGGATATTTGAATGGCCTGCTCTTTTTGATTGAAAATCGCTCGATCTAAATTGTAAATCGAACAGAAAATTTTACCCATATTTTTCTAAAAAACATTGTATTGAAAAATAGGCACTCTTCAACTTCAGAGTAGAGTATTTTTTATAACTTGGATTCGCCAAAAGTTACAGGACCGTCTCTGTGGTCAGATAGACAATGTCAATCAACGTGAGTAGTAATCATTGGGCGTGGTTAAGCCGAGTTAATCAGACTTGGCTACTTTAACTGCGCAGCATGACGAAAAACTGCCCTACCTGCATGTTGAAATGCCCTTTGCAACCCAGAAAACTGCACAGGTATTGAAACAGTCGCATTATTTTCAAATGCCGCGCAACCTAAAAATCAGTTACTTGTAAACACTAAAATTGAAAAGTAGCCGCTGCCAAAAAAAAGTTTCATCTCGTTGAAACCTTTGCGGCGCTACTTTGTTAGAACCAGAAGTAGGAGCAGAAATTGATACTTTGTACCGGATTTTTCACATTTCTAAACTCATAAAATGCGAAAATGTAAAAAAATGTTTTTTTTTTTAAATTTAACTGTCAAACTTTTATTACATGGTGTAAATAATGGTGAATCCGCTTTATATTTTAACTTTTCCGACTTAATTTTTGGTTATTTTTTTCAAGACAAAATAGAAGACATACTATTGAAACAATGTCCTTAACATTAATTTTAATATAAAATTTCATACATCATCTAGTCTGAGGGAATTCAAATTTTTTTCTTTCATATATTACAATAATAAATATTGTTGTCTTATCCTCAGTTATTTTTTATAAATATATTTTGCTAAAACAAAAGGTATAAAAGAAACAAAAAATGTCTTAAATGTAAATTTGTCAAGGCAGAAGGATATTCGTTAAAAAAATGTCTTTTCTCCAAATAAAAAAGGCGACGATATTTTATAATGTGCCGTCGTTGTTCATCTTTTGTAATAAATTGCTATTTTCTAAGGAGCTGAACAGCAATTTTTTATGCTTCCAATTTTTTTTATTTCATTTTACTGCCTGAATTCGTGATAATTTCCCACATACTAACGCTTTGATGTATGACTGAGAGTAATTTGCAACAGCAAAGGATAACTTAGCTTAAGGAAAAACTCAAACAGGAACAAGAATTTGAATTTAGTCGAGGTAATTACGGGTACTCAATTTTAGACTGGAATAATGCTAGCGGCTGATATAAAAAACTCCCAAAAATAAAATAGGGCCAAATGGTAAGTTAATATGGCAGCGCCAGGCGCCAGCAGTGCCAAAATACTTCTGCTAAGCCGGTAGGCATTGCTAAAGTAGACCGCATTTATATCAGCGCTGCATTAAAAATATCAGATGTGAACAGCATATGACTTTTTTATACAAAATCTACGTTCCTGCGCAATTTATACTACAACCCAACAATAAAGTATTATAGCTTAATATAAAAATATGATTTCTTTTTTACAAAATCTGTTATTATATCTTGATAACGGTAAAAGATATCGATTTACAGACAAAAATGTAGAGAATTTTAATATCTTTAATTCTTGTTTTAACTATTTTTTCGAACAACCGCTAGCAACTTGCAAAAGCAACTTGCAAAAATCAATTTTTCTGGTTTTTAATAAAAATATCTCAACAACGTTAAAAGATAGTGGATAACGATGAAGGAAAATTGTGGCAAATATTATTCTTTTCAATTTATCTCATACAGTGAATCACCGAAAACCCGTTAGTTTTTAAAGAGCCTGTTCACATTTGTTAAAATAGTCCGCCTTAAGTGCGGTTTAGACACGACAAGTAACTCGCGGCAAGTAGACGTAAATACACGCGATTTGAGCTAGTGTGCGACGCTCGCATATGTGTGAGAATACTTGCCGCTCTCTCGAAAATAATAGAAAGCCATTCTATTTTTGTGGCAAGTAAAACCAATACAAGAACATGGAACCGCGTACAAATGAAGTGGTTTTATGTGTGTGTGTGTTCGGTTTATTTTATATTTGCTGCTTTGTCACAGGACGACGTAACATTTTAAGGAAAAAACGACACGGGTATAAAAAACTCGTCAACAATAAACAGTTTTAGGTCGAAATTCGCAAACTTTTCCATAAAAAGGTGTCGTAATATTTTTTTTCAGAAAATTTTAGGTTATGTTTTCGTTCGGCTGTCATTCTACTTGAAACGATTTACTTGAAACGTGTAAACTAAGCAAACTACTTGCGTCTCTTTACTTGCCGAGAGTTACTTGCCGTGTCTAAACCGGGCTTAACTAAGACAGAAACTGTCAACATTAGGGCAAGGTGAAGAAGTGGGACTGCTGATAGGAAAATCCTCCTCAAAACTAAAAACTCCATTTTCATAGTTCCGCTTGTCGTGCTCTAATTGGTTGGCTGCAATGGATGGCTGTTCCATGGTTATTGTTGTTTCGGTCGTCTTCGATGCAACATGTATTGGGAGAAAAATAGTACCTACTAGGGATTCTTTAGAAATGTTCCGTTTTCCAAATGTTTCACGACAGTCTGATTGTTTACAGCTACTGGCTTAAAAAGTCTCAATGTGAACACGAGCAATATTTCATTCGCCCTAATTAGGCGGACTATTTCAACCAATATGAACATGCTCAAACAGACTAATGCCCTAAACACATGTGCAGAATTCTGCATGCAGCGGAATTTAAATACACTCGTTTATATGAAGTGGAACACATGTAAATTCTGCATGCAGCGCATAGCTGCATGGTATCTCAAATTCAACTTTCTCTGCGCAGAATTAGTGATGCCAACCGAGGATTCTTTTTTGGTGTTTGGCAAAATCGACTGTTAGCAAAGAGACTATGGACTAAATTCGTACACAGTGGAAAAGGAAAGAAAAGGAAAAGGAAAGTCCAGTAGAAAATATTCAATACTTTGTGTTGACGTTATCTATGTCTTTCAGGAACATGAGGTGATCCATCCATTTTCAAAGGTGATCCATCCATTTCCAATATAAAAATTGACGAATTCTTCTTCCATTGTTGACAGCAGCCGATGGGATGAAATGTCAAAAAAATCTGCTCATGTGTCTTAGCTGCAGATATGCATGCAGTTCTGCATGCAGAAAATCTGCACATGTGTTTAGGGCATAACAGACATTTTTGTAATAATGCTCCAATCGACTCAGGAAAATGTCTTTTAATCAAAATTAAGGGGTCGAAATTTTTCATGAATACAATACGTTGTTATACTTCGTATAAGAAAGT
Source organism: Chrysopilus asiliformis (assembly GCA_964034945.1). Lineage (NCBI taxonomy): Eukaryota > Metazoa > Arthropoda > Insecta > Diptera > Rhagionidae > Chrysopilus > Chrysopilus asiliformis. The sequence continues at coordinate 82,363,243 of OZ035962.1, forward strand.
AAAAATTGTGTTTTTAAATTGTTCGAAAATTATCGGATTATTTGAATAATTCTTTAAGGATTTTTTTTTATATTTTGGTGCTTCTATCATATTTTTGAGGATCATTAAAATTCCCTACAAACAGTACGGTGGGAATATAAGAAAATTGGTATATTCATAAACTTCTATTTACCTCAGTGATGCTGCTAATAAGAAGCCAAAGTCAACAGTTAAGGAAGTTCTTGCTTTAATAAATAATTGTGAATTTTGGTATTCAATGGTGAAATGGGAGTGGGAAATTTGAGGATTGGAGCACAACATCGAAATAAGTTTAAGCATAAATTGCCCCCTTTTGTAGCATAATTTCGTAGCTGTTAGTGGTTAAACTCCCTTATCTTTTGCTCAAGTGAGAATCTAAAGTTTACTTTCAACCCCGGCCGACAGACAACCGGTAATTCTATTCTAATTAACTGCAAAAGCGAATAATGAGATTTCCGTTTTCATCCTAAAAATCCCTGAGGGGGTGTGATCAAGCAGTTCAAGTTTCAATCAAATGAATTTTGTTGATGCGACGTTGATAACTCTTTGCTAATGACTCTGTCAATTAAACAGGTTTCCCGTTTAAAGTTTTATATCTTCTGAAATCTTAAATTTTTTTCCACCGTTTTTATACTCTATATGATAGATCATATAGAAGTATATTAGATTTAGGATACCGTTATTAACGCATCGAACCAATCATAGGATACAAAAATGAACTACACCAGTGGTCTATTTCATCAAACTACAAATTAATTTACAAATTTGTACTAAAGCAAAATAAGCCAAAATTTACAAGTTTTATTAAAAAACACTTGCAAAACTCTTGTAAATACAAAGTTGTAAGTTGGTGATTGCGATTACGATTACGATTGAGCTTCCTCGACCAACGAAATCAAAGCTTTCATGTCTCCATCGTTGAAAGTTTTAATCTCAATGGTCGAAAAGCCTCAATCGTAATCGCAATCGTTAGTCTGAATTGGGCTTTAGAGATGACAAAAGATTTTGATTTCCGCATGTCCGTCCGTCCGCCCTAGAATACCATATCTTTCGAAAGGATTGAGCTAGAGACATGAAATTTGGTACAGTAGCGTTTCTCGTAAATGGCTTGAACGGGTAAAATTAGACCATTCCTTTTCCCCCTTCCCCATACAAACAAAACAGTTTTTAGCGATTTTCTCGAAAGCGGTGAGTTATATTAAAAAATTTATAGAGGTGAAATGTATTTAGAATAGTATTTTACATAACTCATCCATACATCAAAATCCAATCGGACCACTCCTTTCCCCCTATCCTATACAATTGGATTTTTTAAGTAAACATTTTGTTTGTTAACATATTTGACGATTAGCCCCTGGCATTTTCTTATGTTTTTCCCCTCAACGTTTAAAAAAAATGTTTTCTTTAAGTGGAAGTTTCTTTAAAATTGATCGATTTTTACATAAATATTTAAATGGTTTGTTATTATTTATTCAAAATGATATTTTATCGAGTTTTCCCAATACAATTACAGCAAATTTCGATCGATACATTTTAATTATACTTTTTTATAGCAAATAATTAAATTTTCGTCCTTGAACAACGATTACGAATGAGGTTATATATCTTTGGTCCCGTCGCTTTTGTACCTGTCACTGTCAGTTTTAATAACTTTCCCTAATGTGTTCTAATTAACCGCACTCCATTTAAATATTAAACTTACGATATTTTGCCATTTACCTCACCTTTCAAGAGTTCTTTTATTACTTTTCTTTGTCAGCTAGTAGCAAAAACTTGTCCAAAGTAATTATGTCAACAATTTAGGCGGTTACAGGGACGGAAATAAAATGCTGCTTTAATAACTAGCCTTAATTTATGTAACTGTTACTATGTGCGAAAGAAATTCGTAGGAAATTCAAAGTAATTTTTTCCTTTTATGTTGAATTATAAAAATGGTAGGTAATCTAAATTCCGTAGTTAAGTTTTTACAAGAAACGTAACCCAACCGGAGTTGCCAGACAGCCAGTGCAAAGTTAGACCAATAATGCCCAATCGATTATTTTAAATCTTTCAAAAAGATTTTCGCAAAAGCACGAAAAAGATCGCCCACTACGGGAAAATTTGCCCAAACTGGAAACCCTGATCATAAACTCAAAAAATGCTCATTTTTGACCACCAAACTTCCCACCACACTTTCGTTGCGGGAGGGAAAATAATTTAATTTTTTTTTTAAATTATTAAATTATAATTATTTATTACAAAATTACACAAAATTTTTGACACGACAGAAACATTTTCCTGGCAGAATTCAAATGATGGGAAATGATGGCGGGAAATGAATTTTTGCTAAATTTCGCTGCGATAATGAATTTTTAGTCATAAGAACCAAATTATGGTTATAGTCACCATATTTTAGTTGGAGCAGCCAATTTTTGTTTCAGGGAACAAAATTTTGGGAATCAATATTTTAAGAAACCAAAGATTAGGTAAGAAAAGATAACCAAAAACAGAACTTTTTATATAACTTTTAAAATGTAAGGAAAATATTGTAGAGTTATGAGTCTCATTCAAGTAATGCATACGTTTTAAATAGATTTTTTGACAGCTAAGCGTTAAAATATAATGGGAAAATTGTTTTGCAAGGCATACTAAAGATTCATATTTCCGCTGTCGAATTGATTTGTTCTAGAGTTACCCCCGTTGCACACTTCAGCTAAGCGAGCTCAACTACGTGAGCTAAGTTTCTCGCTGAAAGTAAAATCCTTAGCATTTGCATTGGCGACCGCACACTTCAGCGAAACTATGAAACTACATCGCGTAGTCATGGGCGACGCGGACTAAGCTCGCTCGCGTAGTTCAGACCTCAACTACGCGAAAGACTTCGCTGGCATCGCTGACACTCACATATAAATATTTTCGGCGTTATACAGTGTAGAATCGGTGTTTGCAAAAGTGTAGTATTTTGTGGACATAAAAGTGTAAGGAAAACGTGAAAATTGAATTCTTTTGCGGAATATTTTCAATCGCGTTAAATAATTTATATCTAAAAATGGCTGCAGATAAAGTGGAAAAATGCATATATTTACCGAAAATATCGCCGCGTAGCTTAGCTCAAGTGTGCAACGAGGTGAGCTAACCCAGCTAGGCTATGTAACTATAGCTAGCCTCGCTCACATAGCTTAGTTGAAGTGTGCGACGGGGGTAAAGATTCCAATTTCCGCTGTCGAATTGATTTGTTCTAGAGTTATTATCTTAATTTCCCTAATTTTTTAAGAAACTTTAGTTATGGCAACCAATTTTAGTTGCAATTCGGTTGATTGAGTTGGAATTTTGACTATTTTTTTTGTTTTGGAGAAAAAGAGTAAAATGGGATAACCAGAGTAAGAAAGGAAAATTAGTCAAAACCATAGTAAAAATTTGTAAAGAAACACATGAGACTTCGTAAAAATTCCTATGAGTGCAAATTTATTCATCGTACCCTCATAATAATTTCAAAGATTTGCTTGTAAGAGACGCTAACGTGTTTGGAATGGAGAAACCTTTACACCATCAATGTTGTAGGCGATGTTGGAGTTTTTTTTAAATTAATATTTTTAAAACATAAATGGAGGAACTGTTTGAACTATCATATTTTTCGCTGTTGAAAAGCCACAATGTCTGACCTCGCATTCTTAGTTTTGTTCCCAACAAATTGAAAAATCTGACTTCATAACTTTATCCTAACAAAATCGAAAAAATTTCTTCGTTATTCACACAAACTTAAGCTAAAATGTATGCTACTGAACCCCTTTTTTAACAAATTGAACTTAATTGAACTTAATTGAAAATAATCCTAATAAAAACCTGACACGTGATGGCCAAGTTCAAAAAATTCGGATGTAGGCATTAGGCACCATGTGCTCCCAGAAATGACCCCCGGGAGACCAGGAACAACACGCCACTTGTTGATTCAAAGGAATTTACAGCGCACGTATTCCTGGAGTGGATAATATATAACAACTCAATTTCTTGTTATAAATTTTTAATACTCCGCAAACATGCGAGTATTATATTAAGTTATATAGCCATTTAAATTGTGTTGTCTTAATTTAAATTGCTATAAAAATGGTAAAAAGCTATCAGCTGGCTAATTTTAAGATTACGATGGCCAAACGTTTTTTAATGACAGAAATTATCAATAATGACGAGGTCAACATCATTTAATCAATATTTTGAAAAGCTTTCCACACATCAACTCCATAATTATTTCGGTAGGCAAAATACCCTTTAAATAATCACTCTTAAATGTTGTTTTTGTGCTACTAGAAACAATCGAATAATCAACAGTATATCTGTTACTTGAGTTCCCAGCCCATGTTATGCTTTTCACATATCTGTATATACTTTTGTGGCAGTAAATGCACATGTGTTTAGTTAAGCCACAAAACGTTATTATACTCGTATGATGTAATAAATTATGGGTTATGAGAACAACAATCAGTTTTGTATAAAGACCAGTAACATTCCAAGGACATTCATAGCTGTAGAAAGCTCCAATTAGTTCAGATCGATTATTTCTTATCAATTTTTTATTATGGAAATTTCATTAATATTTTATACAATGAATATATTGGAAAAAATTTAAGACAGCCAAGTAAAAATTGGAAAAATTTTCGAGAAGAAAATTTCAAAGGATACGATCCAAGGACATTATTACATATTTATGCTTTCCGATTTTGTTCTTAAAGCATTTAAAGCTATATTGTTATCTTTTTACTTTCTTATACAAAGTATAATAAAGTGTTGTATGCATGAAAATTTCCACCTCTTAATTTTACTTAAAAAACATTTTCCGAGTATTCCTGATTCGATTGGAGCATTATTACCAAAACGTCTTTCCGTCTGTCAATTTGTGCACCAGATTTCTTAAAAACCACTAGATCTATAGCCATAAAATTTTACAAGTATGTTTGGTCCTGAAATGGGACGATCCTATCAACTTTTAGCGAAAATTCGTTAATCGGAAATAACAAAAATTGCGGCTTTTTAAAAATCGCCACTTCGTTCTTCGCGATTTGCCCCGGAAATACGAGTTTTTATCACAGAAGTTGAGGAAAATGAAATTTCCTATATTTTTGTGTCTTTCTCTAGAACTGCGTATCTCAAGCCGTTATCAAGATTACCGTTATTTTAAAAAAATCAATTTTTGTAACTATCTCGAAAACCAACGATTTTTTGGTACTTCAATTTACGCGGTGAATTAAAGAGAAGAACGATTTCTACAATTTTCATCTGTACTGTTATCCGCTATCTTTTACCGTTATTGCAAGGTAAAAAATAGATTTTTGCAACTTGCTTGCAAAGTAACGTTTCCTCGTTAAAATAATTAAGAAAGAATTAAAAATATGTATATTCTCTCTAAATTGACTTTTTACAATAAATCGATGTCTTCTATCGTTATCGAGATATTTCAGATTTTATGAAACAAAATGATATTTTTATGTAAAATTATATTTTATTTATCGGGTTAAGGCTCTCCTCCATTACCATGACTTCGGCAACTGCAAAAAAATAGAGACACATTTATGTGAAGATACGTTGACGAGAAAGGGAGATAAGAATCAACTGCAAAAATTTGTCGGCAACTGCAAGAATAATTTCCACTGTTTTTTATGGCGATTTTATGGCGATTTCTACTACAATCACACATTGTCCCTGTAAGTGAATAGTAAGCACGGACACATTCAAACTGTTATTATAGCGTGATGTCATTTTTCTCCTTCGCATGCATAGTCAAAAGCTTTGTTACCATGCCGATTTGAACATTATATTCATAGCATAAGGTTTGATATGATTGCTATAAAATTGTAAAACTGGAAGGGATAGCGTTTAACTTGTATTCAGTCATTCCTTTTTAGATCTACATAAGTCTATCTTGCTCTAGTTTTCTGCATTTTTTTGCAGTTACAGAAGTCATGGTAATGGAGGAAAGCCTTTAAAGTGTAAAGTACGCAGGAACGTAGATTTTGTATAAGAAATTCATGTGGTGTTCACATAAGAAATTTTTACTATTTCATTAAATATTTCTCTCAGGTGATCGATCTTTATTTATTTGCACTGAACGAAAATAAACAGTAATTGAAATTGATTTACAGGGCAATAAGAAGTTTTCTGGAAAAGGAAAGTATCCTAATATTCACATTTCGTGTTCAATTTTATTTTGTCGGAAAGGTTTTGTTTTTAATAATACTTTCTTAATTTTCTAGACTAAACTTTCAATGCAAACATTTTTTTTATACTGAACCCCTAAGAAATATATATTCTCTTCACCCTTGTCAACAGCAGATTGTATTTAATTTATAATTTTTATTTCCAAGGGAAAACAAAAATCTTCCATTAGATTTTCTGTAACCATTTCAAAGAATTTTAGCAACGAAAAATACAGTGTGTTAAGAAAGTTTCACACCATTCCACGCATTTGATATAAAATTGAACTCACCTCCCCCTATACTTCTTTTGTGAATCATCAACCTATCTTCAGACAAGGATTAAAGAAATGATTAGTAATCCTGGTAAGGACACAATATTATTATAAATTTCAAAAATTGAAATATGATTCAAAACTTTCTGAATGTTGATTTTTTCGTAATGGTGCGAAACTTTCTTAACACAGGGTACATAAATACACATACGCACATGTAAAATGAATACAAAACACATATAAAATTCTTTTTGAAATGATTACTTTTTAACTACTTTCTACTGTAAAGCCTGGAAGAGATCGTTTTTTTGGCTATGTACTGTTTAAATACAACTATTTTGCTTCCGCTCTCTTTGCATTTTATTAAGTATATGCTTAACTATCAGCTATATTTTTTTTTGTTACAAAATATAGGTTCAGTCCCTGTTTTTGTTAACCTGGTCATTCTTCTGAAATTAATCAAATGAGTTTTTATACTCTATATCAGTGCTCCGCATCCTTTATTTGCATACGGTACATCAATTTTTTTTCTGGAAATCCGGGGCACACCACAAAAGAAAATATAAAAAAAATTGTGTATAAAATATTTATAATGAAAAAATTTAAAAAAAAATCCTGAAAGAATTATTAAATAGCTTTTTGAAATGTTTACGGCGGCACACCTAATATCATTTCCCGGCACACCAGTGCGCCGCGGCACACTGGTTGCGGTGCACTGCTCTATGTGATATATCATATAAGAGTATATTAGATTTAGTATTCCGTTTATAACGTATCGAACCAATCGTCGGATACAAAAATGAACCACACTAGGGTGTTTGGGATGGCAAAAATGTTGATTTCCACATGTCCGACCGTCTGTCTGTCCGTCCGTCTGCCCGTGAACACCATAACTTTCGGAAGGCTTGAGCTGGAGACCTACAATTTTGTGTAGTTACGTTTTTCGTAACTGGCTCAGCTGAGTTCTTGAACGGCGAAATCGGCCCACTCCTTCCCCTCTCTTCCATACAAATGAAACAGTTTTTTGCAGTTTTCTCGAAAACGGTTAGTCATATTGAAAAATTTATTAAGGTAAAATGTGTTTAAAATGTGATAACTTATCAATACATCAAAACTCAGTTGGACCACTACTTCCCCCTCCCACTTACAAATTAAAAAATTTTCTATTTTCTCGAGTTGGATTGAAAAATGTATTAATGCAAAATATGTTAAGAATATGATTTTACATAACCGTTCCATACATCAAAATCCAATCGGATCACACCTCTCCCCCACTCCTATACAAATGGATTTTTTTAAAGAAATATTTTGTCTATCGTCATATAGAGTATTTGACGATTGGCTCCTGGCAATTGTAGCTTTTCTTATGTTTTCAACTGATTTTATATGTTTAATTTAACTAACTTTATTTTAAACTATCCAGCAAAGCGGTTCCGACACACGACAGTCAAAAAGGGCCTCTCGACTCCGAAAAGCCTCCCTAAAAATATCTTGCGCTTACTTTTTTATTTTTCTTGACCTTCCAAATTTTACTGATGGTGGGAAATCAAAATCACGTTGTTTCTCCAGGTGACGTTAAGACAATTGCCCTAATTCTTAGTAATTAGGCGAAATTGCAATGTCAATTAAAAGTGCAAATTCGAAGGCAAATTGTGAAATAAGATATAAGCATCCTTGACTTTTCAAAGTTTTTTGCGTTGGATCAAATTGTTTATAAAATAAGATAATTCCTACAACAGAACAATTGTTGTGAATGAAATAAGATCGGTGACGCTTGTCACGTGCTCTCATTAATAGTATTTTGCTGTATTCGAGTCATTATGAGTCGGTAAGCAATTTCGGATCAATGGTTTGTATGCTGAGGTGATATAATCTGGGTTTATGGCGGGTACAAAGTACATTAACCGGAGTGCTTATTGGATGTTTCATTCTCGGCGCTACAGCTCTCGAAAAGCCTGGGCCTCCTCAATTGAGGTTTCATAACAATTTTTTCCCTGCTTCGCACCCACAGTTTTTACATGAATTGCGAACCATGGATAAATTACAACATTTGTAAGGTTTTTACGTTGCAACCCATCAACAGCAGAGGCTGTGATAGCAATCTAGACCGATGGTGTCGTTAACAGCAAGCGGTAACTATCACTACTTATTTCGTAAAGCAAGTTGAGTCAACAGCGTGCGACAGTCGGGAATTGAACCACCGACCTCCGAAATACGGGCCAAGTACTTTACTACTTGGACTACGCTGGACTTCATTGGATGCTTTCTTTGTTAATTTTATAATAATTTAATGCAATCATCATTATGCAACAAAAGCTCGATACGGTTTTATTAGAATGGAAAACCCATTTGATATATACTTTGCAATAACTATTCTCTTAAACACATCAGTCTGCCATGAGCAACAAATTCATAGTGCTATATGTATTAGAAAGATTAGAATCCTCTTCAATATTCATGATGAACTGTGCTTATTCATCATTTGATGAATAATCATGTCACTGTGTGATATCTAATTCAAATTTCTATATTTGATTAGAAATTCATTCGATTAACATAAATAATCATAAAGGATAATCGAATATGAAATTGATCAGTATATATAAAAGAATTCAGAATTCATTACACATTCTCATTAAGGTAATCCATTGTGAATTTGCTGTAATATAGTTAAGTTTCGCTCTATTCATATCATCCTTGCAAATGATTAACTGAACTTAATAAAGAAGATACGTTACACGTGTACGAAATTTTCAACATCAAAGTATATATTAACTTAGTGGATTTGTCTTTGAAATATCATTCCTATTGAGTCGTTAATTTTAAATGAATTTTCTGAAGAAATGAAAAATCTAGACGAAAATTTTGTCCTTCTTCTCATAATAAAAATAATTTTATGTCAATACAGAATTTCTTCGCATAATTATAAAGGCAAAAATCAAGCAAAATCAGTGAGCGAGCAAGGAGTTGATTCCCTATATTATCTAAGATACTGCGTAAAGATGCCTTTTAAATCTTTGAAGGCCGTGAAATCAAAATATGTAGAAATCTTTACCATTTTCTATCTGTTTTAGTTTCCTAAAGATGTTTAAAATCGCGTGAATAATCGAATTAGGGAAAAGTGTGTGCCAAATGTTAATGTAATTAAAAATGGAATATAATTCTTAGGGCGAATTACTGGATATTAGCAGTAAAACGATTAAAATCGATAAGCAAATTAAACTTCTCAAAAAGTTTTAGTTTGACTTGGGAAATTTCCAACTTGATGAAGAAAAATTTAATGGGGCAGAAGAAATTATTTTAAAGAAAACAAAAATCTAAAAATATGCGATTAAAAATGATAACAAGATATTGCTTAACATAATTTTATCAATTATCGAAAATTGCAGAATAAATCAAAGAAATATTTCCTCAATCTATTTTGAATTTTAGCCAGTTTTTCAATCGTTGAGATATCCTATCATATAATACGAGGAATGTCTGTCTGTCTGCACAAACGATCTCGAAAACCCGCCTAACGATTTTCACAAAACTTGGTGGTTAGGGATTTTCGGGGACAAGGAATCGATCTAGATAGGTCTCAACTCTGAGAAAATTCCTCCTCGATACCCCTCGCCTGGTATCTTCGAATTGGGTGGTACGATCTTAATGAAACTTTACAGTATTACTAAGGGGGCTAAGGGCTTTTGGTTTTTACACTACCAACCTGACTTTTCCCTCCCCTCGATACCCCTCGCCTGGTATCTTCGAACTGGGTGGTCCGACCTTAATGAAACTTTACAGTATTACTAAGGGGGCTAAGGGCTTTCGATTTTTCCACTACAAACCTGACTCAAAACAACGTTTCAAAAATCGGTGACAGCGATTACTCAATAACCACTCAACCGATTTCTATGAAATTTTGTTGTCGCGCGTTAGTTTTAGTTCTAGCTTTCTAGGTCGGGAATTTAAAAACTCTGGAAAAGCTCTGTAATGATAATGTGAATTTAGCTTTTCCCCAAAAATCAGCAAAAGTAGGATTTTGAGGTCGCCTGGTACTTGCTTTAAAAATTGAAGAAATCTTTATTGCATTTTTGCACTCGTTTATTAAAAATTTCAACATGTGAAACGCCTTTAAGAGTTTAGAAAGAATAACGTTTTTCTGTTATAGAAGTATATTTTATAAAATTATGTATTTGATTCATTTATAACTTTTTTCACAACATGCGAGCGTTAAATACTTCAAAAGTTATTATTATGCCAGCTGATGATTTTGTGAATATTTTTATTACTTTGCGCGCCAACCTACTAAACGATTTTATGTAAATTTAAACGTTTGTTTCGAAATATCTTGTAAGAAATATTGATTTTACAGTATACTCATTGTTTGTTGTAAAAGTTATCGTTTGAAACTTTTTATTTCTATTGTTTTGAATATTAAATCATCTTTATTTTCAGACAAAAAACAAAAGATTCAAACAAGACATTTTAAATCCCCACATTTTTATTTTTTATTGATTATAATTCTGGTTTTAATGTTGAACATTTTCTGATGGTTGTTTACCAAAATTGTGTTCTGTTCACCATCAAACTTATTAATAAAAAAACAGTATCTATTTTATTATTTTCATTTAGGTTTCAAGGCAAAACTAGTCTATAGGAAGTTGAAATCATGAGACTTTCTATACGATTTGTAATCGATCAGATGATATCCATAAATTGCGTCCTTAACCCAGACAAGCCCAAACCAATTGGGCAGATCATATTGACAAAATTCTTGTACAAAATTCCGTTTTTTTTTGAAAAAATAAGATATTTGTCAACACTGTTTTATTCAAAATTATGCTAATTTTTAAGCCCAATAACTTGCTAAACTCTTGTAAGAATGTGACTAGATTCTTACGAAAAGCAACAAACATAGAAAAGCTTTTGGCGCAAAAGAAATTGAACAAAATCAGTAAAATGTAGCCGTTCTATGTTTAGTACGTTAGTCTTATCTGGGTTAATTTAAAAAGATTTACATATTTGCATACATCAGAATAACAAAAGCTTGGTCCTTGTGGGAGGTAGAAAGGGAGATTCACATTTGCGTATTTGTCTTCTAGAATGTTATTATACACATTTTAAGACAGTACCACAGAGATCTCATAATTTAATAGAGCTGGCATTATTTTTCTGTCGTTTTATATTATTACGTATTACATTCTTGTTCAAGAAAATGCAGACGGCAAAAATAATGAATGTAAGAATAATTTCATTACCATGAAAAGGAGATTCAGATGTGTTTAACGAGAGCACTGAATGGAAAATTTTTCTGAAGAATAAGAAATAAGGAAATAATGGTCAATTTATGATACATTATAGTGAATACATAAACATTAATATTAAGTGCGATATGATTTCAAAATATTTTTCTTATAGTTTGTTATTATTTATAAAAAAAAAATCGTCAAAAATAAAACTACATATATACGTGTTACCTAGTCTAGTCATAAATACTGACACAAAAATTTATGCCAAATAAGAACGCATTGATATTTTTCAAAACTTTTTTTATATTTATTGGGCCACACAATAGCCACAAATTATAGAATACATTATTAGAAAAAAAGCAGCCATTTGATTTAATACCAGCCCTCTAACGATGGAGTCAACAGGGCTGAAAAAATCGCGCTCGATCTACTGGAAAGTTGTCCAATGCTGAGTTAGGTCCCTTCTTCAAGGACTCAATGTGGGCGCGTATTTTGCGTATATTTGACTAACATGAAATACGAAAATGAAAACTAGGGTATGAAAGAAACTTTAAAATTGCAAAACAATTTCTCCGTGTTATAGATATATCTGTGTATATCTATAATTATCATTTAATTTGTCTCGACCGTAAAAGTTTTTTATGATTTTTTTTTTTATTTTTTTTATATCATCTCGTAATAGAGTTAAAAACTTGTGGATGTTGCCTGCTGTGTCGCAATTTAATTATTTCAAAGTTATAAAATCAAAGTTATAAAAAAAGATAAGATTTTTTCAACATTTTCTGGGCCGTTGCTGGCTGACCCGGAAATTCAATTATTATGTAAACAACAATTAGAAGTAAAAGAAAAACTAGTCATAGTGGTTGAACTATTAATAGTTAACCTCCTTGGGTGTGACAGAGGAGCCATTACTTTAACTTACCAATGAATATATTTTAGACATTTGAAAGTAATATAGTCGGGTAATATGATTTTGAAACTTAATATTGTAACAAAGTTGGAAACACCATAATTATACCCGTATGGTGAAACCAAAGGGTATATTAACTTTGCATTACCGTTTGTAACGCCAAGATCCCGTCATCACACACAAAAATGAATTACACCAGTGTGTTTAGAATGATAAAAAAAATTGAATTTTGCATGTCCGTCCGTCTGTCCGTCTGTCTGTCCGTCCGTCTGTCCGTCTATCTGTCCGTCCGTCCGTCTGTGGCGCGGATTGCGGGCGCACGGATTGAGCTAGAGACTTGAAATTTTGCACAGATCCGTTTTTTTGTAAAATGCGAGGCTAGTTCGTTAATGGGCAAAAATGGGGGTACCCCCATACGAACGAAAACATTTTTTTGTAAATATCGCAAAAACGGTGCATCTCATCAAAAAAAAATCCAAGAACAAAAGTTATTTAGGATATGATTCTACATAAAACTCCCATACATCAAAATCCGATTGGAATAAATTTTAAAAATCTTGTTGGAAAGTTTGACTTCAAAGTAGAATTTTGGTACAAGTGTTCGAATTTTGATACGAATATCACCATACGGGTCTCCAATGATTGCCAGATTGGCAATTATAGCTTTTGTTATGTTTTATATATATAGATTTTTTCTACGAATATAGTAATTTTTACGAATATAGTGGGGAACGCTATAAATTATTATGCACATGCAGAAAAAAATAGTAAATCTAAGTAATTAAATTTATTATAAAAACCTAAGAAAAGCTATAATTGCCAGTTCATATTCTAAACACACTTTGTTCTATGTACATAAATTTTTCGATACTGTGCACCGTTTTCGAGAAAATAAAAAAAAAAGTGTTCAAGATGTATGGAGAAGGAGTGGTCTAACTGGATTTTGATGTATAGATAAGTTATGAAAAATCCTATTCTAAAACCAAGATTTTCTTTTTTCGGTTTTCTAGAAATAAAGTGAATCTGGCCAAAACAAAGTCCGATTTAGAATCAAAATATGATTAAAAATACTACCCCAATATTTTAAATTATAGTTTATACAGGTGGTAGGTCTGAGAAGTTATATTTGATGAACTTTTCACAAAAGAATAATAAAAAACAAAATGAAGCAAAAATAAATAAATAAACGAAATCATTTTTTTCGGTTTTCGTTACATTTTTTCGTTATTGTAATGGAATTAAATTTTTATAACGTTATAACGCAAAATTGAGGAAAAAACCGGAAAATCGTTATCTCGTTACGCTACGATAACGTTTCCCATCCCTGTATCTTTGCGATTATCTCGAAGAAATAACGGTTTTTCATGACTTATGAAAAGAAATAATGAGAATGACAGATTTTCATTAATATTTAAAAAAAATTAGATGTAATTTTTTGGGCCACTATCACTAATCTGTTGGTGGAGTTTCTATCGGAACTTCATGAGACAGGAATACGGAGCTTGGAGCCGATTCGAAGATCTAAAGCACTATCGGTATTGTTGAATACCCCTGTCTGAGCTCAAGGGATTCCGGATGTATACAATTGGTCCAATTGGAGGCTTACGTGCTTGGGATTTCTTATTAAGCACCTCTGCTAACCAACCAACCAACAAAGGATAACGTTTCCCCCGCGAAGCCAGCATAAGGCGGACTTTAAGGTTTGCTGAAAATACCTCGGTTTTCTAAATATACTACAGTAATCCCTCGAACCGCGCGGTAGATACGTTCCACAAAAAGAGCGCGCACTGCGAAACCGCGCACAACCCTACTTTGTATGAAATATTGGGGTTAAGTCCCAGATATTAGAAGAATTCCAAAAAAAAAATAGAAAAAAGCTTTTATTTAGCGACATATTTAAAGTAATACAAATGATATGTATTACTAATCTTTTTGAAAAATTAGTGATTGATTACCCGATTTTTGTTTTTCATTATGCATTTCTACGTATGGGACTAAAGTGGCTGTCAAATTTCACCGAAATTTTAAGGCACGCTCCATATCAGGATCCAAATTAAGAGTTTCTTATTATAGTTGACTACCAAGCATTAAAAAATTTGTCAGTTTTTCGTGCGTAAGGTTTTTCTTTCTTATAATCTCTATAACTTCACTTTCATCATTTTCGTCGCTATAATTATCGCCGAACTGTGTCAAAATATCGTCAGCAGTCATATTTTCTTCATTGCTTGCAAGGATTTCCATGATATCCACTAAATATAAACACTAATATAAGCACGAAATTACCAAATATGTACGAAGATACCAAATTACCAGCTGATTCCTTCTTGTCGGGGATTCATCAAAATATATGTTCAGAACATGTTTTTTATACGGAAATTATAAAAAAAACCGCGTGGTTGCGAAATTTTTACCGCGCAGTTCGAAATTTTGGTATTAAAAACTAAACCGCGCAGTTGCGAAACCGCGCAGTCCGAAACCGCGCAGTTCGAGGGATTACTGTACTTACAATCTCTAGTTTAATGATCGAGAATTTCCAAACACATTTTAGGCATGATATTTTATTCGTATTTTACTGTTCAATCTTCCCATTTCAAACACCATCCAACCCTTTTTCTAGGTCTATATGTCTTTGCAATTGAATACGCGCCATTGAATACAAGGAGTGCAAATACCAGTAAACAATAATTATTATTATCCATTCTGCTTGCTACGTTGATAATGGAGTAAAATTTAATTGAAGCAAAATTTCCAACTACTAATTAAATATCCTTGTTTTACTTATAGTATAGCACATATGTACATGTACATATTAATTTGATTAACATTGTTTAATCAATTTCTTTTTTGCTACTTTCATTTTCAGCTCAGCATGATATGGCCCAGCATGATTTTCCGAATGCATTTTCATTACACAACATCCAATCGAGATTAAAGTTATTGCGTTGACATTTACCGTTTACTGTGTGGCATTTGATGGAACAGTTTTCACCCATTTTTGGAAGCCCGTGATGAAAATACGAAAATAATCTTCTAATAATGATGAACAATAAAAATTACGGAATTTTTTTTAATTAAAATGAAAGGAAAATAAAAAAGGATTATACGAGAGAAAAATTCGAAAACAATCAACTAAAAATATAGAACAAAAAAAAAATTGAAATGACGTATTCACCTTCGATGTCACCACTTATGGATTACATGATCCCGACTGATTTCCTGGATGACAACCAAAGTGATATCCAAACAAAGATGTCCTACAGCAATGAAAGCGTGGGTGGCGCCGGTAGCGATGGTGTTATAATGATATACAGCAATGCTACGCATTTAGACTTAATCAATAATAAAGCTATTCAGATGACATTTTGTTTGTTATACGCGGCGATATTTATTTTAGGCGTGTTTGGCAACGTCCTCGTTTGTTTTGTGGTGTTTCGGAATAAAGCGATGCAAACCGTGACAAATCTGTTTATAACGAATTTGGCTTTATCCGATATACTACTATGCACCCTGGCAATACCGTTTACGCCACTATACACGTTCATGCGGAAGTGGATATTCGGGACACTTTTGTGCCATTTAGTGCCGTACGCGCAAGGATCCAGTGTCTATATTTCCACATTGACGCTAACCTCGATCGCGATCGACAGATTTTTCGTGATTATTTATCCGTTCCACCCTCGAATGAAGTTATCCACATGCATTTTGATAATTTTTAGTATATGGCTACTAGCGCTTTTATTAACATTGCCATATGGACTGTATCGACAGGTGTTCGCATCAAATTTCAGTGGTACCATGAAAACCTACTGCGAGGAGGATTGGCCATCGGAATACTATAGGAAAGTGTTCGGTTCGGTAACGTCTATGCTGCAGTTTGTCCTTCCGTTTATAATAATATCATTTTGCTATGTTTGCGTGTCAATACGATTAACCGATCGCGCCAAAACGAAGCCGGGTAGCAAAACATCACGCCGCGAAGAAACGGATCGGGATCGCAAGAAACGTACGAATCGAATGTTAATCGCAATGGTCGCCGTGTTTGGGATGTCCTGGCTACCTCTCAATTTGGTCAACGTTTTGAATGACTTTTACGCGAAAACGGATGAATGGAAATTCTATAATTTTCTATTTTTCATTGCGCACAGCATAGCAATGTCGTCGACGTGTTACAATCCCTTCTTATACGCATGGTTAAATGATAATTTCCGCAAGGAGTTCAAGCAAGTCCTACCATGTTTTAATCCGTCGCGCCGGAAAGCCCGAAATTCAGCCGGTAGCCAAAAGTGGTTGCCAGAACAGACCTACAATGGTAATAATGAGACGATTCAGGAGTCCTTGCTGACGTCAAGGGCATCAATTAGCCAACTACCAATCAAGGACGCCAATCAGACGAATGCCCTTCGTAGTCCAGTAGCTTTGAGTGGGATGGAACAGACAATTCTACTATCAGATATTGGATCACTGAATACTAATCACATTAAAATTAGCTGTCCGGAAACGAAGATCCTGCCATCAGGTGTTATCGAAACAAACTTCGAAGGCCATTTCGGTGGTGATGGCAAACTTTCGACTATACACAACTAGAACTTTATTTCGTATGAGAGGTAAGAATTTCTTGTGCTTTCATATATCATTTTCACCTACATCTAATATGTTTGTTAATCAAAGGATCAAAGTTTTTGAATCCTCCTTTGTTAAAGTTTCTTGTTTCTTGTTTTCTTCAAAAGTTTTTTTTTTGTTATTTTCTTTATCCGCAAAAACAAATTTGCTTTTGATTTTGTGTTTCATTCCTGTTTAAATTTATTTTCATTTGTTTTAGTTTCACATTGGTTCTCAGAAAGGTTTAAATTGGCTCCTTTTCAACAAGGATAACACAATAAGAGGTTATAGCTTCCGGGTTAATAAGCATATGTCAATGTTATCCTTGTGTTTGTCATTTTATATGATTCAAGTTTCTAATAAAGTTTTCGTTGACCTGAATTGAAGGGTAACGTGGAGTTAAGGTCGGATCGGATCTGAAAAAACAAATCGCATAGGATTGGATTGAATTTTTTTTGTTGTTTAGCCTACACTCTTTGTTAATCAGCATTAAAATTTTAAATACCGAACCAAAAAGACTAAAGAAACTCAATCTAAATGACAAAAAAGTTTTTCTTTACCAGAAATACGATTTTTTGACATCGGTTAGATTTTGACACTCAACACCGCCTGCCTTCAGTCACTCAAAACACAACCAGCCCTAAAAAGAAATGCTCTAAAAGTACTGATGTAGGCTAGAACCCAAAAGTACTTTTTTGCCAAAAAAAAGTATATTGCTGTCCTTCCATTAAGACCGTGGGAATGCAAAGTAGCGCCATGTATCCGAGATCCCATTTTCTCTTTATCGAAATTTCTGATGAAATATATAAGTAAGTCATAAGAAAAGCTAAAATTTCTATGGGCCAATCGTTAAATATTCTATAACCAGAGAACAAATAATCTAGAGAATAATTTCTTAGAACAAATTTTTGACAAATTTCCCCTTCGAAGGGGGGAAAAATGTCCCTATCATTCACTAGCTACGGCTCAAAAGTTAATTACTTTTAGACTAGGGAGCACGAAGCAGAGAGAATCATTTTCGTCGTATCTATTCAATGAGATGGAGAAATCGAATGGATAATTTTTTCCGTGTTACATCGGATCCTCTTGCTTCATCTCACAGTGGAAAAATTTTCTCTAAAAATTTGTTGTAAGAAATTATTCTCTAGATTATTTGTTCTCTGCTATAACTATGATGACAGACAAAATATTTATTTTAAAAAATCCATTTGCATAGAAATGGGCGAAAGGAGCGCTCCGATTAGATTTTGATGTATGGAACGGTTATGTAAAATCATATTCTAAATAGATCTTACCTTAATAAATTTTTCAATACGACTAACCGTTTTCGAGAAAGTAGAATAAATAGTATTCAATTTGTATGGAGGTGGTCCATCTGGATTTTGATGTTGATATTTTATGTAAAATCGTATTCTAAACACATTTCATCTTTATATTTTTTCCGAAACGATGCGCCGTTTTCGAGAAAACCGGAAAAAAGTGTTCCATTTGTATGAGAGAGGGGGGAAGAAGTGGTACGATTGCATGTTGATGTATGTATGAGTTATGTTAAATACTATCTTATTGTAAACACATTATAACTTTATAATTTTTCCAATATGACTCACCATTTTCGAGAAAATGCTGTTTCATTTGTATGAGGGATGGGGGATGATGCAGGGGGAAGAAATGGTCCAATTTGGCCGTTCAAGAACTTAGCCTAGCCATTTACGACAAACGTAGTGACACACAATTTCAAGTCTCTAGCTCAATCCTCTCGAAAGTTATGGTGTTCACGAACGGACAGACGGACGGACAGACGGACGGACAGATAGACAGACAAACGGACAGACAAACAGATAGACAGACAAACAGATAGACAGACAAACAGACAAACAGACAAACCGACAAACAGACAAACAGACAAACAGACGGACAGACTAACAGACAAACAGACAAACAGACAAACAGACAAACAGACAAACAGACAAACAGACAAACAGACAAACAGACAAACAGACGAACAGACAAACAGACAAACAGACAAACAGACAAACAGACAAACAGACAAACAGACAAACAGACAAACAGACAAACAGACAAACAGACAAACAGACGGACAGACTAACAGACGGACAGACTGACAGAGTGACAGACTGACAGACGGACGGACATGCGGAAATCAAAATCTTTTGTCATCCCTAACACCTTGGTGTAGTTCATTTTTGTGTCCGATAATTGGTTCGATGCGTTACAAACTGTAAACTAAATCTAATACACTGTTATATGATATATCATATAGAGCAGTGCTCCGCAACCAGTGTTTTTTGTAAATTTTTCATTATAAATATTTTATACACAAATTTTTTTATATTTTCTTTTGTGGTGTGCCCCGGATTTCCAGAAAAAAAAATTGGTGTGCCGTATGCAAATAAAGGTTGCAGAGCACTGATATAGAGTATAAAAATAATTGACTTTAAATGGAGTTGTTATAATAATCATGATCTATTGTCTTTATTTAAAAAAAAAATTCCATAAAATTTAAGGTTGCCTTTCAATTGAAAATATCAAACTCTGAAGAAAAAAAAAACTATTTTAGAACACATAATTACGAATATATTAATGACTTGTTATGCGTAATCATAACATATTGAAAAAGTCAAATCACAAAAAGCATTTATTATGTATTCATAGAGTTATCTATATTAGTGCACACATCGATTCATCATATAATTTACCCAATTATTATGAATATGTGGTGTTTGAATAAACAATGAAAAACCATTTTCTATCTTTTCAATTTATATCTTTTTCGGTACAACCCTTGACATTTTGAATATTAATTCCATATTTAAACACCTCTTCCAAAGATATTTTTGCGAGTGGGTTTTTTTATTAATTCATTTATTCATTCCAAAATTTTTCATTTCATATATTTTAAAGGTCATTTTCCTTCAATTATGGAATTCAATTTAAGCCTTTTTATTAAATTTTAACGAGTGGCAACCCAATCTATTGAAATGTAATCGGAAAGAGACCATCATTTCTGATGGTTGTATTCGTATACAAAAATGTAAATGTACAGTTCATTATTTTTCCTAAAAATGTATATTTTTTCTCCCGGTTTTGGAATATAGGGATTTTCAGTTTTCGTTAAGGTGAAGGTCGGGAGTTTGAATAGCGCCAGTTTTTCTGACAGCCAACAAATTTCTGTTCAGTTCCAGTTACTTTAACAGCATTTAGGCACATAACCTGCATAAGAGGGATGTTGTGGTTTCGTTTGCAGGTGCCGTATTTGTGTTTACAGTAATTTCTTAGATGTCGTCTTCAGTCGTCTTCAGAATTTGATTTTTTTTCTTTGCAATATGACAGGAAGTGGCCAAATTGAACTCACTTAGCTGGGGTAGAAAAGAGACCTTCATTTAAGCGACGCCACAGGTAAACCTACATTTGTGCTCGTGCGTTAAAGATGTGTTGTGTAGGCTGAATAATGACTTTCAACTAGGGTGAGAATAACAAATAAGAAATATATACTCACTTGTATTGCCACAACCATATTACTTACTTACGTGAGTGAATGTGTTTATAAATAATTTTGTATATGAAAACATTTTAAGACTACTGAAAAGTCAAGACAAGAGACGATCAACTTAAGAAGAATACAGTAAAAAAAATCTGTCCCCAGAGGAAGAACAGGACTAAAATTGGATCTAATTCAGCGATTGTTTTTTTATATAAGATAAATGGGGAAAAATGAAGACTTTATTATTGGATTTGAAACGTCGAAATCAAATTGACATCGTTTTTATTTTGAGCGTAATTTTCTTTCTTTATATTTCGGTTTGCAGAATCAAACTTCTTATTTAACGACACACAAAAGACGAAAACGGTTTAAGGCTTTTCTTCTTTTAACAAAGCTAAGGTTTTTCGTCTCTGTTTATATTTCTTTTGATAAATGGTTAAAAAGAAATAAGTAAATAATACCAAATAAATGAAAAATATTTGATGTGAACAGCATATGACTTTCCTATACAAAATCTACGTTTCTGCACAATTTACCTGACGAAAAATATTTTACGTTTACAAAAAAAAATACTAATTTTTATTTTACAAAATCTGAAATATCTCGATAACGGCAAAAGACATCGATTTACGGTAAAAAAACAAAAATGTAGATAATTTTAATACCTTTAATTCGGCTATTAACTGTATGTATTTTCAAAAGCCCGTTAGTTTGCAAACAATTCGCAAAAAAATATTTTAAAATTTTTTATATCTAAACAACGGTGAAAGATATCGGATTACGGTAAAAGACAAAATTTTGACAAATATTATTTTCTTCAATTCATCTCACTTATTGAAGCACCAAAGACGCGTTGTTTTTCAAGATAATCGCAAAAAACTGATTTTTTTCAAATAACGGTATATTTCGATAACGGCTTGAGATACGAAGTTCTATTAAAAGACAAAAATGTAGAAAACTCCATATCCAAGTTTTGTTATATTTATAATCAGGGTATTCACAGTCCTCTTTTAATTTTCGGTATTCGGTGTTTTCGGTGATATTAAAAGACTGAAAATATTCTGCTGTGAACATCCCACAGCACAGATTTGGGAACAGCGCTTTTATTGGATACGTGACCAAATCATGAACTGCGAATTTGATTGTAAAATATGTCACATACCTTTAAATCCATGTTTGATGTATTCTTTTGAATTTCTATTGTGGCAACAGCTATCAAAATTGAAAAAAATTTGCAGTCCGATGAGATTAACAAAAAAACAGCGAGAAAATTTGACAACTAAAAACATTACTAGCGCCACTCGCGGTTGATTCTTGATACCGAATAACCGGGCCGAAAAACACGACTCAAGGCATGTATACAATTACCGAATCCGGTAATTCATTTTTACATGAACCAAGTTACCGTCTCGGTAAAAATCTGTTAAATTTGACTGAATTACCGAGCGGTAAAATTACTTGCAATTTAAAAGAGGACTGTGAATACCATGAATGTATCCAAATTTTGTTAGATATATACATAAGACTACTGAAAAAAAGCCGCCATTTGGGTTACTTCCGATTAACCGTTTTGCACCAAAAGTTGACAGGATTGTTCCATTCCAGGGCCTATTAGTTTCTGAGAAATTTTGTACACAGACTGACAGAAAGAAAGGCATTTAAGACTCCAGGTGACTCGGGAAATGTTTTTTAGGCGAAATTAAGAGATTGAAATTTTTCATGATCACGGTATCGTACTCTACAGAGTTGGGCGTATTCAATTCAAAATTGAATGCATTCAAAATTCCATTCCCATTCACTTACTGAATGGTATTTGAAATTTTTACTCCATTACCATTCAGTAGTGAATGGTAATGGCCAAAAAATTCAACTCTCCATTCACTGAATGGGAATGTAAATTTATTTCCATTCCCATTCGATTTGAGTTGAGATTTTATGATTTTAAGTGAATGGTAATTCAATTTAGTCAAATGATTTTTTTATATGGAAAAATGCTCGAAATCGATCGAAATGAGGGAAAAGTTAATTTGCCTCAAAACGACAGGACCGATTTTTATGATCCATATCACATTGGATAGGGATCAGTGTGGCCTATAGTACTAGATATGAGGCATTCTAGAAAAACCAAAATGGCGGCTATTAGACGCCATTTTGTCCAAATTATCCCAATAAAGGCCTATCAAGATAGGTATCAAATGAAAGAGCTCTGGAGGAAACTTATAAATATCTATATCATGGGTATCAAAAAACAAAATGGCGGCTGTTAGACGACATTTTGTCCAAATTACCCCAATAAAGACCCATCAAGATGGGTATCAAATGAAAGAGCTCTGGAAGAAACTTACAAATATCTATATCATGGGTATCAAAAAAAAGAAAATGGCGACTAAACATCGTAATAAAGATCCATCAAGATGGGTATCAAATGAAAGAGTTTGGGAGGAAACTTATAAATCCCTATATTTTATTTTATTTTTTGAAGAAACAATTGACTTATTTTTTGTTTTATTCAATTTTGCTTTCATGAAAAATTAGTGATAATGAAAGCAAAATTGAATAAAAAAAAATAAGTCAATTGTTTCTTCAAAAAATAAAATAAAATATAGGGATTTATAAGTTTCCTCCCAAACTCTTTCATTTGATACCCATCTTGATGGATCTTTATTACGATGTTTAGTCGCCATTTTCTTTTTTTTGATACCCATGATATAGATATTTGTAAGTTTCTTCCAGAGCTCTTTCATTTTATACCCATCTTGATGGGTCTTTATTGGGGTAATTTGGACAAAATGTCGTCTAACAGCCGCCATTTTGTTTTTTTTGATACCCATGATATAGATATTTGTAAGTTTCTTCCAGAGCTCTTTCATTTGATACCCATCTTGATGGGTCTTTATTGGGGTAATTTGGACAAAATGTCGTCTAACAGCCGCCATTTTGTTTTTTGATACCCATGATATAGATATTTATAAGTTTCCTCCAGAGCTCTTTCATTTGATACCTATCTTGATAGGCCTTTATTGGGATAATTTGGACAAAATGGCGTCTAATAGCCGCCATTTTGGTTTTTCTAGAATGCCTCATATCTAGTACTATAGGCCACACTGATCCCTATCCAATGTGATATGGATCATAAAAATCGGTCCTGTCGTTTTGAGGCAAATTAACTTTTCCCTCATTTCGATCGATTTCGAGCATTTTTCCATATAAAAAAATCATTTGACTAAATTGAATTACCATTCACTTAAAATCATAAAATCTCAACTCAAATCGAATGGGAATGGAAATAAATTTACATTCCCATTCAGTGAATGGAGAGTTGAATTTTTTGGCCATTACCATTCACTACTGAATGGTAATGGAGTAAAAATTTCAAATACCATTCAGTAAGTGAATGGGAATTGAAATTGAATGGGAATTGAAAACGCCCGACTATGGTACTCTATACTTCGTTGTTTTTGTGGTTTAAATGATTTGTTGTATTTTTCGGATATTCCATTTAATTAAAGTTTCCCCGAATTTCCGTTTAAAGAATCTTTGAGAATTAATTTAAAAACGACAATAAATTGTTTCCCAGAAATTTTTTTTTTTTCAAAAAGGTGAAATTAATTCACAAAAAATTTTTTTTTTTTAAAAGCTTTTATTTAAAAAAAGATCAGATTTTTTCCGGAGAAATTTGAGATAAAGTATAATCACATTATCCTTACAGGACCTTCCGTTATCGTTAGAGACTTCTTAATGCCAGAATCGGATTCAGCGATCCCAAAAAATCCAGGATGATTGTTTACCGGGAAATTTTAGAAGAAGGATAATCACGTTATCCTTACACGACCTTCCCTTATCCTCACAAGGACGAAATAGTGAAAATATTGTATTGTCAGCGGGCTTACATATGTGTGCAAAATTCCAAGTCAATCGGATGAGTGGAAGGGGGTCAAAATTGGATTGCAAAATTTGACCCCAACAAATAAACAAACAGATACGAAGTCAAGCTAAATAAAAACTTTTAAAAAACATAACAAAAGCTATAATTGCCTATCTGGCAATCATTGGAGACCCGTATGGTGATATTCGTATCAAAATTGGAACAGTTGTACCAAAATTCCATTTTGAAGTCAAACTTTCCAATAAGATTTTTTAAAATTTATTCCAATTGGATTTTGATGTATGGGAGTTTTATGTAGAATCATATCCTAAATAACTTTTGTTCTTGCACTTTTTTGATAAGATGCACCGTTTTTGAGATATTCACAAAAAACGTTTTCGTTCGTATAAATGGTCCATTTTTGCCCATTAACGAACTTAGCCTCGCATTTTACGAAAAACGGATCTGTGCAAAATTTCAAGTCTTTAGCTCAATCCGTGCGCCCGCAATCCTGGCCACAGACGGACAGACAGACAGACAGACAGACAGACGGACAGACAGACGGACAGACAGACTGACAGACAGATGGACAGACAGACGGACAGACAGACGGACAGACAGACGGGCAGACAGACGGACAGACAGACGGACAGACAGACGGACAGACAGACGGACAGACAGACGGACAGACAGACGGACGGACATGCAAAATTCAATTTTTTTTATCAAAAATAAAAAAATAATAATATTTTTTTTTCAAAAATCTCAAGAATCGTTAAAGGAAAAAATGCGGAAAATTTAGATATATGTTTTTTTTTCATAATAGTTTCAGTTTTCGAGAAATTTTCAAAAAACTTAATTTTTTATTCATGTGTCTTGAGAACCGTTAGAGATACGTAACAACCGTTTAAGCAAAAAATGTAGAAACTTTTATATTCTTTAAATTTTGGTATAAAAACGTATAGGTTTTGAGATATTTTCAAAAAATCTGTATTTAAAAAAAATATGTATGAAAGGTACCCGTTATAGCTAAGTTACTTTTCCAAAAGTTGAAAGAAAACTACAATTTTCGTAAAATTGATTTACAAAAAATTTCAAGTTGCTAGGTCAATGCGTTCTCGGGTTATTTAAGAGACGTAAAACGGACAGACCGACAGACAGATTCACTTTCGCTTGAATCGGATTTTATACTGATCAAAAAGTTCTATCTGCCCCCGTAAAACCGTTATCGGGATAAATCATTATTTTAAAAAATCGATTATCTCAAAAACTAACGTTTTTCGGTAGTGCAATGTATGATATGAAATTAAGAAAATAATATTTCCTCACAATAATATTATCGTTTTATTAAACATGTGTCAATTTTTTTTTTGCTCGAGATATCTTTATTAAAAGTGAAAAAATCGATTTTGTAGAATTTCATGCAAAGTAGCGGTATTTTGAAAAAGAGCATATACAGAAATTACAATTTTCTACATTTTCGCATTTTTTTACGAAATCTAAGATATCTCGACAACCGCCAAAGATATTAAATTCCGGCGATATCTTTGGCGGTTGTCGGGATATTTTAGATTTCGTAAAAAAATTGATGTTTTTTTCTAAACCAATATTTTATTCACCGTGCTATAGTTTAAATTACCCACGGACGTACATAGATTTTGCATAAGAAAGTCATGTGCTATCCCCGTAGGATATTTTTATTAATTGACTCTGTTTTGGGTTTTGGTTAGGGCATTGCCTACTTTATAAGGGATGTATAAAAAGTTGAGAAGGTTTTATGCTTTCTCAAAATGATTAAATTATAATGGATGTGATATTTTCGACATTTGAATTCATTCTTAAAATCTTACCTTAAAAAACCTTAAAATAACAAGATTTCATTAAATTATGCATTTGTCAAAAGAACGTTTTTCCGTGAATACTTAGATTTTATATTTATTCCAAGAGCTAGCAATGATAAAAATACAATTTCTGAAGAAGTTAATTCAACGTTACTGTGAAATTTGTTCTTGGAATTCAGTATTAGCTTTTAACAACCATAGAAAAAAAATCAATTTTTTTACATTATCGCCAATGATTCATGAGATTGATTTCTCAAAATGGATAGAAATTTGATTTTTTAATGGGCTTTAAAGGACATAACGCGTTGGTGGCATATTTCTTTGATAACTTATCAATCCATCTTGACAAAAAGTATTCAATTTATGGAAATTCTTATTGAATTAAGGAAAAGAAATTTGGAAAATTCAGTAGGCGAAGAAAATCACAAATTATTGTGGGCTTTCAATATAAAATCACTCTATGGGCTCTTTTCCAATTTAATTTATAACAAATAGGCGAAGAAAAAATATCAAATTTTTTGGGATAAATTTTTTGGAAGCGCCGATATCATTCAATCTCGTTTCGAAAAGTTTATCGTATTTCAAAGTTTTCCCAGATTGAACAATATCAAATGGCAAAATGGCAGAGGCCAAATAAATGAAAACATCTGACAATGGAAGGAAAAAATTGATGTGGTGAAAAAGAAAAAATATTTTCGTCGATTATTATCAATGTTGGACTGCTCTTCTATCTGCCTTCCGGCGTCCACAAGACTCTTTTTACGTGGGGTAACTGAACATGCACGAGGTTGAGGTAAAAAGTTTTGGGCCTACAAGCACATGATTTTTCACAAATTTTTCTTGTTCTCTCTGAGTCATTTCCTTCAGAATATATAAGGGAACATTTCAACTGAATTGGTTTTTGAGTTAGGTCCACAACATACGTCATATTTTAAGAGTGGAGGAGTTTTGCGGAAGTTTTTTTCGTAAGTCAATTTTCTTGAACACGGCTGAAGGTATCCAATCGGAAAGCAGTGCAAATACAAGTGTTGACCTGGTAACACTTGTACATTCGATGCATGAATACGGTCGAAATTCCCCGGCCAATACTAACCAATACGTCGTCGGAAGATAGCCCGCTGTTGTGTTAGTATGAGCTTGCGATGGAACTGGGTTTTTGTCTTCTTCAGAACGTTCAGTGGAGCAGTCGCATACTCATATTAGCGAAGGGAGCAACAGTTGGTTGATCGTTAAACACCGGCAGTCGATTAATAATGTCCTTCTGTATCAATATCGTTTACTAATCAAAAGTGCGTTTAACACAAGTTGGGCACAATCTTTGTCCAGACCGAAAACTTTTCACGCTATCCCCAATAATGTTTCCTTCAACTTAAAACTCGATATAAAAAAATTACACACTTTGTGTATTTTTCTGTTGGCCACAAGATATATACCACAAATATTAGAATAACATATTTATTTTTTCGGTTAACCAAAATAACTTTTCACAAACAGGTAACAGAAAACGAAAATGAAGCAAACAATCCTCTGGGCACTTTTATGGGCCGTCTGGAATAATCAAAAAAAATTTTTTTTTTTAAAAAGCTTTTATTTTAAAAAAAATGTACATAAAAGGAGAAAATAATCTGACGTTTGGGCTCTGTTTAAAGTAAAGATAATCTCGTTATCCCAACAAAACCTTCCATCACCCTTGCAGACTTTTTAACCTCCAAGTTAGATTTTCCAAAATAGATTTTGCCCGGAAAAATTGAGATCCTTACAAATTTTTTGATGCCAGAATCGGATTCAGTGACCCTAAAAATCCCCTGATGATATTGTTTTCGGAAAACCTCCAAGTTAGATTTTGCCCGGAAAAATTGAGATCCTTGCAAATTTTTTGATGCCAGAATCGGATTCAGTGACCCTAAAAATCCCCTGATGATATTGTTTTCGGAAAACCTCCAAGTTAGATTTTGTCCGGAAAAATTGAGATCCTTACAAATTTCTTGATGTCAGAATCGGATTCAGTGACCCTAAAAATCCCCTGATGATATTGTTTTCGGAAAAGTTGTCAAAAAAAGATAATCACGTTGTTCTTACAGGACCCACCGTTATCCCTACATTCTTCTTAATGTTAAAATCGAATTTAGCGATACCAAAATCTCCCAGGTGATTTTTTTTTGTGAAAAATTTGGTGAAAACGATTATCACGGCATCCTTGCAGGAGCTTCCGTTATCCTTACAGACTTCTTAACGGCAGAATCGACAAGACTTTATTCCGGAAAATTCGAGAGAAAGATAATCGCGTTATTTTAACAGGACCTTCCGTTACCCTCACAAGGACGAAGTAGTGAGAATGTTGTATTGCCGTCAAAGTTACGTATGTGTGCAAAATTTCAACAGTCGCATGATTTTAAGTGCGTCAAATGTAGATTACAAGATTTGACCCTGACAAACAGACATTGAGACAAACAAACAGACAAACACGAAAACAAGCTGAATAAAACCTTTAAAAAAAGCTTTTAAAAATACACAAAATGCCCATAAATTACGTGGAACTGAGCATTTTTATGTAGATGTTGATACATACTCGTAATTTACAACAAAAGTGGAACCTGACGTGTATGCCGCTCGGTACGTGAAGAAAAACTTTCATGCTAGTAGATTATATTTCAGTGAAATTGGGTCAATGGTGAAAGTAAAATAAGAGCAGAAATAATTGGAAAAAATGCACTTTCTTATAATTGTTTTCAGCATGAAAAAGTAATTTTGCTGAAATGTGCAATTTGGTATGTAATATTTTTAATCACGCAATCATTTGTATCTGAAAATTCAAAATTTCCCTAATAATTGCGAGTATCTATTTAGAATTTTCTGGCACGATTTTTTTTAACATTTTTCATATTTTCAAAAAATTGCTTTCTAAAATTACCGACACGTTTTTTCATTAACTGATGTGGAATTTTTGATTTTAATACAACTGAATTCAATCGGAAAAAATACTCAAATGATTTAATTTTCCAATTTTACTCACCAAACATTTTCTTAATAAAATCAGATTTCATTTAAAATTCCCCTGAAAAATCAAATGTGTGCACATTAAACTTTCAGATAGATCAATATTTATCCACCTGTTTTTTGGCTCAAATAAAAACAAGAAAGTAAGTATTCAAGTGAATTTTTAACCAGTTGCTAAAATGATAATCCAAAGAAAGTGTTAGGATTTTCGTAGGTATTTTCACTGGCATAAAATATTTATGTAAAAATCCCGACTGGAATTTAAGTCAAACAAAGCCTGATTACCAATTCCAATTTGATTACAGATTTCAAAACGCTGTAAAGCTTTTAGTTTAAAGTCGAAATGTATGTAGATTAATGCAAATGGTAGCTATTTACTGTCTGTTATTTTAATCACATGCAATGGAAATCGAACGTCTTTACGGACTTGAAAATACGAATACCGATTTTCTTCTGTGACGTAATGCAAAAACAACGATTTCAAAGGAAGAATAATTTAATGTTGAAAAATATATATTTTATTTCTTATACGAAGTATAATATAGTATTGTATTAAGGAAAAATTTCGACCTCTTAAATTTGCATAAAAAAAATTTTCCGAGCACGCCCGAGTTGATTCGAGTCACATTACAAAATTGTCTTTCTGTCTGTCAGTCTGTATACAATATCTTGCAAAAACTACTGGAGCTAGAGGCATGAAATTTTACAGGCATGCTTGATCCTAGAACAGGACTGTCCTATCAACTTTTAGCAAATTTACTCTGAAACCACAAATTATTCGGTAGTCTTATGTTTAACAAATTTGGAGGGAATGAAATTTTCTAGATTTTTCTCTTTAACTAGAACTGCGTATCTCAAAACGGTATCGTTATTTAAAAAAAAATCGATTTTCTGAACCTATCTCGAAAACTAACGTTTTTTTGGTGGTTCAATGTATAGGTTTTTCACAATTTTGTCTTATATATGCTATTTTTTACCGTTATTGAGATATTTGCAATAAAAGATAAAAAATCAGGAGTGGTATTCCGTAACTTGATTCAAGCGTTTGTTTCGAGTTAGAAGAAAAAGTGGTATTTGCTATCTCGGTTTCTCTCTGTCATTTATGTGGGTCAAAATAGAGACAGCGAATACTTGTTCTTCTAACTCGAAACAAACGCTTGAAACAAGTTACGGAATAGCACTCCAGATTTTTGCAAATTGCTTGCAACTAACGAAAAAATAGTTTAAGGAAGAATTAAAGATAATAGAATCCTCTATAAATTTGCCTGTCGCACTTGCGACTTAATCTTGCGACTCGCAATGCAAGGTAAAGAGGCGCCCGTGGCAAAACCTGTATTTGGCGTCTCCTCGATTTTTTTTTTTTAATTATAAAACCCATTTTTGTTGTGCTTGGAAATTTGGAAAGACGACCAAAACCTATAAAAGAGGTGTTTCTCAATTTTTGTTTGTGAATATCTAGCTATAAAGATTTCTTAGTTCTTCGGTATTCAACAAAAATTGCGCCGCAGGCAAAATTTTTATTAAAACCCTGCAGGGGAAAAATTTTAACTGCCAAAGTCAAATACAGCCCTTTTGGTGCAAAGGTCAAATGCAAATTATGTCTCCATCCCGTCCTCTCTTTCCCCTTACGATGTCCTTTAAGTCCGGAGGTTTTTTGTGAATTCGGGGCAACATAATGCAGCTCTAGAAAAGCAGCGCCAAATAGAGGATACTGCGTGCATAAAAACAGGAAGACAGATAAACTTCAAAACTAAATTCAGTTGTTGCAGTCGCTAGCCTGCCCACAATCCCTTTGAGTTTTATGTACACTTCTCTAGAAATGCTAAGAATTGTTAGCCCGAAGAGCCAAGAAGAGTGACCCCCCCCTCTTCCCCGCTTTATCTACGCCCCCGAGCTCAGGCATGTCTGATCGGAAAAGCTGTTTGGAAGTCAACCTTTATCCAGTTTGGAAGTCAATGACCTTCTTCAGGAGAACTTTAAAATTCCTGATGTAGATTGCCTCAATAAATCCTTAAGCAGCCCCTAAACATTCAATCTTGCAGTCAATCATCGCATGCTGTGACAGCATTTTGAACGTCTATGGTGATGCTGTCATGCAAATTCCATGATTGACAGCATGCTGGCCAATATCAAAATATTTTGATATTTTTCAAGGGAGCTTTGTGAATGACAGCATGCTTGAACGTGTATGGCGAAGCTGTCAATCAATTCGTCATTTCTTCGTAATTTTTAGTAGTGAAAAGATGTCGCATATAAAAGACAAAGTTGTTTGGGAATCCTTTTTCGAATTATATACGACAAAGAAGTGAGTTGTGGATGACTAAAAGCGAAAAATATAAGGACAAACATTTTTTAAATTGGAATTTGTGCTGTGTGCTGTCGGTTTGACTATTTCGAATTAACTGATGCTTGCGTGCATGATTGAGCGTATAGTGCAAATAAGCTTTTTGCTGTGACAGCATGATTGACTGCAAGATTGAACATGTAGGGGCCCCTTTAGAAATACCCTTCAATAGTTTTATATAGTTTCATTTGGTTTTTTAAATAATTTTACCATATTTTAATGAAAACTTTTTGCTATAAAATTCATTTTTCTAATTTTTTTTAGTTTCTTTCTCTGATAAAACATATAATTTGTTTAACTTATGTTGTTTTAATTTTTTTTACAGAATTTTGCGCATCCCGGCAAAGGGCTTCAGAACGACATCGAACTCTATTCTTTGAATCAAATCAACCGGTCTAGTTTTACTAATTTTTTTTAACAGACTCGTACAATTCAATAAGAAATAAAAAAAAGTTAAATAAATTTATATTAATTTTATGTAATATTAATCAAGATTAAATTAGTGTCAAAAATACTTTTTATAGAGGGTATCTATTGATATATACACCTAGTCATTAACCTGAATGTAAATCATTAATCTGTAATTATTTTAAATATTATACTTGTTTTCTGTTTTTGTATAAAAGTATAAATAAAAATAAGGTATTTTTGTAAACAAGGACCTAACTTGAGATACTTGAAATTAAGTTAGAAATGCTTTTTAAAACCCTAGTTGTGTATGCTATAAGAATGACTAAACGTGATATACTGGATTTTAATAAAAAAAACGAATGGAAATTTCTGTTCTTTGATTAATTTTCCCTTAATAACATTCGTAGATGTAAAACCCAGGAAAAATCGGAAAGTCTCAGTATTTCATATAAATGGTTTTATTGTAAATCTCTCCCTTCTCCTGGAATTGTAATCAACAACTTTTCCACTTAAAGCGAAACGAAATGAGCTTTGCCACCTAACAAAATGGAATGAGTTTGTAATTCTGAAATTAATTTTAGAAAAGATTTTCAAGTAGCTAGAGGGTTGTTTTTTTTTAGAAGATGATGTATTGTTGATTAATTAAAAATATTGCCATGCCAAAACAGTCTTGAACAGAAGCGTTACTTTTTTTCTTTTTGTTTCATGATGTTATAAGCTGGTGTTTTTTCTAAGAATATAAAATATTTTGAGGACTTTTGGGCATAACGACATGTTAAATTTCAAATCTCCGACAAGACAAAATAATTTTAACATATTATCTATAAACGAAGAGACCAATTGTAGGAAGGCACACAACTTTACGACATTGAAAATCTTGATACTACTTATAAAAATTGCTCCTCCCTTGAGAAGAAAAATGAAAAATTGTGCTAACACACAGCGCCATGTGCTAAGGATCATGGCAGCGTCCACATGATCTGCACAAGGCGTGGGTGGATGGCGGAGAAGAGGGTAGCATACAAAAAAAAACTTTCCAGCTAGCTCATGCTGCGAGGGGTCGCGGTTCATCCTCTTCTGTCCACACATCTCACAATAAGGTGTATGCTACGTTGGGGTTCGAAGTCAGAGGGTGAAGGGGAAATTCACCTTGACCTATGTAAAAAAATCAAAAGCTAAGCAAAAAAAAAAAGAAAAATCTGGAGGGCGATAACAGTGGCTTTTCCCACCCCACTTCAGGCGTGTTATCCTGAACCATTTATAAATTGTTGTCGTAACGGAGCCAAAACATTACAACCCCTTTATGTTTCTCTTCTACTTTAATATATCACAAACTTTTCAAACCTTGACCAACGCTTACCTTTTCATAGTGATTTCTCCCCCACTCTTCCTCCAAAAAAATTCCTAAAAGTTCATAATTGAGCCAAATGCTTGATTTTTAAACCATCGAGTGACGCTGAGTCTCCATCGAAAACTATATTGATCTCGAAAAAAAAATTATACATAAAAGGAAATGAAAAGCTGATTTCAAATGAATGCTCTTTTATATTGAATGATAAAAAAATTAGAACAACATTTCGTGACACTGTCTACTCCCTAATTAATTTAAAGCGGCCGCTACAAAAGCTAACTAAAGCAAAACTATGTTTGATTTTTGTTACAAAATTTCATAATTTGTTAAAAACAAAAGAAAACATACAGAAAATTTTAGGATGTGCGCCGAAACAATCTTCCTCTTCATCGTTTAGATTGTCTTGATGTCTTCGTTATTACTTCGTCTTATTTAATGTTAAGTTTAATCGTAAATTTGATAAACTGCTTGGAATTTACGAATCGTCCTTCTTGTTCGTTGCATGCCGAAGCCGTAGTTTAAGTTTATTCACAAGGTTCTTGTGTTGCAAAGAAATAAAATGATGACCGTAAGCGAAGATGATGATTTCGTTGATAATGCCGAAACTTCCTCTTTTGTTTTATTTCTTTTTGTTGTTGTTCTTTCGTCGATTATCAATTATAATTTGTGATTTTACTTACAATTGTTGAGTAGTTTTTTTAGAAGAAAATATGTTGTTCGTATTTTTAGAGATATTCCAATTGTTCTCATTGTATTCTTTTAAATGATGAATTTTAACTAGTTCAATTAACTTAATTTATGCTTTTAACCACCAATTACTGATTTATTTTATTTGTCTTTTCAAATATACACTCATGATGTTCCAAGTTTTAAATAGCTTTTCTAATTCATTTTAAACTGTTTGCACGTGAAAACCTCTTTGTTTTATTTAACTCTTAAAGTTCAAAAATCAAATAATTTGAAGCACAATTCATGTTTACGCAACTTGTTTTTTTTTTTAATTTACACTTTTAAATTTCAAAAAGATTCTATTTGGTAGCATTTGTTTCTCACATGGATTAAGAAAAAACTAACTCTTTTCCCATATTAATGGCTCGCGCGTTCTTTTTACTTAAAAACCAAAAAAAAAATCTCCAAAATTTTCAAAGGAGCAAAGAAGTAAAATTCGTACTTTAAAAAAAAATCATCAATTTTTCGAGTCTCCCACGAGACTTTTGCGCCCATCTGTCGGGTGGCAACTGACTTTTCTTTTAATCTGGTTTAATTTCAACTCGGTAAATGAATATACATGGACACCGTAAAATCTGACCATTGGGTGCTATTGGGTGCTAGTTCTATTGAAAAGGGAATTTTTGGTTGCTAAGGACTATTGAAAAAAACTCGAAATTAAAGTGTATATAGACAAATGCAATTTAATAGTATAGAACAATATGCCGAGTTAAATGACGATAATGATTTTGGAAATTTGGGTAGCAAAAAAATTTGGGAAATAATTCAAAAAAAAAATTTCGTAGGGCACCTCATTGTACCTCGAGTACTTTATAAAAAAAGGTTAACGAATTTAAAAAAAATGACCAACGGCGATCGTTACAAAATATCAGATGTGATCAACACAAAACTTTCCTCTGCAATATTTAGTTTCGGAAAAAAACATGTAAAAAAAAAGATTTTTTCAAATATCTTGAGAACCGTTAGAGGAACGTATTTTTCTAAAAGCTGACAAAAAACTAAGTTTTTCGAGAAACTGATTTTCGAAATATTTCAAGTCGCTAGCTCAACCCCTTCTCGAGTTATTTAAGATACATAAAAAAGACAGACCGACAGACAGATGCACGGACATCCTCATAATTTTGCCTGAAACGAATTTGGTACTGAACAGAAATTTTCTATCTGTCCCCGTTCTCGAGTCGGTTTCCGTCATGAATACAATACTTTCTCTCTATAGAGGAGGAAACTATAAAAAGAAAAAAACAAAAGCTTGATTTTACTCATTTAAAAAAAACACTCGACCAGCAATTTGAGCAACGATGAGAGGGCATGAAATGAACAAATCATCAACCAAATTCATTATTTGACAAATCAAATTTGTCAAAATTTGAAAATAGCTTTTTTTTACTATCATACTTTTCTATCAACTTCACTTTTGGTTAACTATTTTTCAAATATCCTAACCTTCTTTTGACTAACTTCCACGTGTCCGATTGACTTTTCACGTACATAAAGAAGGAATCTAGCGAGAATTTTAATATTCGGATGCCAAATTTTTAAAATTCGAACAGGAAGATGCTGTAAGGATCACGTAATGATCCTTTTTCGGAAAAAATTTCCAAAAAAAAAAATGTTTTTTTGAAGGCTTTTGAAGTTTCTGATCGTGAATCTGGGGTCATAATTTTAAAATTCGAACCGGAAGATACTGAAAAAATGACGATTATGTTTTTATGTATGGAACGGTTATGTAAAAATTATATTCTAAACACATTTCGTCTTTAATTTTTTTTTTTTTTGAAAACCGGTTTGCATTGAAAACAGGAAATAGGGGGGGGGGGGGGGAATAAATTGTCCAATTGGACTTTGATGTATAGATAAGTTATATAAAATCAAATTCAGAAGACATTTTACCTGCATAAATTTTTTAATACGACTCATTGGTGTCAAGAAAATTGTACAAAACTGTTTCATTTGTATGATGGAGGAAAGATGAATGTTCCGCTTTTACCAGTTCAAGAACAACTATTCAAAATTTCAAGTCTCTAGCTCAATCCTTTCGAATGTTATGACGTTCACGGACAGACAAAATCTGTTATCATCCCAAACACCTCATTTTTGTGTCCGACGATTGGTTCGATGCGTATACTAAATATAATATACTCCGATATGATATATCATATAGAGCAGGGCAGCCCAACCAGGCGCTCGCGATCTACCAGTCGATCTCGACACGAATTTGGGTCGATCTTCTACTACAGACTGAAAATGTTAAAAAAAAATTTTTTTTGTAAACACAAATATTAAAAAAAAGGGAAAGTGAAAAATAAGTAATCACACTATCTACTTCTCTGTTTTTTTGTTTTTTTGCTGTTAAAGCAAGTGTTCTACTTTATTTACACAGCCTTTACACGCGTCTGTAGAGCTGACACAGCCGCTGACACAGTCTCGTGTAAATGCTTACTGGCACTGACAAGTCTGTCCTGACGGGACTTTTTTGTAGTCAGTACAGACATGCCAGTAATTTGACATTTCAGACTTTGAAGATGGCGGAAATTGAAGAATTTGAGATAAATCTATTAAATTATTATGAATCTTTTTTTTTTGATTCAGTTTTTAGCTTTTAGAACTCTCAGACTGGCGAAAAAAGACTAACTAGGAACGAGATAATTAAAATAATGAAGCATACGAGCAAAATTCACAAGGGACTGTACTGTATAGCTGTGTTGCAATCGAAGTCATTTTGAAAATGAACTGACTACCAGTTCGCTAAATGTCTTCTAATTCGTTGTCAGTAATTTGACATTTGGAGTCTGTGCTACTGACAGACTTTATAGTCGCGTGTAAAGGCCGGGTTAGATACCTTATTTTAAATTTTATTTTACTTGCCTATTTTAGGTAGGCATTGAAAACTTGAAAATTACTAGATTCTCGCGGTTTATTTGAATTTGACTCATGTTTAAAATTTGTTTGAATAGTTTAGTTTCGATTTAGAATTCACGAGCCTGTTCACATTAAGCGATGCGAGACACTACGTGTTATCGCAAACGTGAAATGGTTTATTTTCAGGATTACTGCGGCACCGTACGTGGAGTATCTTTTGCTCTGGCCGTGTAATCACACGTATATGGGTAAATCTCGATGTAGTTGGATTAAAAAAAGTCGAACTTTAGCACAAAAAGGTTGGGCAGGCCTGATATAGAGTATAAAAATGGGAAATTAGCGTGGCGTTCTTGATTGGTAGCTCATTACAAAAAATGTTGGGTTTTCATAGTTATTAAACCAGTTAAAAATTTGCACAAATTTGATTGTTTTCATGACTTTTGGGATTTCATTTGTTTACCAAATGGTTATAATAAGCAGACTTCTCATGGCGAATTAAAAACACCTCAATAACGTCTCGAAAATATTTAAATGCGACATCAATTGAAACTGTTTCGTTTAGAAATTAATTCCCAAACACCTACACAGCAGATGAAAATGTCAAATCAATTATATATCGAATCAACTTACCTTAACGTAAAATAACATCTGAAAGAATGTTTTATTGACTCTATTTCACCTAATACCGTATTAAGCCCAAATTGTACAAATTGCAAACAATTCTACAAAATACCTTTTCCGTGCGAATCGTTAGATGGAAAATCGATTTATAAATTTTCTTTATCAGAACTTTTATAAACGTGACCCGGAAGGTTTTAAGAGGCTCTCGTCCCCAACGATTACAAGAAGAAAATTTTCTGGTGCTCGAAAAATAACAAATATCACGGTAAATTTATTTCCAATAAAACCAAAATGCTAACGGAGGGTGACATTGAAAAAAGGGAGGTTCTCCAGTATTGCGGTCAGTATCGAATTAGACTTCTTTGAATTTTTATTATGGTTACCAAAGTAATTCTCTTCCCAACGTTTAAAAAAAATCTCATGTCCCTGAGATCAAGGACTTTGATGAAATTTTTATTAAGTCAAACTACACGAGTTGTTCTAAGTTATGTAAACGGGCGAACAGGTGTTTGCATTATGGATAAGAGAAACACAAAAAAAAGGTGGAACCATCGAAGTGGTAAATATATTTTGACATTTTTTTTTTGCGAAACAGAGGTTTATCCAGAATCGGTTGGTTGCCCACGGGCTACATTTACAGGTTAAACACTTCGAAAGGCAACTATGTCTGTCAAATTCTACACCATTTGAACTTTTCCTGTGATAAGGGCACAAACCCTAAAGGCCGTGATGAATTTTGGTGAAAGAATTCACAACGATGAGAGTTATTAAGATAATAAAGTGGACATCACAAAGTTAGAAATTACTAAAAAAAGGTCAAAATTACTGAGGTATTAAATTCGTTAAAATTTCTGGATATTTTTTTCTGCTACCCGTTACAAGATACTTTTTATCTCCAAGGTATCTGGGCTGTGCGATTTTTGACCATTGAATTTAATTGGGTTTGACTTTTTCACTTGAAATGTATTGAATTTTAACAATGCTTAAATTTAGAGTTTTGCTAAAAAATCGTTGATACAAAAAAATTCAATCGAAACTAAGGGAAAGGTCCTATAATAGCACGGCCACAGATTTTGGTATAGAGATTAAGACATATGCGTATATATTTTTTTAAGACCTTGCAGGCTATAATCAAAAGATGGTCAGTTGTTCAATAGTTTTCTTGTTCGCGAGAAAAACGAATTTCTAAAATTTATACGTACACATTTTGGTGAAAGAGGATTTTTACTCTCTGAATACGAAAACATAACAAAAGCTATAATTGCCAATCTGGCAGTTATTGAAAACCCGTATGGTGATTTAAGTGAACGGCGAACAGTTGTATCAAAATTCGACTTTGAAGTCAGATTTTCCAATATGATTTTTTAAAATTTATTCCAATCGGATTTTGATGTATGTGAGTTTTATGTAGAATCATATCCTAAATAACTTTTGTTCTTAGACTTTTTTGATAAGATGCACCGTTTTCGAGATATTCACAAAAACCGTTTTCGTTCGTATGGGGGGTACCCCCCTAATGGTCC
Source organism: Chrysopilus asiliformis (assembly GCA_964034945.1). Lineage (NCBI taxonomy): Eukaryota > Metazoa > Arthropoda > Insecta > Diptera > Rhagionidae > Chrysopilus > Chrysopilus asiliformis. The sequence goes on from OZ035962.1 coordinate 82,402,483, forward strand.
ATTTTTGCCCATTAAAGAACTTAGCCTCGCATTTTACGAAAAACGGATCTGCGCAAAATTTCAAGTCTCTAGCTCAATCCGTGCGCCCGCAATCCGCGCCACAGACAGACGGACAGACGGACAGACGGACAGACGGACAGACGGACAGACAGACGGACAGACAGACAGACGGACAGACAGACGGACGGACATGCAGAAATTAATTATTTTTATCATTCTAAACACAATGGTGTAATTCATTTTTATGTGTGATGACGGGATCTTGGCGTTACAAACGGTAAGGCAAAGTTAATATACCCTTTGGTTTCACCATACGGGTATAAAAAAGCGATTGATCTAGGTGTGGTACATAAAATACGTCACGCTATTTTTTGTCTTCTCGAAAATCTCCCCCTGCCCCTTCCCCTCCACCCCTTCCCCATTCGTTTCGTTTTTTTACGATTTTTTATTTGGAATCTAAGAAACCCCCAAAATTGGAAACGTATGTTTTGGAAAATTTATTTTGTTTCTTTAATGGAAATATCACCTTTTCATTTTTCTGGTAAAAATCAACATTTTTGAGGCTGTCGCTGATCTCCTCAAAAAACTTATACTGAAAAAATTAAAACGGAGGTTCATACAAGGTTTTGTCCTGCTTTTTTTCTACAATTTTTTTGCTTTTTTAGAAGCGGGTGTCAGGAGGATTTTGAAATCGACGAGCTTGGCCCTGTCTTCCAGACACATTAAATGAAATTACATTCCATATTATATAAATAATTTTAACCACCAAAAACTAATTAATGATGTTCCAGAATTTTGATGCGGATAATAAAATATTATATCATTTTCTCCGGAAAATCCAATTGAATTTCAGACATGGAAAAGAAAAATCGTGAAAGACCATTATATTTCCTTGAGACGTGACTGACTTTACCTTTGTTTACTAATACAAAATAAATATAATTAAGTCGAGTTATAGGGCATTGACCGCTTTCATATACCATCCCAAATAGCATTTTAAGTAGCAATTATGGTGTTTATCCCCATATTTCGTCACCATGCAGATCGCGGCGATAAGCAGTTTATGTCGCAAATACGTATTTAGTTGTGCGTATGAGACGCGCAACGACACACATAGTGGGGAACACTTTTCTGCGGTTTGCTACGTCGCAATTATAACGACAGGGACGTAATTAGTTGCCTCATGCGCGAGCGTCATCTGACGGCATTATATCACACAATTACACAAATCATCGAGCGGGTTTTCTTTCTCCCTCGAATGCTTGCTAGTAAACAGAGATGAACAAATAAAAACGTAAGCAGAAGACGAACGAGAAAAATCTAATGGCGACAAATTAATGGAAACTTTTGTGGAGTGTTATTTTATAATGGACTTTTCTTCCGGTTGCATGTCGTGATTTTAATTGCCATTAAAATTTTTCGACAATATTGGATCTGAAATTTAAACAGATTTTAATGGGCCATCGAATTATTTTGTTTTTAATCAAAAATTTCTTTAATTTTATTTTATCGGTAAATTTTTTTTTCTTTTGCAATGAAATTTTGATGCCAATAAAATTATGCTGTTTCAAAAATGTATGCTATCCACTTTTTATGCAATATCCTTCAGTCATTCGCCTGAAATAAGAAATTTAATTCTCGAAACGAAATCGTTTCCATCAAATGTCAGTGAGAAATATGGCGGCTGAAGGCATCAATTTTTTTTGGTGTTTCTCAGACGGGGAGCTTTAATGAAACTTTAGTGGTAGCAGTTTCGTCACTTTTTCCATCACACGCTTCTTCAAAATTAAACTGACGTTCAGGCTCCACAGCCAATCACTATTTCGGCCCGAAAACCATCAAATGCTGCTCTATCGCCGCAGGATTTTCATGAAGCGAATGTTGCCCCAAAGATCGTGCTCGTCACTTCTTTCGCTTCTTTTACGCGGATGTGAATTATAGGTGTAAATTTTTAATCCCAATTGTGTAAATTTCTACTCTTTCAAGTCGCAAAGAACAAATCTCATGTTCCCGTACTTTTCGATGCTGTTTGGGATAGTTGAACAATTCCTATGAAATCTATTTAATACTTTATCTATTGAAGCGGAATTTCGGCAATCTCCTATTCGCTTTAACCGGAAAATTATTCTATTAAGTGTAAGTCGATACTGATTTACTTTTTCTGCTATTGATTGTATTAAGAAAGAATAATTGTTTTGCTTAAAGTGGTTTCACGAGAATTCTTAATATATTGAAATTAAATATCACCTCAAGAAAAATATTTTTCTATGGTGAAACTATCGCTTGTTGGAGGTATAACGATAATGCTTAAACAATTCAGAAGATTTGTATTCTGTCAATTATATTACCAGATGATATCTTCGACTAGGAGGCATATCCCTATTTAAAAAAGTTTACTCACCTGTCTGTGGAAATTGTATTATGTTAACCTTAAGCATCTTAAAGGATTACTTAGGATTATGACTTATTATCATAACAGAAAAAGATCCAACAAAGGGATCGTATCTGACAATAGAAGGGTAAGTGGCAAATCCTGTAGGTCAAAGAAAAAAGAGCAGATGATACAGTATAGAATTACTTTTTCAATCGATTATAATCTGTAAAAAATTTATTGATAGAAACCTGTGAAGGTTTCAACACTAATTTTAAATTTTCTGCAGTTATTATATTATTTTATCATTTTTAAAGAATTTCCTCTCCGTTCTGTCGGGTGTAAAAAGAAAACCGTACACGGTTAAAGTTTTTGGACTCACTTTAAATCCCATTTCTGGAATTCGACATAAATCATTTTACTAGTTGATGGGCACATTTGTCAGCTCTTAGTATTAGGTTTTATATGGGCACATTTATAAATTCCTACACTCAGAAAAATGTCCAGGTCAACTCTTTGTCAGGTTAACTCTGACCTTACAGAGGTGTCTGTAAGCCAGCTAGCGGTCAGAGTTAACCTATCTAAGGTCAACACGTGCAGCTCCCAATGCCCTACTTCACCTGCTGGTGGCTTAATTTCAGAATTTCTCCGACCACAGGTCAACTCAGTTTTACTTGCACATGCAGGCGAACGCGCGCCTGCCCGAGGCCAATTACGCCGTATGTAGGTCGTCGAGTTAGCCTCCATTTTTCTGAGTGTAGTAAATGCGTTTGTTGTATTTTATTCATTCCGTCCGTGGAAGAAAATCCCATCCATTCAGATTTGTAGAGACGAAATTTGTTCGTGTTTCTCCTTATAAAATTTAGGTATTTTTTTGTATTATGATTTCATTTAGTGGTTTCAGAATTATAGTTTCAGTGTTGCAGTTTAATGGAAAAAAGAAAAAAAAACAATTGTTTACATTCTTCACATTGTTTACTTGCGCCTATTAACAATCCTTTTTTTACATGTAAACTATTACGTAAAATGCCTTTTGTAACCGATCTGCATAACACTGGTTGTGATATAGCAAAAATGATGTTTTTTTTTGATTAACAAGAAATTTTAAGGCTTTTCTGCCTGTTCATTCCAAAAAAAATTTATATGCTTTGCTTTCGTAGCCGATCTTTGAAGTAAAGGGTGTTTTTTTTAGACGTGTGGTTTTCAAGAAGAAATAAAACGCATATAATTTAATGTTATGGCCAAGAGTTTAGCTTTATTATAAAGATAAGGATTTGCCATTATGTTTTAAAAATGATTTCGGTCAAGTGGCCGCCGCGGCTGGCTCGAATAAATTCCAGCCGAGGGGCCCAATTTTCGACCACTTTTTGCAGCAATGGGGGCCGTATGTCAGCAATAACGCGCCGAATATTCTCTTCCAAGGCGTCAATCGTCTTGGGCTTATCTGCGTAGACAAGCGACTTCACATAACCCCACAAAAAATAGTCCAGCGGTGTTAAATCGCACGATCTTGGAGGCCACGCCACAAGCCCACGACGCGAGATAATGCGCTCACCAAAAGTTTCCTTCAATAAATTGATTGTTTCGTTGGCTGTATGGCATGTAGCGCCGTCTTGTTGGAACCAAAGGTCGTCCACATCAACATCCTCCAATTCAGGCACGAAAAAGTCATTAATCATGGCTCTATAGCGTTCCCCATTGACTGTAACATTATGGCCGGCTTCATTTTTGAAGAAATATGGACCAATGATTCCCTCTGCCCATAGAGCACACCAAACAGTGACATTTTGAGGATGTAACGGCGTCTGAAGAATGGCTTGTGGATTACCATCCCTCCAAATGCGACAATTTTGCTTATTGACGTACCCATTCAACCAAAAGTGACCTTCATCGCTGAACAAAATTTTCTTGTGAAAATCGGGATCGGTGGCCATCTCGTTTTGGGCCCATTCACCGAACGTGCGACGCGCTTGATGGTCGTTTGACGAAATGGCAAACCAAACTGAGCATAAATCAAGTGACAACTGTCAAAAAGACCAACTCCGAAAAAAGTAGTGCCAGATTGAAAACCACACGTCTAAAAAAAAACACCCTTTAGAAAGCATTTTTGTTTCAGCAAAAAAATAATCAAAAACCCACTTGTTAAGTAATTCAGTACCCCTGAACACAAGGTACGTATTTACCCGAATCGGAAAAATTTTGCAATAAAATATTCAATTTCCGTCAAAGTTACAAAAAAAAGAGAAGGGATGAAAACGCTATCGAATTGAATTTGAAGGTATGGTAAGCATATGTAAAATGCCATTCTAAACGCTTTTTGTTTTAATAAATTTTCCAACTCTACGCGCTGTTTTCCAGGCAATCACAAAAACATTTCCTTTTGTGAAAGGAGCAAAGTAGATGTCTAAACATATTTGTAGCATATGTTTGATTTTGGTATATCATTGGTTTAATTACCAAGTCTCACAAGATTCCATCCAACCGGATTAGAATTTTCCGGTAACAAAATAATTTAGATTTTGATTCAAAGACAATTCAAAAAATTTACAATATCCTTTTTTTTCTGAAGAAATAGACAGCACCATGTTATTGTTTTTGACAGAAAAAACAATTTATTATAACGGTGGAAAAAATCAGCAATTTCCGCCCAATCTTCCTACTACAAGTGTGAATAATTTAAATATTCTTAACGATTTTTCTTAGATGTCACAATCTTTTCACGTGTGATAAGAGCTAGAAAAGCTTTCGCTTTAAAAGAATAAATCAACTTTTAACTCTCAAGCATCCAAGGCGTTGGGGAAGACCAAATCCTTCTTTGACAAATGCAGTATTTGCTGTATTTCATTTTTCTTATCTGTGCTTATCATCGTCGATAGATGTGTTCTCTCCATAACAGAGTATATTCGAATAAATTGAACATTTGCACATTTTCCTCGTGATGTTCTTTTTTTAATGCAAGAAAAACCCTCAGGATATGTTGTGACATGACATTCGTTTATCCTCTAAGGCTCGATAATTTATGTCAAGCCATGTCAGACACCCTTCATTTCTTTATTCCTGTTCCCGAATGAAGAAGTCGGATCCATTCTCGTTTCTTGACAGCTTTGTGTCGTTGAGATTTTCTCACAAAATATCTACAATGTTTATGGTTGTACAGCGTTATGCAAGTACTTTGCTCGCGAATGTGTTAAACATTGATATATTCACCATATCAGATATAAACTTGACTTTTACGATTATTTTATCATCTTAAATACCTTTTTCGTCTGCAGTATTCATTCTTATACAACTGTGATTGTGTGGTGTTGAATTATTTAGCAGATAATATCTCAAAATAAAAGCTCAAAAAAAGTAAAGGGAGAGAACGCAAATACATTTCACTATATGTTTTCACAATAGAAAAAACTGCGACAGATGTGCTTTTACTCCACAATGTACAGGAGTTGCAGTCGTCTTTGAATAAATTCGTAACATTTTTTTAAAGCTATAAAATAGCGATAAACATAGTTTTTGTTAGTTTAAATTTATTTGTGGTTGCAATTTTTATCCTAAAGTGATTTACTATCTGTAAATTTCACGCAAAATTGGATTTTTCATGGAAATTTATTACTGTTGAAGGGAAAATGGTTGCTTTTTCCGCAATATACTTTTTCTTTATAAGTTTTCATGCTAGAAATTTTACCCAAAAAAATCCAATTTCTCTTAAAATCAGAGGTTATTGACATTCATGAATGCAGTGTGATTAATTGAGCATCAACGAAACTGTTCACATTTTAAAATATCTGATGTGAACATCACATGACTTTTTATACAAAATCTACATTCTTACGCAATAAATGTTTATTTCATTTTTTATGTTTTTTTTCTCGCTTTAATTTCTGATACACAGTGCACAAGAATTTTTTTTTCCTTTGAAATTTTTTAAATGAAAGCGTTTTTTTATCCTTTTTAATCATTTTATATTTGATAAGTATGAATAAAAATTCAAAATCCAAAGGATAATCACGTTATTTCCGTTATATTCAGTTATCATTACGGACTTCTTAACATCAAAATCCAATTCAGCGACCCCAAAAACCTTCTGATGAGATTTTTTCCGGAAAATTTCAGGAAAGTGACAATCACGTTCTGCTTACAGGATCTTCCGTTATCCTTACTGACTTCTTAATGTCAGAATCGGATTAAGAGATCCCGAAAAGCCACAGATGAGATATTTTCCGAAAAATTTGAGGAAAAGGACAACCAAGTTATCCTTACAGGACATTCTCCTATCCTTAACAGGACGAAGTAGTCAAAATATTGTAATGTCATCGGCGTTACGCATGTGTGCAAGATTTTAAGTCAATTGTATGAGGGAAAGTGGGTCAAAATTGGATTGCAAGATTTGACCTTGACAGACGGACAGCCACGAAAACTTTTTCTAGATAATCGCAAAAAACTCTTCCAATACTTCTGTATCATATAAGGGTTATTTTTTGGTGAAGATTTTGTAATCGGTTTTTGGTTTAAAAGCATAAAAATCCAAAAAACATCTATATTAATGATAAAGAATGTTATTGTATCCTTTTTACTAATTCAAATAGAATAATAAATGGATTTTTTTATTAAAAAAAATCGTTCGTTTTCCATCTCCTAAAGTAATCGGTGAAAAATTCAAGTAGCTGCCGATGTTACATCATTTACATAATGATTACTTTGAACAAGATTGAAAGGGCGCTTAAAATAAAAACGTCTTTATTTGGGTTTTCCCGAAAGGTCAACACTTTTAATTAATTTGATTTTTTTAATTACCCACTGTTCCTTTTTCTGTTTTCTTTGTCATTGTGTGACCTAATGAAAAGAAAAAGGAACCCCTAATAACAATTAAGCAAAAAGATTTCTAAAAAGGACAAACTTGAAGCCCTCAGAAGATGTTTTATGAAAGCTGTGTATCATTTTTCTAATTTTTCTCACAAAAAAAAAGAAAAAAACGAGGAATAAGAATGTTAAGATTTTTTAATTTAAAATTAAAGTGATACAAGTAAAAGTAAAAGTGGATAAAATCTTTGATGTATTTAAGATAGATTGCTATTTCGGAACAATAATAAAGTTGTATAAAATACATACATAACAATACTTTAGTCTAAAAGTCAGATAGATTTAACCCCATGGTACTAATGTTAGCCTCTTTTTTGTTCGAGTCAAAGGCTATATTTAATTTATTCGAAGATCAAAACAAAGACGAATATTAGTATTAGGGTGTAACAAATTCACATTAGTATTCTGTGTGTATTTATTTTAGCTAAGGTCCCGTTTACATCTGACACTTTATTCGACGAATTTTATTCTGCTAAATAAAATTCAGAATTTTATTCCTGAAAGACGCGGAAACTCAAACTTTTTCATGTAAAACCGCCAGAATAAATTCATATTTTGACAACTTGTGAATTTTTTCTACAAGATATGAATAAAATTCGCGGTATAAAATCTAAAAAAATCGCGGAAAAATTTAATAAAAAATTGCAACTGTAATTCTTATTTCGGGCATTTAATTTTGCCATTCAGTTATTAAATTTTTAATAAAAATTCCCTTTCTTTGTTTCAATTCGAATGTAAACATTTGTAAACATTCGTAATATCCTTAATCAAATGCTTATCCAATAGTATGAAGCGAAATGAAACGAAACGAAAAGAAATTCAAGAATAAAAAAAAATGACAAGGACATTTCGCACAAGCATCAGTATATAAGAGTGTATTTTCAAGTATACAAGTAAGAAAATATAAAGGAGCACTTTAAGCGTTAAATGTTCGATAAGCAGGCGATAAAAGTAAATATCAGCCGCCATCTGGTGAATTTATTTTATTCGAAGAGCTAATGGAGATCAAACGAACCGGAAACCTTAAATGAAGCAACATTGCGAGTGCTCCTGAACAACATCTTATGAGGTCTTTCTGTATCTGGAAGGTGTTCTAGATAACGACACGTCCTTCAGTGAATTTTCTCGATTTTAGTTTTGATTGCTCACATGTACATAGTCAATAAATGGATAAAAATATTCTGAGTATATTTCCACAGAAAAACTAAAGATAGTTTTCAGAAAAAAAAAACTTTTCCAAGAGTTTTTGTTGCTGAATCAATGCCGGAATCAATCAATGTTGTTGAATGAAGGTTCTTCTGTATTTCAGAATAAATGAGTAAAATGAACTGGAATTTGTCCACGGAAGTCTTTCTTAACAGGTTTTTGCTGGTATCTGAATAGCCCCCCAAGAGAGTTGAGAAAGTATTGCTTTGTTGTTATCTTAGAGCAATTTCTGTTATAATAATGTGTAAGTAAGAAGAAACAGGATGTAATTTTGTTTGGAATGGCAAATTAATAATAGAAGCATAGAAAATTTCGTAGGGTAGGAGCGGGCTTGTTGAATTATCGGGTATGTTGAATTATTGCCAAATTTAAAAAAACTATCCAGTCAATTTTTTTGAAATTTTAGTATATTGGATTGGTAGTATTAATGTCCTCTACTTGCCATAAAATTTTGAGAGCGATATCTTATTTATATCGTAAGTGGCAGGAATATGTGTGTTTTTGGCTCTAAAAGTAAATATTAGGCTATACAGTGATTTACCCATTTCTCATACAAATTTTTGTCAATCTGGAAATTTTTTGTATTAAAAGTGTTGTGCAACACCTCTAGAATAAAAAAACCTCGTGAGACATTCATATTTATTGTTTTTGTGATTTTTCTAAGAGAAAATATCTAAAAAGTGGGTTGCGGGTAAGTTGAATAACGGCTTGGCGGGCAAGTTAAATCATTTTTTTCTTACGTATTTTTTGTTTTTTTTTGACGTTTGTTTCACATTTCCCTTGTTCTTTTATCAATTTTTGTTTGTTTCTTGATGATTTTTTACATTTTTTATAAAAACGCAGCAGGAAAACAATCAAAAATTGGACAACAAAAAAAATGAAATAAGCGATTAACTAAATCGTAAATTTCATTGTTTTTTTCATATTTACATTATGTAGTGTATATTTAAAATTTTTACTTAATAAAATACTTAAAAATAACGTTTTTTCATTCTTAAGTATGAAAAATGTATGGAAAATTACAGTTATTCATCTTACCCGCACCATTTGTAAATCGGCGGGCATGTTGAATCACCCTTTAAATTGACCTGAAGGCCAGTTAATAAAACATTTAAAAAAAAAGTTCTTCTATGAAATGTAGTCAAGGTATCACTCTATCGAATGGCTTAACCATTGGAGCGATATGTGACTTTATGTGCGCGCTACAACCTAAACTCTAAAAAGTAATTCAACAATCCCGCTCGTACCCTATAACACAATTTTGTTAGTTATCCGTTTTTTTTCGTTTTAACACTCTCGAAAAAAGTCCGGACACAATACAAATATGTATTTGATTTAAATGAAAAGTATTTAAATCAAATGATTGATGTTTTTTGTTAGAAAAAAATATCTCTTCTTGTTTATTGTCTCTTTTCTTCATTATTAGTGTATGTTGATGGAATGTATTTATGTTTATCTGTGGTAGCACTTAATATTCATTTCCAGGTGGAAGTATTTTATTTTATGTTTTACGAGGGCAGTCCGATAAGTACTTAGACTCACCGCCCGATGGCGCCACTATCGCAGGAGAAATTTACTATCGTGTAGTACATTCTCATAGACGGCTACAGTCAAAATTTCAGCCGAATCGAACTCGTAGTTTTGTTTTGACCGCGTATGGAAGCGGGCGTGTCTGCGGATTTCAGGAAAATGGAAAAAGAGCAATATCGGTCGGTGATTCGATTCTTGTTTCTGGAAGGGAAATCGCGCAGCGAAATCAAAGACCGCTTGGATGCTGTGTACGGTGACTCTTCTCCTACGATGGCGACCGTCAAAAATTGGTGTAACGAGTTTCAACGTGGTCACACGTCGGTTTTTGATGAGCCACGCCCAGGTGCTACGAAAACGGCTACCGCGGAGGATAACATAACAAAAATCCACGATCTTGTATTGGCAGACCGCTGATTGAAGGTGCGCGAGATAGCTGAGCATCTCAAAAGACCGCGTGGGTCATATCCTGCATGAAATTTTGGGCATGAGAAAGCTGTCGGCGCGATGGGTGCCGCGTTTGCTCACTCCGGACAACAAGCGCAACCGTGAAACCACTTCACAGCAGTGTTTGACGCTGTTTAAGCACAATCCGAAGGAGTTTCTGCGTCGTTTCGTGACCGTCGATGAAACATGGATCCACTGGTACACACCAGAGACTAAGGAACAGTCGAAACAGTGGACTTTAAAGGTGATGGCCACCGTTTTCTGGGATTCACAAGGTGTGATCTACATCGACTACCTGGAGAAGGGCAAAACGATCACAGGGCTCTACTATATCGAATTATTGGGCCGATTCGACGCCGAATTGCAGAAAAAACGGCCCCATTTGGCGAAGAAAAAAGTGCTCTTCCGACATGACAACGCACCGGCTCACACCTCCGCCGTCCCCACGGCCAAATTGGTCGAATTGGGCTACGAACTGCTGCCCCATCCACCGTATTCTCCAGATTTGGCCCCGTGCGACTTCTTTTTGTTTCCAAACTTGAAAAAGTCACTCGCCGGGCAGAAATTTGAGTCGAATGAAGAAGTCATCGCCGCTACTGAGGCTTACTTTGCAGATCTCGAGAAAACGTATTTTTCAGACGGGTTAAAGAAGTTGGAGCATCGCTGGGTCAAGTGTATTGAGCTAAAAGGAGACTATGTTGAGAAATAAATGGTCACTTTTCCAAAATTTTCGTTTTTTTTTTGTAGGCTAAGTACTTATTGGACTGCCCTCGTATTAAAAATATACGAATAACAAAAAGTTACAGATATTTGATTATTTTTAGACAAAAACTTCAAACGAATGAATTCTCTTAATAAGTAATACCTCGAAAAAACATACTTCTCTCGTCATATTTTGCAAAAAAGAGATTTTTGAAAAGAAAATATGAAAATATGGGCTTAAAAGTCTTATGAAAACTATCCCAAACTAATTTCTAGAATAAGATTCCTATAAACTATTTTCTTTTAATTCAGGTAGATGAAAAAAGAAGCGCTCTCTGTCAGACAGTTAAATTAACTGATTGGGTTTTTGTATTTAATATTTTTCATTTAAGTAATTTTGTTCGCTAAATCCTATTTCCATAGGAATGAGTCCACCAATACTAAAGCGGCTCCTACACGTTCAATCTTGCAGTCCATCATGCTGTCACAGCAAAAAGCTTATTTGCACTAGACGCTCAATCATGCACACAAGCATCATTTTATTCGAAACAGCCAAACCGACAGCACACAGCACAAATTCCAATTTAAAAAATGTTTGTCCTTATATTTTTCGCTTTTCGTCATCCACAACTCACTTCTTTGTCGATATAACTCGAAAAAGGATTCCCAAAAAACTTTGTCTTTTATATGCGACATCTTTTCACTACTAAAAATTCCCCTGAAATGACGAATTGATTGACAGCATCGCCATACACGTTCAAGCATGCTGTGATTCAAAAAGCTCTCTTAAAAAATATCAAAATGATTTTGATATTGGCCAGCATGCTGACAATCATGGAATTTGCATGACAGCATCACCATAGACGTTCAAAATGCTGTCACAGCAATCGATGATTGACTGCAAGATTGAACGTGTAGGGACCGCTTTAGGATTCGTTCCAATTTTTTTGTAGGACTGACTCACTTCTAAAAACATTGGGAACGATTCCATTCCATAATATAACATTGGTTCCCCCTCAATATAGGAATGTTTCCCATAAAAACTAGGAACGGGTGCTACTTTTGTTGGAATATATTCAATCTTCTCTCAGACCTACATACATAGGAATGATTCCACGGAAATTAGGACTAGTTCCATTACAAAATGGTGTAATGAGTTCTATAGTCGCTTTCCCATATTTTATAGGAGCGTCTCGGATGCGGATTTTTTTTTCGTGTGCATGTCAACCAACAGAGTGCGCGTCTGTATTTAGGGGGTTAGGCATAGGAATCAATTTCGTATATTATTTCTTATATAAAAGGCTGTCCATAACTTTCTGCGATAGTGTAACGGCGGTACCACAATCCCATACAAAAAAAATCGCAAAAAAGCGAGACGAATGGGGACGAGATGCCTTTTAACTAGATGACACACTACTGCCAGCTACTGATAACGATATAATTCCGATATCGCTGCAGTGTATAACTTTATGTGGGATGAGTAATTGAAGCTGACGCGATACTAATACGACAGCAATACAGAAATGATCATTTACAACTCATAAATTCATATCAATTTTTAATTTACTAAAATTTATCGGCTCAGTGTGTCATTGCAGACCAACTGATTTTAGTAGGCGCCGAGACGCAACAGCGTTATCGGAATCAGGCCGGTATAAGTAGCTGATGGCAGTGTGGCATCTTGTTTACGCATGATATTACGACTTTATGAGGTAATTTACACTGGATCACGTTGTAAAAGAAGGTCTTTGTAGAAAAAACCTGAAAATCTAATTTTAAATTTAAATTTTTGTTAAAAAAAATTTTGGTAATCGTGATATACATCTACCTACGTATTATTTTTGCTGCTCTGTGAATAAAATAGTATATTGTCTCATGTCATTTCATTTATGCAACCCTCGAGTTTATAAGTAGGTCGTTTCATTCTTTTTATCTATATAATTTAACGCTATCCAAAAGTAGAGAAGGCAATTGATCTACAAGGAAAACTAGAAATTATATAGATGCTTGCTTGGAAAATTTCATCCCATGAATGGAAATTATTCATGAAAATGGAATTTTTACATCCTTTTCCTTTTCGCATCCACGAAGGAAATCCTTTTTACACACATTTTACAGGGAAATACTAAAATTTGATGTGTTAAAGTAGGAAAAGGAAAATGTTTTAAAATTCTTCCTGTTGATATTCGTGCTGTTCGTTCTGGACATGAATCTTTTAATCCAGGTAAATTTAAACCTATTATATTGTAATATTTTCAATATTTCAACAGGTACACTTCAACACTTTTTTCTTTAGATTTTTCTGCTATGTTAGGCTTACATATAACTCAGAAAACTTTCATTCCACACATTTTTTTTTCTGTCGAGTTTTTCGCATACCTATATTAGCGTTCTTCTATCCGGACTACTGCCTCATTCAGGATCGATAAAAAATGTTTGAAGGGAATTTATGAGTTTACATCGGGACCGAAAAAGTAATCGAATCATATTTTTAGATGGATGTGTTGTACTCATATGGACTAAAATTGGGATTCTTTATTTTCTTGCAAATCACGCATTGAATAGCGTCAAAAATCATGATTCATGTTCCATTCATTGGTTTGATATTCGTTTTTTGTTTGGTTTAAAAATTATTTATTCCGCTGGCGTTTTGCTTTTCATATGTTTGTGTCCATAATACCAGTAGTTGTTTTGGGGAGAATTTTCATAATAGACGGTCATTTTGATTTGTAAAACCGGAACTTGTTTTTTTTAATGTTTATTGAAACAGCCCTAAAAATATTAGGCTTAAGAAAAATGTAGAATTTATTAATTTAAAAAAAATAAAAAAATTACCACCAGGATAATGAAAAAATAATGCCCCAATTGGGTTTCGATGCATGAAAGAGTTATACAAAGCCGTAAAACCGTATTGTTTTTAATTTCTCAATAAAGTATTGTATTCATGAAAAATTTCGACCTCTTTTCACCGAGTGGTTATGCCGGATTCTTACCGGCTAAAACCACCTTCTTCTCCTTCCACCCACCCCGCGGAATTTTGCCTAAAAAAACCTTTCCCGAGCACTCCCGAATCGATTGAAGTCATATTACAAAAATGTTTTTCTGTCTGTCAGTCTGTCAGTCTGTCAGTCTGTCAGTCTGTCAGTCAGTCTGTCAGTCTGTCAGTCTGTCAGTCTGTCAGTCTGTCAGTCTGTCAGTCTGTCAGTCTGTCAGTCTGTCAGTCTGTCAGTCTGTCAGTCTGTCAGTCTGTCAGTCTGTCAGTCTGTCAGTCTGTCAGTCTGTCAGTCTGTCAGTCTGTCAGTCTGTCAGTCTGTCAGTCTGTCAGTCTGTCAGTCTGTCTGTCAGTCTGTGTACAAGATTTCTCAAAAACTACTAGAGCTAGAGCCATGAAATTTTACAGGGATGTTTGGTCCTAAAAGGGGACAATCCTATTAATGGAAATCCGTGAAGCGAAAATAACCGATATGGCAGCTTTTTCAAACTAGCAATTTCGTTTTTTGCGATTTACTCTCAGTAATCTTTCGCGTATTTCAGTAGTCTTTCGCGTCTGCGCGTCTTTCAGTAGTCTTATGGATAAGAAAAGTTGGAGACAATAAAATGTCCTACATTTTTGTTTTTTGCTAGAACTGCATATCTCAAGTTGTAATCACTTTTAGTTCAAAATATTTAGTTTTTTGCAATTATCTCGAAAAAAAATTTAAAAAAATTCTTTTAAAAAAGCTCTTTTTTAAAAAAATTAACTAAAAAGGCAAAAATAATTTTTTGATCACTGTGTATCAAAAATAAAAGCGAGATAAATATTTATTTCATTTTTTATGCTCTCATCTCGCTTTTATTTCTGATACAAAAAATATTTTTTTTTCCTGTTTAGTGCATTTTTTTCAAAGAAAGCTTTTTTAAATTTCTTTTTCTTTCATTTTCTTTATTTTATCTTTTTTAGTCATTTCGTATTTAGTATGACTCAAAATTCAAAATGAAAAAGATTATCACATTATCCTATTAGGACCTTCCGTTATCCTTACAGACTTCTTAATCTCACAATCGGGTTCGTATAGAACGTAAAAAACTGTTTTCTTCATCGTTTTGCCCTACATAGATCGGGATTCGTCTGCTGTTGTTAGTAGAATACAATAACTACAAAACAAAATTTCCTATCGTTACGATTACGACCGTATTCCATAATAGGCCCCCAGGGAGGCTGGGGTGTTGCTCGTGATCCCGCCTGTAAAAGGTAGATCACCATTTTTATGGCGCACTTGTTTTTGTTTTAGAAAAAGTGAAATAATACATATTAACGTCAGCTGGTTAGATTATACAGGCATGGCCTTATAGTTTAACTGGGCCTAAAAAATACTCAAATTTAAAAAAAAACGTACTTAATTTTTTTGAATATATATTTTTTTAATTAAAGAACTTTAAAGTTTAACTAAAAGAATTTCCTCTTCTTATCTTATTTTGTAAAAAAAAAAAAACATGTACCAATTTTCTTTTATGCACAAAAGCTAAAAGTGCTAATGTTCGACGGTATTTTATTCTTTTCTTTCTTTTGAATTTTTTAGTATTTTCATTGAATGTCTCTGACAGAAGGATACATATGTTCAGAAGCCTGCGGTTCGATAAGAAACTTGCCGATGATTATTATAGATGTAAAAAACGATTTGCAACCGCAATTTGCAGAAAAGGATGAAACCGTCCAAGAAATTTCTTTTCGTACAACAATAGAGGATGGAATCGAACCTAGACAACATAATGGAGTGTTCTCATCATCTCATGTATATCTAGAATAAAATCTTTATGCCTTTTTTAAAAAAAATATTCTATAGAAAGTGATAAGGGTTAGTGATAAAAACCATTTGGATGTGAAAGCCACTGTCACGAATCTATTTATACCGAGTATGTTTGTTTGTGTATTTTCGTATATACGGCTGGCTATATGGACAACATTAACAATGAATTCGAGCATATTTGTTTACTTACATTCTAAGTGATTGTTAAAAAATTGTGGTGGAATATCCGAGGGTGTTTCGTATTGACAAACGATAAAGAAAATTTTCCTTTTTAGCTTTTGTCGTCAATGAAAAATGTTTATTTAAACGAAAAGTAAAGGAAAAGTATTAAAAACCTTTGCAGTTATCGAGTGTGTAACGAATATGGAACGAAATACGGAATATACTTTTATTTAATGAAAAATAATCACGCCTCTTGGACATTAGATTTTATATTTACTAATTTTATTGTGCGAATTATTCGGGGTTAAGTCACGCATGAATACTCACAAGATTATCAAAAGGTCTGTAAATGCCGAAATAAAATTAATTTCCTGAATAAATTTGAACACTCCAAAATGTTAGGCTATGGTCAATTTACTAATTGGATAACATTGTTGTAACGGTTACGTGTAAGCATTTTCCATTAATATGTAAAGGGTTTGGTCGACTATATTTGAGAGCCTATTGTGTAAAAATTCCAAAATTTCATCCGTTTAGATGAAAGTTGACCTTTACATTGATTAATGTTAATGATTAGTATATTTATAAAGTCGACCCACTATTATGCAAAGTTTTATCTAGTTTACAACCAACTTATTTATAATTTAAATTTTTCATGATGAAAATCGAAATAAACTGGAACTAATGTTTCCCACTAATGAGAAATTTTGTGGGTTTAAAGTAGTTCTAAAACGGTCTTAAAATGTGAACCACTGTTGACGGGTTAAGGTATTTTGTACACGTCTTAGGCCCATTTACGTGTAGTATTGTTAAAAGAAAATTAAGGTATGCTTAGCCTACTTAAAATCACGACGTTCTGGGACTTCAATATTATAAGTTGACCATTAGTAGCTAAGTTTTGTTGGTGCGAACGGCCCATCGAAGTACAGAAAAATTTCACAAATAATATTTTTAACAAATTTTGAGGAATAGCGGTAAAGTTATATTACTTTTCATTTTGAATTTTGGAATTCCAACATCAGTTTTGGAAAACTCAGAGATTTCTGTTGACATAAAAGCGCTGTTTATTCACAATAGTTTACATTCTTTGAGATTCTTTACTACTGTTTACATGAACCATAATTGTTATTTTTTTTTTACGGAAAAATGTAAAGATTTATTGTTTACGGATAAATTCACAACATCTAGTGTTGTTTTTTTGTTTTATTGTTTACAGAATATTAAACGAGTTGGGTTAAGGAGGCCCTCCATTAACATGATTTTTCCCAACTGCAAAAAAATCGAGACACATTTATGTGAAGATACCTTGGCGAGGTAGGGAGATAAGAATCAACTGCAAAAATTTGCCGGCAACTGCAAAAATAATTTCCCCTCTTTTTTTATGGCGATTTTATGGTTACAGTTGACGGACTTGAACTTTTTTATAGCGATTTCTACTACAATCACACATTGTCCCTGTAAGTGAATAAGTAAGCACGGGCACATCCAAAGTGTTATTATAGCGTAGCTCTCATTTTTCATGGAGGGGTTGAAAATTATACAGCTCTATAGCTTTATTTCTATGCTAATTTGAACCTTATATTCATAGCACAAGGTTTTATATGATTGCTATAAAATTGTTAAACTGGAAGGGAAAGCGTTTATACTTGTATTCAGTCATTCCTATTTAGATCTATATAAGTCTATCTTGCTCTAGTTTTCTGCAACTTTTTGCAGTTACAGAAGTCGTGGCAATGGAGATCCTATTTAAAGCTCAATTCAGACTCACGATTGCGATTACGATTACGATTGAGCTTCCTCGACCAATGAGATGAAAGCTATCACGTCCCTATCGTTGAAAGCTTTCATCTCATTGCCCGAGAAGCTTCAACCGTAATCGCAATCATTAGTCTGAATTGGGCTTAAGACATTTAATTTTTGAACAGGCCTGTTTGCCTAAAAATTGAAATCAAAATTTGGTCTCAAAACTTAAGTGCACGAATTTAAAAAGGCAAATGTAAATTTTCAGCGCATTTGGTTTTAAATTCGAGAATTTTCGTCCAATTTTTTTCTAAAGTTGTTGTGTGGCTCTCTTATAATAAGTATATTTATCTTTCTCTTGCCATTGGAAAATCACCTTTTATCATTTACGCTTATATGTATTTACTTTTTAGTCTTGGATTATTTATCCTTACCTTTGACATGTCGTTGAAGATTTCTTAACCCCAGAATCGGATTCATCGGCCTTTAAAATCCCCAGATGAGATTTTTGCCAGAAAATTTCAAGCAAAGGATAATCACGTTATCCTTACAGGGCCTTACGTTATTCTTACAGAATTCTTATCCTTACAGACTTCTTAATATTAGAATTGGATTCAGCGACCCCAAAAATCCCAGATGAGATTTTTTCCGGAATATTGTGAGAAGAAGATAATCGCGTTATCCTTACAGGACCTTCCGTTATCCTTACAAGGACTTAGTAACGAAAATCTTGTATTGTTATCGGAGTTACGTAATTTCAAGTCAAGCGGTTGAGTGGAAATGGGTCAAAATTAGATTACAAGATTTGACCCTGACGAACAGACAAGCAAATAGACAGATACGAAAGCAAGCTAAATAAAAGCTTTTAAAAATGGGATATGGGCCATGTACCACCATCGATTTTTCTGAATCTAATGATGGAACTGTTGAATTTCGTAGAAATTTTAATATATACAGTTGCTAGAAACCAGTTTTCGAAAATAAATAGTGAAGACGGGTAAATCACTAAAAACGATATATGGGTTTTGAAAAAGCCACTATCGTGACAAGTGATAGTGACGGTCACCCGTCAATTTTTCGGGACTCAGTAGTGCGAAAATTTTCCAAATTTTAATCAAAATGGAACCACAATGTGGTGGGCTTTGTGTTGTCGCTTTTTATTAGAAAATGTTGGCCAAAATGTTAATAGTTGCAATCTTATTGAAGTCCAAAAAATTAACGAGTAACAGTCACCATTGTTAGATGTTATTATATTGGATTTGAGAATAAGTTCATCTGACTCACTCTTGGTACAGACGTTGTAGAATAAAGACAAGTTAAGAGAGACGGACGCATTTTTCATTTAATGTTATAACCATTAACTATCACCTTACGCGATTCCACTCCAGTTTATTCGAAAATCAACTCTGTCTGCAGAATTTCAGAAAAAAATTTCAAGGTAGTCCATAATAGGGTTTTTGAATTTTTTGTGATTTATTTATACTCGTTGAGATTTTAGTGACCAAAAAAAAACAAAAATTCAACAAAAAGTTATTGGTAAACCTTAAAGTCGATCTTAATTAAGAACTAAGTATCGGCATATACCCCTCGAACTGGAATTTTTTTATAATATTAGCTTTTATTAAAGGTCGAAAAAATATTTTTGATGTGTTAAAACAGGTAAATGGCGACAGTTCACTTGGGGGATATCGGATATGCATCAAATTTCATAGAGGAGATTGTGCTCATATAATCTATAAGAACAAAATTTCAAAAGGTTCCGTTATGTAGGAGCACGTCCATATTTTGGCACCGTAGCTTACTTATTTTATTGTTTTTTCAAACTTCAAAAAAATTAATTTGCCAAACATTTTCAAAGCATCTTTCTAAGAATAAAAGAAGTAAATTTTGAAACTTTCATTGGCAGAAAGCAATTTTATGGCAATCAAGTAGCGATGGCTGTCTTAAAATAGAAATTTTCTTCAAAATTTTTAGATTTTTAAAAGAACTTTGACGTTATTCATTTTGTATTATTTAAGATATTGCATAAAACTCGTTACTTCTTACATCATACCATACAACTTTGTTTAGTGTATTTTCCACAAAATAAAAGTTTAATTGAAAAGTTCACTTTTCCATCAACACCTTCTGTTCAGTATTCCTTCAGTAATTTTTGTGAAATCTTTAGACAGTTCTGCGCTTAATAATCCAGTGGATTTTTGATGGTCCATTAAAAACAAAACCGCAGAAAATCGTAAAAAAACAGAATTTAAAAAGAAAAGTTTCACTTGTTCTCCTTGTCAAGATGAATTTTACACAAAAGTCATTTTCCATATCAAGGGTATCTTTCGAAGTATGTTTAACGATCCATAAAAGCTATTTCAACATTCAGCTACTTTTGAGTGATTCATTTTGTCTTCTTTGATTTACATGTATCACAATTGGTAGAGTTTAACAAACTTTCAATTGAAAACCTTAAAAAAGTGACTTAAAATCGAACCATTCTTATCCCCTTCCCTTTTAAAATTTTATTGAAAACGGTGCATCGTATCGAGATATTTATACATGAAAATTCAATTAGACCACTCCTTCCCATCTCCCTCATACAAATAGAAAATTTTCTGTTCTCATATAGTAGTAGATATTTGACGGCTGCCACCTGCAGGTGTAGCTTTATTTTCCAATTAGCTGCTATAAATAAAAACCTCTATAATGACCACTAAACAGAACTTTATGATAAAGTTGATATAAAGAGTTTCATTAGATCCACTGCCTTGAGGAACGAGTGATTATCATTGATTTTCTTAAAGTTTACATTTTGGATTGACTCCGAGACTTATTGGTAAAAAGAACTTATTTCAATTTTCAATTCCCATTCCAATTTAATTCATTCCAAACGTAAATTTCCGATTTTATAGAGCAAATCTGAGTTCAATTTTCAATTCCCATCTGGAATGAATTTTTGATTAACAATAAAATTCTGAAATGAATACAAGAGATGAATTTATAAAGGTTTATCCAAGCATTAAAACCATAAGGTGTGTCAATAAAAATATGATTACAAATTTTGGTTTCCCTACAATTTAATTGTTTAACGCGGATTCTGATTTGATTTTTTCAATTTGTCTATGAATTTATATTTGAATTAAATGAAATATTTTCACCTGAAGCCATATTACCCTTTAGGATTTCTGCTTTACGTGAAAAGATGGGTATTATTATCTAAGAATTTTTGTTACTATAGGCGAATAAAAATGGTTTATTCGCGGTAATCAGGAGTGATATTCCGTAACTTGTTTCAAGCGTTTGTTTCGAGTTAGAAGAACAAGAAGTATTCGCTGTCTCTGTTTTGACCGAAATAAATGATAGAGAGAAACCGAGATAGCAAATACCACTTTTTCTTCTAACTCGAAACAAACTATTGAATCAAGTTACGGAATACCACTCTAGTGTTGTGCCGCGTAGTCTACGTGATGTAGACTACACCATTGTCTACGCGTAGACTATTACTGTAGACAATGGTCTATTCTCTACGCGTAGACAATGTAGACAATCAATAAAATAAAGGATAGCTGATTTAGTTTTAAAATCTCATTTTCTTCAATAAATTTTAACATAATAAAGCACTATTTCCAGGAAGCAATCGCCAAATGCTGTAATGAAGAACTTCAGAGCAAACTTTAGTGGGAATTCTAATTTTTTTCATGCAATCTAAGCGGTTTTTTTTTATATTTTGCAATTGAAATCACATTGAATTCTAAAATCTTTTTGCTTTACACATTTTTCAATATAACGAACCGTTTGTTTAAAAAACTGATTCATTTGTATGGGATGGCTTTGCTCATTTAAGAATATCTGTTTAATTTGTTCGAGAAACACGTTTGTTTCTAGTCTTTAGCTTAATTCCGTTGAGATTTGTCGTATTTACAGATAGACGGAAATCTATACGGAAGTAATTCAAATCAAATAATATGTAGACCTATCAAAGGTCAGTCGATTTCGGCTTTGACAATATATGACTCACTAATGACTTTGTTTTGACAGATATGAGAAAGTCTACATTGTCTACGCAAAGTCGACATTGTCTACGCCAATATCTACATGGTCCCCAAATCGATTGTCTACGCTATTGTCTACACTAAAGTGTAGACAATTAAAGTCTACGCGTAGAGGAACAACACTGGCGGTAATAAAATCGATTTTTTTTTGGCAAAAAATAATTTAAAAAATATACGTTGTGATCAACATAAAACTTTTCTCTGCAATATTTAGTTTTGGAAAAAATATGTGAAAATAATATTTTTTCAAATAACTCGGGAACTGTTACCGAACTATCAATTTTTCAGACAGTGAGCTAAAGTCAATTTTTCAGACAGTGATGAGTATATTTCGAGAACGGATAAAGATAAAAAATTGACGGTCAAAAATAAGTAGTGGGAACTATTAGTTCCTTAAATTTATTTCTTACATATCACCATAAAAACCCGTTAGTAAATTTTTAGAAATAACGGGAAATCCCGATAACGGTTCGAGATATGGAGTTCTTGTGAAAGCAAAAATATGGCAAATATGAAGAAATAAAACTCGTACAGAAGTTTTGAATTTCAAGACGTTCCTGATTCTGAATCGCACTTTGTCCACTTCTGGAGATACGAAAAAGAAAATATTTTCGATACCAAAAGACTTGCATAAAATATTTTCTTTTTTGTATCTCCAGAAGTAGAGTGAATCTGGTCATAACAGAAACCGATTTAGAATCCTTGTGAAAAATCTCACGAAAAAATAATACGAAATAATATAAGGCGAAAATAAATAAATAACGAAAGAACGAAATAATTTTTTTTCCGTTTTCGTTACGTTTTTCGTTATTGTAACTAAATTAAATTTCTATAACGTTATAACATAAGTTTCAAGAAAAAGCCGAAAAATGGTAATTTTTTAACAGTCAAAAAATAAGCAAATTTGTATCAAAAAGTCGATACTTCACTTTGAAATGGACGCCATTTTGTTCGTAATTGATTTTTCAAAATTTCTAACGGCCTGGGGCAGCGTTCTGTAATAATTTCTTATCAAAAAAATCTCATTTGATTAATTTCAGATGGATGACACAGCGATGGTGATTCAAAAAAAAGTCCTTTCGTGCGCTTACAAAAACCGGCACAATAATACTTGTTATTTAATTTTTTCACATAAAAAAAATATGGATAGTTAAATATGTATTTACTTAATGAAATGCAAAAAGAGTTGAAACAAAATAGGTTGTTTTTAAATAGTACAAAACACATTCTGCCCACGCCTCGAAAGGTGAACATAACCTCTTAACACAGAGAAATTGCTAAAAATTAACACCCGCAGGGACCTGTTGTGAAATCCTTAGTCCGGAGTACGATTTGGTCCGAATGATGATGGACTCCCTCAACCTTCGTGCGTGATCGACTCCCTTTTTATACCCGTATGGTGAAACCAAAGGGTATATTAACTTTGCCTTACCGTTTGTAACGCCAAGATCCCGTCATCGCACAAAAAAATGAATTACACCAGTGTGTTTAGAATGATAAAAATATTTAATTTTTGCATGTCCGTCCGTCTGTCTGTCTGTCCGTCCGTCCGTCTGTCTGTCTGTCCGTCTGTCTGTCTGTCTGTCTGTCTGTCTGTCTGTCCGTCTGTCTGTCCGTCCGTCTGTCTGTGGCGCAGATTGCGGGCGCACGGATTGAGCTAGAGACTTGAAATTTGGCACAGGTCCGTTTTTCGTAAAATGCGAGGCTAAATTCGTTAATGGGCAAAAATGGACGAACGAAATCGTTTTTTGTGAATATCTCAAAAAAATCTTATCAAAAAAAGTCCAAGTACAAAAGTTATTTAGGATATGATTCTACATAAAACTCCCATATATGAAAATCCGATTGGAATTAATTTTAAAAAATCTTATTGGAAAGTTTGACTTCAAAGTGGAATTTTGGTACAACTGTTCGAATTTTGATAAGAATATCACCATACGGGTCTCCAATGATTGCCAGATTGGCAATTATAGCTTTTGTTATGTTTTAAGAGTATAGGCGGTATTAATTGAGGCGTTAAAAGCTAGAGTGGACCAAGCCACAAAATCGAGTTTTTGAAGCTTTTCCACTTTTGTACTATTATTGACTGTACATTTTTGGAAAAAAAAATTCCTGTGGACTTTATTACTCAATGTTGAAATGTTCTTTTGTGCATTCAAACATTTTTATCTAAACACTCACTCGCAATAATGATGCAAACACAAAAAAATTCTCGATTTCGACATGTGGGTTGGTCCACTGTAGCTTTTAACGCCTCAATTATACTCTTAACTGAACTGGCCGATTTTCATAAAATTTTATCTTGTCGTTTTTATGTAAGCTCATGATTGCCAAGATTGCCAAATGAGAAAATTTTTTGCGTGAGAAAACTGAATAAGTGAGTTTTCTCATTATTTGGTATTGTGATCACAAATACGGGAGAATTTCACCGTGAAATTTCTCACCTCGAAATGTCAAAAAATCCGCCACCCATTTCGGACGTGAAAACGAAAAATGAGTTTATGTGGGCGAAATAAATGAAAGCAAAAGCGGTTACTCTTAATGGTATTTCTTTTATTCGAAACTAATTAAAATTGCATTCCGCACATATATTGCTAGAAGAAAGTACCTGCCAGACAGAGAGAAGCTGTTATAAATTTTATGTGTGAAATTTCCTATGTAATCAAAAGTGCAAAAAAAATGTTGAAATACCGCACAAATTGTTTATAATACAACAAACTGTAACACTTTTCTTGAATTTAGTTAAAATTTGCAAAATAGCAACCAAAAACAACTTTGAAATATAAATTTATCATATTCTGTAATAGATTTGTATTAAGTATGTACTAGGTTTCACTTGGAAAATCATAATACCGAATTCTTCAAAGGTGAAGTGGAAATGAATAGGCGAGAAATCTCACGTGTGAGTTTTTCCACCTTTTTTACAGATTAAAATCACAATACCGCTGCAGGTGTTAGTGCCAATTTTGTCAAAATGTGACAAAAAGAAAACAGACAGACAGACAATCAAGCACGTCAATTCTCTTATTATTATTGATTTCAAATCGTCCTTTTGCGTTTAAACAAAACAATAGAAGTATTGTTTAAAGAAAATTAGGATATTCTATTTACATAACAAGGAAATACCGTTTAATGAGTTATTTCAAATGAGATATTTTCAATTTTAAAACATGAATATAAAAAAGGTTCTACGTAAAAAGAACCCATAACAAAATTAGATTATTATTTTTTTTATTCACTGGCTTAACGGTTACACGCGGTTATGCGCGACTGTTAAAAATCGTTGGATCCTTTTGAGGTAAATTGTTCCCTAATGTAGACAAATTTTTAAGTATATGGCGATCAAAGGATGTTAAGCTTACTGAAGACATAAAAAATTACTATTATGGCAAAAAGGGAGCAAATCATTTCCATTCAAGTTTACAAAATGTTGCTAGACACGTAAAGGTAAAATCATCTAAAGGTAAAATTCAATTTGATTTTAAGGGCAAATTCAAAGTTAGTATAAAAAGGAATTGCATCATTAGGTTTTAAATAGTTTTCGATCCTTGCTTGGTTAAAGATATTTCAAGCAAAAAATTCGAAAAAAAAGTGAAGGGATAAACTTGGGTAATCTTTCGATGAAAATACAAACAACCTTGAGGATATTTTCCACCACTTGTTTATAAACTGACCGAAATTTCAAACGAGAAAAAATCTACAAGTGCTTTAATTTAAGTATCTTTAAATTTAGAAAGTAATCTGAAATGTTGTCCCTGGACCATCGTCGTCACCCCCTGTCGAATTAAGCATAAACTAAGGGTAATTTATCAAAGTGTTTTTAGGTAATTGCTCAATCATGATATATTAAGGTATATTCTGCCATTTAACGGTCGACGTGTTTTTCCCATAACATTAATTCATTTTATCTACATGAATTAAAGGTATGTGGTATGTAAAATATACTTATAGTCGGCGTACAATAAAATAAAGATGTAGCAAAAAGCATAAAATATGAACCAGTTATACATACATACATATGTGATAAAAGCAAATACTGCTAATACTCTTACGATAGCTGTGGGTAAGAAATGTCTCTTCAGTCCGACACATTCTTCATGATATACCATATGCGTGCCTCTGTAACCGAAATAAATTTCGATTTGGGATTCTGGTACCATGTTTCCCATATTTACGAAGAGTTGGCGAGGAGGTAGTGTGAACAGCACCATAATTTTTGGTAGGTGAACATCTTTATTCGGCCCCTGGTAGTTGGATAGAAAATATACACTCTAGAAAATTTTATTGTAATTTTACCCCTATTATCGTAGGAAACCATTTTCCTACGATAATAGGGGTAAAATTACACCGAGTCGTAATGGCTAAAAAGCTATGCATTTTTACTCATTTTGTGGCGTACAAAAGCCACTTTTACGGGGGAACTTTAAACTAAATAAGAAGTAAAAGTACAATACTGGTGTAATTTTACGACATGGATGTTTAAAATTACCACATTTTTGTTGTAATTTTCCTCCTATTTGGTAGCAAAACCGCGTCTTAAAGGTGTAATTTTACGACATTTTTTGTTTAAAATTACACCGAAAATGGTATTAGAATTTCTCGGGTTATATGGTCTGCAAAAACAAAAATATTATATTATTTTTGCGGATGTTTTCCACATCCAAATTTCCCGGGCATGTCTGCCATGTGGCAGGCGCCACACAGGATTTTGGTAGAGTAAAACTCGATTCGAGTATTTATACTCCGATGCCACAAACCTTATGCGAATTATAAGGTTAAGGTTAAATTGTCCGTACAATAATGCAAAAATACCCTGCGAGGGTGTTTTTACACCAAAATGAGAGTAAAAATACGAATATTGGTCGAAATTTTACGCAAGGTTTAAAATTACCCTATTTCTAGTGTAAGATTAATGTTTTTTTGGGTGAGTTTACAACTTAAATGGTGTGCGAGCTAAATTCTGATTTTTTTCGAAATTTTACGACGTTTTTGCAAATTTACCCCGTTTTTACCCCATTTTTCGGTTTAAATTCAAATTCATTTTCTACAGTGTAGTAAATGTCCTGAAGGGAGTTTGTGTTTGGCTTTGCATTAAACATGCCTTTTGAGTGTTGCTCTCCACTTTATGTTAACGGTTGAAAGTTTTGTTGATTTATTGCTTAAATTTTTGGTGATACGTTGATGATTGAAACATTTATCCGTCGTCGTATAGTTACATCACCTTAAACTTCATATCAGAGTAATAAGATATGAATGAAGTACGACTATTGAAGTTGTGAAAACTCTTGAAATTTCAACAATAAATAAATAAATCTATTATCATAGGAATAGGCTTGTAAGGACCACTAAACCGATTAATACGAAACTTTCAGCGGAAATAACAGGAGTTGGGTTTAAGCCATAGGCTGATCTGATTGTAAGTTTCTTATTTCCTTCCTCGCTGCAACCCCAAGAACAATTTTAATTCTGTTGTGAGGCCGCAGGCTGAGGATCTCTCGCAGGTTGTGGAAGACGAGATTTTGGTCAGTAGTGAAGCCCCTAATTCAACATGAAACATATTTTGAGCAATTAGAAAAAAAATTGCGATATAAAAAATATCAGTTGTGATCAACACAAAACTTTCCTCTGCAATATTTGGTTTCGGAAAAATATGTAAAAAATAGTATCTTTTCAAATATCTTGAGAACCGTTAAAGATACGTAAAAACCGTGAAAGGAAGAAATGCAAGAAATTTTATATCCTTTAAAATGTCGAGAAATTTTCAAAAAACTGTATTTTTTCAAAAGAATTGTATGGAAGGTACCCGTTACAGCTAACGTTGCTTTTCGAAAAGTTGTTAGAAAACTGCGGTTTTTGTAAATCGTATTCACAAAAAATTTCAAGTCGCTAGCTCAACGAGTTCTTGAGTTATTTAGGATACGTACAACGGACAGACCGACAGACAGATGCACGGACATCCTCATAATTTACGAACTTTTGTGAAGAAATCCATGTAACCAAATTTATCATCATATCATACTAATCATACTAATATATAAAAATTAGTTGGTGTCTGTCTGTCTGTCTGTTCCTCTTTCATGCTAAAACGGCTGAACCGATTGACTTGAAATTTGGCATGAGTATCTGTGGTAGTTCTGGTTCCAACATAGGCATACGGAAAAGTAGCGCGAGGGGTGGGGGGAGTAAGGGGAGGGGGTAAAGTCATCTCAAAACTTAGCTCTTCTTCTATGTTGCCCTTTCGCGGGGAAATTACCGAGCCGATTGGCCTGAAGTTTAGCTCCAACATAGACCATCAAAAAAAATTGAAAAAAACTTAACCCGGCAACGACGGGTATGCAACGCTTTTTATACCCGTATGGTGAAACCAAAGGGTATATTAACTTTGCCTTACCGTTTGTAACGCCAAGATCGCGTCATCACACACAAAAATGAATTACACCAGTGTATTTAGAATGATAAAAAAAATTGAATTTTGCATGTCCATCTGGTTTGTTTGATTGTTACTGAGCTTACATAAAAACGACTAGACAAAATTTTATGAAAATCACAGCGTCTAAAAATTATTTTTCTCCCTTTTAGTGTATTTTTTAATAAAAGCTCTTCTTCAAATTAAAAAAAAAAATTTTTTTTTTCAATTTGCAACACGAAATATATCTAATGAAGTTTGAAGTTTTAGAAAGAGTCTTGCAGATTTAAGATTTATTTTTGTTTTCACAGCAAAAAATACTAATTTGAATGATAGAGAGCAGATATTTAACGATTTTATTCTGTTGCAAAGCAAATCCAGTGCAAGTGGAAATTTCATGCTAAAGATTTCATTAGCAGATTGCAGTGAAACACGTTTTCGTTTAAAGTTTTCGCGTTGTGGAAATTCTACTTCTTTAGTTCACGACACCCACCCCTCTTCCCTTCTTAAGTCCACAAGGAACAAAACGATCAAATGTGTTCTTTTTTTACTTTGATTGTGATTTCTTTGGAATAGGTTTGATATTTTTTTTTCTTGTTTTCAATAAAGTTCCCAAGGAAATCGCAATCATTGAGCAATCTACGGTGAACGTGAAAGTTTAACAAATTACTGGTTAGCCGGGGGTGGTGGAAATAAGAAACGAATTCATATAATATCATTTCTTGGGGTGTTTTCTTTTCTGGTTTTATTCTGATTTGATTTGGTTCAGTCGGGTTTTTGATTCGAATTCCGGATTTCTTTCAACATAAAAGACAACTTATATCCTTGATACTAGAGATTTAAGTGAGCTATAATTTTTTCATCCAAGATCCTTATAGGTGTTGACAGATTAACTTTCCATCTTCCGTATTGATGATCCCTGGAACAATGTGATTTTTTTTTGGTTTATTTGGTTTATTTTGTTGATACCAAAAACATTCTCATCTTAACTCTAGAGGTAACTCTATACTCTTCTATTTGATGTTGTTTTAGTATTACTGTTGTTGTTGTTTTTGTTTTTGACTACGTTTATTTGTAGAATTATCGGGGCACGTGCTCTGAAGATGAATGTTAGTCAAATGTCAACCCAATGTGCTGTAGAGGTGTGGAAATCTCGTTATCTTTTGTCGTATGGCGTCCCTAAATTGCCGCATTTCTGGGCCATAAATCACCTCTTCAGAGTCCCGCTCAGGAGACTTTATAAATGCTCAGTTGGGGCCTGCGGTACAGATCCTGAAAAGAAACAAGAAAAGGACACTAACTATTAAGCGACATCGAAAAGAAAAATTCCCTAGGGATGAAATTCCAACATAAAACAAAATCGAAATGATGGAGAAGTGCAAAAAATGGAAACCAAAAAGAAACAAAAAGTTTTTCGTTTATTTGGTTTTACGCAGGCTCCTGCTAATTTATTACCATTAAGGTTAATATGTAACACATTAATGAAACTGTGAAGGTGACAAGATGGTGGTGAAATTATTATTAGTAAAATATTGCCATAGTTATTTAGGAGAGCAGATTTTGTATGGTGTTTTCTTATCCAGTTTTTGGTGGTAGTTTGTACACGGTGACATTAAGCTACTGACTGGTCTAATGTGGTTTTATTAACTTGAAACATTTTTTCAGTGAGATAAATTTGCAAATGTATGAAATTTAGGTCCTTAAAATGAAATAAGAATACAGGAAAAAATGTTCCATAAACATTTGCATTTCAAAGTTAAAATCCGCACCTAGTTGAAAAATAAATTAATTAAAAGAAATCATACCAGGGTTAAAATACCCAACTGTAAGCCAGGTGAAAAGTTGGTTCTACGCCTTTCTCCTTAAACACGGAGAGAAATAATAGGACAGAATCCTAAAGAAAATAGAAATCTCCATACGGAAATAAATAATTTTTGATGCAGTCATCATATTATAATATGATGCAAACATATTTTGTTTGATATACATAGATATAATGTTCGTGCTACAACCAAATTTTGTTTGCCTCAAAACAAAATTCATTCACCACCAATATGTTTAGTGTATGTTTGGACTCATTATAATATGATGACTGCATCAAAATATATTTCTTTCGGTGCGAAACAGTGAAATTGTTTGGTAATGACTTCCAAACAAAAAAAAATCTTGTCAAAAAAAATTAGAAAAATATTTTTGAAAAAAAGCTTTTATTTAAAAAATGTTAGGTGTTCATACATTTTTTTAATAAAAGCTTTTATTTAGCTTGCCTTCGTGAGAGTCGCTCGCAAAAACTCGTGAGCTAGTTTCTGCGAGCTGTCAAAAGTGATTCTACCTACGAATAAGAATGACAGGAAGACAGAATCTGCACATAAACAGTATTTTTTCTGAATAGCCCCCAAAGAGATTTCTGATTTATCCCCCAAAGAGATTTTATTGTCCGAAAAGTCAGATTTTTTCACATTTCCACAGCATGTCACGTTATTTTATGTTTTTATCATTAATAAGCGGTGAGTTTTGCATCGAAATTAATTTAGTTTGCGCGAATTAAGTCTGTAAATTAAACAAAATTCGATGAAAACCGAAACGTCTACGAAAAAAAACATTTATGATAATTCCTACAAATTCAAGCACTCGCGAAACTTCGTTTTGCTTTTAATAAAGTTTTGCTACACGCACAAAACAAATTTTATCATCAAAGTTATGTAAAATGTTGTTTTTTCGTCAGCATACGCGAAATTAATTTTTAATCGTAATACTTAATGGCGCACCATTAAACAACAATAACAAGAAGAGCGATCTGTCGAAAAACACCAGTTGCGTATCAAAGCAAATGAATTGCTTTATCTAAGGTTTTCTAAATTTGTCCATTTTTCCCTACGTCACTACATTAAACTTACATTAAACTTAATGGTGTTCTTATTCGTAGGATTCTACTCTCTAGTCGACACGCAGCCACTGAACTCTCGGGGAGTTGCTCGCCAGATACGAATGGCGTTTGAATTTCGCTAGTAGCTCTCGAGAACTCGCCAAAGCAAAATGTCAAAAAAATCAAGATATTGGTTTTGAAAAGAGAAAAATCGCCGAAATTAACTCTCAAATGGACAACCTCCTGCGAGTAACTCTCGAGAGTTTTTGAGAGTTACTCGCGTATTTACTCTCATGTGGAGCGGCACCTTAAGGATAACGGAGGGTCCTGTAAGGATAACGTAATTATCTTTTCCTCTATTTTCCGGGAAAAAATCATTTGGGGATTTTTAGGGTCCCTGAACCCGATTCTGACATTAAGAAGACTGTAAGTATAGCGGAAGGTCCGTTATTAGGACAACGTGATTATCCTTTTCATTTTGGATTTTTAGTCATACTAATCAAATATAAAATAACTAAAAAGGATAAAATGAAATTTTGTTTTTAAAACAGCTTTTATTAACGGTTAATTCTAATGTCACCTTTGACATACAGTCTGTGTCAGAAGAAAAGAACCGCGTTTTTTTTGCAAGGTAGAAAATTTGTTTATTAACTTTTTGTTTTACATTGAAGCATTTTTCAGACGGCAAGTTGCAAGTATGCCGTGTAATCTCCATTGTTGTCAAGTATAGCCCGGCTACCTCTTGGCATACTTTCAACCAGTTTTTCTGCGTAATCCGTGGACAGAGAAGACCAAATTTTTCGAATAGGACATACCAGCTGCTTCAAATTGTAGACAGGCTTTCCGGTGAGATGCGTCTTCATAATCCCCCACACATTTTCGTTTGGTTTGGCATTTGGGATTGGCAGGGGGGGGGGGGGGGGGGGGCAGTGCATCGTCGTGACATGATTTTTCGTCTTTCCAGGTTTTGCAAAGACGACTACGGTGTTTCGGATCATTATCTTCTAGTAAAACCCAATCCTCGTTTTTCCGTGTAAACATCTTCTCCACCGATTTCAAATGTTCACGCTTGTAAATTTTGACTATTTTCTCTGCGTTCAAATTTTCGGTAAAGCAGCCGAAATCGTGCTCACAGAAAAATGTCCAAACATTGACCTTTACCGGATGTTTAACAGTGCGCTGGATAAAATGTTTAAATGTGAACTTCTTCGATTTCTTAATTGCTTTTGCAGCCGCAAAATACCAACTTTGGGTGCGAACACAAAAATACTGCCTCCTAACGCTTTGCGTACACTGCGCTCATATTGGTTAAGTTCGGTTCACTACGAAGTTGCGAGCGACACTAAAATGAATCAATCCCTGTGTCGTAGCCCTCTGGTAGCACGATCGTGACTACAAACAAAAAATATATATTCTACTTCGCAAAAAAAAAACACACGGTTCTTTTTTTCTGACACAGACTATAAATGCTGCTTTGTGGATTTTTATTCTTTACACATTGTTGGCCAAACCGGATACTTTAACATAAAAGATAAAACGAACTTTTAAAAATGTAATAAAATCTAATCTAACAGAACCACCCTTTTGGCAGATAATTGGTGGAAAAGTTGCATAAAATTTCAATTTGTTTCTTATTAATTTTTCTTTTAATTTCCATTTTTCATGGTTTATGAAAACGTGACAGCAATTAAAAAGATATCTTTGGGAATTCGAAGAGATGGATATAACCCTTTGGGCACCAGCCATAAGAAAACTAAATAAGGAATTTGTAGCAAAATTTTTAAAGAAAAAGACAAATCAAAGATTGTTGAAATAATGAAACAGTTGTTGTATATTTACGGACAAAGAAAATAGAAAATTCCATTGTAATAACAAAAATTTTCCGCAAAAATTAATGTGGTATACAAAGTTTCGCAGATGATGAAAGTAAGAAATAAAATAGACGTTTTGCTCCGGATTCGAGGCGAATGGGAAAAGTGAAGGAAGTTATACTTCTCAAATTATGGTTGGAAAAAGGACTTGGGACTTGTATTCTTAATTCATGGAATTCAACCCGTTTCCGGCTGGAAATGCTGGAAGGCTTTTTGCCTTTTGGGTTCATTTCTTTGTTCATTTTTTGTCATTTTACACCCATTAATCTTACTCAAAGGAAATTTAAATTCAAACATATGCTTTATTACATAATTTAACTCGTACATAATATAATTCGTACCATGTCTACGTTTTTTATGTGTCGCTATTTTGCAAAAAAAAAACTTACTTCACATGAAGAGTGAATAAAATTATGGCTAAAAGTTACGTCTTGGTGGAAACATGGAAACCAGAATGTTGGGTATTTCTTTTGGCCATTTTTAGAATGAGTGAAAATCGATATGGGCGAACTGATTTGTTTTTAAGTATCATCGGATTAGCTTTGCAATTTGGCTTCTTATTTGCTTATATGCTTGATTTTTTTTTCTCTTAAAAGTTTACCTTACATATTTAGTAGATTTAACTTTGTAACAAAAATTCATCAAATCACAGTCAGTCAAAGGAAAAATGTGGAAAATTTTTTATCTCTTTAATTTTTACCCGAAAGTTTCGAAAATATTCTCATGAAAACTCTTTAGGTACAGAAATTATAAATGTTTGCAAAAAGCTTATAAATGATACGAAGATGACATTACACTTTAACGAAATTGAGTAAAAACATGAATAAGCAGAGGGAAAAATCAATTTTCACGTAGTTTTCCATAATTAAACAACACATGTTTTATTTATCTGTCATAGAAACAACAGAACTCGGAGTTACGTATGTGTGCAAAATTTCAATTAATTCGAATGAGTGGAAGTGGGTCAAAATTAGACTACAAGATTTGACCCTGACAGACAGACAAACAGACAAAAAACTTTTGAAAATGTTGTCTCGCCCTTTAGCGATGCGGAGGTTTTTATGGCCTCTTTGAAACAGCATTAGATTTCTGTGGAGCTGTCAGGCTGACTCGAGTGACAATCTGTTTTTTTTTTTCAGGAAAATATTTGCTAAAATTTTCGCGATTTTCAAATTTTGCGAACCTTTTGCATGTTGCGAAAGTGAATGAAAATATTCGTTACAACCTTACTAAATACTAAATCATTATTTCTAATCTTATCATCACGCCATTTGAAATGTCACCCCTCGTAAAAAACAATTATACGAGTAGGTTTTATAAATTTCCATTGAAATCTCATTTAGTCATTAGAATTTTATGAGGCAAATATAAATTTAAATAAAACCACCATCATTTTATAGCATGTGTTACACTCTTCTAACATATTTCCTCGTAAAAGAAATACCTCTGAATGTATGTTAAGAAAAACTTCATTGAACTTTTCTTGCCTCTTAGCACATGTTGCCATTTTATTGAAGAAAATTCATAATGCTATGATTACAGTTGACTATGATTACAGTTATGTTCAAGCAAAAAGCTTATAAATGATACGAAAAAGACATTTCGCTTTAACAAAATTGAGTAAAAACATGAATAACAAGAGGGAAAATCAATTTTCACGTAGTTTTCCATAATTAAACAACACATGTTTTATTTATCTGTCACAGAAACAACAGAATCCAGCAGGAATGTCACAGAGAATTTGTGAAAATTTCTAAAGTTGAATTCCATTAAAGGAGGAACAAAAAGAAGAAATTTGAACATTCTGAATTTGCTGTGAAATTACTTTTTTTCAACAATAAAATTTAGACTCCATTAGATGCTAACATTCCTAGTAATTTTTCGATTGTTGATTCGTAACTTTGTTTGGGACCAAACGAAATAAATTCAAATAAGAAGAAAATTGCTTAATTCACGCACAATTGATTTCAATTTAAGAGTAAGGGTTAGAATAGCATTTCCGATGAGCTTTTGACTCTAGTTAAACCCTTATGTGCTAAATTTTAGAAGATGAAGTGAGTTTAAATAGAGCCGTCAAATATTTAGAGGTGTATATTTTTTTTGAATGATCTTAACTAGAAAGAATGTTAATTTATTAGTGCTTTTATTTTCTACAATAAAAACTTTTTTTTCCAATTTTATTGGATAAAGAAAAAGTCCTGACACTTTTCTGATAGCTGAATGTAAAGGGTCTTTCAATAAGGACATAACAATTTTGTATTTTAATAAAAACGCACCCTAAAACTTTTTTTATGATCTGGCAATGCTAAAACGTCAGTCAAGGTTTAGATTTTTATCATGGTGAAGTTCACGAACGAGCAACGTTTGGAAATTATTAAAACTTACTACCGAAATTCTGAGTCCGATGAAATGATAATGAAAATGATGAAATGAATTGATGAATGAAATGATGGTCCGGTCGAATGGCCACCTCGCTCATGCGATTTAACGCCGTTGGATTTCTTTTTATGGGGTTATGTTAAGTCGTTGGTTTATGCCAACAAGCCAACAAGCTCAACAAGGAGCTCAGGAACAATATCGAACGCGAAATTGCCAACGTTCCGGCCGATATGTGTGGAAGAGTGGTGGAAAATTGGCTCCAAAGAATCAATCTGCAAACGTGCTCGCGGTGGCCATATGAACAACATCGAATTTCATACTTAAATGTAACATGCCCACGACACCTGGAATAAATTTCAGCCCGATATCTCAATTATTCTGTGTTTTATTTAAATACAAAATTGATATGTCCTTATTGAAAGACCCGATATTTAAAAATAAACCAGAAACGTCTATGGAAAAGATTTGTATTATATTGCAAATATCCTTGTAACATGCAGAAATGTGTTCTGTTACAAAGTAAAAGAAAGATTTGTTTTTTTTTAGGAGTATTGTAATATCTCAAGTCGACTTCAATGGTAGAATTCTATTTAAAATTCCATGAAATTGATTAGGATTTTGATTTCCCCTGTCTGTCCCTCTATCCATCCGTCTATCCGTGAACACCATAACTATCGAAATTATTGAGCATAGTTGCATTTTTCGTAAATGGCTAGGCTACGTTTTTGATCGGACAAAATTGGACCATTCCTTCCCCATCTCCCATACAAACGAAAAAGATTTTTGCAGTGAAAACAGTGAGTTTTATTGAAAAATATATAAAGGTAAAATGTGTTTGGAATAGGATTTTACATAACTCCTCCATACATCAAAATCGAATCAGACCAATGCTTCCTTCCTCTCCCATACAAATGGAATATTTTTTTCATGTTTCCTCGAAAACTGTGCTTCGGATCGAAAAATTTATGAAATTAAAATGTGTTTCGAATATTATTTTACATAACTTATCCATACATCAAAATCCAGTTGAACCACTCCTTCCGCATTCTGTACAAATTGAATACTTTTTTTTCTATTTTCTCGAAAAGGGTGAGTCGTATTGAAAAATTTATAGAGGTAATATCTGTTTGGAATATGATTTTACATAACAGCTCCATACATCACCATCCAATCGGACCACTCTTTTTTCCCTCTCCTATACAAATGGATTTTTTAAAACCAACATTTAGTCTATCATATAGAGTATTTGACGATTGAGCCCTGGCAATTGTAGCTTTTCTTATGTTCGAATCTAAAATTAATTTAATCTTCTTAAAAAAAAAATCGAGCTTACATTTTTATGGTTACTTGTTTACTTAAATGAAAAGAAAATTTTAATTGAGTATTTGAAAACATTTTTTTTTTATCTAACAAAAACAACACACCATTACGGAAATGAAATTAATATATATACATATATATGTATTTGTATTTTAAAAACCTTTATTTATTATTTCATAATACACGTGTCAGCTTTTAGGAATATGACTGAGGAAAAATAAATTTCCATAAATTAAATTCTTAAAAGGATATCTCCAATTGCCTTTATTGTTATTTTCATTTTCAAAGATGATACTTGCTAAGCATTCAGCAATTTGAAATTCTAGGAAGACATTGAAACGGACATAAAATTGCCATTAGAGGACATTAAAATCAATTGAAATTTACCATAATGAGGTGTTAATTAAATCGGAATTAAAATCAAATTCAGTTCTTTCTATTTTGCATAAACATCAGTTTGTACAAAAGTCGCTTACAATAAATGTAAGTGTGGATGAGAATAAGTATAAATGATGGTTCGATTTGGATCGACCTTACACTTAAATACAGTTCAGGAAAATCATTCTCAGATGTCCTTAAAAGTAACAGGGTGCGAATTTCACAATATATAAAACTCAAGAGGGCGTTTAATAGGTTTTCTCTACAACAAGAACGATAAACGTAGAGGTTGTCTTTCTTTTTTTACAGTTTCATCTTTTTTTCCGAAGAATATCCATTTCGCTTTCCTTGACTATAAAATCCCCCTTTTATGATTCATAAAATTTTAATACCATTGTTTTGTACTCTTCTATTCGTGAAAAAAATATCAGTAAACGGATACGAAGAATCACTTATGTTTATGTTGTCAGCATTCTCCTTCTTAACATAATTTTGACCATTGAAACATAAAAGTATGCTTTGTATAAACTTTTCACATTTATTGCTTTGTCTTTCTTCTAACAACATTTCTTATATTAAAAACAATGTCGTATTTCGATGATAATAAATTTAGAAAAATCCGTTTTAGGATTATGTTGTACTCCTTAAGTTGTTTCAAAAACTTTGAGAAAGAAGACACTGAACACATAAACTATTTGCCCTTCATGTGCACAAAGTCTAAATCTTGTTTCAGATTAACGTATTTTATTTCAAGGTAAACTTTTCATTTGATTCGTTACGATAGTTAATAATGGGTGATAATTTTCGCTATAAATAAAATAAAAAGCAATATAAAAATGTGATGGAAAACTTCAAACAACAATTACGAAAAGTTCGTCATCAGTAATCTGAGCGAATTGTAACCAAACTGGCTAACTTTCGTAACTTAATCAAAAGTTTAATAACTTTGAACAGAGTTTTACTCACCATCATTAGAATATTATGGAAACTCATAAGAATTCATAATAAATGAAAAATGAAAAAAATTCCCACCCAACAGCATAAAAACTGAAACTGCAGTTTTTCACAATTACTTTACTAGTTGTTAGTTAATTAATGCAGCCAAGATATTTTTTAAATGGAACGTCGATGGCGTGTTTGGATCAAAGAAAAATTTTTATGTTCACCCACAAATAGATTTTTACACAAAAAGAGATAAAATACTGCAGTAATCCCCGGATAACTGATTCTCGGATAACTGAACAACCCTTTTAAGTGCAACAGTATTTCGAATCCCATGCACATTTTTAAGAATTCTATACAATAGTTATCGCTTAACTGCAACCCGCTTAAGAGCAAAACTCCTATCATTGCACGAAAAATAATATTCAATCAAGTTTCTCGGTCATATATTTTCCCTCGGACAAGTTTTCCTTCTAATTTTTTAATACTTTATTTTGTCATAATTTCTTGATCGTGACGGGGAGACAATGGGCGCATCCAACTACCAGAGCGGCTCAGCATCGCTCTAGAGCAGGGCCAGGAAAGCTTTCAAAGTTCTCGGGCATCCACTACCACTGACAAGCGATTTACTTGTTTATATGGCTTTCTCTCCGAGCCTAGTTCAAACTTTGTTGAAAGCTCTTTTTCATTATTTTTGGTTTTGACACACTGTTAATTGTTTTACTTTACGTTAAAAAAAGTTTTGATAATGAAAAACTTTTATATGAAATTTCCGAATTACAATCGGAAAATAAAAATAATTTCATAAAACCAGAAACATTAATTTGATCAATTGATATTTTATGAAACGACTTAAAATGCCTATTTAAATTGCATTTTTTTATTGTTTTAATTTCCTGAAATCATAGTAAACATTGCATTGTGTTATCACACCGAATAAGAAAACAATCATGCCCAAAATTCGTGTCGTCTTTTGAGACAGAACGCTTCATGATTTTCAGCAGTGTTAAATTTTTCATGATTTTCAGCAGTATGAAATACACCACTGCTTCAGTCAATGTTCTAATGACAACTGAGCTAATAAAAATCTCTCGCATAAATGGCCTCACTTAGAACTCAGCAAAGCTCCATGATAAGCAAAATGCCCAAGTGGAAGCAGAACGGGTTATATGCAAAGTGAAACAGATTATTTCTTTCATATGCGTATGTATGCAGTTTTCGTACGAGCCAGAATGAAACGGGTAGCATGAAGAATCGATGTATAACAGGGCAATTTGAGCTGCGAAAATGCCCTTGGTGCACATGGCCGAAGCCCGCTGCTCTAGAGCGAAAAAGGTGCTCAGTTACTGAACGCAATCGCTACAGAGCGGCTTAACTGAGCAGCTCAAATTTTTTCTGAGCGTAAAAGAACTCCGCTCAGTAGCTGAGCAAATGTCAAATGAAGAATTACAGAACCTCAATTCATGTCTAAAAACAACGACGGAAATACATAAATGGTGTTATTTATAATATTTATAGTTATTTATGTTATTTATAATACGGGAAGCTTCATGGAAGTTCTTGCTGAGCAAACGGGAATGGAAATAGTCGGCGTTGCGTATACTACACCGGGTAAATAATTTAAAAAAGGAAAATACAGTAGAATCCCGATAATTCGTACCCCGATAATTCGTATATCCCGCTAATTCGTATGAATTTGCTGGTCCCTTGAAATACGAATTATCGGGATTCTACTGTATTATATCATGATAATAAAGAAACCTCTTTCAATTTATTTTAGGGGAAGCTTTTAAATTGTCCAAAGAAAGCACTATTCTCCTCATTGAAGAATACCGGTTTCTTTCAGGCTTCGAACTTCGAATCGAGGTTACTTCAAAAGGAGTATTACATTCGTCAACAAACATTTCGATGGGCTCCAAATTTAACATATCTGACGCGCAAATACCGAATATTGTGGAAATAATTATATCTCGCTCCATCTTTCACTATAACCTCGAATATTTTGACAGTTTTATGTGGGCGGCTCAGTAGCGGTGCATTCAGTAAACACTGAGCGGCTCAGATGAGCAGTTTTTTGACACATACCAGAGCGGCTCGGGTCGCTGAATGCACCCAATGCTATATTATGGTATGGAATCGTTTCTATTGTTGTTAGAAGTTACTCCAATATTTTGCGATCATATTTTTTTCATTACTCCCTTGATTCGAAAAAGGTTGGTCACCGTTCCTCCAAAGCTTATGTTCTATTGTTGTAAGTATTCCGCACTGAGAGAATAATGGAACCCTGTGCTAAAAACTAGTTTTTAGAAGTTACACCAATATTATGTAGGACTCAATTCTACAAAAATTTTGTAACCAATCTTAAGTATTAACTGGTTCATACCCCGGCACTGTTGATGCCAAATTAAGCCAAATTTTGATCTTCAATAGTAATTCGCATGTATTCATGGTTTTTTAATTGCAGGGGCATTTTATTACTAGTTCCTTGATGTCTCGAATATTTTCAAGCCCTGCTGTTTCAAATTACGGTATCTCACACATATTATATAGGAGAGAGTAGAATAACCAATGGAGATAGTGCAACGTTTTGTAGGAAACATTCCTTTTATTAAAAGCTTTTATTTAGTTTGCCTTCGTATCTGTCTGTCTGTTTCTCTCTTTTTATTATTCCTTTTATTAAAAGCTTTTATTTAGTTTGCTTTCGTATCTGTCTGTCTGTTTCTCGTTTGTCAGGATCAAATCTAGTACCAAATCTAATTTTGATCCACTTCCACTCATCTGATTGATTTTGCACACACACAATACAATATTTTAACTACTTCGTCCTTGTAAGGATAAGCGGAGGTCCTGTAAGAATCACGTGATTATCCTTTTGCTCAAATTTCCGAGAAAAATCTCATCTGGTGGTTTTTGGGATCGCTGAATTCGATTTTGAGGTCAAAAGGTCTGTAAAAATAACTTAAAAGTAAAGATGTATATTCGAAGACTAAAAAATATAAACAAGCGTGGCGACAGACAGACGTCATTTTGGATTTTTGGTCATACTAATTAAATACAAAATTACTAAAAAGGACAAAATTAAAAAAATATTGAAAAATTTGAAAAAACCTTTTATTTAATAAAAATGTGCTAAATAAATAATTTTTATTTTCAATAAAAGCGACATAAAAAGATATAAAATAAAATAACAAAAAAAATTATTTTAATTAAACAAAAAATTTCCTTGGATGGTGGGTGACTTGTCTAAAATTGAAAACCGAGCCAAAATTTCTTCAGAGGTTCAAAAGATGTCGGGAGAGGGGGTAAGAAATGAGAAAAACTTTTAACGCTTTATAGGGCAGCTTCATTAAATCTAATTTACACAAAATTTGAAATTCCTTTTGGCCCAACCAAATTATTTTATTTTATTGAAAATTGACTAAAGTTGATAAAAAGAACCAAATTTGCTCTTTTAAATTAATGCCCAATGAGCTCTCAGTACACAAATTGTTTTGCAAAAAACGTCCAAAAGTGAAAAATTCAATTTTCTTAAAAAGAGTCGATTAAAGGCGACCTTGAAGAATGAATAAGTAGTAGGATAACAGAATAACTGTGAAAATGGAACAGAAGTGAATGTGGCCGAAAAAAGGGATAATGGGACATTTTAAATTCTAATCATGAACACGTCTTTGAGATGCATGAAGAGACACATCCAGCACTGAATTGGAACCCTTCTGTGTTTTCTTTAATATTTTTTTAAGGGAAATTTTACATTTATTTTCTGTTTTGTTGAAAATGTAAAACACGAATAATGGGAAAATTTCCGGAAGTATAACAAGAAAGTGGGAAAACTTTAATTTGCTAACGTGACCGCATCTTTAATCTAAAGGTCCATTTGATGGGGGTGTGCGACATTATCGAGTTCGCCCTTTAAGCAACTCGATGTGAATACCAGGCAATAAAAAACTTCAAGCCTAGCCGGTCATGAAGAACTTTACAACATGGGAAAAGGAAAAAGTCCTTCGTGTATATACAATGAGAAAAACTGGGCAACATAAAAGTGGAAAAAACGGGCTAAAAGCGCCTCAAGGGATAGACTTCTTATTCGTGACTGTTTTATAGCTATGACACAAGTGCAAAAGTTGTGGAAAATTGCCAGCCGGCGGAAAAATAGTATCGCTTCTCGGATCGATAGCAAAGGGAAATGTATATAAAAACAGATAAATGACAATTCTGCTGGATAATCGAATATATACGATCAAGTGGAAGTTTATCCAAAGTGTTTAGCAAGTATTTTATCCCGTTCTCAGTTTTTTGGGAATTCCAACGTTTTGGTATAATTCGATTTCATATAAAGTTACGGTGATAGTTGTTGGGCCTTCTGTTTATTCGATTGTCAGCAAAATTGCCAATAAACGAAAATCGTTTTCAAGATATTAAAATTCCCGGCGATCCAATTTCAATTTGCGAAATAAATTATGTGAAGTTTTTTTCGGGTATCCCACGAAAAATTCTTTGCGAATATCGTCTGCTTAAAGTCAGATCCAGCAGGAAACTGTCGACGGCAGGACGAGCCACAGGTTGTTGAGTCGATTTGAATTAATGAGAGAAGTCTCCACATTTTCAAACTGTGCGCCGATGCTAGATTGAGAGTGAAATTATACGAGAGAGCTTAATTATCAACGGATTTTTGGAGAATTCAAGGCAAACATATAAAATTGGGTTAGGGATAGGTAGGTTTTGTAGGCCACCGAAACAAAAGTCATTTATCCAGGATTCCAAGTCGAATTAAAGGCATTTTCAAGTACGTTTTAAGGATTTTACTAACATTTTTATTAGCGTGGAAAAATTTAATTTCTACATTAAATTCATGCCTGATGAATTTTTATACTCT
The DNA here is from genome assembly GCA_964034945.1 of Chrysopilus asiliformis. Taxonomy (NCBI): domain Eukaryota; kingdom Metazoa; phylum Arthropoda; class Insecta; order Diptera; family Rhagionidae; genus Chrysopilus; species Chrysopilus asiliformis. Next base: position 82,445,354 of record OZ035962.1, read on the forward strand.
ATATGAGAATCATATAGTAGTATATTAGATTTAGTATAGCGTATTACTCCAGGGTGTTTGGGACAACAAAAGATTTTGAATTACTCCAGGGTGTTTGAGATAACAAAAGATTTTGATTTCCGTCCGTCTGCCTGTCCATCTGTCCGTCCGTAAACACCATAACATTAGAAAGGATTGAGCTAGAAACTTGAAATTTTGTATAGTTACGTTCCTCGTAAATGGCAAAATTGGAACATTCCTTCACCCTCCCCCATACAAACGAAACAGTTTTTTGTAATTTTCTCGAAAACGGTGAGTGATATTGAAAAATTTCTGGTGGTGAAATGTGTTTAGAATAGGATTTTACATATCGCGTCCATACATCAAAATCCGGTCGGACCACTGCTTCCCCCCTCTCCCATACAGATGGAATATTTTTTTCCTGTTTCCTCGAAAACTGTGCAACGTATCGAAAAATGTGTGAATGTGAAATGTGTTTAGAATATGATTATACATAACGTACGTATACATCAAAGTCCAGTGGAACCACTCCTTCTCCCCTCCCCCATACAAATTTAATACTTTTTTTTCTATTTTCTCGAAAACGGCGAGTCGTATTGAAAAATTTATAAAGGTAAAATCTCTTTAGAATATGATTTTACATAGCCGTTCCATACATCAAAATCCAATCGGACCACTCCTTTCCCCCCTCTTCTACAAATGGATGTTTTGAAACAAACATTTTGCCTGTCATCATATAGGGTATTTTAAAATTGGACCCTGGGAAGTGTAGCTTTTCTTATGTTTTTGTAGCTTTTCTTACGTAACTTCTACATACGGCAAAAACTTTTTGGATCCAAATGACTATAATTAACAAAGAATTAAATTAGCGAGCTTACTCTCCAAATATGCACTTTCTAGAAAATAAATGACATGAATTGCATGCTTCACACGATGTTATTTAACAAGAGAATAACAGCATGTTTCTGTTTAACTTAGAAAACAAATAGCTTAAGTGCACAATTTACGATAATAATATTTAGTTTATATTGGAAGAATTATGAAGAAAATTTTTTTAATTAGTTTACCTAACACTGAGTTTAAAAGTTCTTTCAAGCCAGAATTTCTATAAAAGATGGAAACAAGTTCATTAAGAAGGAATTATTTTTCATAATCATGTTTTTTTTAATGGCATTGACTTGAACACAAAATTGTTAATTTAGATATTCGGGTATAAATTCTTGAAATTCATTTCAAATATTAAAATTCAATCTTATTGTAATTCAAGAATTTCAAATTATCCACCAGATTTAAAGTCTACGCTATACAGAAATTATTTCAAAGGAGCTTTCCTCATAATTACATTCAACAAGTAAATCGCTATGATGTGACCTTCGTCTGTTGGATAATTTCTGATTACCTTCGTCTTATCAAATGGATTTATCTCCTTTGAAATGGATTATTATGGTGTTGACATTAGAAATTTCGTAGTTAATTTTCAAGAACTTTGCGTTTGTGTTTGCTTAGGTCTACAGTTTAAAAGCCAATCCAACACCGAAACTAATGTAAGGTTGAAAATTATTTTCAATTAAGCGTAATTCTGCACAATTTTAGTCCGTTTTGTTGAACTTGTGCTCTCTTTGGGACATACACTTGTGATCATAGATTTTTATCTTCCAGACAACCTGAAAGGATACTAATGAGATTGTACTTAGGATTTTACTATAATGTACACACCTTGATGCAGTTTCTTAATTAAAAACAATGTGTCTAGTAAGCAGTTATGGGACAATGTTTTCTTTACAAAGAAAACTTTGCTTGTTACAAACTATATTGGAGAAATCCTGTCAGGTGATTTGTTGAGCTGTGAGGATTTAATTGCCACAAGACTTTTACTTGGTTTTCTTAACTGGCTAAATGTTGGAAAGCCGTTTCAGTGCAAAAACAATACAGCAACGAGTATTCACTGGTAATGGATGCCGTCACTGTCACATCGACTGGTAAATAAATTATTATCCTGTGGACCGTTGAATCTGTTCTATTCCAGATAAAATATTCTACTAAATTGGTTTTACGGAAAGCAATAAAAATTGTTGCGATTTTTCTTGACGTTTGGTTCGATTGCGACGAAGGATTTATAACTCAATTATCTGTGAATTGTGACCAGTAAACAAAGAGTTCATCGAACAATGGAAGTTCTGCTTTAAGAAATCACAATGAAGGATTAAACGAAATATTCAAAATCGCAATCAAATAAAATGGTTTATTTAATATAGGAATTTTGTTCATTTTTAATTTCGAATGGTTTCCAGATGGCCAATAAGCCCTAAAAACTTTTATAGTAGGGTAAGTCACGGAGAGATGCCCCACTGGGATAGATGCCTCACTGTTAAAAACTGGTACTTAACGAAACAAAACGTAACATGTCACATTCTACATATGAAGTGTTTGCTCAATTAAACTTCAGAGCGTTGTTAAAATTCGCGAAAGTCGGACGTGTTGTGGGATAATTGGCGCATTTTTGTTTTCGAACAAGGGAAAACTCCGAAAAATTATTTTGAGCTGCACAAAAACTCTTGGAACTTTTGCTTAAAGAAGTATGTATATATATTTATCCACACTTAATTTATTAAATAATTGGCGCATCTATCCGATATGAAAAGGATAGACGCCTTCTTTTTTAAAGGGATAGTTGACCTTAGGGTAAATTAACTCTAGGTAATAACATATACCTATTTGCTTTCCCACATTCATTGAAAATACTTATTTATTATAGGTAAACATCCCATCCTTGGATTCGAAAATGAAAAACGGCTCGTGCGTCATATTCAGAAATTAGAGGCCGTTGGATTTCCTCCCGAAAGACACTGAATTTTGTTATTTTTTTCTTTATTATTTAATTAAATTTTTTTATATTGCAGTATGTGTATATTGGATAGACATATATGTATGTAAATGAATTAAAATGTATAATAAAATTTTGTTATAACTTAATAAAACGTTTTTTTTTCCTCAAAGGCATCTATCCCACATGCACATTTATCATGTTGGGCGTCTATCCCATAGGTTGGGCATCTATCCCAAAAAGTAGGGACTGACAAAAACATTTTTATCATAATAAAAAGAAAACATAATGTAAGTTTTTTTTCGCTAAAATTGTTGATAAATGTTAAGACTAATATTTAAAAATAAAATAAAAACCGAAAATGCCTTTCTTCATTGTGAAATATGGCAAAGTCAAAATGTGGGGCATCTCTCCGTGAGTTACCCTATAGCCAACAGTCATTTTTAATACTTCCAATTCGGTAATTTGATATTTCTGATTTTGAATATGATATTATTTTGCTCGAATTGACTGTAAATTTTGGAAAAATAAATTTCGGTTTTCGAAAGAAACTGGCAAAAAGTATGAATTTACCTGTGTAGGAACACTAAATTTGAGTTCCTCTTTCATTTCTTAGGCCCCGTTCCTTTTTCATTTTTTTTTACAATCGATTTTTTCTTGAATTTCCCCGCGTTTTCAATCAGAATTTAATCCATGAATTTTATTTATCTTTCGTAGAATAAATTCCCTTAACAAAAACTTGTCAAAATTTGAATTGATTCCTACAGATTTATATAAAAAAAATCGAGTTCGGGCGTCTTTCATGAAAAAATTCCGAGGTTTTGTGTCGTAGTGTAAACGGATGTGAAACGCAAGTTGAGTGTCGTAGAGTAAAATATGCGGAATATAGTGTCAGATGTAAACGACGCCTTAAACAGAAAAAGGATGGCGCCACAGGCTCTAACAGCTTTTGAGTGTCTGCGCCCTGAGACGGCTGCTCTTTCAGCTTGAGGCAACTTCTGGTGCTGTATGGATTATTCTTTAAAGAAACTTATCTTCCATTGAAATTCACCGCACCCACCCCTCCAGTTAATATAAGTAAAGATAGGCAAAAGATTGGGAGTTCACGCAGAACTGAGTGGGGAGAAAATTTTCACAAAAAACAACCTGTCTAAAATTCTACTTTTTTACCCCCCCCCCCCCCCCCAAAGTTTTGTTACGGCTTTTATTAAAATATGGGTTGTTTTTTGTGAAAATTTTACTTTCCATGTTACTAGAGCTCTTGGAGCAAAATTTGCTCCCCAATAACCCCACCCTATGTTACGGATTGCAATGTATCGACATAAATTCTTTTCCGAATTTTTAAAAATTGCCTTTAATAAAATAAAACTTTTAAAATTGTCTGATGTGATGATGTTTTATAACCGTTGAATGAATAAATTAAAATAAAAACTTTTTTATCCTTTCGGCAGTTTATTAAGTTTTACTAAATCATAAAAGTAACCAAAAATTGTCACATGCCGGTTGCACGGCGGTCACACAATTTGCACGACGGTCACGTTGCTGCAACGGTTAAGCAACGGTTAAGATACAGTTTTTGCCCAGATTTTTTGTATCTATAGTTACAAAGTTACGGTTCCACTGCGTCAATATAAACTTATATTTGAGGTGTACATCAGAAAACACTGTAAGCATGATATCCTTGGTATTTACACTTCGATACCACTGTTTGTAAGTGAATTACAGACAAGCACGGTAAAAACAACGAAAAACAACAACAAATTTTCGACTGGTCACAAAGTTACCAATTTGCAACGGTTTCATTGTAACCAGTCACAAAACAACCGTCACAGAAACGGATTTACCACCGACACTTTGCGACCAGGGTCATATTGTAACTTAACGCGGTCCCTAGACGTACAATATTATTGTGCAATATATTGTACAATATTATTGACATGCCCCTAGAGGATGCAATATTATTGCACAATAAATCATTTTACGTTTGATTCGTGAGCAGTCAACATGTCTCTAAATGACATTGAAGCTAGTTGTGTAGCCATTGCACTGGCTTTGAACTTCAAAAAAAGAGTTTAAAAAAAAGCTCAGATGGATGAAGGAGTGGTTAAAAAAAGAAGTACACATAAACATTTGTTGAATGACTTAAAAAAAAGCCATGGTTAGGTGTACTCTCAGCGATATTTCATACGATACTGAGCCAATATTGTGTAATATCGCCCTCAGACTATACAATAAAATCTTAGTGTGCAATAAAAATCAAACCGATTTTGATTCCTTCAATATTGCACAACCTATCAATATTACCCCTAGACGGTCAATATATTGCACAATATTGAAATATTGCACAATAATATTGTGCGTCTAGGGGCCACTTAAGTTGCAAGCTTGGGTAGGCTTTAAAAAAAACCCCAGTTACAGTTCCAATATAAAAAATAAAATACTGTGAAAATGAAAAGTTTGTTGGATAACTTTTAAATTGAATTTCAAATTTCGGGGACAACTTAATTTAAAATGAGTTTGTTACAAAGTTTATAATAACACCAAAAGTTATGGTTAAAAGCATGAAAACGACAACATCAGTCACATGTGGTGAGGCTATTATCCTTAATTTTTTTCCACTTGTAAGTATATAAGGTCACCATTATTGTCATCATTTTTGGGAAAATCTTTATGGTCAATATTTGCAGTTTGTGTTTGCTTGATCTTCTACAGTGAAAAATTGTTGTATAATGTAAGAAACTATCTTCCAATTTTACTTTAAACCACTGAGTATCTCGATATTAAAGACAGCAGTTGGCTTGCTTTCAAACCAGAAGATAAAAAATAGTCTGGAAAATTTCTCCCCTAAGGACAGTTTAGGGCGAATTTGTCTGTTTTCCGGTGCTTGACTTTGTACACGGTTGCCGAAAATCGATTTGAAACAGAGAGAGATATAAAAAAAGATATCCACAAGTGGCATTTGAGGGAAAAAATCAGATATAGTTTGTGGTTGGCAGAAGCGACGCGTCACAATAAACAATCTAATACTTTTCTGCATGCTCTATGAAAAGTTTTGTGAGTTAGGTATGTATCAAATCGTTCCAACCAGCTTCAAAAAAGAAAAACTGATAATCCAAACACTGGGGTTGATGTGTGAAATTTTCTTCAACATTACAGTAACTGGGATTTAATGCATCTACTAAAATTAGCAATTCAAATTTAACTGAACAATTTTTCTAAAGAATTTTTCGCCGGCGATATTTTTTGCTATTTCTATTTTTTAATATTACATATTTTTTTCATTTTGGGGTAATATGAAGGGTCGCTTACTTTTTATCCGTCACTTTGTCACATTATAGTGCCTTTTCACGTCAAGTTAAAATATCTCAAAGTCCTAGCGAATATTTCAAATGTACGCTTTAGATCAAATTGCTTTCCTTTTCATAATTTTCTTGATATAGAAAATGTGGGCTATACATTTTCCGGCTTTTCCCATGAAGTCCTTGAAGAAAATGAAAAAAAAAACATAGGCGAGTATGAATAATTTTGTCTGTCTAAGATTTTTGAAGAAATATTTTTTATGGACATTTTTACAAATTTTCAGTCAAATTTTAATAAAACTTTCTCAAGAGTCAGGACAGATAATTGAAAATAGCTTTTTTTGAAATTTTAACATACATATGTAGGTATTCAAATTTTGTCTTAGCATGTTGCGTTAAAAGAATTAAAAATGTTTCCTTAATTTATGTAATATCGATAAGAAATGGAAAAAAAAACACAAGAGACCAGTTGAAGATAATCTTTTTTTTTAAGAAATCATTAGTATTCATTCTCTGTAAACTAAAATAAAAAACTGTTAATCGACTTGACTGTTTATTTATGCTAATTGTAAGTACAGCATTATTATTCAGGCAAAACTTAATAAAATCAAAGAAAGGCGAATATTCAAAATGAAATGCGAATTTACATAATCCTTTCTTCACTTTAGTTTTTCGTGGAATCTCAGATTTTGACGTCCCAGAATTCTCTCAAAACTTAAGTATTACTTTTCTTTCGTTGCCTTGCTTTTGTCTTGAGCTGTTTTGTCTGCGACTAATTTAATTTTTTTTTCTTCAAATTTCGCCTCTATTTTGTAATACTAGTTCCAGTGAATTATTATTTGTCACTCTTACGAAAAGCTCAGCTAAAGAACACCATACCAGGTACAGGTTATCCTTATGAGAGTTAATTTTGTTCTTAGATTTCCTGAGAAAATCACTTGAATTGTATGAAGGCGTGTGGTAAGTGGAACAAACAGTTTTAATTATTCACATCATTAATTAGTGACTGAGACTAATATGCTGAGTCCTAAAAGCTTCCCTTGAAATTGAAACAATTTGTGGCCTTAAACTTGATATTAGACAAATTCTATTGTTAGGAAATTACGTTTTCTTTACCTGGGGCTATGTGATTGCGGTTTATTTGGACATATTATTTGAATTCAGCTATTTCGCCATTTGTAAAATGAATTACAATCAACCACATATGTAAATTTGTTTACATTTCAATTACATGTGCGGTGACCATCCGTTCAGTATAATGCAGGACAGTACTATATTTGAAGGTTTTGTTCCATGTGGGAATGCCTACTTCACCAAATTACTGTTCTGGGAGACGACAAAAAACAAAAGTTACCAACGACAAGAATGAATGACAAATTGAGAAAACTATTCGATTGTGAAAAGCCGTGAATTACTAAAGACGGATTTTAAGAAACAGTAATAATTGTAAAATGTGTTTGCTTTGATGGATAAACTTCCAAATTTCAGTTGCGATCCACACAAAACTTTCTTCTAAAATATTTAGTTTCGGGAAAATATGTGAAAAGTATTGTGGTGCACTCATGTAGGGAGAAATTAAGAAAATTCTGGAATTCAAATTCAACAAAAAAAAAAAAAAAAAAAAAACCATTTGTTGTACTAGGGCAGGAATTGTTCAAATGCTCAATTAAATCCGCTATTTGTTTGAACATTTGCATCCATTTACCCGATAGCTATAGGAATTTTGGTCAAAACGAAATAGACAAAAAAATAATAAAATATTTTATGACCATTTGTCCAATTGTCCAAAGTAGCAGATTTGAATGTTAAGCCAAGTACAAATAACAGAACAATATCTGCAAATGTCAGCAAAGGGAATTTTAGCTGCACATTTCTAGTTTGAACCTCGAGCACTAAGTATGCGAGATCGGGGGATGGCATTATCGGTTAATTTAATAATATTTTAGATGATTCAAAGGTGATTTAAAAGTGAAGTTTTAAGATCATATAAAACCTAACTAATGTATTTCGGCAGATTTTTCTTTTGACGCTGTTTGTCGAGAATTTGGAAAAAGGGTGTTTTCACGACGAAAAGAAATTCTATTTCGGGCTCGGAGTAGCGCCAATTTTCTTAGCGCACGAGGGAAAGTTGGAAACAAGAAAATCCGACAAACAGCGCGATATTCCAACTCCTTCGACATATTTGATCATCTAGTGCTAAAAATTATAAGAAAAGCTAAACGTGGAGAAAACGTGATCATTTCATTTGGAGAGTGTCTTCAATATTGGTCAAGGCGATAAACTCCCCGAACCTAAGGATCATCCCTCTGCAAAAGGGCCTTCGAAATTAGAAATTGTGCATAAGAAGAATTCCTTTTGACGATAAGACGATAGGTTCGAGCTAAACAGCGTTACTTGTGAGAGCAACTACTGAAAACTTAATTTCTCGGCGAATATACCTTGGCGTTTCATCTAGAGTCAATCAATACTTAAGATAAATGTGTTTTTTTAGTTTAAATTGTTTTCATTGTAATTGCCACAAAAGTTTGTAAAGTGGTCCGCCGTTAAGGAACGCAAAGATTTAATTTTTTTTGCTGATTTAGTTCACATGCATAATTATATTTATTTAGAACTTTACAGCTAAAGAAAAGTGAAACTAAAGAAAAATAATAGTAGAACTCGCCGTGGGATGTGCACATCACCAGCAGCTGAGAAGATAATAGAATAAACAAAAGAAAAGTAAGTTAATTTCCAATTTTTATATTATGCATGGTGCTAAAAATTTACTGAACTCGTATACGGTAAATTCAATCGCGGAATTTACATATATAAAGAGGAACAAAAGTGATAAATTGAGCTTAACTCTAAAAACAACTTATCTAAAGTAAATGAAAATATATGCGCAAATATAACAAAGCCGATCAATTTTCTAATTTTGTGGCGAATTTAGGCTGTCTTAGAACAGATAGTTTTCAATCAGAAGATTAGAGTATAGAGACATTAAAAAGTTTAATTTAATAGAATTAGTCTCTGTTATTAAAGATAAATATTAGCAGCAAATATTTATTTTGTTAATTATGATCACTAATCAATAAATATTGTCCATTAAGTAAATTTTATTAAATCAAAGTGAGTGTCCCAAATATCCCAATCGCCTCGTCTTTTCTCACCTACAACTTACCTTGATCACGAGATGAAGATGGTACGAACAACCGGGGAAAATTTCTATAATCTGAAACTGATCGCCATGTTGGTTTAGAAAACTCGAGAGAGGGTTGGACGATGGACGGAAGAATCGGTTATGGGTGATAAAGCAAATGTAATTTTTTTGTCGCGGATTAATTTTTAAGTTATTAGTGATGTAGCACAGAGATTCGTTATGGTGTCCACCGCGGATCTGCCCAGCAAGGACCCACCCATCCGACGAGCAAAAGCCTGGCTGAAAAATATGTGCTAGTGCTGGCAGGGAAGCGGTCAGATCGGGGCGCTCGTGTGCCATCGCAACGAAAAGCATGCCCCAAATAATAAATTTATCTGTTTATGTAGAATTACCAAAGTCTGATAAGGACAATAGTGTGGCAAGAGACCTTTCGCCACCTATTACATAACAGATTGGCGCCCAACGTTAGGCAGCTTCGTTGCTGTTTAACAACAAAATTATAATTCGGTTTTTATGTTTTAGAGATTCTAGATTTTTTTTTAATTCGAAGCTCAAAATATTTCAAAAGGCTCATTTGCATTTTATTGTTTAATTTGACGTTTTTTTTCTGCATTTTTACCTGTGAGGAAAGTGTTTGTATTAACAAATTAGCCCATTCAAACTGTGATAAAGCCGTTTATGGTTGTAGTTTGTCAAAAATTGAATACTTATCTAATCACAGAATAAAGTAAAATAAAAATAACTAGAGTATGATCAGGACATTGCGAGCCAGTTGATTGGTGAAACCGATTACTGTTGTCGGGTCTTGTGATAAACGCTATGCTTTAAATAGACCACTTGTCTTCGATTGGAGCTCGATTCTTAGGACATACTGAGAATTGATTGTCCGGAAGAAAAGTTATGGTCTTAAAAATTTATTTGAGGCTGCTTAAAGATGAGTATAATCTTGGCATTGCTCAAATAAGAAAGTTAAAGAAAAAGTTTAGAGTAGTTTTTCAGATTTTTTTTTCATCAAACATTGCTTTGGATCCCAGAATTCGAGGAAGTAGAGAAGTCGTTCAACCCTCAATTTATGAATAAATATTTGAACAAAAAGAAAAGTTTGACTATAGATAAATAGTTATTTATTCGTTTAGTCACACTTTGATTTGTACCCATTGTTTAGAGGTTAAAGTAGGAAAGAATTGTTGAGAAGAGAATAAAATTTTTCGATAATTTATCTAAACACAGGTCGTTTATATAATTAGTCCAGTTTTTGTCTTTAGTTTTCTTCGATACATCTGTTTTATATTGATTTTTTTTTGTATTTAATATTTAGTGGTGAGGATTAGGTCAATAAGGGAATTTGTTTTTTTTTGCATTTAGTATTTAGTTACTATAAGGTTTCGGGTATATTGATTATATTTCTTTGAAGAGGCTATAAAATTATAATAATATTATGGGAAAACCTGGTTTGAATACAGGAACAGTCCCTAAAAACCATAAAAAAGGGGATTTAGAAACAGGTACAACGCGAGAGTTAAGGTCAGGTAAAGGGAGAACTATGGATGCCGATAGTGATCCAAATGTTTCAGTCGGGATATTTCAACCAAATCGGACGTTGGCACGAACTCCCGAAAAAGAGACGACTCCAACCACAGTAAGGGAGGTTTCCGTGAGTCCCAAGGGTGCTGAAGGTATTTGTCCCGAAATTCTTAGCGAGCGCAGAAGAAGAAAAGAGACTGGAATAGGGCAAAATTGGGATAGAGACCATTTACTAGACTTTTCAGCAAGACCTTCCTCGGTGACAGATCTTTTTGGACATCGGTACTACCCAAATACCAGAACAGAAACTCAGATGACAAATCGGGAGATGCAAAGTTATATCAAGGAGATGGTAAAGGCAACCGTAGGGGCTTCTCAAGCTGAAATTTTGAAACAGGCAACTTCCAGTATGAATGACACGGTTCGTAAACTGTTTAAGGAGCTAGGTCCACAATTGCAGCTGACACCAAAGTCAGTAGGCGATAAATTAGTAGAGGGCATAGGCGGGGGTGTTAATTTGCAGGCTAATGTTGGTAGTGCTACTAGTACCATGCAAAATATTCCTGAAGACCGTGGGATTAATAGATCTAAAAAAAGAGGGGAAGACATTAGGAGGGAGACGTCATATGATTTTCCGAAACCGACAGAATTATTTCATATAGATCCTTATCCGGGACAATCTAAGGATTCTGTGATGAAAGAACGTTTCAATAGGGATCTTAATTCGAGTCATGAATCTGCTCATCCAAGGCGTGAAAATTACCTTGCTAACCAGAATGATTTTCGATATAGACAGCACGACCGCACAAATCCTAATGCTGAAGATCCTTTGATTGAAGAGTTTAGGAATTTTAATCTTTATGGTCGGGAAACTTCTTCAGATAGACGTCCTTCTGGTTTTCAACCTATTCGCCCTATGGGGAGAAATCACAATTTTTCTCGAGATCTTTCAGATATTAATAAATGTAAGCTAGAAAAGTGGGGATTCCGATTCGATGGATCTTCGGACCTATCGATCGAAGATTTTATCTTTAGAGTGGAACAGCTCACTCGTTCTTATAGCTACACAGAACAACAGCTGCTAAGAAATTTCCACGTATTGCTCAAGGGACAGGCAGAGAACTGGTACTGGGCATATATGAAGAAATTCCCACAAACATCTTGGGAGAATCTGAAAGGTGGTTTGATTCGACAATTTAAGTCACTTCAGACGGACTATGACATCTTGAAGATAATCATTGACCGCCGACAAGGAATCAATGAGTCATTCGATGAGTTCTTGACCAAAACTTTGAAAGAAGTCAGCAAACTTAGATGCGCCATGCCAGAACTAGACTTAATAAACATTATCAAGCAAAACCTTAAAGAAAAGTTAGCCGCATTGATATTTGCCTATCCTGTATATACCATAGAGCAGTTGAGAGATTGTGGTCGACGGGCAGAACAATTTTTGTCTCGTAGATATAGTATGAGTAGTAGACCAGTGTTTCCCAATCAACCTCGTCAAGTACATGAAATGTTCGCCGACAATGCTGATCTTCACAACTCAGAAATACCTGAGGAGATTTCAGCTTGCGAAATAAATGCCATTCATTCCAGCCCAAGACAGAATCCACCAACACTGAAATGCTGGAATTGTGACCAAATAGGTCATCTGTTTCGCCATTGCACGGCTGAAAAAACAAACATTTTTTGCTATATGTGCGGTACAAAGAATGTCTCCCTCAGAACATGTACTACCTGTAAAAAGGGAAATGGGAATCGGAACGAGATGCGGACGGGGGAATCTCGTTTCCGAGACTCGAACCCCGAACACTAGATTACTTACCTCTCCTAGAAAACGATAAAAAGCCAGAAAATCTAAAAAGTATAAATGAAAATAAAGAAAATACTTACCAAAAAATTAGTGTCCTAAAGAGACTCGTACCAAACAAAGAAAATGAAGAGAACTTACCTTTAAATATACCCGAAAATAAAAGTTTGCACCAGCGTATTCAAGATTATAATAAAGTTCGAGCTCGTATTTTCAATACGGTAAGCTCTGTAGTAGAGAGTCCGAAGATCCGTAGAATTAGAAATGTGCGTGAGAGATTTAAGTTTCGAAGAAATGTTTTTGATGATATCGCCTCGACCTTTTTAACTGATGAACACGATAGTCGGCCCTATGCTGAAGTACTTATTAGAGAAAGGCGTTTTCGATGTCTACTTGATAGTGGAGCCTCAGTTAGTTGCTTGGGAAAGGAAAGCCTAGAAATCCTGCGGGAGATGGGAGTAGCCTTCCGACGATTCACATCCAAAATAAGGACAGCTGACGGTCACGAACAAGAAATAGTTGGGAGAGTGGTTTTACCTATTACCTTTAAAGACATTACCCATGATATACTCTTGTTCATTGTTCCTTCATTGTCGCAGACCTTATATTTGGGGGTGAACTTTTGGCAGGCATTCCAAATTGCACCCAATATAATTTCTGAAGTCTCCATAGATGAGAGTGCAAGGAAAGAGGATCCAAACCAGCATATACTTACCATAGAACAGTCCGTTAAACTTCAAGAGGCAATACATCGCTTTCCGTCTTACGCCACAAATGGACTGGGAAAGACGCATTTAGAAGAGCACGTTATCGAGGTGGGCGATGCTCTACCGGTGAAGCAGCGTCATTACCCGGTTTCTCCAGTGGTTGAGAAGTTGATTCACGAAGAAATTGACCGAATGCTCCGGCTTGACGTAATAGAAGAAAGTGACAGCGCGTGGAGTTCGCCGGTAGTCCTTGTCCGAAAACCGGGCAAGAACCGCCTTTGTTTAGACTCACGACGACTGAACGCTGTCACCAAGCCGGACGCATATCCTTCTCACCACGTAGAGGGACTGCTGAGCCGTCTAGAAGATACACACTACATTTGTAGTGTGGATCTAAAAGACGCGTTCTGGCAGATCCCTCTAGAGAAAAAGTCGCGGGAAATGACTGCTTTCGCTGTGCCGGGGCGACCGTTGTATCATTACAAAGTCATGCCTTTTGGTTTATCAAATTCTGCGCAACGTTTGTGCCGATTAATGGACAAGGTCGTCCCGTCCAGGCTTCGCCGGTGGGTATTCGTCTACCTCGATGACTTGCTCATCGTAGCGAACACGTTTGATCATATGATCGAACTTTTAACAGAGGTAGCAAATCTTTTAAGTACTGCCCGTCTTACCGTAAATTTAGATAAATCTCGGGAACTGTTAAAGATATTTAAAAACACTTGAAGAAAGAAATTAAGGAAATTTTATTTTCTTTGAATTTGGTTAAATGCAGTTTTTCTCACAAGCGCACAGGTTTCGAAAACTTTTCAAAAAACTAAATGTTTTTGTATGGAAGGTAACGGCTATAGCTAACGTTACCTTTTCAAAAATTGATAGAATAACACGATTTTTATAAAACCCATTTACAAAAAACTTCAAGTCGCTAGCTCAATGTGTTCTCGAGTTATTTAAGATACAAACCGACAGACCAACAGACCAACAGACCAACAGACCGACAGACCGACAGACCGACAGACCAACAGACCAACAGACCGATAGACCGACACACTGACAGACCGACGGACCGAGAGACCGACGAACCGAGAGACCGGCGAACCGAGAAACCGACAGACCAACAAACCAACAAACCAACAGACCGAGAGACCAACAGATTGACAGATTGACAGACCGACAGACCGACAGACCGACAGACCGATAGACCGACAGACCGACAGACCGACAGACCGACAGACCGACAGACCGACAGACCGACAGACCGAAAGACCAACAGACCGACAGACCGAGAGACCAACAGATTGACAGACCGACAAACCGACAGACCGAAAGACCAACAGACCGACAAACCGAGAGACCAACAGATTGACAGACCGACAAACCGACAGACCGAGAGACCAACAGATTGACAGACTGACAAACCTACAAACCTACACACCGGCAGACCGACAGAGCGACAGACCAACAGACCGACAGACCAATAGACCGATAGACCGAGACACTGACAGACGGACGGACCGAGAGACCGACGAACCGAGAGACCGACGAACCGAGAAACCGACAGACCAACAAACCAACAAACCAACAGACCGAGAGACCAACAGATTGACAGATTGACAGACCGACAGACCGACAGACCGACAGACCGACAGACCGACAGACCGACAGACCGACAGACCGACAGACCGACAGACCGACAGACCGACAGACCGACAGACCGACAGACCGACAGACCGACAGACCGACAGACCGAAAGACCAACAGACCGACAGACCGAGAGACCAACAGATTGACAGACCGACAAACCGACAGACCGAAAGACCAACAGACCGACAAACCGACAGACCGAGAGACCCACAGATTGACAGACCGACAAACCGACAGACCGAGAGACCAACAGATTGACAGACCGACAAACCTACAAACCTACACACCGGCAGACCGACAGAGCGAGAGAGCGACAGACCGACAGACCGACAGACCAACAGACCAACAGATCAACAGACCAAGAGATTGACAGACCGACAGACCGACAGACCGACAGACAAACAGACCGACAGACCAATAGACCGATAGACCGAGACACTGACAGACCGACGGACCGACAGACCGACAGACCGACAGACCGATAGACTGACGAACCGAGAGACCGACAGACCAACAAACCAACAGACCGAGAGACCAACATATTGACAGATTGACAGATTGACAGACCGACAGACCGACAGACCGACAGACCGACAAACCGACAGACCGAGAGACCAACAGATTGACAGACCGACAAACCGACAGACCGAAAGACCAACAGACCGACAGACCGACAAACCGAGAGACCAACAGATTGACAGACCGACAAACCGACAGACCGAGAGACCAACAGATTGACAGACTGACAAACCTACAAACCTACACACCGGCAGACCGACAGAGCGAGAAAGCGACAGACCGACAGACCGACAGACCAACAGACCAACAGACCAACAGATCAACAGACCAAGAGATTGACAGACCGACAGACCGACAGACCGACAGACCAACAGACCGACAGACCAATAGACCGATAGACCGAGACACTGACAGACGGACGGACCGAGAGACCGACGAACCGAGAGACCGACGAACCGAGAAACCGACAGACCAACAAACCAACAAACCAACAAACCAACAGACCGAGAGACCAACAGATTGACAGACCGACAGACCGACAGACCGACAGACCGACAGACCGACAGACCGACAGACCGACAGACCGACAGACCGACAGACCGAAAGACCAACAGACCGACAGACCGACAGACCGAGAGACCAACAGATTGACAGACCGACAAACCGACAGACCGAAAGACCAACAGACCGACAGACCGACAAACCGACAGACCGAGAGACCCACAGATTGACAGACCGACAAACCGACAGACCGAGAGACCAACAGATTGACAGACCGACAAACCTACAAACCTACACACCGGCAGACCGACAGAGCGAGAGAGCGACAGACCGACAGACCGACAGACCAACAGACCAACAGATCAACAGACCAAGAGATTGACAGACCGACAGACCGACAGACCGACAGACAAACATACCGACAGACCAATAGACCGATAGACCGAGACACTGACAGACCGACGGACCGACAGACCGACAGACCGATAGACTGACGAACCGAGAGACCGACAGATTGACAGACCGACAAACCGACAGTCCGAGAGACCAACAGATTGACAGATCGACAAACCTACAAACCTACACACCGGTAGACCGACAGAGCGACAGACCGACAGACCAACAGACCAACAGATCAACAGACCAACAGACCAACAGATCAACAGACCGACAAACCGACAAACCGACAAACCGACAGACCAACAGACCGATAGACCGACACACTGACAGACCGACGGATCGAGAGACCGACGAACCGAGAGACCGACAGACCAATAAACCAACAAACCAACAGACCGAGAGACCGAGAGACCAACAGATTGACAGATTGACAGATTGACAGATTGACAGATTGACAGACCGACAGAGCGAAAGACCAACAGATTGACAGACCAACATACCGAGAGAAAGCGGAACCCAACCAGGAACTTTCTTTACAGCTTTCTCTTTCGAATGATCAAAGTCGGTACTTGATGCAACCAGAATTTTCATTTGCCCAAACAAAATTCGTTCACCACCAAAATAATTATATTTAGGAAAATTTAGCAATGAATACATGAAAAAAATTCATTTCTTTAAAAATATTAGCAACCCTACTCTGGCGACTGTCAGTGACGGAGTGACGGATGACTAGTCACCATTAGGTCACAACATTTTCGTGTTTTCATGATATCAATTCAAAAAGACACCAGAAAAATTGATATCTTTCGGAATTGATATTTCGTCACTCGAATTCTGATTTTTGCCATGTGTCGATTGAGACGATTTGAAAAACTTCTCATCTCATTTGTCACGGAAACAATCACTGGAAAATTATCATCCTTTGAGCTAAAATCCCTATACAAATTGTGACCAGTCACAACGCCAGAATAAGGAGTAGGTCTCACTTTAGAAAAAAAAAAAAGATTTATAAAAATTATCAAATTACTTCCAATACAACATCGAACACAGCGTGAATAATAAAAACCTTCAAGAAAAGCCATAGAACTTTTTCTTTAACTTTTTCTGACGTAATTTGACGCTTTCACAATTTATCCCAGACAATTTTTAATGAAAATATTTAATTAAAAGAAATTGCGCTTGTTTTTCAATATTGTTAAAAAGAAAGTTTATGGTAATTACAAAATTTGACCAAAACCATAAAAATTAATTTATAAGAAATATTAATTGTCCCCTCGACAAATTTTTAATGACAAGATTTTTTTTTATAATTAGCTTCATTGAAAGTCTTGGGTTCCCAGAATGACCCAATTTAAGAATTAAATGTCGACAAAGAGATTTTGGGACACATTTACAATGTCCCCCATCGTGAGGCGTTTTTTATTGAAAGATCTTTGGTGAAGAAACTTTTATAATTGAGTATTAATTAGGTTCTCATATTTCTTTTATTGTTTCTACGGCGTAAAATATCAAAAGCTGTCAATCGTAAAAGCAGATACCTTTTTCATTGCGCTTATAAGAAAATGCGTATATCCTAAATTTTTTTCTTGGTCCTTTTTGATGAAATTCTGTTCATTTGCTTGAAGTTGTATTTATTTTTCCGTTTCGGGTTTCCTTTGCAGAAAGAATGAAATTGAAACTGATAATTCATATAGATAGATATATTGGTAATATTGTATATTTTTCATCCTTAAAATTATTTCTTTGAAATGACTACGACTCAAGGGCGACAGACCATCAATTTTCTGCTTAAGTGAAGAAAGATATTGATTTGAGAAAGTATGCGGGTTTTTCATTGTTATTGAAAGGATGATAAAGCGATAGGCAAGTAGGACGAAGAAATTTTATATAAAAATGAGTTTTCTTTAATGGAATTTGTTACATTTGAAACCTAATCGATTCGCTTTCTTCGATTCGCTTTCTATTGGCTCTTTTTTTGATATAGTTTTTAGTTTCAAGCAAAAAAAAACCGCTCCTATCTGTAAACCAACGAGTATTACAAAGCCATTAATCGCGAACGAAATCGTTAGACATTTCTACAAAAATTTTCATCAATATAAAATTTTTCAAACTTTTTATCTGAATACACTAAAACAATATAAAGCGGAAGCCGTAGAACAAAAAACAACAATGAATAGTTGACGGGACGAAATATATTTGAATACCTGGATCTTGATCTAACTAAGAAAAAATTCTTCTACGGCGACCTTCCAAAGTGGTGCTAAATGGGCGACAAATCGCGATTTATTTCGCGGTTTCGTTGTTAAAAAAAACGACGAGTTACCGGGACGAAATTTATTGCAGGATCTAGATCTTGGTCCAACTAAGAAAAAAATGTTCTACGACGACCTTGTCAGGTGGTGCTAAATGGGTGACAGATCACGATAAATGACATACGTTTTAGCCAAAATGCTAAAACGTATGTCATTTATCGTGATCTGTCACCCATTTAGCACCACTTTGGAAGGTCGCCGTAGAAGAATTTTTTCTTAGTTAGATCAAGATCCAGGTATTCAAATATATTTCGTCCCGTCAACTATTCATTGTTGTTTTTTGTTCTACGGCTTCCGGGCTAATACTTTTAGGTCAATTTCTTTGAACCTACATCACATTACTAGAACGTATCTGCCACTAGAAATATTTATTGCTTAGTGGCAGATACGTTTCATACTCCAAAAATTGTAGTAGGGTATAAAACATACTCTTAACCCTCTAGTAGGCAAGTGTATCTACAAATACAGCTGACTTTTTTTCTAATTATCAACCTCCTACCGCGACAAGTATGTCTCTAGATACGCTCTCTGTTTCCGGCTGATGGCAACTCAAACCACTACCTAGGGACAAAAGGGTTTCCGTTCTGGGTTTCCTGAAGCACAATTAACCTGCTCTAATTGTTTCTTATTGAAAAAACATTGGCCTACTAGAGGGTTAAAGTTTCGGAAACAAAAATTTTTAAAAGTTTGAGAGAAAAAAAATTAAGCTTCTATTCGAAAAGATGTACTGGACAGGAAAAAAAAAATTGTGGAGCGTTTTATTTCAAAAATAAAAGCAAGATAAAAAATATAGTAAAAAATAGTTTACGCATAGAAACTTTCACAAAAGGATAGATATTCGTAAAAAAATATTCTCTTCTCGTTAAATCAGAAAAAAACCCTAAGCGCTGTCGATTTGCCGTAAATTTTCCCATATATCACGAATTGAATAAACGTCTGAAGAGAAAAGTCTTAGCCACTCCATCTTAAAAAATCAGGAAATTTCCTTCAGGTTAATTTCAACAAATGCGCATTTGTTCGGAATAGGGAAACATCTTTCAAACAAACAAAATTCTGACTTCCTTTAAAGTATGACTTCCTTTAAACCTATATAAGTTGCATCAGACAATAACGACGGGCGCTTAAAGCTAGAATTTCTTAAAACCTAAATTTCCCTCCAACGCAAGGAAATTTGATAATTTTTGCATTTCCTGGTTAAAAACTTGGATATTTCCCATGGGGAATTAAGCTTTTTTACAAACGACATGCGTGAAAATTGGGGCTGGAAATTGGGGAAAATTCCAAATTTAACTTTCCAAATGCAATTGGAAGTCTCGATTACGTTATCAGTTCACGTTTTATTCACATATTTCAGTAGCTCTTTAGAACTTATGGGGTAAAATCATGGAGGGATTTCACTTCTTATTTTATTACACTAGTATTAAATATTACGTAGAATTTTTTTATTTGAGAAATTCTAAAAATTCAATGGAGAAATGATTTTTGATTTACATAATATTTATTTTTATTTCGGGGTTGTATCAATTTTCTGACCACTAAAACCAATTGAACTCTATTGATTTTCATTTAACAATATGTTTTAATGAGGCTAGGTTAAATTGGGATTTTGTATGATTTCTAGATAAAATCTCGTTACTCGACGTAATCGTAAAAATGTATCGCATGGTAATTGCTTCAGTTTATCCATACATACTCAAAATATGAGGAAAACACATTAGGTTAATTTACGAAATTGTTGTCAAGCAAGTATTAATTGTACGATATTCGTACCTACTCACTTGAAGTCCTTTTGCGATGAAGAAAAATCATAACATTTTTGAAAAATGCAATTTGGTTAACGATTTTACATTTTTGCGTTTGACGGAACGGAGTGAATGATTGACGTGTGATTTTTTTTATTAGCACAACTTTTGAACTTCTCGACCGATTTTAATTTGCTTTCCGCTATAGGGTTGGATACAGGAGTTCCTGAATTTGAAATGTGTCAATGTAACACGTTTTGGGATCAAAAGTTTTATTCCCAGTCTTGAAATACGATGACAAAAATTTTATAAGCAAAGTTTATCTTCAAAAAAATTTAAATTATTGTCAATGGCTGACAATTTTGGTATAATTTTCCAGAAGAGCAATGAAAACCTTGTTAAATCGTTTTAATTCTCTTTCAATAACACGGAGTTTTCTTTAAATGAGGAAAATCGGGCTCAGTTTTCTTTAAATGAGACTCTGTTTTCTTTAAATGAAAATTAAAATGATTTAACAAGGTTTTTTGTTGCTCTTTTGTCAAATTTAGTATAATGGACTTAGTACAATTTCACTTTTAGCCGACGATATATAAAAATATCCAAAAATAACATTTTTTTCTTCTTTAAACAAGCTTTTTAAGTGTACCAAAAATTAATAAAATAATTTTACGTAGGAATTTTGTTCAAAAAAGAAAAGCAAAATAAAAGGGTTAAGTGTTTTTGCGTATTAACTTCTATTTTGCTTTTATTTTCAAGGCCAAATCCCTACATAAACTTTCAGTTTTTATTTTTGAACACTTTAAAACCGTTTTCAAGATCAAATATATATATATATATATATCTTTCCTTATTTGATGTTTTTAGTATTTTGTAAGTAAGATTATATTACAATATATATATATCTTTTCTTATTTGAGGTTTTTAGTATTTTGTAAGTAAGATTTGACCCAAACAATCCAACTAACAATGGGAAATTAGAAAATAGCTAGAAAGAGCTTGTTTTTTTATCATCGTTTTTTCCCTGAGTTATTTTTAAAAGCTCTTTCATTTAAACCAAACTGGACGGACGAAATGGCATCTGCCGTACGCCATTTTGTTTTAATATTTCAATTTTGTTATTTCTTGAATTTTCAATAGACTCTGATAGTTCTTTTCCATAGCTCCACTCAGTAGTTGAAGATATAGCAGGAGAGGGGTTTTGCAATTTGCGGAAGGAAGTGTTTTGAATGGTCGCAAGTTTTTGATGAAGGACGGTCTGTCCCACACTGAAAACCATATTCAAATCCCTGCAGCGGTTCAGCAGATAACTGGCAAGGGGTAAGACGATAGCTGTTTTTGTAACTAATTTATATTGAGGCTTAACATACCGACCATTATCGTGAAAATTTTCAACCATATCGGGCCAGCCGGTTAGTTGTGATGCCGTCAAATACTGCAAAACGAGAAAACGTGTGTATAGGGGTAAACAGGACTGAGGGGAGCGAAACCGCAAATAGCCTGTAACCTTCTCAGATGTCTAAGCTACATTTAGCAAAAAACCGCATCAAAAACGGTTGCGTGTTTTTCGAGCCAAGTTCTGTCATTCAGGCATAACAGAAATTCAATTTTATATATCGGGTTTTTATACCCGTATGGTGAAACCAAAGGGTATATTAACTTTGCCTTACCGTTTGTAACGCCAAGATCCCGTCATAACACACAAAAATGAATTACACCAGTGTGTTTAGAATGATAAAAATAATTAATTTCTGAATGTCCGTCCGTCTGTCCGTCTGTCTGTCCGTCTGTCCGTCTGTCTGTCCGTCTGTCTGTCTGTGGCGCGGATTGCGGGCGCACGGATTGAGCTAGAGACTTGAAATTTTGCGCAGATCCGTTTTTCGTAAAATGCGAAGCTAAGTTCGTTAATGGGCAAAAATGGACTATTAAGGGGGGGGGTACCCCCCATACGAATGAAAACGGTTTTTGTGAATATCTCAAAAACTGTGCATCTTATCAAAAAAGTGCAAGAACAAAAGTCATTTAGGATATGATTCTACATAAAACTTCCATACATTAAAATCCGATTGGAATAAATTTTAAAAATTCTTATTGGAAAGTTTGACTTCAAAGTGGAATTTTGGTACAACTGTTCGAATTTTGATACGAATATCACCATACGGGTCTCCAATGATTGCCAGATTGGCAATTATAGTTTAAATATCGGGTCTTTCAATAAGGACATATCAATTTTGTATTTAAATAAAACACAGAATAATTGAGATATCGGGCTGAAATTTATTCCAGGTGTAGTGGACATGTTACATTTAAGTATGAAATTCGATGTCGTTTATATGGCCACCGCGAGCACGTTTGCAGATTGATTCTTTGGAGCCAATTTTCCACCACTCTTCCACACATATCGGCCGGAACGTTGTCAATTTCGCGTTCGATATTGTTCCTGAGCTCCTCTAATGTTGTCAACTTGTTGGCATAAACCAACCACTTAACATAACCTCATAAAAAGAAATCCAACGGCGTTAAATCGCATGAGCGATGTGGCCTTTCGACCGGACCATTTCTCGAGATTACACGATTGCGACTACCGACTCAGAATTTCGGTAGTAAGTTTTAAACATTTCCAAACGTTGCTCGTTCGTGAACTTCACCATGATAAAAATGTAAACCTTGACTGACGTTTTAGCATTGCCAGATCATAAAAAAAGTTTTAGGGTGCGTTTTTATTAAAATACGAAATTGGTATGTCCTTGTTGAAAGACCCTTTAGTAGATTGTTGCCCAAGCGAATATGAAAAACAGTAAAAAATAAAAGAAAAGCTACAGTTGCCAGGGGCCAATCGTCAAATACTCTATATTTTTATAGAAAAAAATCATTTGCATGCGAGTGAAGGAGGGATTGATTCGGTTGGATTTTGATGTATAAAACAGTTATGTTAACCCGTTCGGTGCATGTTTTTTTCTATGGGAGTTAAAAATTTTCTCTATACAAATTAATGATGTTTAAGCTATTAGTATTCATTTAAAACAAAAAAAAAATTAATTTTTTTTATTTTTTACAAATACGTCCACTGTAGTCCAGCTTTTTACTCAAAAAATCAAAATTGGGTCACAAATGCACTTAAAGGTGCACTGAATGAGAATAGAGTGTTGAAAATAAATAAATAATAAGTCAATTCAAATTTTTAACTGCGTTGCCATATGGCATCAAAATACCGAATGGGTTAAATCATTTTGGCCAAAATTTGAACCTTATTCTATACTGTGCGACGATTGGTTCGATGCATTACTTATTCTAAATCTAATATACTCCTATATGATATATCATATTCATATAAAGTATAAAAATCTCTGTCTTAAAAAACCATCTCTTAAAAAATAAAACCATATAAAAGTTACAAGAAAGTTAAAATTGGTTGAATTCATTCTAATATAATCAAATATGATAGCCAACATAAAAACTTTGAAAATATAGCCACATAATGTCATAGCTGTGACAGTCGTTTAAAAATGTCACCACTTGCTGTAGCAATGCACGTCAGAGCTAAAAAAAAAATTTCTCTTATTTAACTGGATTTATAGTATGAAAAATGATGCTTTTAAACTTTTCATAATGTAGATTCATTTATTTTATCTCGAATTCGCGTTATTTTATTTCTTTCATAATTTCAAACTTTTCAGATGATGTAACACAATATGTGACATAAAGATATTCATATAACAATGTAAACCGAGAAAACCTTTTTTCTTCATTCATTTGTTTTTTGTTTTTATTCTAGATTGTATTGGCAAAATAAATTACGAACCGACACAACTTTTAACAACAATGGTATTAAAAACTTAAAAAAAATTAATACAATGAGGATGTAGTTTTAGAATTTCCCCGAAGCCATTTCGCATTTTAACCCATATTGTTTTTGTTTTTTGTTTTTAATTTTCCTGTTCTAACTTAATGCGTCTCAACAAGAAAAGAGCAAACTGGCATTTTCAAATTGATGTGTATTGAAAAAAATCAATTAAGATTTCTCGTCAAATTTTCAGTGGAAATGAATTTTTCATACCATTCTCAATATATATAATTATCTTTGCCAAGGTTTTTTTTCTAATTTAAGAAAGTCTTTCACGTGTTACATCTCAAAAATGAAAACCAGATTCACTGATTGATTATTTATTTATCGAAATGTCTCTATTTTTATTATACATAAATAAAATTTCCCTTTGGCTTTTCGTCAATCTTTAAGGCTAAATTTATTTTGACAAGTTAATAACTTGCCAGTCTAATGAAGTTTTCAACTCAAGAGACGACAGATTTCTCTGACATCTGTTAAGACGTATGATTAGTAGGTAAGATAAAATTTGACAGTCGACGGTTTTTTATCATTCATTGAAAAATATTTCCGCTAAATAAATTCAACAGTCTTATAAAGATTTTCGACAGAACATAATTGAATTTCTAATTTTAATTTTCTTATTTATGAGTTGGTTCGAAAAGAAATATCTTGCGATTGATCTTTGCTAATATTCAAACATTGGTTGTTGATTTCTGGCAAGAAGAGATTCTTTCATATATTTCAAATTTGAAATTTATCTTGTGTGTGGGATTATTTTACCTGTCAGAGTATTTTTTTTAACTTTTTAGGTACACTGAAAATATCGAATTGACTCGAGGAAATCATAAAGACAATCATTTAATACACATGAATAAAAGGAAGTAAAATATTGGTTTGTGTGTAGAAGCTGTCCATAAATTACGTCACACTAATTTAAGTGTTTTTAGATACTATGTCAAATTTTGTTTTCATTGCGTTGTTACTTGACAGTTAACTTAATTTTGGCCCAAGCCGAAGGTGTAATTTTTCGCAGAAGGTTGGCCGGCGCCCAAGCCGATTACTCGGTAAAACTCTATTTGTAGCCATACCAAACCGCCACCACAGATTGTAATTTTTGGAATACGAAAATTATCGGGTGTTTCAATTGCTTGGAAAGATGTTAAATGTGATTGAAGCTTAAACGGCTAATGTTTTTTGAAATCTATTTTCAGGTTCGACAAGTTCAGTCTTTGGCATTTTCAACCATCGAAAGATTACCAATCGAAGAACGTGTTAAAGTTATTGAAGCTTATTACGAAAATGAACGTCTTTGAATTGGATGCTATGGATGTCGATGATATGTGGTTTCAACAAGAAGGCGTTACATGCCACACAGCCAATGTACCAATGGCTTTATTGAATAAGAAGTTGTCGGCCCGAATCATCTCTCGATACAAAGAAGTCAATTGGCCACCAAGATCGTGCGATTTGACGCCTTTTTATACCCATATGGTGAAACCAAAGGGTATACTAACTTTGCCTTACCGTTTGTAACGCCAAGATCGCGTCATCACACATAAAAATGAATTACACCAGTGTGTTTAGAATGATAAAAATAATTGATTTTTGCATGTCCGTCCGTCTGTTCGTCTGTCCGTCTGTCCGTCTGTCCGTCTGTCCGTCTGTCCGTCTGTCTGTCTGTCCGTCTGTCCGTCTGTCCGTCTGTCCGTCTGTCCGTCTGTCTGTCCATCCGCCTGTGGCGCGGATTGCGGGCGCACGGATTGAGCTAGAGACTTGAAATTTTGCGTGGATCCGTTTTTCGTAAAATGCGAGGCTAAGTTCGTTAACGGGCAAAAATGGACCATTAGGGGAGGGGGGGGGGGTACCCCCCATACGAACGAAAACGTTTTTTGCGAATACCTCAAAAACGGTGCATCTTATCAAAAAAGTCCAAGAACAAAAGTTATTTAGGATATGATTCTACATAAAACTCCCATACATCAAAATCCAATTGGAATAAATTTTAAAAAATCTTATTGGAAAGTTTAACTTTAAAGTGGAATTTTGGTACAACTGTTCAAATTTTGATACGAATATCACCATACGGGTCTCCAATGATTGCCAGATAGGCAATTATAGCTTTTGTTATGTTTACTTCTTCCTTTGGGGTTATCTCAAGAGTAAGGTCTATGCAAAAAAGGCAACAACAATTAATCAGCTGAACGATAAGATAATAAGGCATCTTCCTGGATTCGAGGAGCAATTTTGCTAAAATTTTGACCATCGATTTGAGGTCTAAAATTTCATCTAAAATTTTGACCATCGAGTGGAGGTATGCCACCGAAGCCTTATCGAACATTTGAGCGATATTATCTTTCACACATAATTGCCATGTGCCAAATAACATGATTTAACAAAGAAATCAAAAAATTTTGATAAATAACATTATCTTAGTTTCTGTTAACATTGGTCCAAATCATTGGAACACCCATTATATCCTTTGAAACCTTCAGACAAACCATAAGTAGTCGTCGCTCCTCCGAGGAAATTCCTATAGTTTTTTAACAAGTAAGTTCACAATCGAATTCCAATAATTCTATTAAGGCTCTTTTCCAATTATGTCTTTGTAGGAAAGCTTATTTCGGCTGTTCATTTATTTTGCACATAAAAGTCCCTTTGAAAGGAATTGAACCATAGAAAAGTCTTCAACATTAGACTCTATTTATTTTTTTACATGAACAAAAAACTAAACCCTGATAAATACATGTACATAGGTTGAAATTACTTGCACCTCTCTTTGGGAAAAAACGCAAAAGATATTCGCCTTGTGAAATATAACGAAAAGATACGAATTCCATTGAGACGAATTTAAGTTCAAACAAAGGAATGCTCTGAATGTGAATGGGGAATTTGTCCTCCATTAACACAGCCACAAATTGGCAATATTGCTCAAGTATCTTTTATTTCTTCACCAGTGATTCAACATATGTTAGTTTGCTGTGCTAATCGGTCTGGAGTATACTCTAAAGAAAGGACTAGGAAAAGCTTTTGTCACTGAGTTAATTTTTTTCTAGTCAAAAACCATTCTTTAGATCAAGCCTGGGCACTCCTTGGCTCGTCTGGCTCCTCACAACGATTACATTTTTATTCAAATTTTACGAGAATATAATCAATGTATGAACATTTTTACTCGACTCTCCAACGCAATGATACGTGTTGGCATAGATTAGAGAGTTACTATAGATAAGAAACGAGGAAGAAATTTTTTCCTGAAGAAGAGTACTTTGCATCTGTTTCATTTGCTTCGTAGAGACATGAATTGCTTTTGTGTGAGAAATGGTGTAAAAAACTTTATTTTGGGATTTTTTTTGCTGTCCGCCGAGCATTCCCTAACAATACATTGCACATAGTTTTTCGCGGACATTTTGCGTGCTATAAAAACGTTAATAATACAGGGTGCGCCATCTGTTCCTCCGGTATGAGAATGTTGAATAACTTTTTAAAGAAACAATAGATTGCAAAAAATGGTGTTTTTTTATTTAGTTCAATCCTTTACAATTTATGTGGACTACTTTTTGAAAACAACATCGATCAAATGACCACCTTTATTGGCCACCGCAAACTGTGCTCTTTTTCGGGCATTTTCCATCACTTCTTCGAGCATCTCCGTCGGTATGGCAGCTATTTCGGCACGAATATTGGTCTTGAGCTCGTCAATGGTCTTCGGGTTGCTGGCGTAAACTTTACTCTTCAAATAACCCCACAAAAAGAAGTCTGGGGGGGTTAAATCAGGGGATCTTGGTGGCCAGTCAATATCGCCTCTTTTCGATATCACACGTCTAGGGAATTTTTGTTGCAAAAACCGTATTGTTTGGTCCGCTGTGTGGCATGGCGCCCCGTCTTGCTGAAACCAGAAGTCAGTCAGACCTTTTTCACGCATTTTCGGACACACAAAATGTGCCAACATCCACCGATATCGATTACCATTAACTGTTTCACCTTCATTGAAGAAAAATGGCCCAATGATGGTTTTTGCGCACACGCCGGCCCAAACAGTCACTTTTCGATCATGCAATGGTATTTCATGAATCTCGTGAGGATTTTCTGTCGCCCAAATGCGGCAATTTTGTTTATTAACACTGCCAGAGGGAATGAAATGTGCCTCGTCGGTCATTAAAACTTGCATCCAAAATTGAACGACTATTTTCAATGTACATCGTCACTATTTCGGCGCGTTCTTTCGGTGTGAAGCGGTTCATGGTTAAAATTGTACTGGTTTGACGTTTCCAAAACGTGTCTAGGAAAGCAAATCGGTTGACAAATGGCGAAGTTATTCAATGTTTACATACCGGAGGAACAGATGGCGCACCCTGTAGTAAAATGGAAAACCTGTGCGCCTACGAATGATTCCCATCGACGAATGTAAACAAAGCGCTGGCCCCGGATATGTTTGTGTTTGTGTCTTATGAGTCAATTGTGCATTCCAATTGAACGTGAAGGAGTGAAAAGGAATACCGATGTCATCAGAAAATATTCCACTAGCGCAGCTATTTACTCTACGTAAGTATATGGGAAAATGCGTTTTCTTCTCATCTATAGTAACTCTCTAATCTATGGTGTTGGTAGACGACGGCCACTTCGGCAGCCGAAATCAAACGATTCACTAACAATCGATGGAGCGAGCCTACGACAGCCATTCAGTATAATTTCTGTTGTTGATGCGTGCGGATGTATACATTTGCTCCCCAAAACCTTAATTGCTTCCCAAAGTACACTGACGTACGAAATTTTTTCAGAAATTCGATTTTTTTAGTTTTAATTTTCCATTATGAAGCGCTCATATTCAAATTCAAATACTATGTCGTGTGATTGGGAAAACAAATATTTAATAACCACAAATAATGATAACCGTCAATGTCTAGTTTGCAGTTACATGTCGAATAAAAAATTCAATCTAGAACGCCATTACAACAGCTGTCCTATCAGGTAACTTAATGCAATTTAGCGCATGTTTTTTCGAAGCACAGAACCGAAAATACGTCCCCACAAGTTTTTTTTTGCACAGCGAAACTTATTATTTTTTTGTAATCGCATCATAATAAATTGTGTAGTCCACTGTTCCTAAGCGTCTCCATCAAAAGCGAAAGAGCGTAAAAAATGAAAAAGATGCGTTTTCTCATTTCGTGTTATAGTATATGAAGAAATATAAAATTTCTTCGAGTAATAGTAAATCACTACATACATGGTGCCCAGGCCTGCTTTAGATGGTCAATAAAATTCGCTAGATACATTTTACTATAAGATATTTAAAAATATTAACTATTTAGTCAGGAAGAGTTTTTAATGATAATTTCGTAAATAAACATGATTCATGACTAAGGCTCCCATCTCATTTTGGCTAAAATACAGGATAAACCTGCGAAAATTAAGGATAAATACAGGATACAGTTCCAAGTCATTTATTTGAAAAAAAATTACATAAAAAATGCAATACACTTGTGAATGTAATTATTATTGTATCATTGGGCGCATTCACGGTACTCAACGGTTGAGAGATTTGCTCAACAGTTGAGAGATTTACTCATCATAACCACTGATCGGACGCCATTTTTTGTATCGGAAAATTACTGCGATACTTTTCTGCTCAACCGATGGGTTGAGTATTTTGACAGATAACAGCTGGCGTTTTTTCGAAGAACAAAATATTTGCGAAACAGAATGGCTTTTCTGGATCAAATTTACAAATTAAATGATATGGAACATAATATTTTCGAAACTCCGGAGGTGCATCACAGATTACAAACTGATAAGTTGTATTTTATTAGTTTACAGAGGTGGAAATATTTCCAATCGTTTGAAGAAATTTTTCATTCCGCACTTTCACCGATTCACGGCCTTTAAATATTTCATGCGCAAATAAAAATGTTTGCACTAAATCAGGAATCTGTTGCAATGTTTGTGGTAACATCATCTTCAGCTAAAAACTCCAAAAACCAGTGGTTTTCCATAATTACAACTAACAATTTTCACACAACAAATTTTCCCTCCATTTGTCTATGACAAGATTGACAGATATCAGCTGTTTAATGTATCGAGGCATTCACGAGAACTAATCGAGATTTACTCAACCGTTGAGTATTCGTGAATGCGCCCATTGATTAAGTGTAAAATTATTGCTTTTGTCGTCATTGTCAATTTCGAGAGTTTTATTATCAACTCACGTATTGTATTTGTGTTTAGAAGCTATTTTCCGAAGCATTTCCGGCTGCGACGTCAGGAATTCATAGAATTCCAAGCAAGATAGTTTCATATTGGTTTTGATCGTGAGAATCGCTTTTAATGTTTCAATTTATAAATTGAATATAAAATTTATATTCGGACACACAAAACGAACTGTAATAATATCTTGCACAGTCTTACCAGCTTGTTTCTTGCGAGAGGCTATTTATTTTCTAGTCGCTACGAATAGAGTGCCTAAGTGTTCATAATATTTGTGCTAGTCTGAGCAAAACAGGAACGATATACGATATTTTCCTCATTAAATCTCAGTTATACAGGGAAATACAGGATAAATACAGGTTTTTGAAAAAAAAACAGCATCGAAAAAAAATACAGGAAAAATACAGGATAGAAAAAAAATACAGGATTGCACTCAAAAATACAGGATAAACCTGTAAAATCCAGGATAGATGGGAGCCTTATTCATGACCCCAAGATTGAAATAAAAAATTTACTCCAAAATCGATTTAATCATAATTTCGACAATTTCATTTATAATTTCAAATTACCTATTTGTTAGTTTTAATTATCCTTTTGAAAACTTTTGACAAGGCAATTACACCCTTTAAATTATCGACCATATCTACTTGATGAATGAAAAATTGATTTTATTTGAATGGACTTGATTTAATTAATAATCTATAAAAATAAATTATACGGACATTAATCATTTCCCTAATTGCTGAAATTTATTGATTAATCATTAACTACACATTCACGTATACTCGAAAAGAACATAGGTTTACTGACTTTGGGTATTTTGGCAATTTTCTATAATTTTACGCTATAATATTGGCATCATGGAGTGGAGTATTGGGTAACACAAGGCCAAAGTGGAGACGCGTCTGGAGCAATTAAATACGATAGTATGGCCTCCGTATTTCTGTTCTTCAAAACTAATAATAGGGTGTTGTGCTAGAACCAATGGCGAAAAGGGCGAAAGGGCGGAGAGTCAATGCTATTTTGCGATGTGTCGAGATGTAATAATACGCACATTATCTCCATGTCCGGTCCAAAGGGGTTTATTAAGAGCCCATAAGGATAGCAATAATCTATGTTATTCGTCCACCATTAAATACTGAAAGTTGAGCGTTTATGGCGTTTCCGTCTCATATGGCATCCGTTTCAACTGAAAATGGCATTGCATTAATATGTTTAAGAACCAGTTGCCACATGGATTTATATATCCAATTATTGTAACTTTAAATCGTTATGCGTAAATTGGATGGAATTAAAAAAAACATTTTAAAGAAATTTTTGGGGAAATTTTCTCGGCGGGAAATATTGAAAATTTATTTAAAATTAGCTTGCATACCCGTCGTTGCCGGGTTAAGCTTCTTGTCTAAGTTTTAGAATACGAAGAAAACCGGAAAGAACTTAAAAACTTTTTAATGGGTCTCTGTTTGGGCTGGACCCCCGACGAACATCTATTCCAAATTTCAGGCCAATCGGTTCAGCAGTTTCCCCGCGAAAGAGTAACATAGTGCAAAAACTAAGATTCGAAATCACTTTACCCCCTCCCCTTACTCCCCCCACCACTCGGGCTACTTTTCCGTATGCCTATGTTGGAATCAGAACTACCACAGACACTCATGCCAAATTTCAAGTCAATCGGTTCAGCCGTTTTTGCGTGAAAGAGGAACAGACAGACAGACAGACAGACAGACAACAAACCATTTTTATATATTAGTATGATTATAATTTTTATTTAATAGCCGCTATCAACTAAAGGGTTTTTCGATCATCTTCAGCGGCGAGGAAGAATGCATATGTTAACAAGCGGATTTCGGGCGATACACCAGCACCAAATGCATCCCGAGAAAGTCACTGTTTGGTGCGGATTTTGGTCTGGCGGAATCATCGTCAATCGCGAGCGCTACAGATCGATGAAAAGTAACTTTTTGTGGCCTAAACTGGATGATATGGATACCGACAATATGTGGTTTCAACAGGATGGCGCTACATGCCACACAGCAAATACCACGATGGTATTTCTGCACGAGCGATTTGAGGGCATGGTTATCTCGCGCTGCGACGACGTGAACTGGCCACCGAGATCATGCGATTTAACGCCTTTAGACTTTTTCCTTTGGGGCTATCTTAAATCGCAGGTCTATGCGAATAAACCGCAAACAATTGATACCCTCAAAGCCAACATAACGAATGACAAACAGCAAATTCAGACAGATTTATTCGATAAAGTCATTGACAATTGGACCTCCCGAATACATACTACAAAGAAAAGCCGCGGCTGATATTTGCGGACAACTATCTTTTTAATTGAGCAGTGTTTTTTTACATGAACAAAACTCGCACCATTTTTCTTATATTTTATTTTTTATTTTGATTTTTTTAGCTTAAGCTTTTTGGTCTATTGTTTTTATTCATATTTTCTTTTTGTTAAGTTTTATTAATTTTTGTTATGTTTTATTATTATTTTTATAGAAACTGAACTGAGTTACTTTATGATAAATAAATTATTATTAAGTTGGCCCTCCATTACCATGACTTTTCTCAACTGCAAAAAAATAGAGACACATTTATGTGAAGATACCTTGGCGAGAAAGGGAGATAAGAATCAACTGCAAAAATTTGTCGGCAACTGCAAGAATAATTTCTACTGTTTTTTATGGCGGTTTTATGGCGATTTCTACTACAATCACACATTGTCCCTGTAAGTGAATAGTAAGCACGGACACATTCAAACTGTTATTATAGCGTGATGTCATTTTTCTCCTTCGCATGCATAGTCAAAAGCTTTGTTACCATGCCAATTTGAACATTATATTCATAGCATAAGGTTTGATATGATTGCTATAAAATTGTAAAACTGGAAGGGATAGCGTTTAACTTGTATTCAGTCATTCCTTTTTAGATCTACATAAGTCTATCTTGCTCTAGTTTTCTGCATTTTTTTGCAGTTTTAGAAGTCATGGTAATGGAGGAAAGCCTTTAATGCTCATTTTCTGTAAACTTTCGGTTTCATAACAATGTGTAACGAAATAAAAACGTTATAACGTAGTGTAATGAAGTTTTTATCGTCACACAATGAAATAACGTAACGAAATAAAAGTTCAACTTCGTTAAATAACAAAATGTATAACGTTACGATTTTTTTTTGTCTTCCATCCCTGGTGAAAACTCATTAAGAGATTCTCGCAAATGTTTTTTGTTATGTCGTCAAATAACAAAAAAAATCGAACGATTGTGACAAAAAAAAACGAGTAGCATTAAATCGAATCGAAATTGAAAATCAATCATGGGATTTACATATATAACTGTACAACCATATGGGAAAAACTTTAAAACAACTTCCCTTTCTATTTTGTTTGAGCAAAAAAAACCATCAAAGTGTTGCGCACAATTTTTGACATCGCTTCTACGATATGCCAAGGAATACCATAAACATTCTTTTTTTTGTTATTTATGAGACATTGGTGCTCTTTCGATTTTCATTGGAAAACATAGAAAACCTTTCAACACGTCTTTCCGGCTTAATTTTCCAATATCTAAAGAAGAAGGAAATGAGCTCGCTGAGCCAATCTTTTAGAAACAGTTTGAGCGAGATAAATTTCTTCACTGTCATAGGTGTGTATACACGTGAAAACGATGTGATTTCAAAAGCCAGTAACGAACTGAAATTCATATAGTGAAAAGGTGAATTGTCAATCCCATATAGGTGCGAATCGTTTTTAAGTTCAGAGAAGTGGAAGGCATATCAACGCAACGGGAACCAAATATAAGTACGGATATTTTCAAGAAGCTTTCAGGAAAAATGATTTCCCTTTAAGAATTTTACAGTAAAGGGCTATTGTAATGGAACTAATATTGCAAGTTATTTGATCATAAGACTGGGAAAATTGTGAAACTGAACAATTTTCATCATTTTTAAGATGGAGAATCAATTTCTTAACCTTTCCGGAAAAACCGTTCGTAATCCCTCACTTCGTATTAGAAAATTCCAATGTCAAGGGGTATATCAAATCCATCCTAAGTGGCTAACGTCGACCGATAGAAAATTTAAAGTTTCAAATTTCCCAGGGGGAGCACGATCCCTTCTCGGATAGTAAACTTGAGTGCCCAAGAGTTTCTCGTGGAGACAGCATTACGAACGTGTCTGTATATTGAACTGTCGATAAAGTTTTATTACAAAGAAGAAAAAAAAACTTCGATTGCTTAGAAACCAAAACCACTTCTGCATGTTTGTAGACACAAAAATAATCAGATTTAAGACCCAATATATCATATATAGATTTGATTTTGATACTCGTTTTTCCATACATTATTCAATTTATCCATGAAGAGTCTGTAGAATTTCGTATTTAATCCACACCACATTGTGGTGATTTACAGCCGAAAAGTTTTTCATTGGAATTATCGAACATTTACATACAAACATTCTTTGGTTCTTCATGATGGACCAAGAATGCCGAGATACACCATCTTAAGAGGAGTAAAGTGAAGATTGGTATTTGCATATAAAAGCGAAAATAGAAAAACCTTGATCGGGATAACGCCCGTCCAGTATTTTTGGCATAGTTAATGGATAGTCTCCATAAAACCGATATAAATCGTATCTACATGTGTTTCCATCATATGTCGTGCCACTGAACAGACACTCATTGCCCGCATAATGCACTGAAATTTATGTACGAATATTTGTTCCGAAATGTTAAGCAAATCGAACAACTTCAATTCGAATAAATTTCCCAAATAACGAAACACTTTTTTGGGAAAACATGAAATTTCGGGCACACCAACATACACATATGTGGAACACATTTAGAGGATTCAACATGAATTTTAAAATCGATTTTTGTGATAAATGTGTCTCGGCTTTCAATTTTATGAACAAACAAATCGCACAAAAAAGTCCTTAAACGTCATAGCGAATGCTGTTCAAAATATCGAATTTACAAAAAAAAATCATTGCTTCCGAATTACCAAAAAGTTTGACCAAATTTTCAAGTGAAATTTGGAATGGAGTATAGATTAGAAAATTTCACCACAGGATACTTTCATACAGCTTAAATTTCTCACAAAAAAAAAGTTTCAGAAAAAAAGAAGAAAAAGAAGAAGAACTAGAGTTAAATGAAAGAAACTAGAAAAAGTATCATATTTATATATGCAGAAAAAATTCCCGAATTTTATTCTGCGATACTGAATTGATGTTACACAACCGTTTACATTTCGATAAAAATTCAGAAATTTATTCCAGAAAGACACAGGAACCGGAATTTTTTCTTGCAAAATCTCCAGAATAAAATCAAATTTTGACAACTTTTGCTAAAAGAATTTATTTCGCGGAATTAATTCCGAAAAAATTTGGTGGAGTAATTCAAGAAAAAATCGCAAGTGTAAACGGGGCCTTAAATGAAATATCTTAGAACGCAAATTATAAACGTGTGTAGTAACCTCAAAAACTAGTTTTTAAGACTTCGATCTCTGAATTTCGCCTAAAAGACATTTCAGACACACGTCCGACACGGAGTCATATCACAAAAATCTACTCCTGGGTGTCAGTGGATCTGTGTATAACTCCAAATTCTCAAAAACTACTTGGGCTGGAGCTATGAAACCGGCATGTAAAGATCTGGAAATGGAGAAGCTTTTTTCGACGATTGAGATCAAAGCTTTTATGTCTCTACCATTGAAAGCTTTGATCTCATTGGTCGAGAAGCTTCAACCGGAATCGCAATCGTAATCTTAATCGTCAGTGTTGAAGCCCAATTCAGTCTAACGATTGGGATTACAATTACGATTAAGCTTCCTCGACCAATGAGATCAAAGCTGTCATTTCCCTATCGTTGAAAGTTATGTTCCCATTGGTCGAGAAGCTTCAATCGTAATCGCAATCGTGAGTCTGACTTGAGCTTTAGACAGATTTGGGCTTGATACGGGTATAAAGCCCAATTCAGAGTAACAATTGCGATTGATCAAAGCATTCAGCGATAAGGACATGAAAGCTTTGATTGATCGAGCAAGCTCAATCGTAATCGCAATTGTTAATCTGAATCGGGCTTAACGAGGTGTGTAAATCTTGCTTCAAGAATTTATAAATGTTTATTTTTTCTTTAAAACAGTTCAAATTAAATAAACATGTGAATAAACAAAATAAATATTGACATTAATAAAAAGATCATGTTGGGGTGACCCCTCACCCCTTGTTGCCTATCAAATGCATCAAAATTGGAAGATTAAATATTTTAGTGTTTTTATGTAAACTACTAATTTATTTGTCGGGTAATGGTGTAAATTGGGCACCGAAGTAGATTTTGTATAAAAAATTCATATGATGTTCACATCTGATATTTTATTTTATTTGTCTAATATTGTTTGAACGTTTTACGATACTGTGTTTGCAATAAAATTTAAAAAAAAATAATTCTCGGAAATTTTATACAAAATTCAAGCAAAAACTTTATACACAAACAATATTTTATGATGTAAATATTTTTCTTCTCACAAATATTTTATGTTTTCTCAAACAAATTGAAAATAGTAAACTAACAGACGATATTAAACAAATCGTTCACCATCAACTAACAATCGAAATAATAAACAAAAAGCACAAGCTATACTGGAAATAAGATTTAATTGCCAAACTGGACGTAGTGCAGTCACGTTCGTCAATTGGTTTTTCCGACAAATGCATAAAACTAGTGGAAAATGGATTGGTGGAAAATTGAACAAAATTCGTAGCCGTCAATTGTTGACATTGTTTTGTTTCGTTCAACAAAAACTTTGGAAATTTCTTTTGTACTTTTCGACAAAACTTTATTTAAAGTTTAGGTGCAAAAAAAATTGGTCAATTTTTGACGAAAAAATCCAAACTATATTGAAAAGTACCTCAAAATTTTTTACTGAAGAAATAAAATCTTGAAAAATAAAAAGTAAAATTAAAGAATTCTTTATCACTAAAGAAAATTTTAAAAACCTGTTCTTAGAATTTTTTTTCCAAACTCAAAAGATTTTTCCTTATTTTCTGCTTTAAAAGCTTTAAATGCACGCAGACTCGGAAAGTCGTTCAGAAGTCATAAATAACACCATATATTTGTCTTTAAGTACTGTATTAAAATTTGTTAAGCTGTATTTTTGTTAGGCTGTTATCTTAAAGATGTTATAAAAACTGGTCTTCGTAACACAAAATTTTTGGGAAAAGAGGTCTACTTTCCGGCTCCTGGTTGAATAAACCCCAAACCCTGAAACCAAAATGTGTGAAGGAAGACATCAAAAAGGTTGAACAATTTTATGTTAATGTCGTTGGCCCTTAGCCGTCTTTTATCTGAATGTGGTACTAGTAAGTAGATCCTATTTAGATTCTTTGGTTTACATGACACACGCTTGGGGAAGCAATTTACTTTGTTTGGCCGTGTTTATGCAAAGAAAAAGGGTTTTATTGATTCGGGTGACTTTCTAGCCAAAGAAAAATAGTGAAATGACAAAAATACTCGTTGGATATCGTCATTCTCATCGGTTGGTTTGAGATAGTTTGATTGGGTATGCACTCAGAAAAATGATAAATGTACTGCAGGTCAACTTTTTGTCAGGTTAACTCTGACCTATAGCCGGCTGACAGAGTTAACCTGCTTAAGTTTGACGTAGTTAGATCAAGTTACATGGTTTTAGCCTGTTTCAGGCGTAAGTAAGCCTCAGTCGGGCGAGAATTACAAAACTAGTTTAACTACCAATGGCTAACTAAAACTGATACAGGCTTAATAAACCATTGCCAGGTGTATTAAACCACATTATACAGGAGCCATAGGCTTATAGTACACCTATGAGCGCTGTATGAATGCAGTGTTAAACGCCTGTAGCTCGACAATGCACCTGCAGCAGGTCAAGTAATTCTACCACAGGCCGACAGTCAACCTACGAATGACTAACTTGTCGCGATTAACGCTACTTTAGGCTAACTGTCGCCCAGGGACAGCTTGACGGTAACCTGCCACAAGTTTACGTTACCTAGTGGAGGCTCACAATCCACCTGTAGCAGGCTAGTAAAACCACCCGTGGTTGACCAGTGACCTGGTGCAGCTTTAAAATAGACCTACCGCAGGTCAAGTCTCCTGAACCAGCCTTATTTTTCTCCTGCTGAAAGTCAATTTTACACCTACCTCAAGCTTACCTTTCCTCCTGCAGCTGTACAGCTGACCTGTAGCAGCCTCACAGTATACCTGCCGCAGGAGATCTACTATCTTCCCCTAGGAAGCTCAAAATACACTTGCAGCAACCAAAGTATTAGCCCCCACGCCATACTTTTTCACTTATTAGAGTCCCATTATTGCGGAATATCATCTTAACCTATTAACGCCGGGGTTGCCATATGGCCACAGCGAGTTTACAATAAAGAACAATTGATGTTTTATTTTAATTACATTTTATTTATTATATATATTCATGTTACAATTAAATGGTATCGTAAAGAAAATTTTTTATTTTAAATTATATGACACTATTCGCATGGTTGACATTAATCGCAAATCAAGGTGTTGTACAGGGACAGATAGATATGTGCCTATTTTCCACTTGATATGCTTTCCACTTGGAATTTCTGGAATGAAAAGGTGGATTAAAGGGACTTAATAATTTAAAAATATTGTTTTTAAAAAAACTGCCAAAGACACCTTCAACTAAAATTCCTTGAAAGTCAACCTATCAATGCCGCAACAATTATTTTTATAGATCTCCGTGTATGAACACTAGCTCAGTTAAAATGTTATCGCTATCCAATATTAGGCCAAGTGCGCACTGCTTTAGTAAGGATGCTGCTGAATTGGCAATTTCAATTTTTAAAATACCTTTAACCAATTAATGAGAAAATCACTGAATATTTTTAACACATAAACCAAGCCATTCTTATAAAATAAACAAAAAAAAAAGAAAATTCTGAAAAAATGCATACATAAATCTGTGGTAATAAGTTAAAGTAGCTTAAGTCGATTTTCAGGCAAAGCAAAAATGATCTTTTTGTAAATACAAATTGAGATCAGTTTGGTTTTGTCTGAAAATCGACTAAAAATATTTTAACGTATTATCACAGATATGTCCGGTGTACTCGTTTGAGTACAGCGGGCGTTAATTGGTTAAACTAGTATTTCATCATGTATCATAGTAGATTTAAGTAGAAATAACCAAATGTTAAATTAGTAAGTCGAAATACACTTCGTTACCAGCTCCAATATTAGATTGTACGCGTTTTCAAAACCAAAATTGCAACGTGAGCACCATTCTACATGCGTTGGCAATGATCCGCGCCTAGACTAAGCCTACACAAGGGACAAAAATATTGATTTTTTTTATTTTATTATTTCCGTTTAGTATTACATCTGCAAATCAGGCAAAGCATCAACAGCGCGAAATATCACGTTGAACTCAACTGTTTAAAAGCGAAATAAAGCTATGTGCATTTTACTCGTACGCAATTTACCAAAATAGTTTTTTAACCGAATAAATGATATAACAATTTTCTAAGCGTTATCGGTACAATACTATGAATTTCACGAGTTAAAAACATAACAAAAGCTATAATTGCCAATCAGTTGTATCAAAATTCCACTTTGAAGTCAAACTTTTCAATCAAATTTTTTAAAATTTATTCCAATCGGATTTTGATGTATGGAAGTTTTGTGTAGAATAATATTCTAAATAACTTTTGTTCTTGCGCTCTTTTGATAAGTTTTTGAGATAATCGCAAAAAACGTTTTCATTAACGAACTTGGATTCACATTTTACGAAAAACGGATCTACGAAAAATTTCAAGGCTCTAGCTAAATCCGTGCGCCCGCAATCCGTGGCACAGACAGACGGACCGACATGCAAAAATTATTTTTTTTATCATTCTAAACACACTGGTGTAATTCATTTTTGTGTGTAATGACGGGTTCTTGGCGTTACAAACGGTAAGGCAAAGTTAATATACCCTTTGGTTTCACCATACGGGTATAAAAAGGGAATGGAAGATTGTCTGTAGTTTTAAATTTTATTGAAACCAGTTTGATTTCAGATTAATTTGTTAACTGAACCAAAAAACATGCTTATTGAAACGAAAAACTTACCTTTGATTCCAGACGGTTCCTTGATTAACTCGAACTTGCACTTTTCACTCACTAAAAAATGTCCTTTCTGCGTCGGTTGCTAACAAGAGAGTGACGGCTATTACGAATTTCCGCAAACGAATGCAACTCACACACGCCATTAAACCTGTCACTCGTGTACAGTATACCTGAGGCTGGTAAAGTATGGCAATGCAATGCTTAGAAGTGCAACTAACACAGGCCTAATAACCCTGTTCCTGTTTTACTTTTTATAAAATTAACTATTGCCGGATAATAAGCCTGTGTTAGGCAATGCAAAGCTTGGGAGTGCAACTAGCAGAGGCGTAATAAGCCTGTTGCTGTTTAACCTTTTATGATAAGACTGTGTCGGTTTTACTGCTCTTCGAATACAACGCACAGCGGTCAACAAGTTCTCCTATTAGCGGCTTGTTAAGGCTGCAACCGCTTTACTGACGTCACATTGCTTCAGTTCGCCTTGCCCTGGTCTTCAGTTGACCTATGGTTGGCTAAATATTCAAGCTATGAGTGGCTTAATCGTCATTACATGGCATTACATCGTGGAAAAACCTATCTCAGGTCAACTCGTGCAGCTCCCAACGCTTTACTTCACCTGCAGGTGGTTTAATTTCAGAATTTCTACGGCCACAGGTCAACACAAGTTTTACTTTTCCTGATGCAGGCGGACGCGCGCCACTCATAGGCTAAATTTGCCAGCCCGAGGCTAATTACGCCTTATGCAGGTCGTCGAGTTAGCCTCCATTTTTCTGAGTGTGGTGGGTAACGAAACCATCTAACATACAAGGACCATGTTTTGCATTGGTTATTCATATATATTTTCGGTTTTCAGTCCTCGGTTTTCTCTTTTTATGTAACCGTCAAACACATCAGAAAATTTAGATATTTTGTACAGGATCGAAAAAATATATACGAAAATAATGTTAAACAGAATATTGCACTGTTGTCAAAAGATTGGATGTTGTATACACTTTTCTTTTTCTTGTTTTTCTCCTTTTTTGAGTTATTGAATGATATCCACCGGGCAGGAAACCAACCAGTTGGCCTTAAGTTCATGTTGAAGGATCTTTGACATTTTCAACTTATGATTTGATATCAGAAGA
The DNA here is from genome assembly GCA_964034945.1 of Chrysopilus asiliformis. Lineage (NCBI taxonomy): Eukaryota > Metazoa > Arthropoda > Insecta > Diptera > Rhagionidae > Chrysopilus > Chrysopilus asiliformis. The sequence goes on from OZ035962.1 coordinate 82,487,034, forward strand.
GGGATATTGATTCTCGGAATATATTTTTTCAATAAAATCAAATGGGAAAGAGCCCAATATCCGATATAACATTTTTATGTAAAACCGAACGCAATCTCAAGTAATGGCTTAAATTATTATTTGTTGAGAAAAATAATCAGGGTATTCACAGTCCTCTTTTAATTTTGGGTATTCGGTGTTTTCGGTAATATTAAAAGACTGAAAATATTCTGCTGTGAACATCCCACAGCACAGATTTGAGAACAGCGCTTTTATTGGATACGTGACCAAATCATGAACTGCGAATTTAATTGTAAAATATGTCACATACCTTTAAATCCATGTTTGATGTATTCTTTTGAATTTCTATTGTGGCAACGGCTATCAAAATTGAAAAAATTTGCATCAGTCCGATGAGATTAACAAAAAACCAGCGAGAAAATTTGACAACTAAAAACATTACTAGCGCCACCCGCGGTTGATTCTTGATACCGAATAACCGGGCCGGAAAACACGACTCAAGGCATGTCTACAATTACCGAATCCGGTAATTCATTTTTACATGAACCAAGTTACCGTCTCGGTAAAAATCTGTTAAATTTGACTGAATTACCGAGCGGTAAATTTACCCGCAATTTAAAAAACGACTGTGAATTGTCCGTGAACACCATAACTTTCGAAAGGATTGAACTAGAGACTTGAAATTTTGTATAGTTGTGTTACTCGTTTGCCTAGCCAAGTTCTTGATCGGACAAAATTGGACCATTCTTTCCTCCTCCCCCATACAAACGAAACAGTTTTTTTGTAATTTTCCCGAAAACGGTGAGCCATATTGAAAAATCTATAAAGGGAAAATCTGTTTAGAATAGAGTATGGGGCAGGGAATGAGCAGTAGCCCTACTGTATTATGATATACAGATAAGTTATGTAAAATCATATTCTAAATACATTTTACCTTAATAACATTTTCAATATGACTCACCTTTTTCAAGAAAATTGCGAAAAACTGTTTCGCTTGTATGGGGGAGGGAAAACAAAATGGTCCAATTTTGCCCGTCAAGAACTTAGTCTAGCCATTTGAGAAACGTACCTGTACAAAATTTCAAGTCTCTAGCTCAATCCTTTCGAAAGTTATGGTGTGCGCGGGCGGACAGACAGACAGACGGACGGAAATGCTGAAATCAAAATCTTTTGTCATTTTTTTGTGTCCGATGATTGGTTGCGTGCGTTACAAATGATATACTAAGTCCAATATACTCCTAATATGTCATATAGAGCATAAAAAATGAATGTCTCGCATTATCTGAGGCTGTTATACAAAAATCCCCTCAAAGTATTAGCCTCATTTTGATATATGAGTCATTTTTCATTATTTTTTTTGTTTGGAAGTAAAATTTTACCTTTTTGTTTATATTTACTGGCTTTTTAAAAACAAATATTTATGCTCCTTGAAAATTCCTTGAAAATTATGTATTACTTTTTGATTGTCATGAGTGAGAAGAGATTATTTCGTTGAATTACTCTCAGTTTTATTTATACAAGCAAATTTTATCCCCTGGGATCAACAAGTCTGCCATTATCTGGTGAGACTTGATATTTTTATAGATTTTCGTTTTTTTACTGTAAGTCCATGTTTTCCTAAAGTTTTTCAATTCATTGTTATAAAATATGAAAGCACACAAAACTTGACACGTCGTGGCAAAATGAGAGATGTTTAAAGTAAAAAAAAAATATGGCTAAAAGAAAAACAGCGGAGCAAGTCCCCCTATTCTCCCCTAATGTATGGGGCCCGCAAAGTTTTGTATCAGTGTAGTAATTCCTGCTTTAATGAATAGATTTTCTCATATCATCTCTTTTTTACTGCTTTGCGTTATAAATCCTGACTTATCCAACGGATATCGAATGAAAACTTTCATCCCGGAATAGGGAGTTTCACTGGAAAGTTTAAAGTGATTTATGTATACATTACGTTCAAATAAAATCTGTTTAAACAAATAAAATCTTAAATCCACTAAGGGTTGCGAAAGTTTACTCTCGTTAAGATATCAACGTAATAAAGCATGATTTTGATATCTAAAAATTTTACTATTCGGCTACGGTGGGCCGATTATCATCAAACACAATAAAAAATTATTTATGTGTGCATAAAGTCGAATCTACCTACATAAGTATAATATTTTTTTTCTAAAGACACAAGACTGACTTTTATAACATCATGAAGATGGTTCTCTAGTTACATTCATGAACATTCAAGTGGATACATAAGTCCTGAAAAGGAATTTTATTTTGCATGCCCCTCGCGCCTCTTTATGCCATAAATCTAAACGATTTCATATTACTATCACCTGGAAAAAGTGAAAAGGTAACTGGATATTTACCAGCGAAACGGAATCTCTATACGAGAAAGTTTTTTAATGTTTTTACGAGCCATGGATAACTTTCTCTAGGATATTTAACTCCAGAGGCCGATGAATAAATCTATCTATGATTTTTTTCACTTAAAACGCCAACTCCAAAACTTCTTGAAACTTATCAGAAAGGCAAAGTGTTGAAGGTTATGAAACCAGCCATCTCTGATAAAGAATTCGCTCTTGAAGAATTTTCCGCAAAGAAAATAAAATCAGTTTTTTATAGTAAATGAAAATACTTTCGAGTTGGCGAATACTTTTTAAAAGAATTGGCTATTTATGCAAATATCATTTGCATATCTTTTGTGACTATCGGTAACGAAATTATTTTATACCAGATGTTGGGATGACGTGATTTGTAAAGCGAGACCTTCATGGCTTTAATGTCGTTCAATGTATTTTTCTTTTTATTATTTTGCGTAAAGGTAAAATATATGCAAAACGGCTTTAAATATTAAATAAGCTCTCAGTCCAATTTAATGCCATTCATTCATAAACATATCACTTTTTTTTGTTCTCGTGATTTTGAGTATATAGAAATATCCTCTGGGAATACAAGAACGGTGGAAGGTATCCGCGGAAGGAGCATGGAATGACGTTGAGTGACAAAAGATTTTCTTTTCTGGGAAATAAACTAAAGTTGTAAAATATTACGATTTACGATTCAGTCACGTTCATAAATTTTACAAATATTGAAAAGCACAGATGCGTTTCAGTCGATCAAATTCTTGATTCCACAAACTGGATTTTTTATTTCTTGATTCAGCGTTAGATTGGCTTTTATCAGGTAAAAGAAAATGAATAAAAACACATATTTATATTATTATTGACAACGCGACAGGGCTCTAGCGTAAATTGCGCAGGGTCGTAGATTTTGTAGAAGAAAGTTTTGTGTTGACCACAACTGATATTTTTTTTTTTTTGTGATGCAACCCGCGGTTTATTGTAGAAAACTCAATCTGGCTTTTAGTTGTAATTGAATTTTACAGCCCTGTTTTACAGATTTGGCTCTTACTCAAAAACCCCCCATTAAAAAATCTATAGCTACACCCTTGGCTAAAGCCAATCATCAAATACTCTAAATAAAGACAGACAACATTTAAAAAAAAATCATTTGCATGGGAGAAGGAGTATAAGGTCATAGCGCCGGACACTAAAAGAATTTTGCATTTATTTTGCAACATGTATTGATTTTAATAGTCCGATATTGCCCAATCACCTTTTTGTGAAAGAAGAACGCTGGCAAATTTTAAGATTATAAACTAAATTTACTCGTAAAATATTTCGGCTATATACTTGCAATACAACCTACCTTGTACGTTCATCTAAAGACGGTGACGTTTTTTTGTCCAGTAAGTACATAGTTTTATGCAACACAATTATTAGAATCAATACAATCTACCCATGGTTTTCATTTACCCCAGAGATCGTTTGCCGTAGGGTCGGGATGGTTTTCATTGGTTGAAATATTTCATTAATGCATTGCGCATCTAACAGCGAAAACCGTATTAAAATCCATACAATAGTTTAGGGCATGGCAGGAGAGGGGGTTCGTATAAGAGGGGGTTCGTATAATGCGGCGTGACCCAAAACTTTCCTTGGTGAATGAAACTCAAAACCATATCAGAATACATTTAGTAATTTAGGAGTTAGATGGAGAGGGCATTCGCATCACGCGGGGGGAAGTGGTTTGAGTGGCCGAAAATTTTCCTTGACAGTTTGCTTGCGAAATACTAAATACCACAATTTTAAATTCACAATTTTAAATCCACAATTTTCTCCAATTACGGACCCTGAAAAGTACACAATTTTGTACAGTAAAATGAGCCCCGAATAAGTACACAAATTTTCCTGTTTAAAGAGTATCGGATAAGCGCCCACCCTCGTAACTGTACAATAAATCTAGGATTTTTTCCATGTGCAATTATCTAAGGATTACTGTATCATTTTATCTACAACAATTTGCACCGAAATGATTTGAAAAGTGTCTTGCAAGGCAAAACATTCATTGGGCTATCTAAAATAAAAAATAAAAACAAAATCATGAATAATGATAGTTTATGGCAGTAGCTCATTTTTTTAAGTGTGCCTTGAGCCTATCAATCAACCTGACACGGTTTGTCGTAAAGCTCTAAAATTGGCTCAATATCCTGCAATCCCTGTAGATTTTCATAAGTGTGAGTTCTGACGGGAACCCAAACAATCTGGAGTAATTATGATTAACAGCTAAGTTCCCGGGGGATAATGCAGTAGTGAGAGTGCCTATGGAGAATCTAGGATATCAAATGAAAAATGATTTCAAGGACAGAAATTTTTGAATATATATTTTTTTTTCCATTCGTTTCGATTTGGTTTTGTTCGTTTCAAATGTATCGCATGGCACATATCCTTTTAGTAGCACAGTAGGAATTAATGTATCGCACAGAAAATTATAATGTGCTCAATTTTTCTTTATTTCAGCATTCTCTATCATTTGCTCCCCTATTTGCCCCTAGTCACATTTTATAAATTATTAGCTTTTATCTGGGCCGAGTTTTTGATTTCATTTTTCTGATGAGCATTAAAACAAATTCGTTGAGCTTTAGGCTATAAATGCTTAACGGGGAAAATTTATATTCCTTAGCTGGGACAGTTTTTTCTTATTTTAAAAAAATATACGACTTTCCAAATATTTAGACAAAGCGCGGTAATGTTCACGGAAAACACATATGGGAACCGTTCCACCAAAATTGCATGCTCCAGTCCCATATTTATGGGAAAAATAGCATGGTGGCCAAATATGGGAGTCATTCGTATGAAACAAATTGTAACAGTTCCCAAATTTTTTAGGACACATTCCAACAAAAAAAAATTCCGTATTTTCTTTTGTGTGATCATTCCCAAAATTATGGGAGACATTACGACAAAAAATTGAGAAGCTTTCCCTTTTGTAAGGGACTCAATCGTAAAATGAAAGGAATCATTCTTATAAAACGTTGTAATGTCTCCATTGATTATTGGACTCTCTCTCATCCCAAGCAACCAGATAAGGCATAATGACTTGGATTAGGGCGTGGTGTCTTAAAATTGGTCGTTACGACCACACCAAGACCAGCGAATCCGCCTTATAAGGCGTGATGCCTTTCAAGGCTTTTGCAGTGGTCGTCAAGCGGTCCGAGTGACCTAAATATATGCCCTGATAGTCTTAATGTTCGAATGCCTTGTTTTGGCTTTCATGGTCGTAGTGTCCTCCAGACGCCTTCATAGTCGTCCTGCCTTATAAGACCAACCTTCCACCTTTCGTCCACGAAATGTTTTATAGGGCATAATGCCTTTGAGAACACTCCAATGCCCTATTTGAGAATGCTTCGAGCATGCGCAGATGAATATCTGCTTCGAGCTTGTTTCTAGCATACTTCGAATATGCTTCTAGCATTCACGGCGCGAGCCGCCATGACGTTCATCGAAATGGAAAAAAAAACATTCCTACTGAAAATTTAAAATCTGTTTTTAAAGCACAATATGGAAAAACATCGAATAAAAAGTAATTTTAGGTGTTTGGGTACACAGCATAACTTTATTTTTACAAGAATTTTATTAAAATCGAATAAAAAAGAAAATTCTTTGAATAAATAATTTTCAAATTATATCACTAAAATCGAGAATTGCTACGGCCCACGTAAATAGAGCTCCTGGCAAAACCACTTTATACGTAAACTTTAAATCGCATGTGAATTGTGACAATAAAATCCACAAAAAACCTTAACATCACCGTATGAAATTATTTTGAACGTTTTTTTCCACAAAATATCCATTAAACTTTATGATTCTTGTCTTATCTTTCTCTCCTCATGCGGCCTATAGAATAGAGAAAGACAAATAATGTCGCCAGATGAAATGTCAAAAAAATATTTCGTCATGGTAAAACAAGGCCCTATTTTGGCCTTCAAAGTCGTGATGCCTTATAGGGCGTGAAATAGGGCACTTCGTGGTCCGGCGGACCTTCTCCACTGTCGACGATAGGTCGACGATAGTTCGACCTAGAGTCGACAAAGTCGTGGGCCTTACGACCAATAGGGACGCCTTTGAAGACGAAGTGTCCACTTTACGACCTATAAGGTTACTTGGGATATGTATGCGCGACATTCGCATTTTAAATAGGATTCGCTCCTATAAATCTAGCACCAAGTCCTATCCGAATAGGTCTGGATATTATTTTTTATTGAATTTTGTCGAATCTAAAAGGGGCAGACAAAAATTCGAGTTATCAAATATACGATATAGGAAACTTCGAGGGGTTTGAAAGTATTCGATATAACAAACAACTCGAATAATAAAATGCCCTGTAATTAAAAAAATTCACCGACGCAAGTGTTGGAGTGTGGTAGTAGGCAGGTCCAAACTATATAAACCACGAGTTCGCAATGCGAATTATAATCGAACACAAAAATTTTGATTATATTAACATATTCGCTGAATTCTATTTGCATAGGAATGAGTCCACCAAAACTTTGGGATTCGTTCCAATTTTTTTGTAGGACTGACTCACTTCTAAGAACATTGGGAACGATTCCATTCCATAATATAGCATTGGTTCCCCTTCAGTATAGGAATGTTCCCCATAAAAACTAGGAACGGGTGCTACTTTTGTTGGAATATGTTCCATCTTCTCTCAGCCCTAGATACATAGTAATGATTCCACGAAAACTAGGACTAGTTCCAATAAAATTATTTATGGAAGCCTTTGCTACAAAATGGTGTAACGAGTCCTCTAATGTCTTTCCCATATTTTATAGGAACGTTTTCTATGCCGATTTGTTTCCGTGTTCTTGAAGTATAATAGTAACGGTAAAAAGTGCTCTAGTGCAGCTGGTATTGACGGCTAATGAATTTAAATGTCATTTCTTTCACTTTTCCAGAAATTTTGGTTTTGATCGTAAGAAAATTTAAACAAAAATTTTCTCATATTTTCAATACTTTGTTTCACAATAGAAAAGTCAAACAAAATTGCAAAACCAAATAAAAAAAATGCCGCAACGACATTCATCGCAAGAGAGTGAAAATTCAGCAGAAATCTTTTATGATAACAAAAATTCTAGAATATCATTTTTACGGATTCGTCGTTTAAAAGAATGTATGTAATAACTTTGGAAAAACTCTTCGGTTTTCCTTTTGATTCGCTTTGTACCTAAAATATGAAAGAAATATAATACAAACCCTATTTTTGACCTTCTTAAAATAAGTTTGGTAACATTCAAACTTCTTTAAGGCTATCATTTTTTTTATTAATAAAAAAAAAGGTTGAAATGCGGAAAAAAGCTTAAGCAATGACAAGCATAAAGTTGTTTTCATGTTAAATTTCACTTAGTCACACTTTATTCAGAGTTGATATTTTGTAGGTAATCTGAAGTAATTTTCTGTACTGCGGTATCACTTCTTTAGTAACTGCTGACACCAAAAAAGGTATTTTCTTGCGTGGACAAAAATATATTTTTGGAAAGGCTTTCTTGGAAATCATAGTTTATGATTCACAAACACACAGTTCACACACGTATATATTGTAAATAAAGCATTTACCCGAAAGTATTATTCGTTAATGCTTAATAAGCAAAACTCACGCTATAACACCTGAAAGGCATCATCTTAATAACAAATTTTCCGTTAGTCATGTAACATTAATATCCTTTTTCTCCTTCCGTCATACTTTAACGTTCTAAAGGATCTTCGACATACACAGCTTGCTAGACTATTTCAAAGAAACGGAAAACAACTTAATTAGGATAATTGGGCTCACATGACAATAAAAGCACCAGCAATGTCGCTGCTTCAATACATTCTAGTCAATATTTTACCCCCTTTTTATGTATTTTCATCATAATTTTAACGTAAAGATATTTAAGCACCCTAAAGCAAAAATCAATACAGAAAGCAAAAATAGCGAAATTATGTGTACAAAAATATTACATTCTCAAGCATTAAAATCACTCTTATGCTGTCGCCACCAAATTATGAAAACTGCAGGAGTTATTTTGTGTTCGAGGTTCGTTATAAATTGATTTAGAAGTTTGGTGTACATAGACGAAATATTGAAATATTGTTAAAGCCGAAATTAATGATCCCAATCCTATAGCACCACCATAAATGATTAATAATAACTAAGAATAACTCGCCATAATTATTTTCCAAAATAAACCACAGATGCCTCAGCGCGTCCCGAGTAATTTAATTTAATATAATTTTATTTTATAGTGCCTATACTTGTTTTTACATATTATATTCATGACGGAGACCGACTGGGGAACGCGGGCAGATAGACATTTTCTGATCATTATGAAATGCGTTTCAGGCAAAATGATGAGGATGTCCGAGCATCTGTCTGTTGGTCTGTCCGTTTTATGTATTTTCAATAACTTTAGAACGCGTTGAGCTAGCGACTTGAAATTTTTTGTAAATAAGTTTTACAAAAATCGCAGTTTCTGTCAACTTTTAACGGAAAAGTAACGGTACCTCCCATACCATTTTTTTTTTTCAAAAATGCCGTTTTGGAAAATTTCTTGAAACAAAAAATGAATATAACTAAATTTAAAACATACAAAATTTTCTACGTTTTTTGCTTTAACAGTTTTTTTTTTTTGTATCTCTAACGGTTTTGAAGATATTTGAAAAAATTCAGTTTTTTTAAAATCTTTCGAAAACTGCACTCTTGTGAAAAAACTCAAATACCCTAATTTATAGGAAATAAAGTTTTCTACCTTTTTTGCATTAACAAATTATACGTAGTTCTAACGGTTCTCAACATATTAAGCAAAAATAAAGTTTTTTGAAAATTTCTCGGAAACTATGAGCTTTTATCACAAATAAACATACTCAGGTAACCAGTGCCCATAGTAGCATCTGTACCCATTTTTAGCTCGTAGCCGACAGTCGTAGTTGACAAAACGAAATAAGAAAATGCCGAAACGAACCGGATTTTGATGTTACAGGCGTAAGTCTCTTTAAGGAGTTTTAATATACGTCACAAAATTATGAAATTATTGACTTCGTTAATCGAACTACACTTCTTGTTTCCGAAACCAAAAATAGAAAAAAAATCAATTAAAGGAAACTTTCCACTAGAATCACCCGAAACACCCAATTTTTTCATGTCAAATAAACGGTATGCCATATGCCTAATAAAAGCATTTTTTATTTAAACTAAACGAAATTTCCAGTACCAACAATGTCTCATTTCTTTTTATTTTGTCGCACAAATTGAATATTTTCAGCAGTTCAATTTTTACTTGTTGGCTTCTAATGCTTATAATAGCAAACATCTTCGTATTTTGCACTGTAATCTTACAAGTTCAGGTCCATAACATCAAATAAATGTGCACAGGTAAAGCTTCAGCATGTCTCGTTATAAAATACACTCCGTCACCATTTTTATTATTATGTTGGTACGTACTCGTATAGGTATGTTTAATTCGCCTCGTGCGACATATTTTCAATATGTTCACGTCGAGACGAATTTTCCAGAATTTTCGCAACCTGATAAAGAAGTTGCCTCATCGAGACAACATCGAATAACAACTTTAGTTTACAATGCGTTGTATGTAAGGATTCTATATTCCATCCAATCCTTTCTACTTTGTTACTTCGTTTCACTAAGATGAAACTTAATAGGATCTTCCTTATGGAGCAACAGCTTGAGGGTAAATGCGTGTGGACTGCGGTTGGCTAATAGAGATGGCTTACTTCATTGTTATTCCAAAAGATGCCCAACAAACAGACCTGATTGTATTGTTTCCGGTCACCTGGTTCATACCAGTCGTTAGGTTGTCAATAAATTATTCATTAAATCCTTGAAGTAATTCGAGTAGGTATCCCATACTCTCGAGATCTCTTATCCTATTCACAGCATGTAAAATGATAAATAGATATTTTGTGGGAAGATAATTGAGATGTGTATTTAAATAAGGATTGCTTAAGACTGGCCAATGATACACAAAATACGTAATATACTCGGAAATCTGAAGTGTTGTCGTTATTTGGTTACCTTTGAAACTTAAATAGTTTTTGAAATTGATTTACATTGAACATTATTAGACATCCAGACCAGTAATGCGACTAACATCCTCCTTCTACTCTACATTTTCCTCCCCCTTTCCCACCCAATCCCCTCTTCAACTACCTCCCCTTCTTCACCATCGTCCAATTTTTGTGTAGAGTTTATGCAACCGTCACACCATCGCAGATCCCCACTCCGCCATAAAAGCGTGGCGTTTTTTATGGACAGCTCTCTGTTATAATTCTGGAGGCCAGAATACTTGAGTCAGACGCAGCTTTTACTTATTAGAGTTTGTTAAATTTTGCGTTTGGTCACAAAACCCATGAGTTTTTCTATATTAAAAAAATTGAGTCAAAATTTCAGCTCCATCGGTAGAGCAGTCTTAGAGTTTGAATTTTCAAGAAATCATGCTTTGTTTTTGAAAGTCTCTGCAAGTACAAATCGTTGGATATTCAATAATATTTAAGCAGCGGCTTTCTAATAATTCGGAAAAAACAATTTCTAGATTTAATTGAATTTGATAAATATTAGGAAAATTAAAATAGTTATTGGTTTTTCAACTCAATGAAAATATTTATTACCATTCGTAATTACATCCCTAATTTTCTATTACTTTTTTGAGAAAAAAATTAAAATTTCAATTTATTATGAACACGAAATTAGCAAATAGGCCATAGGTATCTATTTCTTGTTCAAAATTAGCGAACAACTCACTTCCTAATTGCAACATTACCTGTTTCCTAATATTGCCTAAAGTTAGCCGGCCGACCATTTGATTTTCCACCTGAATTTTGAACCTGTCATAATTAGGTAACAAAAAGGAACCAAGAACGTGACTAGAAATTCGAATTCGTCCATGAGAAATGTTCCGTCTTACCTCGCATTGGATCAAAAACGAGACATCCACGAACGTAAGGTTACCTCGATGTTGGCTCCGCAGTGAGATTTTTATTCAAACACATAACGAAATATTGTCTCTGTTATGCTATCCGAATTAAAATTCAAGTCCTATACCCTGAGCTTATGCTCAAGCATAAAAGGCAAACAAAAAAAGTAGTCGTGGAATACAAAAAGTATCCGAACATCTAACAAAAAAAAAAGACTTTTACAACCTTCTTGTTCATTTATACATAAGTTTTCTACATCTTATAGAGATATCGCAGACTCTCTGAATCTTTGGCTTTTTTTGTTTGGCATTCAACTTGACTTGAATGGACTTGAAGCATGCCAAATAAAGGCGTAAGAAACGAACGATAGACTAGATAGTAGCATAATATCCCACACATTCTTATGAGAATATGGTGTCATTAGCAATGATTTATGTCGACAATCAGACGAAAAACCGAAAAAATGAAGAAAAAATCTGACCTAACAACACTTTCACTTTTACTCTCATCAATCACTTTCCTGACATAAGTTTTCACCAGTTACGAAGCCAACCAGGGAAATTCATTCACAGGAGCCACAGCCCATGTGGAAAATTTACTAAATTTCATATGCGGTTTTTAGACGATATATAATATATTTGTATATACTCTAATTGATTTCTGTTGGATTTCACTTCATTTAATGTACGAAACTGAATCCCTACATTAAAGGTAGTGAAATCCAACAACAGTGTGATTGGAAAATTGAGCGAAAATTCACACAAACATAATGTGTAGTGATATCCAACATAATGTGTAGTGATATCACACAAAATTCCAACAAACGAATAGACAAATCACACAAAATCTGTGCGATTTCACACCAAAGTTCACACAAAATGTGTGCGATTTCACACAAAATAAAATTTATCCCTGTTTATTTTTCTCTCTGAAATTTTTCTTTCTTTTTTTTCAAAAAAAAAGTAAGAGAGAAGTTCTGCAAGATTTTAGTGCTTGACAATAAATGGTCTACTTTGTGGAAAAACAGAATCAATACTTAAATAAACTTTTAATTGTTGGTGCTTACTGAAATGCTAGCTCTTATAACAATTGATGTTGAAAACTTTGCTGTCTGGACTTTTCTTTCAACACATACACCTTCCAAAAATGATTTTAGTTTCTTTTTCATTTATTTACCTCTTGAAATTGTCAATTAAAATGGAAAGGCAAGAAAAGGGTTTATTTCGAAAATTAAAAACAAAAAGATCCTTTCACTTTATTGACTTTTCACAGAAAGACTTTTCAAAAACAATATTTCTGCTAAAAGCAATTTCTGTATAATAATTGGTAATTTTGGTACAATAAACATTCGAAGGAAAATAATTAATCTTTATGGGGCCTATTCATAGTCGCACGGAGAGAACTAGTAGGACTGATTCCTACAAAAAATAGGAATATACGAAACAGTGAAATTTTTTGGTAATGACTCCCAAACCAAAGGAGGAGAATTCATGTCCAAACATAACAAAAGCTATAATTGCCAATCTGGCAATTATTGAAAACCCGTATGGTGATTTAATTGAACGGCGTATCAAAATTCCACTTTGAAGTCAAACTTTCCAATAAGATTTTTTTAAAACTTGTTCCAATTGGATTTTGATGTATGGAACTTTAATGTAGAATCATGTCCTAAACAACTTTTGTTCTTGCACTTTTTTGATAAGATGCACCGTTTTTGAGATATTCGCAAAAAACGTTTTCGTTCGTATGGGGGGTACCCCCCCTAATGGTCCATTTTTGCCCATTAACGAACTTAGCCTCGCATTTTACGAAAAACGGACCTGTGCCAAATTTCAAGTCTGTAGATCAATCCGTGCGCCCGCAATCCGCGCCACAGACGGACGGACAGACAGACGGACAGACAGACGGACAGACAGACGGACAGACGGACAGACAGACGGACGGACATGCTAAATTCAACTTTTTTCATCATTCTAAACACACTGGTGTAATTCATTTTTTTGTGCGATGACGGGATCTTGGCGTTACAAACGGTAAGGCAAAGTTAATATACCCTTTGGTTTCACCATACGGGTATAAAAATAGGAAAATTTCTCCAAATTATATTCCCAATTTTTAAAGAATCATTACGGAAGAGTCCACTTTCTCGTATATTCCTATTTGGACTTCTCTCCGTAAGTTTTTAATGGCTACCAGCCAAAAAAAAACGCTTACTCCACTAGTATACACTGGGAAAAAACGCAAAAATCATTTCTGTACAATGTGAGTCACCAGTAAACACAAGATCATACAAAAACGAACACATGAAATATGCTCCACAAAAAAAAACCCCCCTTTGTACCGCACGAGCGACTGCACTCAACCATGGAACTTGAGAAACTGACGGTAATGACAATAGTGTGTGTACACCGGTGACTCACATTGTCCCTGTGGGTGACACGCTGTGATCACCGGTGACTCACATGGTAGCCAACGTGTTAAAAACAAGTTTTGTTAAACATGAGTTTAAACTGACAATTGGCTATTGTTTTCTGTCAGTTTAATCTCATGATTAACAAAACTAGAACTTAAAAACGACTATGAATACGCGCCTATGTAATTAAACTTCTTCATTAGATATTCATAAAGTGCGTAGGTACTTTACGACATTACGCACAAATCTGTTGCTTTGATATGTTTTACCTGAAGAATTTCTTTGGTATTTCGACATTTTAATTACACAAATTAATTTAGAAATAATGACCGAAATTACTTACATTCTTATATTGTGATTTAAATAGAGTATCTACAATAAACATACTTCAACCATTTTACAAACTTTAGCAACAGTGATTTAGCTATAAGAAACTCAAGACTTAACTAACAAAATTGAAGCATTAAAACTTTCAAAGGGGTTCAAAAGTACATTTTATGATGAATATTTATGGGTTGATATTAAGGGTGAAAGAGTAGATCTGGATAAATATTATGTCATCAATTGGGCATCACATCATTCTTTTTTTTTTTTGCTGACAACGCGTTTTAAGTATAATTAAGTTTCGTGTGCTTGTGCTCAATTGTCCATAGCTATGAAAATGATCGTAAAATGGGTCTTCTGCAATTTTATTATGTTTGTGGAGAGAGTTGTAACAATTACAGTTTATTACTCAGTTAATCAAAGTTACTTATATCCAAAGAGGTTATAAAATTATTTTCCAGAGAACTTTTATGGTTATTCCAATGAAACCATAATCATAGACCGAACTCAAAAATGTGACGGAAACTCACAAAACTGTTATTGTCTGTGGATGGATCTTTTATCTCTCATTTCGGAAAAGTTATCGAAACTTATTTAGATCCTTAATCACAAAAAACTTTTCACTTTAATATCACTTCAAAGGTCAATAAATCCCTTTCACCTTTTTTATGATACTTTTTTTTCCTCATTTTGTCTTCGTAGCTAGCTAGCCTTTATCATGTCTACTTTCTTTTTTGATTAAAAGGTAAGCAGAGTTACAGACAAGTCTTACTTGTCAAGCCATTCAAAATAGATCCAATTTAACCCTTGAGTTCGCCTAAAGCTCTACGAAAGCGGCTTTTTATGTAAACTGCAATGGAAGTCCATTCTGATGGGTATACCAAGTAATATCCTTGGGGGAAAGTGATAACAAAAAAAAATCTATGAGATAGAATTGCACAACAGAGGAAAATTCCTTTAGTCCTTTTTCTCTTATTTTCTACGGAATTGTTAAGAAGATCCAAAAAACGAGTATATGCTAGATACGTAAATATGGACGTATGTGTGACCGTGTTACCACCTGATTATGGCTTTGGGAAAGTCCTCTCTTTTTGCGTTTTTTTTTTTGCTATATCCTTGGATTTTATTGAATTTCACTTACTGATGTCTTCACTGAAGCAATTTACGCAAAAGAATATTAAAATGGTTATATCTATCCAATATCATCGGGGTTTCTTAGCTCAATATGTTTACGATCAATATGATATCTTGTATTGTCAATATAAATTTATTTTAATAAAATTGGCGAAATAGATACTCTTTCCGACGAATGGAATTTTACATGTGATCCAAGGACGACCTTTTAAGGTGAAACTGTCACATAAAAAATATGACATCTCAAGAATTATATGTGCTGTGATTTTCTTCGTAATTCGTATCCGTGGCATATAAAATACCAGGATTTTTGTAAGCAGAATAAAAGAATTTTCGCCGACTGACTCTTTGAAACTTTATTTGAATAATTTTGGGCTATATAACCTATAGCCCGAATCTATTCAAAATAAAGAATACTAAAAATTCTAGGCGTCGAGAAAGTTAAATAAATATTAAATAAGATCGTAACCTGAATTACACGCTTAACCACAAAATACTCCCGAATTGTGGGGAGAGAAAAAAGCTTAAGATTTTGAGATTTCAATAGCTCTGAAGATCGGTCCCATAAAAAATGTCTTCAGTTTTTTCAATCTCCTTTAAATCTTCAAGGCCTTTAAATCCGTCGTTACCGAAACAAGATTTATGGCGGATTTCAATTTTTAAGGGCTTTGAAGCAAATATTAAGGTCGGGCAGTATCATGCGTAGTTTCGCCATCCAATTTAACGCGAGAGAACGCAAAATAGGCAAAGTCAAGAATTTGTTGAAAATTAAAGGCGCGGCGCGACTTAATTGTGTTTCATACCCAATTGACCAATGTTGGAATTTTTGTACCATGTCCAAATGTACCACGCAATTTTCCTTTATAAAGTTTAAGAATATTTGTGGGAACATTTGGAATTATGGATCTTGTGGTACAAAAAGGACCATTTTCACAGGAAAAAATCTTGGATTTCCAGTCAAAATTCCATAAATCGTACCTTCGGTACTTGGTACAAGAAGATTGGAAATCCAATTGGTTTTCCAACCAATTTGGTCAATTGGGTAGGACTGCTCTATAATTGCATACCTGGCTGAATCAAGGTTATCAAAAAACTAGGCTTTTGTAGAGACCCACTACCCCTGGCTTGTGTTTTGGATTTTTAGGGCAGATAACCCTATTTATTATTGTTTTATTAAATATATCGAGATACAATTTTGAAAAACATATTTTTTGGGTTATAGATCGACTTAAGGTCTTACAACTATGAACAATTTGTACTAACTGAAAAACGAAATTCAGGGAAAAATACTGTTTTTAAAATAAGGGAACAGATAAAAAAAACCCTGTTTTGTCTGACGAAAAAGATATATACAAACTAAGAACTTAACTAAACGTTAATAATGGTTTTACATTAAAAGTTATTTAAGAGTACACTCTAGAAAATTTTATTGTAATTTTACCCCTATAATCGTAGGAAACCATTTTCCTACGATAATAGGAGTAAAATTAAACCGAGTTGTAATGGCTTAAAAGCTATGCATTTTTACTCATTTTGTGGCGTACAAAAGCCTCTTTTACGGGGGAACTTTAAACTAAATAAGAAGTAAAAGTACAATACGGGTGTAATTTTACGACATGGATGTTTAAAATTACCACATTTTTGTTGTAATTTTCCTCCTATTTGGTAGCAAAACCGCGTCTTAAAGGTGTAATTTTACGACATTTTTTGTTTAAAATTACACCGAAAATGGTATTAGAATTTCTCGGCTTATATGGTCTGCAAAAACAAAAATGTTATATTATTTTTGCGGGCATGTCTGCCATGTGGCAGGCGCCACACAGGATTTTGGTAGAGTAAAACTCGATTCGAGTATTTATACTCCGATGCCACAAACCTTATGCGAATTATAAGGTTAAGGTTAAATTGTCCGTACAATAATGCAAAAATACCCTGCGAGCGTGTTTTTACACCAAAATGAGAGTAAAAATACGAATATTGGTCGAAATTTTACGCAAGGTTTAAAATTACCCTATTTCTAGTGTAAGATTAATGTTTTTTTGGGTGAGTTTACAACTTAAATGGTGTGCGAGCTAAATTCTGATTTTTTTTTGAAATTTTACGACGTTTTTGCAAATTTACCCCGTTTTTACCCCATTTTTCGGTTTAAATTCAAATTCATTTTCTACAGTGTAGGCTAAGTTATTTCCAATAAAACATTTAACGAAATTATTGTATAATTATTTATTTTATTTTATTAGTTACCGATGACAAAAATGATTTCAACACCAACAATTGTTACATTATATTTTCTTTTATACAATTCTCCATAAACTTTGTACCGTCCAAAAGGAATAACAGATGGAATAAATGACAAATCCATGGGGTAGTCCAGAAGTGTAGCATTTCCCTATATAAATAAATAAATAAACAAAAACATTTATAAAAAAACTTTCCTGTATATACAATTCAAGTAAAACAGTATTACCGTTTTTACAAAAATTGATCTTAGCTTGTTCTTCCTTAACCTTTTCTTAAAGAATTTTAAAAAACAAAACTCATATTACGTAAAATAAATACTGTCTAAAAAAATCTAGCAATTATGTAGGGATATCATCTAAATTTTTGTCCACCAAATACGTCATTTTTTAGGAGGGAAGGGGAGGGTAGGTTGCAGTACACGAAGAAAAATCCAAATAGGAATATACGAGACTGTAGACTCTCCGGCAATGATTCACAATATGATATTGGTAAAATTTGCTATTTTTAAAGCTTTTATTTTATTTGATATTTTTAAAGCTTCGTATCTGTCTGTATGTCTGTTTGTTTGTTTGCCTGTCAGGGTCAAATGTTGCAATGTAATTTTGACCCACTTCCTCTCATCCGATTGATTTGAAATTTTGCACACATACGCAAGTCCGATGACAATTCAATACACGGTAAGAAATAAAGTCTAAGTTTAAGACATTTTCGGTATAATTTTTAGACTCTTAAAAGTTTAACACAATTTTAAAACTATTTTGGCATCAATTTCAAACTTTTTGAAGTCTAAAATGCATTTACATCCGAAAAGTCTAATTTTAAGTCATTTTAGTTTAGTATTTAGAACATAAGTTGACATAATACTAAATATAAAACTTTTCGGTTGATTTTTTAAACTCTAGACTCTTATTTTTAGAAATATAAAGTTTATAAATATCTATAGACTTTTTAATACTGAATTTTAGATACAAAGTTTGAATTTAAGATTTATTTGGTTTAAAAATTAAACTATGCGAGTTTTATCCAATTGACCAACAAAAACAAAAAACTGGAATAAAACTTTTTCTTTCTAAAATTTAAACTTCTTTTTTTATTTTTTAAACTTAAGAGTTTTGAATCTAGTCTCGTAATTCTGGTATTATGGTATTGACGGGAAAAACAAATTCACAAACGGATGTTTTTCACATACACAAACATAAGAATCCGCAGCTGAAGCGAGGTACAGGCAATTCAAATAATTTCAGTTGCCTTTGACACCGTGAGTGGGAACGAAAAGCGATACTTGTCGAGTCTGTGGTGTTGCCTCTCATTCAACTAAAAAAAACATGTCTTTGCGAAAGAGTGAAGGAGACGCTCAGTCAAACGTGAGTGGGACGTATATTGACTGTAATGCATGCGAGTCTTTATTTGAAAACTTTTGTAACAATCGCGTCGGGAGAAGTGAAAATTTTCAATCAAAGTAATTTTATTCTAATTAAAAATGGATATAGTTGGCCGATATATTCGTATAATTAAAAACAATTGTTCAAGATATGTAGTGATTAAAAAAGTGATGGAAAATGATGGCGAAATAACCTAAGAAGATATTTTATATTCAGGTATGTATCTCCTAATGCCAAATACGCAATTCTGATCGCTTATGGGGACAAAATTCTGCAAAACAAATAAAAATTACACAGCTCAGTAATTTTCCTAGCATATTTGAACAATTTTGGCCACAGAAATGATCAAAATTAGCTTTTGTGTAATTTTTTTTACCTTACATATTTGGAGGTTAGTTTCGATAATTTTTTTTTGTTCCAATTGGGTTGCAATTCTGTCCGCTTTTTTTCGCACTCCGTCCTTTATACGGGGGAATTTGTTAATGTGGCTGGGTCAGTGCTTTCCCGGGGTTCATTCCTCGGGGAGAAAATGCCGCGCTAGAAACAATAGCAAGTGGACGGAAGGCAACCGAAGTTGAAAACAAAAATTCCTTTCATTATAAAGATGTTTTTAAGGATTATTTTACAAATATCGATTTATTACAGTTGCTACTGCATTCGACACAACTAGAGGCAATATTACCTTTTTCAAGGACAAAAATGGCAATACTTTATCAGAAGATTTGACGGTTGCACTTGTTCATCAGTATATATATTGCTGCTCGATCGCACTTCAAATTTGTACAAATCATGAGCCAGGTGATTTATCAAGTTATAAGTAACCATTGCTTCAATATTGTTTTTATCTTAATTTTTATTAGATCATGCATTAAAAAGGCGGAATTGTGGCATTACATCATCAGTCTCTATAACAAAAGAAGTACTAAATTCAACTATTCAAATCACTTTTGCTTATAATTTTTCCCTCTAGGGCTATCAAAAAGTATATACAGGATAATGCCGATACTATGGCATTATTGGGCATATTGAAGTTATTGCCTGCGTCCCCAGGGAACAAGACCACTAGAAAAGTGGAAAAACCTTTAATTTTTAAGCCGGTAAGTCTTTATAGACAAAAAATAAAAATTCACAAAAAAAATAAATATAAAACTTTTAGCTACAGACTTCACCAGACGAATATAAAGAAGCTGGAAATGAGCAGCCCTATATAGTTGCTGCAGGTGCACCGAAATCTTCGATTCACCAGTATTTTATTTCCATAGATGCTGAAATTTACTGTAGCTTTAAAATACAAGAAATTAATTCTAACATAATCATAAGTTTTTCAGAAATAAACAATAAAGAAACATTTAATGTTATTAATATCTTAAATGAAACATTTCTATTGTCAAAATATAATGTATTATTATAAAATTTTAAATAAAAACAAATAAAAACTTTAATCCGAGTTTTTTTAAACAAAAAATTAAAAACAAAAAAAAACTAAAATGGCCTGGTTTTTAGACTTTTGGGACTATTTCTAAGATTTTTTAGTCTAGAATTAAAACTTTAAAGTTTTAAATTAAAACTAAAAAAACTAAAATGGCCAGGCTTTGAGACTTTTGGGACTAATTCTAAGATTTTTTAGTCTAGAATTAAAACTTTAAAGTTTTAAATTAAAACTAAAAAAACTAAAATGGCCAGGCTTTGAGACTTTTGGGACTATTTCTAAGATTTTTTTGTCTACAATTCAAACTTCAAAGTTTTAAATTAAAACTAAAAAAGCTAAAATGGCCACGCTTTGAGACTTTTGGGACTAATTCTAAGATTTTTTAGTCTAGAATTAAAATTTTAAAGTTTTAAATTAAAACCTAAAAGGCTTATCTTGAGCTCGGTTTTTTAGACAATCAAAAGTTTTAATTTAAAACTCAAATAGTTTGGTGACTATATACAAACCTTAAAAGTTTTAAAACTAGACTTTATTTCTTACCGTGTATTTTCTCTACTTCATCCTTGTAAAAATAACATGATAATCCTCTTACTAAAATTTTCCGAAAAAAAAGTTTCTGAGGGACAATTCAACAGCTGAAGGATGAGATAATAAAGCATATTCGTGGGATCGAGGAGCAATTATGTAGATATATTATCTAAATTTTTGACCATGGAGTTAAGATGTCTCGCCGAAGCCTTGGTGAACATTTGACTGATATTATCTTTCACACATAAGTTCCATGTGCCAAATAACATGATTCAATAAAGAAATCACACAATTTTAACAAATAACATTGTTAACATCGGTCCAAGCCATTGGAACACCCTGTATAGCTAACTAAAATACATCTATGTACATATATATGAGTCCTCAATTGAGGTTCCATAACGATATTCTTCGCTGCTTCGCACCGCCAGTTTTACACGAATTGCGAATCATGGATGAATTATTTTAATATCTGCCCGGGCGTCAGCTCTTCCTGAACCACTGACTCTACCCCGTAAGTAGTTTGAAAATTATTGAAATTAAATTGAACATGCGTTTCAAGCTAAAAATCTTTATAAAATTTTCCGATAAAAGTTATTAATATTTTCCACTTACAATAATTGGGTACTCGTGAAAGAAATTTCCATATTTCCGAAATCCGTCCAACATTCGTGATAAAAACTGTGATACACCTTGCCCAGACATGACTCCGCAGAAATTTTCGTCAATTTCCACCAACCACTTTCGGAAAACTTTCCCATGCTTCTTAAAAAGGGTCAGTCTGAGCTAGGAAAGAAGGATAAAAATTAATTGCAATATTTAACTGGAAAAAAATCAAATTTTTATTTAAATAAAATAAATATCAGGGCACCAATCATGTATTCCGACGCGTCTCTGTCTTTCGACTTCGACGCAGCTTTTAACTCTTGACTTCGCCATATCAGCAGCTTCAAATTTCCTAGAATGACAGTCAGAATCACGTTTCGATTCATAGTGATGATTCCGCGAAATTTCAAGCTGCAGATATGGCGAAGTCAAGACTTAAAAGCTGCGTCGAAGTCAAAAGACAGAGATGCGTCGGACTACATGATTGGTGCCCAGGTTTGATATACTCAAATAAAATACAAACTATAGATTTTAATTTAAGGGCAGTACATAAAACATTTTACACTAATTTTCGAATTTTGTAAACACCTTCTCCTCGTATGGAATTTAACACCCCCACCACGTTATCGATGGGTCCCCTACACCTACATGTATAACGTATTTTATGAGCAGCCCTTTTAGAAATAAAAAATTACCCAGAAATCATTTTGGGGTTCACAAAA
Source organism: Chrysopilus asiliformis (assembly GCA_964034945.1). Lineage (NCBI taxonomy): Eukaryota > Metazoa > Arthropoda > Insecta > Diptera > Rhagionidae > Chrysopilus > Chrysopilus asiliformis. The sequence goes on from OZ035962.1 coordinate 82,509,113, forward strand.
ATAACATCCATAGTTAATTAATGTAATTCTTTTTCGAATCGTTTTTACAAAGCAAATATTATGATAGCATTGATATGGAGCTGGTGTACATTTTATGCTCGTTATCTTAAATGGCAGAGCTACCTAAATTATCTAAGCTTATTAATAATTAAAGAAAAAAATAATAATTCAAATTCTACCAGATGTAAAATAAATAAATTTAGTGTAAAAACTACGAAAAACTTTTTAAAATTCATTTCCGGGCGACTGTTTTCAATGGAACTGTATTTCCGTTACTAGAAAATCGTTATAAAAAATTTGTACTAGTGCCATGCTTTACAACATTTATAATATCACGCAATGATCTTTTTTTTTTGGTTTGGATCACGCAAACCTATTTCGCACGTGCCAGTACGATAAATACTTTCAAAAAATGTTTAAAAAAATCAAATGACCTTCAAATAAACATAAGTAGGTTCTCCCCACTCATACCTATGCCACGTATTATTTAAATACTTTGTAGTTACCTATGCTTGACGTTTGGGACAAGCTGTGTTGTTCATGGACACAGGCGGGACTTCTGAGCTACAAAAAAAAGAATAATTAATCAATTGAAATTAAATGAAAAATTAATCAGTTGTGATATATGTACTCAAATTAAATACAAACTGCAAATTTAAATTTAAAAATGTCCTTTCCTCCCACTTCAGCCTCGCTTCTTAAATCGCGACTATAATCCCGCAACACAGCTTGTCCGAAACGTCAATCACAGGAAAACGCATAGTATTTAAATAATATGCGGTGGAAAAAACCTACTCATGTTTATAAACTAACCGCGAAAGCCTAAAAACATATCCCTTTAATACTTTTTGATTTTTTTTAATTCAGTTTTCCATATTTTATTTACCTAAATCAAAAGTCCGTTATGGCACGAAAACTTCTAAAAAGAAATTACAAGATATTTTAACAAATATTTGTAAAATTATGAAAAAATCCCTTCTGTTAATTGATGTTAACATAACTCCTACGCGACGACTAACTTGAGCAATATTAAAAAGCAAAGAAATTATATTCTTAATTGTTTTAAAGAACCCCAATTTCAAGTTTTTAAATGAAAAGACGCCGCTCATAAGAATTTTTTTCGCAAAATCCCATGGCATTTGAAATAACCGCAGGCTAAGAGATTATCCTTCTTTCTTAACTTTAATACTTTCCAATTGTCTGCATTTTTATTAAATTTATTTTGCCCTTTGATTTTGTTGGAGAAAGAATATTATTTTCCTGAAGGGTGAAAGCTTCCAAATTAATTTCATTCTAATCAACAAAATTCTATTTAGATTAAGTAAAAGTAAGTAAAAGAAGAGGACAATATTTTAGAAGCCAATATTTTTATGGTTTATTGTAAACTAGCTTACATACCCGTCGTTGCCGGGTTAAGTTTTTTCAAAAAAAAAATGTTTTATGGTCAATGTTGGAGTTAAATTTTAGGCCAATTGGCTCGGTAGTTTCCCCGCGAAAGGGTAACATAGAGGAAGAGCTAAGTTTCGAGATCACTTTACCCCCTCCCCTTACTCCCCCCACCCCTCGCGCTACTTTTCCGTATGCCTATGTTGGAACCAGAACCACCACAGACACTCATGCCAAATTTCAAGTCAATCGGTTCAGCCGTTTTTGCGTGAAAGAGGAACAGACAGACAGACACCAACTCATTTTTATATATTAGTATGATTAGTATGATATGATATGATGTAATTATACAAAATTTCAAGTCTCTAGCTCAATCCTTTCGAAAGTTATGGTGTTCACGGATAGAAAGACGGACAGACGGACGTACAGACGGACGGACAGACGGACGGACGGACAGACAGACGGACATGCGGAAACCAAAATCTTATGTCATCCCTAACGTTCGATGCGTTACCTAATATACTTATATATGATATATCATATAGAGTATAAACAAATTTCCCTTCAAATTTTATGTTTTATTTTCATTTCATTATTTTTGTGAAAAAAATATGATAAATAGTCATCAAATTATAAAAATTCGATTTCTGCCTACTCATATAGTTTCGAGATAAAACTCTGCTATCACTTGAGAGTTTTGACCCAAAAATCACAAACAAAATTAGACAATTGAATCAGAGGAAGTTTTATCACTCTTTAGATTCTATATCTCTTAAAACTTTTACTTTTTATACCAAAAATAGATCATAGAAAATTCAGTTAAACGAAGGGGTTTTTTTTCGTCAGAAAATTATCCTAAATACCGATAGTCGTTAAAGGCTTTTTTTGATTATCTGAATTTTCGCATTGACTGACATTGGTCGGTGACCTAGAGAATGTTTCACTAATGTTAAAATAATCACTGGAAATGTTTGAAAAATGTTGCTATGCACATGTCAAGTATTTAATTTGTTGGCTACCTCAAATCGGTGCTAATTACGAAGTTGAATGTGTTGCGGTTTGTTTGGTTGTTTGTTTGTCGATATCTATCTAATCACGTTCCTAAATATCGATTTTTGTGACACACTCCTTTATCTCAACAAATTGAAATTCAACTCGTAATGAAAATTGATTTCCACTCCTTTAGTGAGGCGCCAAAGCATTTAATGTCACTAATACCAGTGATACCAATAGAAATCCAATTGTACTCCATGATTGTCCCATTTGGATCTGTTTAAACATTAGACAACATCTATACGAGCACAATACGAATCCTGAATTGAATTATAATTAAATTGAGTCCTTTAGCTGTAGAGAAACAATAAACGAAGAAAATAGAACGTAAAGAAAATTTAATCGTAAACTAATAAAATCAAATGAGGTGAATAAAGTCAAAAAGAAGGATAAAAGGTTGTTTTTCTTCGAATTTTCTTACTACAGCTGCTGAAAAAGTTTCTATCAAAAAAGTTTGTATCGAAAGTGTTAAATTAAACCAATTACCCGCACGTACCAATGAAATTTAGAGATCACGATAGATCAACACTGTTTTGTCGAAGAAAAATCCTCAACAATTTTTTTTATCGCAATTTTTTTCTGTCAGTTGATTTTCATAATTCTCAAATGTAATTTATGTAATGTGATATGCCTTCATGAAAATTGAGTTTATCACTAGATAAACACTTCTAACTTAGAAACCTTGAGTTTGATTTACAGCCCTATTCTGGCATTATGACTGGTCACAAGTCACAACTCGTTAGAGACGATCGGCTTGTTACTTTCTTTGTGACTGACCGAGTATTCCATATTCTTGGCGTTGGGTCACAAGAAACGTAACAAATAATTCACCTCAGTATAATTTCAGAATGGTGAATAAATTTGACAACTGCTTTGTGATTATTTAGTTTAGTTCAGTTTTTGGTTTTGTTAGTTTTTAAAGTAATTTTAATATTTGTAAATCTGTGAAAATGGTGGAGAAAGTGCGTGTGTGCCGTGCGTGTTCAATTATAAAAAAAGTGGGATTTTATTGGAAACCTGAACATTTTCAATAAAAATTTTCTTATTTCGCCAATTGTTTGTCAATTGACCAGAAATCGTCTCCGTTGTACTCTGGAAATATCACATTCAATTAAATAGTGCAGGAAATAGTTTCTTTTTGTCTTGTTTTTATCTTGTTACCTGCTTGTGAGTCGGTCACAGTTTTGACAGTAGCTGAGATCAGTCGAAATTGTGACTGAACGCTGAGAATACCAAAAAGTCACAACTTGTGATTCACCTCGCTCTTGTGATCGAGTTGTGACTAGTGACCTTTGCCAGAATAAGGCTGTTAGTGCCCGATCAGAAGAATCTCATGTAGAAATTACATAGTTTAAACTTTTACATGCATATGGAAATTTGGATAGATAATTGGTAGAATTAGTCATTGGATAAATCAATGATTTTTAATAAATTAAAAAATAAACACGCTTAAAATTGCTTAAACTTTCGATTAGGGTTGTTGCTAAGAACTTGGGCACTCGATCTCGAAAACTCCATATCTCAAGCCGTTATCGCGATATGCCGTTATCGAGATATGCCGTTATCGCGATATGCCGTTATCGCGATATGCCGTCATCGAGATGTGCCATGATCGAGATCTACCATTATTTAAAAAAATTCTGTTTTTGCGATTATCCCGAAAAAAACGGGTTTTTGGGAGTTTAATGTATGAGATGAATTGAAGAGAATAATGTTTTCTATAATAATTTTGTCTATCTTTTACCGTTATCGAGATATTATCATTAAAAATTTAAAAAAATATATGCGAATTGCTTGCAAACTAAGGATTTTTCGAAATTAAAGATATAACAAAAACTATAATTGCCAATCTGGCAAACATTGGAGACCCGTATGGTGATATGGCATTGTTCGAAGTTTAATTGAACAGCGAACAGTTGTATCAAAATTCCACTTTAAAGTCACACTTTTCAAAAGGATTTTTTAAATTTTATTCCAATCGAATTTTGATGTATGGGAGTTTCATGTAGAATCATATCCTAAATAACTTTTGTTCTTGGGCTTTTTTGATAAGATGCACAGTTTTTGCGATATCCGCAAAAAACATTTTCGTTCGTATGATCCATTTTTGCCCATTAACGAACATAGAATTGCATTTTACGAAAAACGAATCTGCGTAAAATTTTAAGTCTTTAGCTCAATCCGTGTGCCCGCAATCCGCGCCACAGACAGACAGACGGACAGACAGACAGACGGACGGACAGACAGACAGACGGACAGACAGACAGACGGACAGACGGACGGACGGACGGACGGACGGACATGCTAAATTCAAGTTTTTTTATCATTCTAAACACACTGGTGTAATTCATTTTTTTGTGTGATGACGGGATCTTGGCGTTACAAACGGTAAGGCAAATTTAATATACCGTTTGGTTTCATATACGGGTATAAAACCAGTTAATGGCAGAATTAATGATATTAAAATTTTCAGCTTTTTTGCTTTTACCGTTATCAAAATATTCCAGATTTAAAAATTCATAAAAAAAATCATATTTTTAAGTAAACGAATATTTTGTATAAGAAAGTTATGTGCTGTTCACATCAGATATTTTTTAAATTTATGAATAGGAATTCATGATATTCTCTTTTGATTATAGTAGGTACCTCGCAATTCTTTCAAAATTTTGTTGCCGCCATTTTGTTTTTGAGATTCTCAGTACCCCCTGGAACTAGCCGATGTACCCCTAGGGATTTATGTACTCTAGTTGGGAAACACTGCCGTAAACATTTTACAGATTTTATGTCATCGTTTACTAGTACACAGATTTGTACATATCTTCGGCTAAAAGTGAAATTGTGCTAAGTCCATTATACCAAATTTGACAGAAGAGCAATAAAAAACCTTGTTAAATCATTTTAATTTTCATTTAAAGAAAACTGAGCCCAATTTTTCTCATTTAAAGAAAACTCAGTGTTATTGAAAGAGAATTAACACGATTTAACAAGGTTTTCATTGCTCTTCTGGAAAATTATACCAAATGGACTTAGCACAATTTCATATTACACTTAGGAAATGCGTATCGGAAATGAACAATCATGTCGCACCCATTTTTACTAATATCAATGGCAAAAAAAATCAGTATTGAATTGTTTAAATGTTTTTGGTGTTAAAATGCTAGAAGCAATTTCCTGCATTACAAGCATAAGCGATATTAAAAACACGAAATTTCTATGAATTGCAACCAAATATTTTGTTCAAATTTTATTAATTGTTTTCGTTAATCATAAAAAAAACGTTCTAAAAATAGCTTTGCTGTGTCAATCAAGTCAGAAGTCCTTTGTGAGCTTTTATCAAATCATTTGCTGTTTGTACTTAACTGTTAATCGTTCGATAATGAATTCCCATTCGAAGGTTCTTCTTTTGTTAACTGAAGGTTATTTCATTCATACCTACCGAAATATGATCAAAGGTACGCATAACATAATGATTTAGCATAAAAAATCTACTGGGAAACATTGCCAATAAAAAGAACATTCCTTCATTCAGCATTTCTCCGATCTATCGATCCATCGTTTCTTTGAATATTTCCGGTATCGTTCTGTTTATTAGTCCCCTATGAAAAAATATATCTTCGATATAACATTCGTTTCTTTACAAATATCTAAATAAAAAAAACTCGAAATATGTGTAATGCCTGGAGGTAGTGTAGCACGTGCATATTTTATAGCCAAAAAAAAACTTTTACCAATGGAAAATTCATTCGATTGACAACAGTTTGCTGATATTATTTCCTTAAATTTATAATCCTTGGATGATTTCATTAAATATTGTACTTTAATATCGATTACATTTCTGCTACTAAATTCAAATAATTTGAGAATTTAAAAATACTTGAACAATCTGTTTGTGTTTTACTAGTTTTCATTCACGTTTCTTCAAGACTTAACGTTTTTACGAGGAAGGAACACTAGTGATTATTATAAAATATGCCGAATTTACGTCAATTTCTCTAGCACATGTGATGGGAACGTGATATGTTGAAAATAAATTACTTGGAATTTGCTTTTATTGAACAAAACATTTGGATCTGTCCATTAAATCCGCCCCACTTTTAGAAAAGGCAAGAGTCTGTATTAGTGTTATGGGATTACTAAATTTTATACAAAAACCCACGAAAAATTCTGACAAACCCCATGGTTAAAGTCCGTAAAGCCTAAAACTAACAAAACGTACAATATTTTATGGATACCTTTCAAATAATTTAAAAAATATAAGAGCTTCGAAATATTTTGTTAAGCTTTGTCTACACGGTAGAGAAAATAGGAGAGACCTCTACTGAAAAAAAAATCTCAACCAGCACGCCACGCCAGGGTCACTGTTTTTTCCCCTCCAGGGCCCATTTTCTAATTTACCAGTGATTTGTTTCAAACTTAAGTCCGTTTTATTGATTTTTTCCGGTTGACATCACAATCGATTACTAAATGCAAATAAGCATCACAATACTACAATGAATTGGAAAACTGTACAGAATGAACTCAGCGGAACTGCTATTTTGCTGCCACCTGACTAGACGAGAATTCTACCAAATTTTTCAACAAAAAGTGTAAATAAAGTTTACATGATAGAAAACTTTCGCCTAAAATTTCTCGCGTAGAAATTGTGTAGACATTGAATAGACACGTCTTTAGCGAGATTTTTCTCAGCTGTCGCAGAGTTCCTCCACCGTGTACACAAGCTTTAAGAGTTTTTCTAACTAATTTTTGTTTCTTTTATTTGTTTGATTTTTTGTTAAAAAATTTAATTAACCCTTTCAGACCCAAAATTTTTTTTCTTGCGATTGCTACAAAAATTGCTATACTATTATATTTCAATACCAGAATAACAAAAAAAAATTTAAAAAAAACTTTTGGGTCTGAAAGGGATAGAAGCTCTCGACAAAAGGTAACACGATCACTGCTTTTGGGATTTTGAGCGAAATTTTGAGTCTGAGCCGAAATATAAACGTATTACGTCACCTAACACAATCGTATACAGTGGGTCTGAAAGGGTTAAATACAGCTCAAGGTTTTCGCATAATTATACACAGTCAATCCTGTTTGACCCAAAACTTTGTCCTCTTTTTATTCTAGTAAAAAATGGTCACCCTAAGCATATCAGGTTGACTTTTATGAAATCGTATTTTCAAATTGACTTGCAAGAGCGACTATTGGCGTTTCCATTAGACATTCCGGAGGGTCCTGAAGCATTCAGGAGTAGATCGCCAAAGAATTTATGTGGGAATTTAGTGCTTAGAAGTTCTGCATAAGGGAAGAGCCATCTCGCTTAAATTTTTGAATTTAACTACTCCTAATCTACCCTCAGGATTGGGCTGAAGTCGTTCAATACAGCGGTTGCTACTCCTGGAGTGCTACTCTAAGGCTAATAGAAAACGCCTAATGTGTGCGAGAGAGTATGTGTTATTGACATTTAGCTATTTCGCCGCGCGTTAACAGCTTTAACTACGAAGTTTGTTCTCTGTTTCTCCTACTGACAAAATTTCAATTTTTGGTATATAAAATTTTTGGTACATGACAGGAAAACAGGTTAAACGCATGAGCTTTGCAGGACTTTGGGCAAAAATGCAGGATTGAAAATTTCGCAGGATTTGAGTCGAAAAAACAGGACTATACTTCGAACAGCAGGTCATATACGAGGCTTTTTCATAAACCACCACTGGACGAAAAACTTCTTTAAAAAAATAATAAATTAAAAAAATTGTTTCGATAGAAGCAAATATTCCAGATGACCTACAAGCCCTAATTTTTCATATTAAAATTTTTTTGTGGTCAACAACAAAACATAAATTTAAAATTCCGTTAAAAACTTTTGAAGCTTGAAATATTAATCGCTTTTATCACGTCAAAATTGAAGTCACCGTACAAAAACATTCCGTGATTAATGTCTTAGTAAAAAAAAAATTTTAAAAACCACAATTGCCAGCGGCCAATCGTCCAATCGTCCAATACTCTATTTGAAGACCGACAAAAGTTATATTTTGAAAACTCAATTTGTATGGCAGAAGGAGGGGGGGGGGGGGGGGGTAAGTTATGTAGAATCCCATTCTAAACACATTTTACCATAATACATTTTTCAATTACGACTAACCGTTTTCGATAAATTCTCAAAAAAAACCATCTCTGTTGAATCTCGGAGGGAAGGAAGAATGGTCGGATTTTACCCGTTCAAGAAATTAGCCTTGCCATTTACGAGAAACGCTACTGTAAAAATTTTAAGTCTCTAGCTCAATTATTTCGAAGGTTATAGCGTTTACGTACAGACGGACTGACATACGGAAATCAAAATCTTTTGTCATCCCAAACACCATGGTGTAGTTCATTTTTGTGTCCGACAATTGGTTCGATACGTATATACTAAATTTAATATACTTCTATATGATTCTCATATTTATATAAATGTTGGACCTATTTGTCATGTTTAAATAATTATATTCCGATTTTTGTCTTTTTATTCCGTTAAATATTTTCCTCACGCGATTTTCTTGTAATATAAATTTTTTTTAAACAAACAAAAATCATTCGCCAATGCTCTTAGTTCTACAAAACTGTTGAATTGACTTTGAAAACTTGGAAAATGAGTTTGAAAATTTATTTGACTTTCGCTGTGGTTTCTTTGTTTCTTGTGGAAGTGGTATTTATACCTAAATTGAGAAAATTTTTGGTTTATTATCGTAATTTATGTTTGTTTATTTGTGTTTAGGCTACGCTGTTTATTTCTGTTAAAGATATAAAATGTCGGCCAGGGAAAAATATTTGCTACCATATTTACTGTTTCGTAAGGACAATACGGAACCGCATCACACTTATGAATTTCTCGTGCTACTTTTGCGAGCCTCAGGAAAATTTTCTTGTAGAGTCACTTTAGCAAACTCATTAATTTTCCAATCAAACCAAATTTTAAAAACTTTCTTTTTTCCAATATAGCTAAGGTTGACATTGTTCAAGAAAATGGGAAAAACTTATCGAAAATGGCTTGTTGATGTCGTTGAGGATTTTTGCAAAGTCATGGACGGAAAAGGCGCGTCGCAATTTCTTTCACGCATGTTAAAGAGCTTTCGACAATATGCGAATTTTTTCCACAAATGTCCATTAGTGGTAAGAAAAAAAAATTATTAAATTTTTCTTAAGAATAAAAAAACAATGATGAAATGAAATTTTTAAAATAGGGAAATTCCTCCTTGGTGTATTACCCGCTGGATTTATCTTTCATTCCGGCGATTGTTCCCTTGGGATATTATAAAGTGTTTGGTGAATTCTTTTATAAGAATACAAACATTTCTCTTATTGCAATTGAATTTATTTTTACTATCACTTGATGTGGAAAAATTTCTAATTTTAAAATAATTCTGTAAGAAATATTTAAAAATATTGCATTATATAAACCAAAAACTAACCAAAGAATTTTTAATTAATTAAAATTAACCTTTATAACATACATTATTCGATTATGTATCAATTTCAGCGGAACGTTATTGTAAAGTCGGCGCAATAATAGTTTGTATGCAAGAAAACGGTAGTATTTTTTTAGACTTTTTTTAAAGTTTGTATTGTACCGAACACAACACAAAAAATTCAAGTTGATATCTCTAACGATGTAGAATCTAGAAGGGAAGGGGGTTTGAAGGGATAGAATCACAGGGGGGAAATACATAAAATGTCCTGCCTGTTGTTGTACTGAACACAGCATAAAAAATTTTAACTCGATATCTCATGCGAAGTAGAATCTAGCAGGGGAGGGGGTATTGAGGCATAGCGCCACGGGAGGGGGGACTTACAGCGGCATCCAATCAGTGTCGTGTATTAACACAACCCAAGACAATGCGGTCCGCAATAGCCGTTTTGCTACCTTCATCTTGAGTGGTGCGGAGAATACCTTTAGCGGAATCGGGCATACCTTCTTCTTTGCTCCGGCCGGCTGGGACGTGGGTTGATTCCAGCTCGATACTTCTCCACACAACAATCGGTATGCCATAAGGAACACAAAAAAGGATCAGGGAAGAGGGATGCAGAAACTAAAGAAAAAACCGAAAGGTGTCGACGAGTGACGTACGCCCTCCCCGTATTCAGCAAAACTGAAACCTGTAGTTCACCAACCATCACTAGATTCGCGAACCCCTAAATTATCGCCGAAATTAATGCTAATTCAAACGCTTGTCACCGCATGACATATGTTTCCACTCACTGTTTCAGGAACACACTTCCCCCTCCATAAAGTTTAGCTTCAAGCCAACATTTTTACACTATCGACGAACAGAAACGACATTTTTCTTCTCAGCCGTCAAAATGTTTATCGTCCACAGCTCCACTTCAATAACTTAAATAAAACGAGTGATCTTCCAAATAAACATTGATATATAATTCTATTACACGTAACTCCGTGAAAAAAAAAACGTTATAATGATTGTATAATGATCCGAAAAAGAATAAGAATAAGATTGCATTGTTCTTACAAAATATTCTTATCACGTAACTGTGAGAATACAAAAATCAAAGGAGAATTCTGTAGTGGCCACTGTTGTATTAAATCTTTTTATAAATTATATTATTCACAACAACTTAAGTTAAAAATTTATATATTCTTTTTAAACTAAACTACAATATACTTAATTAACAGATCTTACTAATATAGATACCTCAGCGTCGCGATGAAAAATATCCTTGAGTTGTGTAGATCCTCGAATCTCAAAGAAGGAAATTGAAGATGACCCGGCGATGAAGTTACCGGCAATGAAGCGATGAAACCTTACGCAGATGAATTCTTTACGCCATCTTTTTGTAGTTGAATATTTCTTAAGCTGACGGCAGAAAGCTTTTCCACCTTTGGCTATGTCTGGCGCTATCAGCCCGATAGTAACAGCAAGTTATAAGATGAAGTAGTTTTCGATGCCTCTTATAGAAAGGATATTTCCCTTTTTTATTCGATCCTGACCAAAGATACTAATTCTTATACTACCGAAACTAGATTCTACTTTCGTAATCTTTTCCTTTTTCGTGATTCACTTGGCTATTTCGATTTTTATGGCAAAAACACGATTCCAGTGGATGTATTAGACTCTTACAAAAAAAGCAAGGTGTCTGTCTGGTAGAGACGGCCAGAAGACGTGGATCCGCCTACAACGATCGCCAATAGATCTTTAAGTAAGAAATTTTAGTGAAAAGGAAACTAAAGAAACAATTTGATTGACCGTAATGTTACGGGATTTGACTTTCCGTTTGGTGAATTTTGGCATCTTGTACCTAAAAATCAAATTTCACTAGCAACACAACGAACAATGTTTAATAGGGCATTTTCATAAATGTAGTCGGAGCTTACGCAAATTGCACAAAACATTTTCTTCGTAAACTAAACGAATAACAAGTAAACTAAACGAATAACATAAACTGGGTTATTTATAGCTGCGACCCATTGGGCTGATTTTTTTACTCCGGAGTAAATTTTCAATGGGTCGAATTTTTTATGCCAAGAACAATTTCTAACCTCAAAATTGAGCTGTCATATTTGTGTAGCAGTGCTGTGAATCGAACTATTGTCTCCAGTTAAATATTCAATTTAAAATATGAATCAGCCACGAAAATGGTCATTCAATGAGGGGAAAGCACTTATTTCCTGTCACAAAAACAGAAAAGAGGAATATTTTCGAACCAGAAGCAAAAATCGGTTCTGGGAAAATATATTGCAAGATCTGGAGGCTGAAGATGTACTGGTTAGTAATTTATTTAATTAATAAAGAAAAACAATTAAACATTTTATATATTCACAGCTTTCACTGGCGACGCCGGAAAATCTGGAGGTGAAGTGGAAAAGTCTTTACCGCGCTTATAAGAACGCGAAAGACCGAGGGACTGGATCTAGTGCTTCAAAATTTCCATCACTTTCATCCTCGTATAATAAATTTAATATCTAAACCAAGATTTTCATTATGTATTGATTATAAAGAGAAAGTATACACCATTTTTACCTGATTATGCTCCATAATTAATTTTTTAATACAGATTTTGTGGGCGCTAAACAACAATTCGTTGGCCGTCAGAGAATCCCAATCGTCTCAGGTTTAATTAATATTTATGTCCGTTGCTTTACATATCAATATATATGTTTTGTTGATTAATGTCAATAAAATATTTACCAAAACTTATGATTTTTTAGTTATTTTTAGTCTTTTTGCGTTCAACCAAATATAATCACACTAAAAATATTGAAATGACAATTTAAACTTTGCTTTCACAAGTTTTTATCATTTTAGCCATAATGTAATTTCCATAAGAGCTACAATTGAATACACTCCGCCGATCTGAGAGAAAAATTTCCCATTCAAACGTTTGTGACTACGATATGGCAATACATGTTCTTGAAAATTGTTCGTGAATTGGAGGTGGTGCAGTTTTGCTTTGTTCGGGAACACTCCGGAGTAAAAAATCAGCCCAATGGGTCGCAGCTTATGAAGAAAAATCTTTTGTGTTATTTGCAGAACTTGAATTTATGAAAACGCCCATAGATAAAAAACAAATAAAAATAAAATAAAATTACACGATAAAAGCAACGAAGCAATTTCAATTTAGAGCAACTAAAAACAGTGTTCAAAACCATGGCCGAATTATACAAGGTCTGTTTGACAGCTCAGTTGCTTCTGGCTCTGACGTCATCGGCAAGAAATTCTTATACGATTCAATGGGAATTTTCCCTTTTTATATGAAATATTATTGAAATTAGCACACACACAATCAACATTAGAAAGAATGCACCGATATTTCTTGCCGATGACGTAGCAAAATGGTGGCTGTTAAAAAGCAACCACCAGACCTGTGTTTAATTCAGCCATGCGATCGATGCACATTTTTCCTTCTCCCCCCAAGTTAAGATCGAAATTGTTTCTCTTTAAGTTTTCCGCTCTTGTTCAAAGCGATTTGTATGCTTTGCATAAAATGAATGAAAGGTTCGAGCGATGGCTGCTGTTGGGTATGATGCACACACACATATAAGTATGCATTTCATTAGTAAGAGAGCGATATCTCGGTCCCAGCATTAAAGTTGTGTTCTCAAAGCAAATTAAAACCATAATTTTTTCTCGTTCTTTGGAGCGTTTTACTGAAATTCTGAATTTCGTTTTCTCGAGAGTGATTTTTATTTTCAATTTTTTTCAATTCCTCCAAAGCGAATTGAACCGAAATAATATGAATAGCCAGAATCAGAAAACCCCATTTAGAGAAGAGAAACAATCAAGTTCTATATGAGATTCAATACACACAAAGAAAGCATAAAAAGAGTATACATGTGAAATCTGTACTGCAAGCAGCAGACACAGCATAACAGCGGAGTAAAAATTTTGATTTTGCTTTTTAAAAACATAATTGAACATACTTTAACATAACAAAATACCCTATACAATGCTTTAATGTAGCCCTCATCTTATAACACAGGTTTTGTTCAGATATCACCACAAACTATCGAGTTTCATCGATTGCAAATTTGTTATCATGGCAGCAAGCCGATTTTCTAATTTGTACCCCCATTACCAAAATCCAAGACGTATCCACGTCAAAAAAACGAATCTGTTTCTGAAGAAAAATATAAATTTTTTTTAAACGAGTTAGCAAAAATTAAAAAAAAACAAATCGTAGACTTTCTGACGATCTTTCGTTCCGTGGTTCAGGATCTGAAGTGCCACACTTTCTCTCGATTTTTTTTCCAATCCCATCCGCACGATAGTCGTACGACTCAAACTACCAATCAAATTAGGCCCTTTTTGTCTATTGAATCTACGTTTTTTTTCTTTCTTTTACTTTGCCGTTTATTTTATACATTGCAATTTACTGCATTTAAAACATTTTACTGTTCTGTTGCTATGGGAAGAGAAGAGAAACTAACTGAAAGACAGAAGGTCGAGTGGCGACAAACCAGATTTTAATTAAATTTAAAAAATCAAAACACGGCATCGGAAGCAAAGTCCTAAAAATTTGTAACAGAGCGGATTTTACTACATCAGGAACTCTCTCTACAACTTTCTCTTTGGAATGACCAATACATAAAAAAATATATAAGAGTCGAATTGAGAAAATTTTTCTTTTTGGAAGTCGGTTAAAAAAGAAAAGAAGAAACATAGGAGACAGAAATCGTAATATTACTCAGAACCTCCGTACTTCAAATACCTTGTCTTCCCATCTACGCCACAAATTCACTTAGAAGCGCACTTAAATTCAGATTCAATTGCTATACAATTAACTTTGTACATCTTTAAACTTTTCTTGTCGAAATTAATTATCAATTGCAATATTAAGGCTTCGTTTACACTTGCGATTTTTTTTTTAGAATTTTACCCGTTGACCTAGTGACTTGAAATTTTTGTAAATAAGTTTTACAAAAACCGCAGTTTTCTGTCAGCTTTTAGAAAAGTGACCGTCGTTATAACGGGTGCCCCCCATACAATTTTAAAAAAAAATACAGTGAGGGAATTCACAGTCCTCTTTTAAAATGCGGGTAAATTTACCGCTCGGTAATTCAGTCAAATTTAACAGATTTTTACCGAGACGGTAACTTGGTTCATGTAAAAATGAATTACCGGATTCGGTAATTGTATACATGCCTCGAGTCGTGTTTTTCAGCCTCGGTATTCGGTATCAAGAATCAACCGCGAGTGGCGCTAGTAATGTGTTTAGTTGTCAAAATTTCTCGCTGGTTATCTCATCGGACTGCAATTTTTTTCAATTTTGATAGCCGTTGCCACAATAGAAATTCAAAGGAATACATCAAACATGGATTTAAAGGTATGTGATATATTTTACAATCAAATTCGCAGTTCATGATTTGGTCACGTATCAAATAAAAGCGCTGTTCTCAAATCTGTGCTGTGGGATGTTCACAGCAGAATATTTTCAGTCTTTTAATATTACCGAAAATACCGAATACCGAAGAGGATTGTGAATACCCTCAGTATTTTGAAAATTTCTCGAAACCTATGCGCTTTTGGGAAAAGTGTATATAGCAAAACTTAAAGACTACAATTTTTTTTACGTTTTCTGCTTTAACGGTTTATACGTATAAACCGTTAAAGCAGAAAATGTAGAAAATTTTATATTCTTAAAACGGTTCTCAGGATGTTTGAAAAAAAAATCAGTTTTTTGAAAATCTCTGGAGAACTGTCCACTTTTATAAAAAAAAATGCGTACAACAAAATTTATAGAGAATAAATTTTTTTATATTTTTTGCTGTAAAGGTTTATACGTATCTCTAACGGTTCTCAACATATTTTAAAGAAATTACGTTTTTTTTTAAATTTCTCGTTTTTTTTTGAAAATCTGTCGAAAACTGGGCGCTATTTTGAAAAAATGCATATGACCAAACCCAAATAGCATTTTAAGCAGCAATTATGGTGTTTATCCCCATATTTCGTCACCATGCAAGTCGCGGCGATAAGCAATTTATGTCGCAAATACGTATCTAGTTGTGCCAACGAGACGCGCAACGAGACCCATAGTGGGGAACACTTTTCAGCGGTTTGCGGCGCCGCAATTATAACGACAGGGACGTAATTAGTTGCCTCATGCGCGAGCGTCATCTGACGGCATTATATCACACAATTACACAAATCATCGAGCGGGTTTTCTTTCTCCCTCGAATGCTTGCTAGTAAACAGAGATGAACAAATAAAAACGTAAGCAGAAGACGAACGAGAAAAATCTAATGGCGACAAATTAATGGAAACTTTTGTGGAGTGTTATTTTATAATGGACTTTTCTTCCGGTTGCATGTCGTGATTTTAATTGCCATTAAAATTTTTCGACAATATTGGATCTGAAATTTAAACAGATTTTAATGGGCCATCGAATTATTTTGTTTTTAATCAAAAATTTCTTTAATTTTATTTTATCGGTAAAATTTTTTTTTCTTTTGCAATGAAATTTTGATGCCAATAAAATTATGCTGTTTCAAAAATGTATGCTATCCACTTTTTATGCAATATCCTTCAGTCATTCGCCTGAAATAAGAAATTTAATTCTCGAAACGAAATCGTTTCCATCAAATGTCAGTGAGAAATATGGCGGCTGAAGGCATCAATTTTTTTTGGTGTTTCTCAGACGGGGAGCTTTAATGAAACTTTAGTGGCAGACTATTTCGACCCGAAAACCATCAAATGCTGCTCTATCGCTGCAGGATTTTCATGAAGCGAATGTTGCCCCAAAGATGAACCGTGGGTCACCAATTTCCCCACTAAAGCAATTGTGGCTTTGCAGACGCATTTGTAGTATGCCAGTGTGAAGTCATTGTTATTTTACTTTTACTTCACTGGAAATTTTTTTTAATAAAAAGCAAGCAAAATTTCTGATCGGAGAGGTCGGGGGGAAAGAAAAAAGATTGAAAAAGGACACTTCAGTTTTTGTCATCGAAAAATCCAGACGGATTTGAAAATAATTTTTTAATGTTCACAAAAATAATTTTTGTTGAATAAAATTTTCAAAAAATAAGAATTAACGACCGATATGTTGTTTTGAAAGAAGACTAAATACAAAAAGAATTTTGAAGAGGATTTTGAAAAAGAAAAAAGAAAAAAGATTCGAACATAAGAAGAATTTTGTCTAGAATTTGTCAACGAAGAAATAGAATCTAAAAATTCAAGAGAAGAGGTCCAGTTTTTAGAAACAGAATAATTGGCTAATTGAATCTACGATATTCTTGAGTTTTGAATATTATCACAGAAGTTACGTTGTTTTTTGAAAGTCTCATTTGAGGACATCTCGCTAATAAATTTAACTAGAAAATCTGGAAATTTCGAAGATTTTCTTTAATCAACTATTATATTGGATTCTGTTGGAGTAAATTCTTTCAAGAAGTTTCAAGAAGAATAATCTTCAAGAAGTTTTATTATTATTTATATTTGCTTGTTTTGGAAATTTAAGAATTTATAAGAATATATGGTAAAAGCCTCAAATAAGTTATCTTCGCAATAAGGAAAGTAAAATTTATCGTTATATTATATATAAATATATTGAATTTAGGATTTTACGTTAATATATGCATAATTTTGTTTCTAGAGTAATTTTTAGCAATCATTATCATCGTGACCGGGATGTGCACATCAGCGGGAATAAAGATCCAGATAAATTGGTAAAATTCTAGATAAAAAGTGAGTAAATTTTCTTTTGTGTTATCTATAAAGGTTATGCATATTTGAAATTCTAAAGTTTATGGTCATTCTTTAAATTATCGAGGGTTTTGTAGAATGCTAACACTTATTTGAGAGCTAAAAATGTTAAAGAATTTGCTAGACATTTTGTTTTACGGGAATAAATATTTGAAAATGTATTAAACAGTTTTTTAAATGGGAGATTGAATGATGAAGGGGGAAATGGGCCATTATACATAATTAAGTCAACAAAAGAGGTTATTTTGGTAATTGTGTTGTAAATATTTTTATTCGGAAATGGTCAAAAGACTAGAAAATTCGATAATCGGACGAACAGACAGACATGAGTACGGATAGACGAACGGACAGTACGATAGACGGACAGATAGACAAACGGATATGTGGCATATATTTTTGGCATGTACAAATAAATTCTGAAGATGTTCTTCACACGTTCAGTAACAAGGACACCACGAAACCGATGAGCTAAGCCAGGCATAAAGCTAGCATGCCAAGTTACTGAGTGTGTGGGCAGAGGTCGGGGCACTCACTGGCAGGTGATAAGCATGCCCCAATCATCTGTTTGCTGTCACAAAATTCACAGCAAGGACATCATAACAGATGTGGCGCCCAACGAACAGGCATAAGGTTTGAGAGATCGTTCCTTTATGTTATATGATATAATGAACATCGTGATATTTTTTTTTGTTGCCTTAGATTTTGTCCGCTAAATTCAAAAGTTAAAGATATTTTAGTTCGATTATTTTTGGCATTCGACATTGTTTGGAATTTTTGGGTGAAATTATAGAAAAATAGGGAATTGATTTCGATCACAAGCTAGCCTAATTTAATGAACATTTCGTTATTAGTTGTGGTTTGTGTTAGAAGCTTAGTTCACTTTTTTCAGATAGATTGTGTGGTGATACTTGTTTTCTTGAGCCAGTAGTTTGATAGTAGTCGAACACTGTTGTCAGGGAAAAATTTTGATCCATGAGATTGACTTGTAGTTTTGAATTGGTATTTTTCATGAGCTCATACTTATGAGTATATGAGTAGTGATTGTCATGAAAAAGAGCTTTTATAATTCTATGAGAGTTGATGACCTATTCTTTGAAGCCTGATTTAAAAAGAAAAAATTTTAATCAGTTGTTCGGGAATGTGTAGTTAACAAAAATTATATTTTATTGTTTGAGGCTACATTAGATAACTAATTACTTTTGTATTGCTCAATTGATTTAAAATAAAAAACATAGATTTTCATAGATTGAGGCTACATGAGATGACTAATTCTTCTATGTATTGCTCAATCATATGAGATAGAAAAATTATAGAGTGATAGATTTTTTGGGAAAATACGGCTTAGATGATATGTATGATGGACGTTTCTTTTTCTGAAGTTATTCAATCTCCCAATTTTAATGAATATTAATTGTTTCAAGAATAGATAAACGAATTAATTCTGAAAATACGAATTAATTAAAATAGTTGTTTAATTACATAAATATATATAAGTTGTTTAATTATTTATTCATCGTTCTCTTAATATAATTTTTTTTGAGAGAAGATAACTTTGATATTTAAACTTAGCGTTTATTTTACTCTATTATCATTGAGTTGGAAACTTAGGTTAGTTTTCTTAAATAGTAATTCTAAAAATTATATCTTAAACTATTTACTTATATATAATAATTTAAAATGAAGAAAAGTAATAATGATACTTACCATCTTCGTTCTAAGAAACCTGAAGATAGGGTAGAGAATCCAAGTAAGGGTTCATCTCGAAAAGTTCAGGGTAGAAAATCTAATGTTAGTAGGAATTTAGAATTTAGACAGGACATAATCGAGCCTTCTATTCGTACTAACACTATGAATCAGCGGCAGGTATTAAATAAAGATACCGCGATTTCAAATTCGTGTGATTCTGACAATCATGCAGCTGGCACTGTTCCAAATGACATGGCACTTTTTGAAAATACAGTGCGTATGTTATTTCAAGGGATAATCAGCGAAGGAAATGACACAAATACAAACGCGAGTAGAGGAAATCAAGAAATATTAAGGCCTCAAGGTCAACGAGATTTTACTCCTCAAGAGGAAAACTACAATACAAGAGACCAGCCAGAATCAGTACCAGGCAGAAATCATCAAGCTTTCCGTGAAAGGGATGGGCAAGAGAATCTACTTGCAGATTTTCAAGCTTGGAATCTCAATGGTTCACAGCATCAACCAAATTATAGACCACCAAATTCAAATCAAAATATGCCAAATCACTACAGGTCAGAAGCACATTCCGTCAACGAGTGCAAACTCGAAAAATGGAATTTAAAATTTAGTGGTACATCTGATTTGACTGTCGAGGATTTCATATTTAGAGTGGATAGATTATCTGCTGCTTATGGATACTCACCACGACAAATTATGACGAAATTCCATGTCTTACTTAGTGGACAAGCCGAAACTTGGTTCTGGGGTTTCATTAAAAAGAATCCTTCAGCTTCTTGGCCCGACTTAAAAGATGGGTTGTTAAAACAGTTTCGTTCACTACAAACTGATTATGACATTTTGCGGATTTTGGTAGATAGACGTCAAGGGATGAATGAATCTTTTGATGAATTCTTTAACAAAACAGTTAAAGATGCATCAAGACTTCAATCACCCATACCAGATGTAGATCTGATTAATATGATAAAACAAAATGTTCGGGAAAGACTTGCGACGTTGATTTTCTCTCAGTCGTTCTACACTCTAGAACAATTGCGTGATGGAGGTAGAAGGGCTGAACAATATTTAAATCGAAGATTTGGACCATTGAATAGACAGCCACTGACTGGACAACAGAGACCTATACATGAGGTTGATTGGCGTGAAACAACCGATTATGAACAATCGGAAGTTTTTCAATCACCGAATATATCTGCTGTTCAAAATCCGTCATATAATTTCAAATGTTGGAATTGTGATCAGATAGGTCATTCTTTTATTTATTGTCCATCCAATGAAAGGAAACTCTTTTGTTGTGTTTGCGGGACCAAAGGGGTTAACACCATATCCTGTACGAATTGCGATAAGGGAAACGGGAGAAGGGGCGAAGCTCGAACGGGGGTGTTTCGTCACCGATACTCGAACCCCGAGTCAAAATAAATACAGTGAAGGACCCAGAAATAAAAAAACAAATAATTAGCGACAATAATTACCCAGATGTGACAATTTTAAAACGAGATACGATACCTGCTATAGATCACAATTTTCCAAATTTAAATAGTGTACAACCAAAAAGTCTTCATGAGAGAGTGATTGCTTATCATGAAGCTAAAGATAGGATTTTTAGAGATTTTGTTCCCAAAATTACTTGTAATAAAATTCAAAGAATTCAGAATACGCGGGAAAAATTTAAATTGAAACATAGGTTTCACAATGAAATTTCGTCAACTTCTCTGAGTGATGATTTTGACAGTCGTCCTTATGCAGAAGTTGATATTTGTGGAAAAAAAATTAGAGGACTTTTAGACAGTGGAGCCTCAGTCAGCTGTTTAGGAAAAGATGCTGAGAGTTTCCTAAAGGATATTGGGATGACTCCTCAGAAATTCACATCAGAAATAAGGACTGCTAATGGACAGAAACAAAGAATTGTAGGCAAAGTTGTAGTATCAATTACTTATAATAACTTGTCTAAGGACATTATGTTGTTTGTTGTTCCAAGTCTATCGCAGAGTTTATATCTAGGTGTTAACTTCTGGCGGGCGTTTGAGATAGCACCCAATATAATCTCCGAGGTTGAGATAAGACAGGAAATGGCATCTGCAGACCCAAAAGTTCATGATCTTTCGGAAATGCAACGAAAAACTTTACAAGTAGCGATTGATCGGTTTCCTTCATATGATAAGGATGGATTAGGAAAGACTAGCCTTGAGGAACACATCATCGAGGTAGAAAATGCACAACCGATTAAACAGAGACACTATCCAGTTTCACCAGCAGTGGAGAAGCTGATTAATGAGGA
This sequence comes from Chrysopilus asiliformis, assembly GCA_964034945.1. Taxonomy (NCBI): domain Eukaryota; kingdom Metazoa; phylum Arthropoda; class Insecta; order Diptera; family Rhagionidae; genus Chrysopilus; species Chrysopilus asiliformis. Next base: position 82,530,710 of record OZ035962.1, read on the forward strand.
GGTAGATAGGATGATTCGACTTGGTGTCATCGAAGAGAGCAATAGTGCGTGGAGCTCACCTGTAGTCCTGGTTAGAAAGCCTGGTAAGAACAGACTTTGTGTGGACTCACGTAAGCTCAATTTGGTCACCAAGAAGGATGCCTATCCATCGCATCATGTAGAGGGTTTGTTAAGCCGTTTGGAAGATACACATTACATTTGTAGTGTGGATCTGAAAGACGCGTTTTGGCAGATTCCTTTGGAAAAGAAGTCTCGAGAGTATACGGCATTTTCGGTACCAGGTCGTCCCTTGTATCAATTTACCGTCATGAGTTTTGGATTGTGCAATGCGGCACAACGACTCTGTAGGTTGATGGACAAGGTGATTCCCCACCAACTTCGACAGAATGTGTTTGTTTACCTTGATGATCTGCTTGTCGTGGCTAGGTCATTCGATCATATGATAGAACTTCTCAAGGAAGTGGCTGACCGTTTAAAATATGCAGGTTTGACTGTAAATTTGGGGAAGTGTAAATTTGCTCACAGGGAGTTGAGATACTTGGGATACGTTGTGGGTGGTGGATGTCTGAAAGTAGACTCTGGAAAACTTGAGGCAATTATGAATTTTCCTGTACCATCAACAGTAAAACAGGCTCGCCGTTTTCTGGGCATGTGTGGGTGGTATAGGAGATTCATACAGAGTTTTGCTTCACTGTCTGCTCCTATTACAGACACTTTAAAGAAGGGTAAATTTCTTTTTACGGATGAGGCGAAAAAGGCTTTTGACCACCTTAAGACAGCGTTAACTTCTGCACCAGTACTCGGTCATCCAGACTTTTCGAAGCCATTTATTATCCAGTGTGATGCTTCTAAGGATGGAGTGGGAGGTGTCCTTTGTCAGCTGGATGAGGAAAATGCAGAAAAACCTTTAGCCTACGTGTCAAAGAAACTTAATACTGCACAGCGCAATTACTCAATAACTGAGTTAGAGTGTTATGCAGCGATAGTGTGTATTAAGAAGTTCCGTCCGTATGTTGAGGGATTACCATTTAAAGTAGTGACCGATCACGCTAGTTTGAAATGGTTGATGAGTCAGCGTGATTTGACTGGACGTTTAGCTAGATGGAGTTTAAAACTCCAAGGATTCGATTTTTCCATTGAACATAGGAAAGGAAGTCAACACATCGTTCCGGATGCTCTGTCAAGAGTATTTTGTGAAGAAATTGAAATGCCTGAAAACAGAATAATTGAAGTAGACCTGAATTCTTCAGAGTTCAAATCAGATGAATATTTGGATTTGATAAACACTATAAATCAAAACCAAAACCGATTGCCTGATTTGAAAGTCTCTGAAGGATTTGTCTACAAAAAGGTTGATTTCAATAAAGGTGACCCGATCCAAGAATGTTCAACGTGGAGAATTTGGATCCCATCAAAGCTAACTGAAGGTTTGCTCCAGATGGCTCATCGACCACCTCAAGCGAGTCATGGAGGTATCGCAAAGACTTTGACTAGATTGCGTCATAAATACTTTTGGCCTAATATGGCTACTGAAGTACGTAACTTTGTTAGTCAATGCGATACGTGTAAGGAGTGTAAAGCTACAAACCAACAGATGAGACCAAAAATGGGAATTGTCACTTTGGCAGACAGACCGTGGCAAAAACTATATGTAGATTTGCTTGGTCCATATCCTAGATCCTGTGGCGGAAATACAACAATCTTGGTAGTGATAGATCAATTTTCTAAATTTGTGATGTTGAAAGCTATGGGTAAAGCTACAACGAATGCCATTATTAAATATATTGAAAACGATGTTTTCCACGTATTTGGTGTACCTGAAAAGATACATTCAGATAATGGTAGTCAGTTTGTGTCTAAACAGTTTAAAAATTTGCTAAATTCATATGGGGTGGAACATATTTATACCGCGATTTATTCTCCACAAGCCAATATATCAGAAAGAGTTAATCGAACTATCTTAGCTGCGATTAGATCCTATGTCAAAGACGATCATAGGAGATGGGATGAAAATCTAGGTGCTATAGCTAGTTCCATACGCAGTTCTCTACATCAGGCAACATCTTCTTCTCCTTACGAGGTTCTTTTCGGAATGAGAATGATCACGCACGGATCTGAATATGCGTTGCTTAAGAAGTTAAATGTATTAGAAGATGGAGAAATGCAGACATTACCTTCATGTTTGAAACAACAAATGTTTAGATCTGATGTAAAGAAGAGACTAGAGGAAGCTCAAGAACGAAGTCGCAATACATATAATCTGCGAGCACGAGAAATCATTTTTAGTCCTGGACAGGTGGTATTTCGAAAGAATTTTGTTCAGAGTGATGCTGCGAAAGGATATAGTGCTAAGATGGCCAAGAAGTATCTGCGCTCTAAGATAATAAAAAGAATTGGCATAAACATGTATGAGGTGGAAGATGATACCGGTAAACTTTTAGGAGTTTATCATGCCAAGGATTTAAAGCCGTAGGTATTATCGAGTATGTTACTTATCTTAAGCCCGGCTTGAGACTCTTACTCAGGTGTGGACGAGCCCCACGTTGGTTTCATTGTTTAGTTACGACAATCACTGGCAATTTTTTCTTAACCATTCTAAATATCAAAGATATTTCGAATGTTTAAGCCCTGTAGTATGCCAGTGTGAAGTCATTGTTATTTTACTTTTACTTCACTGGAAATTTTTTTTAATAAAAAGCAAGCAAAATTTCTGATCGGAGAGGTCGGGGGGAAAGAAAAAAGATTGAAAAAGGACACTTCAGTTTTTGTCATCGAAAAATCCAGACGGATTTGAAAATAATTTTTTAATGTTCACAAAAATAATTTTTGTTGAATAAAATTTTCAAAAAATAAGAATTAACGACCGATATGTTGTTTTGAAAGAAGACTAAATACAAAAAGAATTTTGAAGAGGATTTTGAAAAAGAAAAAAGAAAAAAGATTCGAACATAAGAAGAATTTTGTCTAGAATTTGTCAACGAAGAAATAGAATCTAAAAATTCAAGAGAAGAGGTCCAGTTTTTAGAAACAGAATAATTGGCTAATTGAATCTACGATATTCTTGAGTTTTGAATATTATCACAGAAGTTACGTTGTTTTTTGAAAGTCTCATTTGAGGACATCTCGCTAATAAATTTAACTAGAAAATCTGGAAATTTCGAAGATTTTCTTTAATCAACTATTATATTGGATTCTGTTGGAGTAAATTCTTTCAAGAAGTTTCAAGAAGAATAATCTTCAAGAAGTTTTATTATTATTTATATTTGCTTGTTTTGGAAATTTAAGAATTTATAAGAATATATGGTAAAAGCCTCAAATAAGTTATCTTCGCAATAAGGAAAGTAAAATTTATCGTTATATTATATATAAATATATTGAATTTAGGATTTTACGTTAATATATGCATAATTTTGTTTCTAGAGTAATTTTTAGCAATCATTATCATCGTGACCGGGATGTGCACATCAGCGGGAATAAAGATCCAGATAAATTGGTAAAATTCTAGATAAAAAGTGAGTAAATTTTCTTTTGTGTTATCTATAAAGGTTATGCATATTTGAAATTCTAAAGTTTATGGTCATTCTTTAAATTATCGAGGGTTTTGTAGAATGCTAACACTTATTTGAGAGCTAAAAATGTTAAAGAATTTGCTAGACATTTTGTTTTACGGGAATAAATATTTGAAAATGTATTAAACAGTTTTTTAAATGGGAGATTGAATGATGAAGGGGGAAATGGGCCATTATACATAATTAAGTCAACAAAAGAGGTTATTTTGGTAATTGTGTTGTAAATATTTTTATTCGGAAATGGTCAAAAGACTAGAAAATTCGATAATCGGACGAACAGACAGACATGAGTACGGATAGACGAACGGACAGTACGATAGACGGACAGATAGACAAACGGATATGTGGCATATATTTTTGGCATGTACAAATAAATTCTGAAGATGTTCTTCACACGTTCAGTAACAAGGACACCACGAAACCGATGAGCTAAGCCAGGCATAAAGCTAGCATGCCAAGTTACTGAGTGTGTGGGCAGAGGTCGGGGCACTCACTGGCAGGTGATAAGCATGCCCCAATCATCTGTTTGCTGTCACAAAATTCACAGCAAGGACATCATAACACATTATTAATCGCTGCGACGCGCTCGTCACTTCTTTCGCTTCTTTTACGCGGATGTGAATTATAGGTGTAAATTTTTAGCCCCGATTGCGTAAATTGCTGCATTTTAAAGCCGCAATGAACAAATCTCATGTTCCCGTACTTTTCGATGCTATTTGGGAATTCAAAGGAAATAAAATTTCCTGCACTTTTTCCTTCAACGATTTCCACGTGTCTTTAATGGTTCCCAAGATTTTTGAAAACATATTATTTTTCACATATAGCAGAGAAAAGTTTTTTTGTGACCATGGATTTTTTTTGAGAAGATATACGCAGGTAAATCCCGATTAATTGCTCAATTAGCATTTGTCAATTAAGTATGTACCTGAATTTCAAAATAGGAAAACAATAAATCTGTTACGGCGTAATTTGAATTTTGTCATGCGAAAAACTAAAAAAAATCTTATTTTGTATATGTCATAATGATTGACTGTACATATATTTAAGCTTTTTTGTACACAACAATTTTGCATAAACGAACATAATTATTATATATACATAATTTTTAATAGCACGAACGGAATCATGCAAATTCGGTTAAAACAATTTCAATTTGGATCGCGTTTTTCTACGCTCAGTAGCCAGAATGACCTCCAAGTTGGGAATTATATTTTTGTGCGTAATATGTTTTGTAGACGAATACGTAAGTAGCCTTTTAAACAAAAACAAAAAAAGGATTTTAAAAAGAATTTCAATTTTTATAGAACTCTTTGAATGTTATGATCAAGGAACTAAAATGCCGACCAGGGCCAGATTTATGTTTCCATAATTTTTGTTTTATTCGAACAATTCGCAAAAAAATCACTTTGATCAATTTTAGTTGCGTTTTCCCTGAACCTCAAAGTGGATTTCAGGTAAATTAGTAGTTTTTTCGGCGCTTCATTCTTACAAATTCAATAAATTTAAAAAAAAACTTAAATTGATTTACAATTACTTCCTTGCCAGGTGCGATTGACACTATTGCGAAAAAATGGTAAAAATTTTCGAAAATGGCTTGTTGATGTTACCGAAGAGTTTTGTGATGTTGTGGAAGGAAAGGGATATTCACGATTTCTATCCCGGATGCTTGGAGGATTTTGTCAATATGGAAACTTTTTTCATAAATGTCCATTGGTGGTAAAAAATATTTGCGATAATTAATTTAAAAAACAATCTTAGTATCGTAAATGTTTTAGGGAAATGCAACATTGATTGATTATCCTCTGGATTTGTCTTTTATACCTGCAATCGTTCCCCTGGGTTTATTTCGAGTCGATGCGGAACTGGTTTATTTAAAGCGGAACGCTTCCTTGATTTTCATGCAATTTGTTTTTTCTGTAGGCAGATAAGTGCATTTTTTTAGCATTTGAATTGCAAACGTTGCTTTTTGACTTGTGTGCCGTTAAATAAAGGGTTAAAAATACATCTAATATTTTTTTTCAAGATTGTCGAAGTTAATGACATATATTTATTGAAATTGAACGAAAAAATATGTATTATAAAAAAAAATGTGGTGTTGGTTGTGTAGCTGTTGACGGATAGTATTTATGAAAAACAACATTGCTTTAATACTAATGGCGCTATGACTTTCCTAGGCCGATTACTTTTTAGTCCGCCCTCGTAATCCGTGCACATTTTCCGTTTAACTATTTAAAAATACAATTTGAGTATTTGTGCTCAAACGATAAGAGTGCTCAAAACGATAGAAAATCTCAACTCAATTTCACAAGCAATCGCTACTTTAAGGATTATATTATTCAAAAGCAACGCCCCATTTTTACATCCATTTAAAAATTTCAAAAAGTTGTATGAATCCCTAGACAATAGATTTTCAAGGAACCAGGTGTTTACCCTGCAGATAAATCTGTTTTTCTTTAAGCTATTATTATTCTGAGAAAAATTTTCTGTATCGCCGTTTAAAGAATGGCAAAATGATATAAAGTGATGTTTTTTACGATAAAATCCTTTAAGCTGATTGACAAATACCAAATTCTTCCTGTGACATGGAAAAATCTCCATTTTTTATAGAACTTAGTCTCTAATTCAGTAAAACGCCAGTTTTCCGTGTTTTCTCTGCTTTCATGTGTCCCACCCAAACATAATGGGAATAAAATAAGGGAATCCGAGTATTTTTTGTCATTTTATTTTCGTGCACAGAGTTTTGTTTTTCCGATTTCATGATTATGTATCAATGATACGTCATCACCCAAGATTTGTAACGTAGAAAATCTACCCTATACTGAGTATTTTTAGTATATCCATATGGAGCTAAGATTTACGATGTTGTTAAGGTGACAGATACCTGATTATGAGCCCAAAGGGACAAAATATCGATAATACTCAATGATGGCAGTGATGATGATCATCTAGTTATCATTTTCTTTATTTACACAACAAAAATTCATGAAATGATTTAGCAATTTTCTTTAAGCGCCTTTCAATTCAGTATCGAAAATCCTGAACATCGTTCATAAAGTCTTCTTATTATGGGATATTTTTGCTTCTTGTCTGTATAAATCCCGTAGGGACTGATAAAAATACAATCTTAATATTGGATTGCAAAGATTTCAGGAGATTACAACGTTGTGAGACGATAGAAACATATAGACTTTTTTAGTTGCGATTGAGTTTTTTTAAATAATTAAATTTAATGTCAAAATCTGATATTTGTACATGTGTAATATATGGGTAAGGTAAATAATTGTTCAAATCGTGGAAATATAAACGGTTCAACTAGTGAAAATACTCCTACTCGCATTTTTGGTGTGTGTAACGTATCTGCCACTACACAAAATATACTAAAAATGTTAGGTTCTTTAAAGTATTTTTTTACTTTCCTCTTCTATAGAGGGAAAGTATTGTAATCATGAGAAACACCGACTCGAGAACGGGGGCAGATAAAAGATTTCGGATCAGTACAAAATCCGTTTCAGACAAAATTATGAATATATCCATGCATCTATCTGCCGGTCTGTTTTTTTGTACGTATCTTAAAAAACTCGAGAACGCGTTGACCTAGCAACTTAACTTTTTTGGAAATAAGTTTTCCAAAAATCGCAGTTTTCTGTCAACTTTTGGAAAAGTAACGGTCACTATAACGGGTACCTCCCATACCATTTTTTTTTTTTTGAATATACAGTTTTATGAAAATTTCTCGGAAACTATGCACTTTTGAGAACACATGCATATAACCAAATTTAAAGAAAATAAAAGTTCCAGCATTTCTTCCTTTATGAGTTTTATGCGTCTTTAACGGTTTTTGAGATATTTGAAAGACAATAAGGGTATGCACTCTTTATCGTAGTTGATTGTAAACTCGTGGAATCGTAAAATTGTAAAAAAAAACGTAGTTTTTTGACAGTTCTCCATATAAATTTTTTTACGACGAAAACTACAATCTACCACACCCGAAGGTATGGTAAAATAGTAGTTTTTGTCGTAATTCTAATAAAGTGAGGTTAAGGCATGTTTTGTGACATGTCAACTTGGTGCCAACTCTAAAATGGACATTGGAAAAGCAAGTAAATTAAAGTATTTATATGATTTAGTATAAATTAAGAGTTAAAAAATGCTTTAAACAATTTAGGTAAAGAAAATAAATAAAAGAGTCAAAAATTTACGACAAAACCAACAACCTCTAGTAAAGCGCTGCTCACGCTTCGTTGTACTTTTCCATCGTAGATTTACATTACAATCTACGATTTTACTATCTACGATCAAGAGTGGATAGCCCTAATATTTAGTCTTTAATTTTTAAGAGAGAAAAGTCTTGTTTTGATCAAAGTTGATATTTTAAATATGTTGTAAATATAAATATATTGTATATTTGTATATATAATGTATATATAATATAATTTTTGATGCTTCCTATGATTCTGAAAATATTTATAATTTTGTTTAGTCCGAATACCTTTTGTATTAAATTTAGCTTTTTACAAGTCAAATTGATCTAAATAAAATTTTGCAGGTTTTCTATTGTGACAAATTTAATGTCTGTGATGATTTACTAAATTCAAAAATATTCAGACATACTCTTAAATTAAGAATAAAGCCAAAACTTTAAAATTTTTCTTAGAAAAAAAGATTTTTTACTAAGGAAAAGCTCCTTAAAATATTTCATGTTAAATTTGATTTGTAAAAAGTTGAATTTGATCTGTAAAAGCTTGTATTTGTAGAAAAAAAACCCTATAATAAGGTAGATTTAGTCCGCTCGATATAATAAAAAAAAAGTCGATATAGTAAACGGCCTTGGATTTTTTGAGTTCCCTATATCTTTTTTGAGTTCACTATATTAAGAAATCTTCATTCCCCCCTTCAAAATATCCGTAATTTCTTCGAATCTCTTTCTTCCTCAAATTCTGTTTTTATCCTAATTCAAATTTTACAATTAGGTTTTGTAATTTTCGCCAAAACGGTGCATCATATCGAAAAATTTACAAAGGCAAACTTTGTTTAGAATATGCTTTTACATAATTCTTTCATATAAAAAAATGCCATCAGACTACACCTTCCCACTCCCCTACGTAAATTCTTTTAAATCAAAATTCAGTCTGTCGGCAGCCTCCTAAAAATCGTAGTTTTTACTTTTTTTGATATTTTAATGCAGTTATATTGGTTTATGAGCTGTCCATAAAATACGTCACACTTTTCGAGATGAAAGAAGAATATGCGATAGCATGACAGCGGTTCTAAACTCTGATACGAAACTCCATAACAAGGAGAGTACGAAAAACTACAAATATAAGAAAAAAATTTAATAACATCAATTCCGACGATTTTCGAGTTAAACCTAATATGTTCATTGTCGTTTGCCCGAGATAATTCGAGTATCGTTGTGACAAAACTTTATCTTCAAGATAATCATGTATTCTTCTTTGCGTATACATTTATAGCATATATTCAACAGTTCGGAATTTTATCGATTTAAAATTATGCTGGTTGAAATCGTCGTCCATAACGATGAATATCATAAACAGCAGTATTTGAGAACAATACATACGTCGAAATCGCATTTTATGCAAAGTAAATCTGTTTAACTTTATACATTTCACTTCTTGACATACATGCACGCATTTACAATTCTAATATCGATGAATATCTTTGCAAAGCTGCATACGTGCCAGTGACAATGTATTCTACTGGACTTTTGAAAGCCAAAGAAAAAGACCGAAAACTTTCAATCTTGGCCATTATTTAAGACATTTATTACACCATAAATTTAGTGAATGTGCAGTAAAAGCAACTCATCTGGGCGAATATAGTGCACCATAATTTGAAAATCATAGTCTAGCTTTATGGCTGTGGGCTGCATGAATCTGAATTGTGTTTCTTTTCTGGAGGTCGACTAGGAGTTCTTTAGCCAACATAAAAAGGATAAAATGAAGTGAATTAAGTTGATCTCTGACGAGAGTCATTTTGGGGTGCTTTTTAAGGTATATACGAGTGAGTATGGGTCTTGCATTCAAGTTATTTCTCCATAAATGAGCATTAAATCACTTTTTATTAATCTTGTTAAAAAATCACTTGGTAAGCAAGTTCATTGGAAATTTCATGGAATTTCAAATCAAGGAAGTTATTTGATGATTTAATGTTTATTTATTAGATATTGCCAGTATTTGTGCTCCAATTCGAAACTATTTAATTATACTTAACCTAACTAGTTGTTTTTCCATGTCACTTATTATTTTATTTGAATTCATCGCAACCTCAAATTTATTGTTCTCAAAAATCTAACCTAATAAATTTACGCAACGGATTATATTCAAAGCCCAACTCATTTGGAAATTTTATACAGAAATAAAAGCTCATCTGTGCGATGGTTTAAGTTATATTTATTTGTTAATCTTATAATCCAATTATCGTTTATTTTAAAATACTGAAGGTGTACCACATAAATTTGATAAGAAAATGGCAACACATGTACTGTGTCACATTTGCGAACCTAATCAATTCATCATCTTTTTTTATATTATTCAATGTCAGAAAAATAAAATTTGTAACAGGTTCGGGATTCTTACGATTTTTATTGTTAATTTCATGTGGATTTTTAGACACATTTTGCTCATTATACATGTCTAAACTATGTAAAAAAAAATAGTTGAAAAAAGTCTGGTAATAAAAGGGATAATTTAGCTCTCATACGAATAGATTTAAAATATACTTTTTACCACGGGAAAAATAGAGAAAATTCCTTTTTATTGTAGTAAAATAATTTGAGCTGAAATCCATAGGGACATTTTGTAGTTCTCAGTAAAGCTTTTCCAATCAAAATGTCCTTTTTTTCGTGCTTCGTTCGTCTCTCGTTCCCTTTCGTTCTATCTTAATATTTATTACTGATTTTCCAAACAAAAATTTCACAACACGAGGGAAACTTTCAAAGTAGAGAAAAGAAAAACTTTTCCAACGATCTGGGACACTAATCGTAATAGCTCTGGAGCTTACACTTTTGGGATATTAATATCAACATTTTGGTCTAAATTAGATTTCTACTAAATAGGACTCGATATACATGAACACGTAGATTGTTTGTACTTTGTACACGTGTACATAATAATTATCATGTGGATAATGTTTGAATTTGTTTTTTACACCCGATGCTTGTTTTTGCTAGCTGGATGATACAGATTGCGGTTTTGATGTTTCTACTTTGTGTGGGAAATGCAAATAAAAACAACTTGATTGCATCTATGGTTTGTGTTTACAAAAGATGGACTATTTTTCCTATTTTTTACCGATTTTTGTTTATGTTTTTATACATTTTTTTATGAGCGCTGAGTTTTCAAATACCTAATTCTTAAACATTTTAAATAAACTTTGGATAAAAATGACATACTATTTGTTCAGAAGTCAACCAAAATGTTTAATTCAAATTAATTACTAAAATTTTCATTCCAATCTAGAAACTCTATCAATGATTCAATATTCCTGAAGACATTAGACTTTCTAACATTTTCCTTAAACACTCATTCCATGTCACTAAAAAAACGTTTTTATTGATTTTGACAAAAAATTCTTGGGTTCTAAATTTCCCTTCAGTTTGGGTTGCCTATCCTTATTTCGTAATAATGTATTCAAAAGAAGAATTTGCCATTTTTTAAAGTAGTTCAGTTTGGATACATACGATTTTGTTTTGCTTAGTTTTCATATTCTCTTATTTAGTTTCCAAAGTTTTTCTTCTTTTCCACAATTCAATAAATCAGCATTTTTATGTTTTATTAAACTTTTAATATTTTATTATGTCCCCAAGGTCAGACAAGTCTGTTTATATGCCGCGAATTTTATACACGACACCGGGGAGATTTTTATTGTTGGCTTAGGATAGTCCGCAGTATTTAATTTCAGAAAACGTATACAGAAAAAATTAATGCTTTAAAAAAATCCTCTCTAAATATCCCCATTTTCGCATGTCTATTTAAACACAAGATAACACCATACACACGCATAGTTATATATAATAAATTTTTCTTCCTAGGTTGCCCAGTGGAATTTACAGCCCAATGTTAAACGTGTTACGAAATGCCAATGGGAGACTTTAAGCTTTTGAAAATTCCCTTTACTGTCTACTGCAAAGTTTTCCGCCACCAACATTGACACGATTTAGAGTCGTATTGGCTGAGTTTTGCAAATTTTCATTTCAATTTTTCTGAAGAATATGACGAATTTAATGTAAATTTTAAATTTTAACCACTAAAATTGTACGAATTCACGTTTCAGCAATTTTCTCATAATTTTTGCTTGATGGAAAAAGGAAACGCTTAAAGGTGCAACGTTAGTTGTTATTTCGCTTCCTCAGAGAATATAAAAGCAAGTGAAAATTGGACACATTTCAAATAAGATGTTGGAAAATATACAAATTAAAACCGCCTTTGTTGATATTAATCAGATTCGGGGTGTTTTTTTTGTACTTCCCGCAGTAAAAATTAAATTCAAAGTGGTCTCATTAAAATGGAAATTACACCCTGCGGCCAAATTGAACATTTTTCATATCTATATTGTACAGAATAATACTAGTACAAACAATATTTCATACATATAAACAGTATAGCAGTCTTTTTTTCCAATCTTTCTTGAATTACAAAGGATATAGATACTGTTAAACATGAATGAAAATTTACATTTAAAAAGAAGGAAACAATGAATTTCCTTGACAATGTTTTCCACTCCGTTGTTTTTTCCGTGTTGGACATATTCCCATTCCGAATGAAAATATGTAAATTTTTGTTTGCAGATTGTGCGACCATTTGGTAAAACTGCAATAAAAGTTTTTAATACTCTTCGACACAAAAAAAAAAGAAAAAAAAAGAATAAAAATTCAAAATTTAGTTCAAGATTTCACCAAAAAAAATTTGCTTTACAAGTTTAAAACGTTATTTTTTTCAAGTGAAAAATATGTTTTTATAGTAAATATGATGTCCAACATAGAAAATCTGAATAAAAAAATCGTATTTTTGAATGCGATTATGTATATTTGTATTTATACTCTTTATGAGAATTATATCTTACTAGCGAAGCTATGACCGAAAATGCGCGAATTCGACCTTGGAAAGAGAATGAAATAATAATTTTTTTGCAATAAAACTGAAAGTGTAAAACAAAAAAGTGTTTAAAACTTTTAGCAACATCTGGCGACTTTTGAGTCATAATCTGCAGACTTCGTGAGGACTGTAGTTGGCAATGCTGGCAATATGCCATTTGCTGTAAAGCCCCCATTCAGACTATACGATAGAAGCTTCTCAAGATCAAAGCTCTCAACGATAGGAAATGACAGCTTTGATCTCATTGGTCGAGAAAGCTCAATCGTAATCGCAATCGTTGGTATTGATTCGTAATCGCAATCGCAATCGCAATCGTAATCGTAATCGTAATCGTAATCGCACAATAAAAGCAATAATGAAAAGCTAATTTTATAATATTACTAAAAAAAGGCACGATAAAACCATAACGAAAATGCTTTAACGTAATGGCATCTGGAGTTTTCAATCAAAAATGAAATTGTTGTGAAATCAAAAGGAAAATTATAAAAAAAGCTATACAACACCGATGGAAAAATCAATTTCTATTAAAATGAAAAATGATATCCCATAAATAAAATACGTAAATACGCAATGGCATGAGTGAAATTCCTTTGGTGGCATCGTACAATGCCTAAGGAATTCCCGTCATTCAGTTGAAAATATTTCCAGTCGTTGTTTATGTAGAAAAAGTACTCTTCAGTTTGATTTATATACGTTTGTATTCAACAGTCGACGGGCATGAACTGAATACGAAATCACATCAGCAAAAACATAAAAATTAAGAAAAACTGAGGCAAAAAAAATTGCAGATATTGGGATACATTTGAGGGGTGATGAACTTTGAAAATTTTGTGAACTTTTGATCGTATCCCTGGGTCACCGGAAATGAGCTAATTGGAAAGTGTGAGATCAGAATTTGCATATTCATTGATTTTCCACTTAATTACCGAAACAGAGTCAAAGGCACCTACTGGAAACTAATAAAATTTAAGAAAGTCTTCTAAAATAGTTTTTAATTAAATGAAACTTTCATTGATTGAATAACGTCAGTTTCGACCCATATCTTCTATGAAACCCTAAAAGACAAGAAGAAGTTCTTCGAATTCGTTTGACCTTTTGTTAATTAAAATTTTCCCTCATATTAAGTGGTTTTCGAAGTGGAACAGTCGTGTTGATTCAACACTTTCGCACTAATAAAATGTTTGACTTTGAAAATAGTTTTATTCTAAAGTAAAATTGTTTTATTTATCTATTTGAAATTTTACAGACAATTTAATTTCTGTTTGCGGTAGAAATCTTTTTAAGCCAAAACAATTGAATAAACCCAAATCCATAGAAAAACTTTTCTTTCCAATTCAGACTTTCTCTAATATTTAATGCTAATTTTTAAAATTAATGGCGTATTCGAATGGCTTGCTCTTTTTGCTTGAAAATGGCTCCTTCCGAAAACTCGCATTCGATCGGCAAATTTTAGACCACTCTACGACAAATCTTACCCCCTCTTCTATACAAAAAGATTTTTTTTAAAACATTTTGGCTGTCACCATAAAGAGCAGTGGTTCTTAACCCGGGTTCGATCGAACCCCAGGGGTTCGGTGAGTCAGTCTCCCGGGTTCAGCGGAGGTCAAAACACACACTTTTTGTTTTTATGTGAAAATCATGTTATAGTGGTTCTGTTCTTTGTTCTTAATGGTTTTGTTCTTTAATGGTTTTGCTCATTTTGTTCACCTATGTAGAAATATATACCTATGTTTTGAATTTGAAAAAATCATATTTTATTTTTCCAATTTTCCAGGTGAACGCGCATATGAAACTGGTGGGGGTCAGTATCTCCAACAAGGTTAAGAACCATGGTACTTACAAACGAAGGTAATATATTGCGCATTTTTCATTCCCTCTCTTTCTTTCATTGTGACGTCACGTGAATCACACTTTTGTATTATCTACATAAGAAAAGCTATTGAAATTATTTTCTTGACCAATAAAATAAGGTGTAAATGGTATTCTAGTTGATTTTATAGCTGTAGATTGAAAAAAATTAAATAAAAACCATTTAATGAATTTAATTGCAAGTTTTATTTACTTTTCTTTTTAAACTTGAACGTTTTTCCCTTAATTTTTGATTTCCAATTCTTATTCTAAAACACATTTTACATCGCAAAAATATTTCAATTATATCTACATCTGACATTGAGATATTTACAAAAGACATTAATGTTTGTATATAGCTTAGGGATGGTTTCAACGAGTTGGTTTCATCATTTTCATTATTGAAAGTATGTGTTCAATACTTTGTCTATTTTTTGTAACCAACTGCATTATTTTCATGCAACAATTTCCAATTTTCCTCCTTCAATCTGCAGTTCTCTGCTTCCAAAGTTGAAATTTTTCTTTCCAAAACTTCTACCTCAGTTGAAGTGAAGCAAATGTGATCACAGCACCTGAAAATATTAGAGATTTTATAAGAGTGGCGGAAAATTATAATCACCATATGAAATTACTTACTTCCATAGTTCAGTATTAAATGATTTATCTTCGAATGTTCTGACGACATTCTGGTCATTAACTGTTGGTGTCTGATCATCAAACAATAGTTGCTCAATTAAATCTTGACGATCATTCTTCTCGCGTCTATCACTTCGCTTCAGAATTGCTGCTCGGAGAATATTTCAGTAGCTCGTGCTGCAAATTCCGTATATACTGATCTGCAGTAAAAAATCTTGAGCACATATATCTTCACCGTACTAGGTTTTATTTTATCCTTTATTCGATATTTTACTATACTTTAGCTACTTTTTGGTCTTTTGGAAACCTAAAAAGTCTTACATCACTAACTTCCGCAGTTTTTTTTGACACTTATTATTGTCCGTTTCACAACCAAAAACCGAGCAAATAGCCATCTCGTTTATTTTTTCAATAATGTTGAGTTTTAATGCAATAATATTATAAAAAACACCGACTTTCATACGCACAACTCAAATTTTCTATACCAAATGAGCGAGCTGTCAAATTTTTGTGATTCACGTGACGTCATGCGCAGTAGAATACCATTTTTGAAACTCGGAATATATTACCTTAGTTTGTAAGTACTATGGTTAAGAACCACTGATATAGAGTATTCCACGATTGGCTCCTGGCAATTGTAGCTTTTCTTACGTTTTCAATTTATTTGCAAATAAGGTGTAACGACAGTTCAACATAACGGAATGGATTTTTCTTCGGTACAACACGAAACAACATAACGAAACAAAATTTGACTTTCGTTATATAACGAAATATTTAACGTAACTTTTTTTTGTTTTCCATCCCTGCTGCAATTTAATCAAAATTGTAGACTTTATTACGAGCAGTTTATTGCCAGGTACCAATCATCAAATACTCTATATGATGACAAACAAAATGTTTATTTTAAAAAAATCCATTTCTTTAAGAGAGGAGAAAATGAGTGGTCCGATTGGATTTTCATGTATCGAATGGTTATGTAAAATATTATTCTAAACGCATTTCGTCTTTATAAATTTTTCGATATGATTCACAGATTTCGAGAAAATTGCAAAAAACTGTTTCGTTTGTACGGGGGAGGGGGGAAGTAATGGTCCAATTTTGCTCGTGGCTTTTTACGAGAACTATAACTATACAAAATTTCAAGTCTCTAGCTCATCCAACGAAAGTTATGGTGTTCACGGACAGACGAATATACAGACAGACGGACGGACAGACGAATATACAGACAGACCGACGGACATGCCAAAATCTAAATCTTTGCCATCCCAAACACCCTGGTGTAGTTCATTTTTGTGTCCGACGATTGGTTCGATGCATTATAAACAGTATATTCGTTATAACTGGTATATATAATCTAATATACTTCTATATGATTCTAATTTGGACCCTTCGGATTAGAATTTGGATCTGTCGAAAAAACGTAGTCGATTACGTACCGAAACGGAGTTTGAGGCACTCCATCACCTTTCGGAGAAACCGTGCTAGAGAGTTCACAACAGTTCCCTGTGGGTTTAAAAATTCTTCGATGTTAAATCAACTTCTTAGAGGAGTAAAAAACAAATAAATTTAACCTCAGAAATTTTTTTTTTGCAAGTATTTGGGATGTTTTGATTTTTCTCGAGTTTTTTTTTTTGAATTTTTGACTGCGTTTCGGAGTAAATAAGGTCAAAACGGTGTTAAAATCAATATTTAGCCCCTTAAAATAGGAATGTCAAAATAATGGAAGATCTCCATTACCATGACGTCTGTAACTGCAAAAAATGCAGAAAACTAGGACAATGTGTGATTGTAGTTGAAATCGCTATAAAAAAGTTGAAGTCCGTCAACTGTAACCATAAAATCGCCATAAAAAAAGAGGGGAAATTATTTTTGCAGTTGCCGACAAATTTTTGCAGTTGATTCTTATCTCCCTTTCTCGCCAAGGTATCTTCACATAAATGTGTCTCTATTTTTTTGTAGTTGGGAAAAGTCATGGTAATGGAGGGCCAACTTAACTCCGCGCTACGGCGTTAAATTTTTTCTAAATAAAGGTGGGTTTAGAAACACGAGCATTTTCATTTTTACTGGCAAAGTGAGCGGGATAGCGAAATTCAAATTTACGTGCGCAAAAAGTCGATCACATCAGTGCCTCACACGTACTTTCCCTTCCACTTTATGGCGAACTGTCACTGCACATCACCTTCTCGCAGCAATACGTTTGTTAGCACTTCAATTTCACCTAACAAAATCATTTTGTGTGATGTTATAATTAATAACATAATTATTATTACCTCCCGTTTCCATTTAAAAGTGTAGCTTTCAAATAAACATCGAACTTAACCTTACTTTTGCTGGCTGCCATAATTCAGGGGTAACATTTTGCTGGCAGGGCGGGGAAGTCCAATGTGTTTGTTGTTGTTTACTGCCATAACTTTCCTATCGTCGACGAAAATTATGGATAGTAAAACCACTACATGCAAGCAAAATTTCCAGTAAAATTTTTACTGAGTGGCTTGCCGTCCCCTTCCCACCTGATGAAAAAGTCATAAGAAATCTGGCATTTCACTCACTTTGCCAGTAAAAATTAAAATGCTCGTGTTTCTAAACCCACCTTAACACTGCGAGGTTCTTGCTTTTAGCTATTTTTTGAGGCGCTGTTAATTTGTTACCGGATTTTTTCGACAGTGTAGGTTCAGATTTTTTACCGTGTAACAGTTCTGCAAAACTCACGTTTTTCATTATCGCAAAACCAAAACGAAAACAATTTTTAGTTTTACACAAAGGTATTCAGCTGGGAATGAATAACGCAATTCCGATGTGTCACTAATAAATAATACTCTCATGATTTATTTGTTCCATTGAACGGGATGCCCGAAAAACTGTGATATTAACAAAAAAAGTGTGTACTGCAGATATTCGGCAAAAAACTCCACATATGATTCATGTAGGTACGTGTTCCAATGTAAAATCGAAAACTTTTATATCTATATGAGATTATTGGCGGATTTATAACACTTTATGCCTGCGAAAACAATAATTTTTTTCATTTCAAAATTTTTTCCCTGTTAGCTCTTCCGGTTAAACCTGAATGAACGAAACAAATATGAAGCGAGATAAACTGGAAAATCTTAACAAATCGCATGAGTCAAAGCCAAATCCTGTGGAAACAGATCCTTTAAAAAAATAATTGTGCGCTCACTTATGTCGATTGGATATAATACAAGATTTATGTACAAAAGATACGCATCTTAACGTTTATGAAGACTGTGGAAATTTACTGGATTTCATCAATAAGCAACAGCACTGCATTGTATTATTTCCTTAAGGTTGTTTAAGACAAGACAAACATCTAAAAAATAACAAGGCATTTATATTCTTAGTGTAGCCGCCGAATAAACACTTTGCGGCATTTATCGATGTTACAAACCCTCCTTTATTTTACATTAAGGATATCTTTAGGTTGGCGAAGGAATGTATCACAACCGCAGCAAAAGCCTAACATGAACCTCATTTCCTCATTTTCATCCCCAGCAGCGCAACCGATCCTCTGAAAAGAACATAAAAACTCGGCATATCCTGCCGTTCTTCAAAGCCACCATTTTAGCGCCTCTTGCTGGCATTGTTGTCATGGAAATTTGTGGAAACGGTGAAAATTGGTGGAAATAAATGGAAATTGTTGTTTATTTGCGGCATCTAAAACATTAAACGTCGAAAGACAAAAGAGCACGATAATTACTGGTGAGGCAACCCTTAACATTATCACCAAATGGCGCGTATTTTATTATCAATATCATTATAGTGAACAGCATTAAGGAGCCAAACGAGTAACATGAAAATAATGTTAGCAATGACATCAAGCTCTAATTCAATATAGTTAAGATGTATTTCTTTGTATACTCTCTACTCTTACCTAAATTTGTTCTAGATATCTCATCCAATCATCTATATAAAAAGACGATACGCCACACTTGAAAAAAAAACCTATGAAAATAGTTTGGTCATGAGTTGCAAGTTGGGCTCCAGCATTCTTCATACGAATGAAAAAATTTTAAAGATTTTCTAAAACGTGTTTAGAATACGATTTCACATAACTCTTCCATACATCAAAATTCGATTAGATCATATTTCCCCTTTTCCTGTACTGACAGTAATTTTTTTAAGACGACTCGTAAAATCTTTATTTTCCTTAAAGCAACTGCCCGAGGGGCTTTTATTCTAAAAAGAAAAAACTTATTCAAGACATAAAAGAATGAAAAAAATATTAAAGTGTAAAATGTAGACATCTTACTATCAAAGTATGTTCATAATGAGTATTTTTGATCGGTTATCCTGCCGATGGCAATGGACTCATGTTGAACATTGTAATATAGGAGTTTGTAGTACCGGAGTAGGTCCTTATAGGCATTTCTTGTTATTATTGGTGTGCTAGAATCTAAAAACTGATGTATTCTAGCTAAGAAACATGAGAAAAGGATATTGAACGAAATTTACCCCTATTGCGGGCGTTACAAGGACTTCAGTTACATCGCAAATTTATATATTTTTGGACTAAAGATAGAAGAAATTGCAGACGACGCCAGTAAATGAAAGTAAATTACCAGACCTTAGTCTACCGGCATACCGCATTGATGCCACCAGCATCGCCCACACCCACTTCTAATTATACCGGGTTAGCTATGGGATAGCTTGTTCTTCTTTATTGGGTTGAGCCCGGTTTCTGGTCTCTGGAATATATCGTATTTATTTTGTCTAGGAGGGAATAATGCGGTAGAGTACATTGAATTTTAGTAGAGTACCAACGACAGGACAAAATGTTTATACTGGAGACTAACTGAATTTCAAGATATATAAAAGCAATTAAAAGTTGTTCTTATTATGTCCGTATGGCTTTTTGTCATCGAATTAGAAATTATGTCAGCAGGAAAATACCTGAAAAAACATCTTAAAGAGACGTCGAGAGACTTTATAAATATTCTTTAAATATTGAATGGGTTTTTTTAAAAAAAAAACAAAAAGCTTTTATTTAAAAAGATGAACTAAAATGGGGAAAAAATGTTTTGGCCACTGTATATCAGAAATAAAAGCAAGATAAATATTTATTTCATTTTATTCGTTATGCTTTCATCTCGATTTTATTTTTTCCATTTTAGTGATATTTCTTAAATTGTTCAGTGAAAATCTGAAATATTTTCAAGCAAACTACAAAATAAGTAAAGACATGTGGACAGCTCAAAACTTATACAGGCTTTAGGAAATTTCTTTTTTGAAAAGTAGAAAGAATTCTTTACAAACTGCTATCCTCTTGAGAACTGCGAAAAAAGTCTTTGGATTCGATTCTATGTGGGAAAGAATTTGTTGAATATAAATAAGATGCATAGAAAAATTGTGTGAAGTTTCATTATTTACGAGAAAAGTCAACGTTTTAACTCTCATAGGGATCGTTTACATCTGACACTTTATTCCGTGAATTTCATTCTACAATAGTAAATTCATATTGTACAAACTTTTATAATACGACACAAAATTCAGAAATTTATTTCTGAACGACGCCGGAACTCGAGTTTTTTCATATAAACCGGCAGAATAAATTCAATTATTAACAACTTTTGCTAAGTGAATTTATTCTGCGATAGTTGAATAAATTCGCGAAATAACCTCTACATAAAATTCGCGCAGAAATTAAAAAAAAACAATTGCAAGTGTAAACGGGACCTTAGGTTTTAACTTCATAATCTCTAGCAGATGTTATATATTGGGTCAACAATTTAATTCTTATATACTTGTTGATAAGGGGCTGTGCATAAAATACATCACGCTAATAAAATACATCACCTTATCGGACCCCCATCCCCACCTCATAAAGCTTTTGGACGTTTTCATCTTTCTTACAGAAAGGAAAGTATTAAAATTACTTCAAACATGGAAATCAAAACGGAGCCCCCGCCCCCCTGTTGAACGGTTTGATTTTGATATTTTGTATTACGCACCTTTAACACGTTGACTGCCATGTGAGGGTCTCGCATTAAAATAGGCTCCTCAGGCCATGTGAGACACAACACTTTACTTTAGTATAAACATAGGTCTCACAACACTTTACTTTAGTATAAGCTGCGTGGTATAGCATTGGATGCACAGAACTGTATAAAATTTATGGAAAAAATAATAGACGGCCTTGGAAACAGTTTTGATATTTGGTCTATGAATTGAGTCCAATATGAAACCACAAGCGGTATATTGCAGTGTATCTCGGAAATTCAAAAAGAATATCATTGCGAGGCAATTCATTAAAGAAGTTGATTGCCCTCTAGAACCCGATTTTTTCGTTTCCACGGTGGCAGTCAACGTGGTCATGGCTAATTACGGGCTTACGCACCCTTAATGATAAATAAAAAGAACAAAAGGCTTTATTGGCTTTACAATGTATAAACAGCCCTCTTGAATACCTCTCTTCTATATACATTTCTAACTAGAGTGTGGTCAATCCTTACTCTTCTTCGAATATGGCCTGTTCAAATTTTTGAATTTTAACAAATTTACAAGTGAGGAATTTCAAATTTTCTTCTCCATTTTTTTAAGCAGTTTACGTAATTAAAATCTTTGGCAACCCTCAAATAATAAGCAATTTGTCCATATCAAATTGACCACACTCTGAGCCGCTTTCAGCTAGATTAAGTCGCTTTGGCCTAGACCCATGGTTCCCAAACTAAGGGCGTGTGGCCACGGCCAGGGGGCGTGAAGCAATTTCAGCCGCGCCCCCCTTGGGGGCGTGGAGCTACGGACGGTAGTCGTGAAGAAATTTGAAATTGACATTTCAAGATATTGTTCTCGTCTTATCTAATAAAAACAAAGCAGCGTTGCAGACTTAATCTGGAAAGCGATCTCCGGTGTGCTCTGTCAAACATCAGACCTAATATTCAGATTTTAGTGAAAGAAAAACAGTGTAACCCATCCCATTATTTTCTATTTTTTCAGTTTTTTTTTTTAAAAATAATTGAAATGGATAATTGAAAGGGAAATAAATAATTGAAATGGACAGTAAAAGTGTGTGTGGATTTTTAACTCAAAATATTAGAATAGAACCACGGAGGTTTGACAGGTTTTCAAAAAAAAAAGGGAGGGGGGGGCATCAGCTGTTTGATAAGTGTTCAAGGGGGGCGTCAGCTGTTTGATAAGTGTTCAAGGGGAGCGTCAACTGAAAAAGTTTGGGAACCACGGGCCTAGACGGAAACTGATTCTGTGTAGTGAACCCCATAAAAATAACAACAAAACCCTGAGCTCGCTTCGTCCACCACAATGAAAGTTTAAGACAGATCAATGCTCTGTCTAGGTATTTAGCTTTGAAATATGTAGAAACGTAAAAATTGAAAAACTAATTTCATTGTTTTGAAGAGAAAATCGTAATTTTTGCCTCTTCTTGATTTCATTATGTAATACATTTTTATGTACATTTCCCATAATCATTTTTAAATACAACGAATTTTTATTTTTTTTTTTAAAAAGTATTATCTTAATAGAATTAAAATTGACTAGGCGCGGTCTAGGCTGTCTATACCGTAGCCCAAGAAATTATCCCGAGTGAATGTCACGAGAAATTTTTGGAATTTTTGAAATGTATTTGGAGTTTAAATCAAACAAAATTTTAAACGAATTTCTAATTCCAGACTATGCTAAATACTGCACATTTATCTAATTTTCTATGTAGCGTTGTAGTAGTGGAATATATTTAAGTTATCTTCAACTTGATTGCGAAAGTTGATTCACCTGTGCTTAAATTCCAGATCTGCGATAACACACTTATTTGAGGTAAAATTGTCTCCTTCAGTTTAGCATAAAATTTGCATTTTCGCTTAAAGCATTTTAACTTGAAAAAGTGAAAACTTAAAACATCATATAATTTTAAGAGATATAGGATAAAATACCCAGATCTGAGCCCCCTTAAGCCTTTTTTCACTTCATACCATCTTTTCTTTTTCTTCCGTATACTTTCTGAGAAACTTATACTTACTGGTCGAAAGTATGGAATATTTAAATTAAATTAACATATACATATTCCTCAACAATTTGGATAAAAAAAGAATTATGTGTAAATGTGGAAGTTATCCCAAAATCCAGTTCTGAGACCCCCGTATTAAATTAAGTACGCCTAGTAACTTATAGAAATAAGAACTGAATTCGAAGAATAATTGGTTTCATCACGTTGTGAAATGTGGTTTAATCGGCTCAATCGCCCACAATTCTTGTTTTAGCCGGAAAATTAACAGGGTGCCGGGGCTCAGATCTGGATACTTTACCCTATGTTCATTAAAATTATATTATTTATGAACCAATACGACTCGTCAAGACTATAAATTTTATAAAGTTTGTATTACAAGTGTCGGATGATAGTGTAAGCAATTGTGAGTTTTCCTTTCACACGCATAAAGCATTCAATCAAAACGAAATGTTTAACTTTTCCTTTTTATTCATGTCTCTCATATGACGGAAAATTCTCATAAATTCTTCTTTCGAAAACTTTTCGAAACTTTTCCGATAGACAAAGCACATACCTATATATATCCAAATAAATTTGGTTAATAAAAGGCTAGCGTTTTCAATACGCGGGTGTTCATCATATGCTTCACATTTTTACACAAGATACCGCTGAAATATACGAGTAAAAATAAAAACTTATTTTCCTGATTTTTTTTACTGAATTTCTTCAATGCGTTAAAGAAAACTTGATTTTCTTTTTATCGTTAACTTCCGCTATTCACTTCATCATATTTTTGCGTTTCATTTAACGGGTTACACATACACACATACTGGAAAACGTCTTTCGTTTGTTGTTCGAGATAATTGGGTTTTTCATAAAATATGTAAATGAAAATTTTGTTTCTGACATCTCCATCATAGATTGAATGCCAATGCAAAGATATAGACATCATATCAATATAGTCAATATCAAAAAAAGGAAAAATCTTTATTTCCCCCCCTCATCCCTTCATCGATATTGAAGGAATAATATGCGTGTTTAGCGAAGCAAAAATTCTCAAGTGCTTTCCATTAAAATGCATAACAATTTTCCTATCAGAAATGTTTTCTGATAAATAAGATCCTCTTAGTATTACTCCTTTGATGGTGCTTCTTCCATGATGGTGCCTCTTGGAAAATCTCCAAGATTTCGATTTTTCGCAAATAAATCGACTTTTAGTAATTGACTACTAAAGATAAGAAGAAAATCTACGTTAAAATTTAAGCGAATTTCGTATAGGTACAAAAAGAATTTTTGCGTTTCTCTCTTACTAATTTAATATTAAAATCACGTAATGGTTTAAAATTGTCAGGGGATTTTTCGGAAATATTTCTTTCGGACTGCCGAATATCTGTTTGCTTTTCTTTAAAAACAAAGTCTAAAATATGCTCATAATAACAAGATCCCAATGGTATCCAACGTTGATTTGTCGAAAAGGTGAATTTCCAATCTTCATCCTATCCTACATTATCCTTTATGAACTCCGTTTCCGTATCACATAAAATTCAAACACATTTGAAATAAAGAATATTTGATGTGAACAGCACATGACTATCTTATACATAATCTACGTTTTTGTGCAATTTATACTACAACCCAGCAAGTAAAATATTATAGCTCATATAAAAATACGATTTCTTTTTTACAAAATCTGAAATATCTCGATAACGGTAAAAGATACCAATTTACAGAAATGTGGAGAATTTTAATATCATAAAAGGAATCACCAAAAACCTGATAGTTTTCGAAAGAATCGGAAAAAACTGTTTTTTTTTTTTCAAATAACGGTATATCTCGATACCGATTTGAGATAATGAGGGTATTCACAATCCTCTTTTAATTTTCGGTATTCGGTATTTTCGGTAATATTAAAAGACTGAAAATATTCTGCTGTGAACATCCCACAGCACAGATTTGAGAACAGCGCTTTTATTTGATACGTGACCAAATCATGAACTGCGAATTTGATTGTAAAATATGTCACATATGTACCTTTAAATCCATGTTTGATGTATTCTTTTGAATTTCTATTGTGGCAACGGCTATCAAAATTGAAAAAATTTGCATCAGTCCGATGAGATTAACAAAAAACCAGCGAGAAAATTTGATAACTAAAAACATTACTAGCGCCACCCGCGGTTGATTCTTGATACCGAATAACCGGGCCGGAAAACACGACTCAAGGCATGTATACAATTACCGAATCCGGTAATTCATTTTTACATGAACCAAGTTACCGTCTCGGTAAAAATCTGTTAAATTTGACTGAATTACCGAGCGGTAAAATTACTCGCAATTTAAAAGAGTACTGTGAATACCCTGTGAGTTCTGTTAAAAGACAAAAGTGTGGGAAATTTTACTGTCTCCAACTCTAGTCATATTTAAGATCTCTGAAAAACGCGTAGTTTCAGAGTAAACAGCAAAAACCCAAACTGCGATTTTTAAAAAGCCGCCATTTTGGTTGCTTATGGTTAACGGAACATCATATTCTACGGCCAAACATCCCTGTAAAATTTCATGGCTCTATTAGTTTTTGAGAAATCTTGTACACAGACTGACAGACTACCTCACTAACAGACTGACAGCCAGGCTAACATGCAGACTGACAGACTCACAGACAGATAGACATTTTTGTAATAATGCTTCAATCGACTCAGGAGGGCTCGGGAAATGTTTTTTAGGCAAAATGAAGAGCTCGGAATTTTTTGATGCATGCAATATTTTATTATACTACGTATAAGAAAGTAAGCAAATTAATAATCTTTGATGAAAACTGATGTGTTTACGAAGGACATAAAGACAATTTTATGACCTTTTCTAAAACGGGCTTTTCAATAAAATTCAACTCTTAATGCAACTAGATTAAATTGGGAATAAAGATTGACATTTGACTTTATTACCACTCTGACGAGTCTCAGAATTTTCTGCAAGAAAACGAGAAGATTTAAAGAAAACCGATGCCATATAAATAGCTGAAGTTCCCTTAAAGCCGTGCAAAGTCACATAAGGACAAGGAATCCTATTGAAACTACAGTCCATATTTATGGCTGTCATTCAGTTCCTTGTACCTTTCTTATGTTACATATTTTAATGTACCGACTGTATGCTGTGCAGGTATTTTATTTACACGACGTCCATCTAAGAACTTAATTTACGATACAATAAAATCGTGAATTTACAGTTGCGACCTGAAAACTTGCCAAGTCAGAAATTAAGTAATGCGGAAAAATTCGAAAATAAAAATCTGACTTTTAAATGAACAAGATTTGTAAGGACATACATTATGTACGTGATATTATGTGAGATGAGAACATGACATTTTAGTTTTTCATTATTTGTTGTAGATTCTAATGTTGCATATAAATGAACAAATATTACTGAACCGATTGGCCTGGAATTTATAGTTATAACTATATATTTTTTCAAAGATCTCGAGAACCGTTAAAGAGACGTAAAAAGCATTAAAGAAAAAAATGCAGGAAATTTTATTTTCTTTGAATTTGGTTATATTCATTTTTTTCATAATAGCGCATAGTTTTCGAAAAACTTCAAAAAACCGAGAAATTTTGAAAAAACTTAATTTCTTTGAAATAAGTTGAGAACCGTTAGAGATACGTAAAAAATATAGAAAATTTTATTTCCTATAAATTTTTTCATGAAAGTTTTCGAGAGATTTTCAAGAAACTACTTTTTTCAAATATTTTGGGAACCGTTAGAAGTACAAAAAAAACGTTAAATGTAGAAAATGTTATATCGTTTAAATTTTGTTAGATTCATTTTTCCCAAAAGCTCATAGGCTTCGAGAAATTTTCAAAAAACTGTATTTTCCAAAAAAAATTGTTTGGGAGATACCCGTTATTGCTACGGCCACTTTTTTAAAAGTTTATAGAAAACTACGATTTTCATAAAGCTTATTTACAAAAAATTTCAAGTCGCTAGGTCAACGCGTTGTCGAGTTATTTAAGATACGTAAAACAGATGCACGGACATCCCCATAATTTTACCTGAAATGGATTTCGTACTGATCAGAAATTTTCTATCCGCCACCGTTTTTAAATCGGTCTCCGTCATGAATATAAGACTTTCCCTCTATGGAAGAGGAAAGCAAAAAGTTGCAGAAAATTAGAGGAAATCTAGTTTCCAAATGAGTTTTACACATCAATTTTTTTTTTAGATATTGAAAGTTGAATTGCAAAAATTTATAAACGCACGTTGTGGGAAAATTATCTCCAGATCACTGATTTTGACCATTTTCTAGATATCGAAATGTTGGGACAATTTTCTTTTATTATTGATGGAAATTGTTTGTGCTTTGGTTTTATAAATTTTCAAATGTTTCAATTATTTTTAAGCGCCAAGAAATGATTTGAAATTATTTGAACCGCAATTGCTTTCCCCTTACGGTAAACACTCATCTCAGCTTTTATGCAAACCTCCGGCTTTGGCTTCGGCCAAAAACTGACCTTCGGTCGGACTTTATTAACACGTTCGTGACATCATGTACCACTGGTGGTACATGCATAGTGCAATCGATTTTTGAATATTCCTGACAGTCGTAAGTATAAAAACATAGTTTTAACATAAATTGTCAGTATTTTATGAAGTAATATAAAAACACGCACCGTGTACCACCGATGGCGCACAACCGCCAGAAAATTATTGGTTTTCTTATACCATGAAAGCAAAAGCATCCATTGGATTCATTGCATATACGTCCGAACAAATATGTGAGTTTAAGCGTATCGGGGATGTTTGAATTCTCACCATGTAACGAAATAATACCGTTATAACGTAACGAAATGATTTTTTTCGTTACAAAATGAAATAACGCAACAAAACGAAATTTGAATTTCGTTACATAACGAAATTTATGACGTTGCGTTTTTTTTTGTTTGCAATCCCTGTTAAAATTAAAATCATTTGTTAAAATTATCATTTAGACTTTTAAGTTTCTAAAGAAAACATAATTTACAATATTTGAAATATATTCAATATGTATGAGAATTGAAATTCCAAACTATCCACAGTCACCGACCGTTAAATTGAATCAAAGTAAAATATATTCAATAATTCACTTTACGATTCCAATAATAATGTTGGCGGTTACAAGCAAAGAACAAAGATAATTTATTGGAAAACTTTTACATTTTGACATCAACTTTTAAGTTTAATCTATTAAATTAAATATTCATAATGCGTTATGCGCATAAGATATGAAATTGATGTTGTCTTTAAGTTCAATTGGAACTTAAGATAAATTTATGAAAGCAATCGATGGTCTTATAATCAAGAGAAGCTCGATTTGAAGTGAAATTGAAACAGCGACCGTAAATTTTCTATATTGGGAAATATCTTTTCTTATTACCGTTATACCACTATAATGTTTTATGTCAAACACTAAAATCATCTGCCCAAGTATGTAATTCTTAAGCCTACAACACAGATTGGGAGTACCTAAGAGTGGAAGCTGACGAAATTGTTTCAGTAAATACGGATTTTCGAAAAGGATTCCAATTGCTTTAGTTTGCCTCGAATAACAGGAAAAAACATGAAAAAATGATGATAATAAATCAGAAGCAGGATATAGCTTACAGTCTTACATCATAAAAAGCTGATGATATTCCAAGAAAAAAACGTTTCAGTGACCATTCATAAACACCAGCATAAAAAACGAACTTTGATCATTTAGGGATTTTGTCGTTATAGTAATGCAACATACTTAAATGTTTAGTCTTTAATGTTAAAGATGAACATTTATTATTTTGAATTATGAGAAAAAGTTTACCCACACATAACCATAAACAACAGAAATTCAGACTTTCTTTCACAAAGAAGTAAAAAAAACTAAAAAAAAAAATTTAACAAAAGCTTTTATATAAAAATAATTGTTTGGGCGCTGTATAGCAGAAATAAAAGCGCGATGAATATTTATTTTATTTTATTTTTTATGTTTTTATCTCTCATTTATTTCTGATAGACAGTGCACAAAAAACAATTTTTTTTCTTTTTAGTAGGGTCAGGTAGGGTCGTGGTCCGTAGGGTGAAATGGTCCACCACCATTTTTTTAGTAATAGTGACATTAGAACAGAATATGCAACTCTTATCGGTTGCTCTTGATGACAGCTTGTTTTTTTATTAGTCATTGAAGTGTGCAGACGTATATTTACTCACTCTCACAGACCAGTGCCAAAAAAAACATTGTTGAAAGTTTTCGCAAGTATTCACATTCAACAACATTTTGACGAATTCTTCATAAATTTCAATAAAGTAATTAATCTCTAATGTTGTTTACATTATGAACTTTGTAAATCCACCGAATTTCTACACTTTTTTCCACAATTGTTGAATCAGCACCATTCCGCGCAAAATAGCGTCGGTAGGGAGAAGTGGTCCACGTTTGGTAGGGTGAAGTGGTCCACTCTGTCAATGTCATATTTCGTGTTTTCAAGTTTTTTTATGAGTTATTTTAAGTGTTTCAAATCGTGGCCGATGCGAAGCTCGATTACAACTTCTCCCGAAAATCGAGCTAAATTAGAGTAGCAGAAAAAGCCGCCGGAAAACGACTCTTAACAACTACACCGAAGAAACCAACACCAAAACAGACCAAACGCTCATTTGTTACTTTCGAATAAACCATATTTTTTATCAAACTTCATGATTATACTTTTATTTGTCATTTAATTTTATGTTTATGCGATTTCTGGAAAATTTTTGAGGGTGGACCACTTCTCCCTACCATTTTGAAAAACTCGAAAAATCAAAGTTTTCGATAAATGCCTAAAAATTAAATTTAATGTCAAAAAGTTGGCAATCTGTGAATGCAGAAAGTTAGCTTTCCTGCGCTTGCGATTTGACTATCTTATCATGCAAAAATTCCAATTTTTGACCATTTTATGGTCCATAATAAAAACGTGGACCACTTGACTCTACCTGATCCTACATTATCATACTAATATATAAAAATGAGTTGGTGTCTGTCTGTCTGTTCCTATTTCGCGCAAAAACGGCTGAACCGATTGACTTAAAATTTGGTGTGAGTGTCTGTGGTAGTTCTGGTTCCAACATAGGCATACGGAAAAGTAGTGCGAGGGGTGTGGAAGAGTAAGGGGAGGGGGTAAAGTGATTTCGAAACTTAGTTTTTGCGCTATGTTACTCTTTCACGGGGAAGCTACTGAACCGATTGGCCTGAAATTTTGCATAGATGAACATAGACCCATTAAAAAGTAGCCCGAGAGGTGGAGCAGTAAGGGAGGGGTAAAGTGATCTCGAAACTTAGCTCTTCCTCTATGTTACCCTTTCGCGGGGAAATTACCGAGCCGATTGGCCAGAAGTTTAGCTCCAACATAGACCACCAAAAAAAAATTGAAAAAACTTAACCCGGCAACGACGGGTATGCAAGCTAGTTTTTAATAAAACCTTTTTCTCAAATTTTATTTGATCTTTTTTAGTTACTTTGTGTTTGATATTCATTAGTATAACTAAAAATCCAATATGATGTCCCTCTTTCGCCACTCTTGTCTATACTTTTTACTCCTCGAACATATCGCTCATTCAATGCCAACAACGGCATCACTCAAAAAAATTGATTTCGAGAAAAAGGCAATTTAAGGTTTCGAAATGCTGTAACTCTGCTGTAAAAGTGATGACAAGAACGACAAATCATGCTTTCTAGTGGCAAATTTTTGAGTTACAGATTTGAAGTTTCGGCAATCGAAAGTTTTAAAAAAAGTATATCAGATGCATAAATAACTCAAAATTTGTGTTTTTTGAGTTATGCCGTTGTTGCATTGAATGATCGATATATCATTTGCTTTTGAAATATCCCTACGGATTTTTGACCCCATAATCGGATTCAGAGACCTCTAACAACCCAAGTTTAGATTTTTCCCGAAAAATTTGAGAAAAAGGATAATCGCGTTATCTAAAGATAACCTTCCGTCATCCTTACAGACTTCTTAATGCCAGAATCAGATTCAGCGACCTCAAAACCGTCAGATGAAATTTTTTCCCGGGAAATTTTGAGGAAAAGGATAACGTTATCCTCACAGGACTTTCCGTACTTTCCGTTGTCCTTACGAGCTCGAAGTAGTGAAAATGTTGTATTATCATCGGAGTTATCTACAATGTCGAAAAAACGGAGTCGATTACGCTCCGAAACGGAGTTTTAGGGAGTCCATCACCTTTCGGAGAAAATCGAATTCAGGGCTAAGGAGTTCGCAACAGTGCCCTATGGGTATTTATTTTTAACAATTCTTGGGTGTTAAACAACTTTTTAGAGGAGTCAAAAAAAAACAAATAAATTTCACCTTTTTTACAAGGATTTGAGACGTTTTGATTTCTTCTCGTGTTTTCAAAGTTATATTGACTATTAAAAACTTTTCTTGCATGTCTCTACCAGGACTCAAATATGTGACCTTTCGATTTGTAAACCATGTATAGGAAAATTTTGTGAAATTACTTTGTTAATATAATCGCCCCTCGATAGCCGCAAATTCATTGAAGTTTTTTCAGTCCGCTTCGGGTTCAGTTATCATAAACAGGCCTGAATCTTAACAATTTTTTCCCAATATGGAAACCAACTAAAATTTTGTTTTCTTTTTTCATTCCTAAAACTTTTTTACGACATCATGATAAGTTTTCTTCGAAAAATGAAGAACTTCGAAAAATGAATCAACCAATAGGTAAAAATATCCAATCGCATTACAAAAAACCCACAAAAATCGATTCACTTTGAGTTACATCAAAGATTGACGCCTCAATTTCTCCGAAAAAATATTTAAAAAAAATAATAATTCAAAAAAAAAATATTGTAAAACATATTCTAAAATGCGAAAGTCATTTTGATATACCTACGCATTTAAAATAATCACATTTCAGTCCAATTTCCCACATTGGAATTATGTAAATAACTTTCGCATAACAATGTTGAATTAAGACATAATAATGTTAAACAAAGTTTTATAGATCATGTTCAAAGACTATTTTATTTTTGGACATGAAAATAATGTGACAAATAATGAGATTCTTTCATGAAATTTGCATGAGAAAAGAATTAATCGCGATGCTCTATGTTGCCTTCTTCTGCATATACAGATTTTTCCAAGATGGAAAAACAAAATTTGAAAAGATATCACAGAATTTTCTTTGAAAACAAAATCGTAAATTTTCGAATTTTCAAAGAGCAAAATAAAAGGCAACTTCTCAGGATATGAATTTTGTTATTTAAACGAGTCCCACGAATTAATTGCTTTTTAACGACGTAATTCATAATTAGGAATGTTTCTATCGTTCCTCCTTGTCATTATGTTGATTTTCCCCCTAGCCGGAAGACTATTAACGGCTCTGTAAAGCAATAACGGAGAAAAAACACCTTTTCATAAAGACATTTAAATACGTTATGTACTCGTTAATGAGCTGAAGAGAATGAATTGACGCAGAAAATATTTGATGTAATTTTGTGAAATTGAGATTTATAATTGTTTAACAAAATGTATGATTACCATTTAAAATATATATGATGTCTGCATCCTCCATCCAATTTATACTGTAGCCCGAACAATAAAATATCAATTCAATTATTATATAATAAGTCTGTGTGGCTGTCTGTCTGTCTGTATGTTCGCCTATAACTTGAGAACCACTGAACATATTTGGATGAAACTTTCAGAGGAGCTTATGGACATCAATTAGCAGGTTTTAAAAAATAACAAATACATTTTCCAAAAAAAAAAACACTTTGCTGTATCCTTATTCGAAGTTATAAAGGGTCTTTCAATAAGGACATAACAATTTTGTATTTTAATAAAAACGCACCCTAAAACTTTTTTTATGATCTGGCAATACTAAAACGTCAGTCAAAGTTTACATTTTTTATTTTTAAGGTTTTTTTTTTGTCTATTGAAGGAGAAGTTCGGTAATCGTGTAATCTCGAGAAATGGTCCGGTCGAATGGCCACCTCGCTCATGCCATTTAACGCCGTTGGATTTCTTTTTATGGGGTTATGTTAAGACTTTGGTTTATGCCAACAAGCCGACAACGTTAGAAGAGCTCAGGAACAATATCGAACGTGAAATTGCCAACGTTCCGGCCGATATGTGTGGAAGAGTGGAGGAAAATTGGCTCCAAAGAATGAATCTGCAAACGTGCTCGCGGTGGCCATATGAACGACATCGAATTTTATACTTAAATGTAACATGTCTACTACACCTGGAATAAATTTCAGCCCGATATCTCAATTATTCTGTGTTTTATTTAAATACAAAATTGTTATGTCCTTGTTGAAAGACCCGATATTATCCTGAAAGTTTTTTAAACCGAGGAAAAACGCATAGGAAATATTTTCTAAAAAAAAATATAACACATATTAACAAATATCTCCAATTTCACAGACATGAAAAGATTTTTCCTGGAAATACAATAGATATGAAGTCTCCTTACTCTATGTAAGTATCGTGTCAATAGGCTATTGTTCACTTAACCTTGTTATATTGAACAGGAAATTCCTTACGCCACATCGAGTAATGTTCGCTTTGCAAAATTTTACACATTCGTATTATGACTCAAATGCCATTGAAGAACAACAACAATAGTAATATATGATACTCAGAGAGTCCATTTTATTGATGCAGGTTTACTGATCTTCCATTTCACGGTGCAATGAAATAGTCTTAAGGGGTTATGCCTACACTCAAAGAAGAAATTTGTCATATGGATGAAGTCATTCTTAAATTAACAAAATTTTTATCCTACATCAGCCAACAAAATAATTTTGTAAATTAACAAAGGGAAATAATAAATTTAAATAAAAAAAATTGTCATATGGATAAAATCATTGTTAAATTTTTGTTGAAATTACAAAAAATTGTCATTGTTGAAGGGAAATCTTTGCTCAACAAAACAAACTTGGTTAAATAAATAAAACAATGGTGAAATTAACAATGCCTAATTTGTCAAAATGATAAAAAATTGTTATTTGTACAAATTTTTCTTTTTCAAACAATTTTATCAATTTAAAAGAAAAATTTGTTGAGATTCAACAAAACATATTTTGTCAATAGGAACGAGGTTTTTGTTATTATTTTTTTGAATGTTTTTTTATAGTTCCAGCCAGAGCTTAGGAGAAGACCTTTACCATTTAATGCCGAAGCACAGCCAGGAGTACCTGCCAGGCCGGAACATAACGTGTTTTTTGGCAATTTATGTACTATATAAAACTATTTTGTTTCGACTCTTTTTGCATTTTTTAAGTACACGTTTAACTAAGTTCCAGATTTTGGTTATGTAAAAAATATAGTATTAGTACCTGTGTTTGTAAGCGCAAGAAATGACCTTTTTCTGGAGATAATTTGCGGTGACACCAGTGGGTCCGTTGTCAGTCATCTGAAATCAATCAATTGATTTTTTTGTACAGTATTACAGAATGTTGTCCTGGTTAGGTTGGAATTATTTTAAAAATCAGTTACGAACAAAATAGCAGTGTTGTGCCGCGTAGTCTACGTGATGTAGACTACACCATTGTCTACGCGTAGACTATTACTGTAGACAATGGTCTATTCTCTACGCGTAGACAATGTAGACAATCAATAAAATAAAGGATAGCTGATTTAGTTTTAAAATCTCATTTTCTACAATTAATTTTAACATAATAAAGCACAATTTCCAGGAAGCAATCGCCAAATGCTGCATTGGAGAACTTCGGAGCAAACTTTAGTGGCAATTCTAATTCTTTTCATGCAATCTAAGCGCTTTTAATTTTTGCAATTGAAATCACATTGAATTCTAAAATCTTTTTGCTTTACACATTTTTCAATATAACGAACCGTTTGTTTAAAAAACTGATTCATTTGTATGGGATGGCTTTGCTCATTTCAGAATATCTGTTTAATTTGTTCGAAAAACACGTTTGTTTCTAGTCTTTAGCTTAATTCCGTTGAGAGTTGTCGTATTTACAGATAGACAGAAATCTATACGGAAGTAATTCAAATCAAATAATTATATAGACCTATCAAAGGTCAGTCGATTTCGGCTTTGACAATATATGACTCACTAATGACTTTGTTTTGACAGATATGAGAAAGTCTACATTGTCTACGCAAAGTCGACATTGTCTACGCCGATGTCTACATTGTCTACGCCAATGTCTACATTGTCTACCCCAAATCGATTGTCTACGCTATTGTCTACACTCAAGTGTAGACAATTAAAGTCTACGCGTAGAGGAACAACACTGCAAAATAGTATCCGTTTTAAAGTAAAGTATCGATTTTATGGTAAAAATTTACCAGTTTTTTGACTGTAAAGAAACTTATAATTTTTTTTCTAAAAAAAAGCTCGATAAACTAATCATACTTCATACTAATATATAAAAATGAGTTGGTGTCTGTCTGTCTGTCTGTTCCTCTTTCACGCAAAAACGGCTGAACCGATTGACTTGAAATTTGGCATGAGTGCCTGTGGTAGTTCTGGTTCCAACACAGGCATACGGCAAAGTAGCGCGAGGGGTGGGGGGAGTAAGGGGAGGGGCTAAAGTGATTTTGAAACTTAATTTTTGCGATATGTTACTCTTTCGCGGGGAAACTACTGAACCGATTGGCCTGAAATTTAACATAGATGTTCGTCGGGGATCCAGCCCAACATAGACCCATTAAAAAGTAGCCCGAGAGGTGGGGGAGTAAGGGGAGGGGGTAAAGTAATCTCGAAACTTTGTTCTTCTTTTATGTTACCCTTTCGCAAGGAAACTACCGAGCCGATTGGCCTGAAATTTAGCTCCAACATGGACCATCAAAAAAAATGGAAAAAACTTAACCCGGCAACGACGGGTATGCAAGCTATGTATAATAACTATGGGAAATTTAAAAGAAATTTCAATTTCCACAAAAAAGTTTAAGACTCAGAATCGGAGAAAATTTGTCGACTCCAATTTCGAACCGGTTATTTTACCTCTATTGGCCACTCTTAATTTAGTTATCCCTCTACTTTAGGTCAAACTTGAATGTTTTGCAACCAAAAACAAAGTTTGATTTGGGTTTTGAGGTGATTTGATGATTTTTATAGCCAAAGGAGTTGCAGTCGGAGTTGGAGTTAGACCTTCTAGATGAGTCGGACATTTTAAAATTTCCAGAGTCGGAGTGAGCGTTGAAGGTTGAGTTACCGACTCCAGAGTCATGGTTTGGAGGCGATCAAAGTCTCAAGTTATTGCGGAAATGCTCTGGAAATTTTAAAGTCCGGCTACATACATGACTTCAAAGTCGCATAACTTCGGCAATTTTCATGCGATCAACCTAATATTTTGAGAGATAAAAGTCGAAATGTTGTACTTTAAGAAAGTTTTTTGATTTTTCCAAAGTTTGCCGTTGGGCATAACCCCTTAATGGAAAAGCAATTAAATTGGAATCAAGTACGAAAAACTGAAACTGATGAACGATCGAAATTCGATATAACAGTCACGCAATGATGAATTTTCTAAAAAGCAAAATACTTGGGAAAATCTACCAGAACTAAAGGGAAATTCGATATGCCGCCGATTGCAAATGAACAAGAAGAGCACGTGGTGGCATATATTCCAAAAGCACTTCACACATCCAAGTTTAACCCAACAAATCCTTCCAATCGAAAAACAACCATCTGGATCCAGCGCATGCTCCCGAAATTTCCCAAAAATATTTAACACTGGAATGATTCTATCAAAACTCCTTCCATCGGCCAAGATTGGATTCATGCAATTCTTGATATCAGCGTTGCTAAGTTGGTGATATGCAACTGGAAGTGATGGAAGTAACCTGTTGTTATTTTCTAGTATTTCCAACAAAATACCTATAAGAAAACAGCGCCATCAGGATAGGAAGCCAGCTCGGTGTGATTACTTTGCCACATCTGGATGGATGGATCGGTCACCAGAAGATTCAGTTTACTATCTTCCACCTTTGCGCGTGGTGCTATCTTTCATCGCTACGCAAATACAAGTCCAAGTGTCTCTTGTATAAAATCTAGTGCGATAAGAGGTCTTCGATTTAGTTGCAATTTGATCCTTAATCGTATGCAAGCAACATAATTCGGTTGAATTAAATTCAGTGCATGAAACATAAATATATTGAGAACGTGTAAAAAATGTGATTTAAACATGCAAATTTCGATATAATTTCGAATGGAAAAATAATTATTAAAATATTTTCATACTGTGTACAATTAAAATAATTTCCAATCAATTTAATTAAATTAAATTTGGTCAATTACACCCAATCCGTTCAGTGTTTAATGGTTCGATAGTTTGAACCCCAAATATTGTATTATAAAATGGGTAAATCGGTAAATTGATCCATAAAAGTGTTTCAGTGTTTATTGCCAATCCCGATAATACGAAATAAGCATAGTGGGTGTTTAAACAACCGCAAAATATCACCACCTATCTATATTCTCAACGTCATATCGTCAACTATAGGCAGTTACTAATAGAATGTTATCTATTTAGGAAGTATAACATTTATTTGCATATATCAAACGATCAATCATATAAATTTGATAGTCTATCAAACCAACCGAAACGAAATATGTACTAAACTATTGTTAACGTGGTAAGCTGCACACAATTTTATAAAAGAGCTCTTATCGAATATTTGTATTAAATATTACATGCCATTAACTAGAACTAAAATAAATCTAAAAAAAAACAATATTTTACCTCCTTTAATGATTGCATAACACTATTTCAAGTGGCCGACATATGGCAGTTTATATAAATTTTATTTTACAAAAAATATATTTCACAATTCCTCGAACCCTCATCAACTTTTATACTGTTTTTTGCACGATTTAAACAAATATTATAATTTATAACATAACGATATTTTTCAGGGTTGATGAAATTTCGGAAAAAAATTATGAAGAAATGACGAAGAAATAAATAGAAAAGCTCTTAAAACTTTTATGAATGTGCGTTGTCAACATAAATCTTACATACAAGCATAACATTTATCCAGTTTAGACGTCTTACGTTCGGTATTATGTTGACTGGTGTACTTGTATGATAAGCCGAATTAAAATGCCGCAATAAATTTCGGTTATGGGATCTTATTTTGTTCTTAAATCGATTAAATTTTTCTCTACAATGCGTATAAGAATATCCCATTTCCGCCATCATGATTACCATGTAATCTATATTATTTAACGAGAAATAATCATAAAAAAACATGTATAACTAAACAATCCTATAGAACGAAGCAATCTTTTCGTTGCCAACTTCTTATTATACATATACATAGTAGTTATATTATGTATGTATGTAAATATATAATACATTGAATGAAATTTTTTCCATGATAAGTACATACAATTTTCATCTGGCAAAAATTATTAAAATAAAATGATGAAAAAACAAGATCCTTGAAAGTATGGCGTCAAAATTATTTGATACATCAATTTCACATAATTATTAATTCAAGCGGCTTCTATGCTCTACTCTCACATAGATTATATTTCTTGCACGCTCCAAATACTGTTTTAATCATTGGGGAATTGCGATGTGAGTGCTCTTTTGATGTGTTCTGTTTTAAACAAAACAATAAAATGCGACTAGATTCCATGAAAAAAGGCTCTTTTGGTTTACTTTGAACCGCCTACTTGCGTTGAATTTTCTCCCATTTCAGTGTGCCATTGTTTTAAGAGAATCGATTTTTACGTGCAAATATACTTTATTCTACTTTAATCCATTAGCAAAAAAGCATTAGCCAACAATTGATGATTTGGGCTTTTTAAGATTTTCACTATATACCCATACCCATTGGGCGGCTAGTGTTGGTAAATTACACGTAATTAAGGGATTTTTATTAATTACATGAAATTAACGTAATTAATGAAAATAATTGTTAATAATGTAATTAAAGAGAAAAAACAGATTTTTTTTGTTAACAAATTTCTTGCAGTCATAAAAGGCAAAAAATCATTTTTACACAAATTACGTGATTTAAAAACATTCAAATAGCAAGCGAAAGACAGGGCAAAAATAAAGCAGGATACCATTTGATTGTCTTTAAAGATTATATTGAATCCTTAAATCTAAGTATTAAAACATTTGATCCTGTTTGTACTCCCATAAAACATTTCAAAATCCAAAGACTTCAGTAGCAGACTTCAGAAGCAGACAAGCAGTGGTTAAATTTAATGCCGGAAATCAAAAAAAAAAATTTGATTCCCTTTCGGAAATTGCTTTAAATATATGTATATATGCTGATTTTATACTATGTTCATTTAAAAACAAAAGACAATTACGCTTTATCCACAATTTTCTATTCAAGAAATTGGACGTGGATGGTATTGATGACTAGGATAAATACAACACAAAACAAACGATATTTTCAGAGGTTTTTATAATGGAATCAAATCTCCGATTCTGTTTTGAAAAACAACAGAATGTTATCTGCAATCACTTTCCAATCTAGCTATGAAGTTCTTAAAAATACCGACTCTATCTGCGGGAAGTGAGCGCCTCTTTTCAAAGTGGAGTCTGAGTTAGAATTCAATTAGACAAAAATTATTTTTGAACATTATAAAAAAACTTAATTATATTTACATGTCACTTCGAAAAGAAGACATTGACGACGAAGATGAAGAATGATTAATTCTTTTTTTTACGTTTTAAAAAATACCAGATGTAAAGTACTGTACTTTCTTTCTTTCTTATAAATATAAGTATGGAGCAAAATAAATTTAACACAACGAATTCAATCAAGTTTTCTTACATTTTATCTGCTGCACCAGGTGAATATCCAATTAATTACATTAAATACTAAAATATATTAATTACGTGTAAAATTTGAGGTTATATACAGGGTGGGCCAGAATAGACGCAGGGGTTTGAAGTCTTTATAACTTTTTTTTTATTTTTATTTTTTTAATTTTGTTTCAGCATTTTGTTAAGAAGACTTGGGCAATTTAAAATGGACCTGTATACAATAGAACAACGAACCGGTGGGCGGTGGGCTCAATGGCTCTTTTACGGGACATGTTTGGCGGACGCATTTTTTCGAAAAGAAGCGATTTCAATTGGCCTCCACGTTCACCTGATCTAACGACTCCAGATTGTTTCCTTTGGGGATATTTGAAAGAAAAGGTGTACGTCAACAAGCCAACAACCATCAGCCAATTGAAAACCAACATTCGCAGTGAAATCGAGGCCATAACACGAAAGGTTATGGAAAATGTCTTGGAAAGAGGACGGATTTGCGAAGCAGAAAATGGCCACCACTTGCGGGATATAATTTTCCATGTTTAGACCAAAAATATTCCCCATCAATCAACTACATGTATTTGAAAAAAAAAATTATAGGTTTCGCTAAAATAAAAAAGTTATAAAGAATTCAAACCCCCGCGTCTATTCTGGCCCACCCTGTATGTACATACAATATTTACGCGTAATTAATTGTGTATTTAATTCAGCGTAAACTACGCTGCCAACACTGTGGGCGGCTCAATTTTTGAACGGTCTTATCTTATATTTTATTTCAATAAAACATAAGTTATTCACCCAAAAAAAATTATTTTTTCTAAATTAAAAAAAATTAAGTTGATTTGCAAGCCCAATATCTTACTCAACTCATGTTAGAATGTGACTAAGTCCTTACTAAATAGCAACAGCAAAATTATTCAAAATGTAGGCGTACTATATTTAGTACGGTGAGCATATCCTTGTTAATGAATAGAAAAACTAGACATCAAATTATTTGTGAGTGTTATATAGATTTCGATGAAATGCCACCTATTTTTCTCAAGATGGAGCCATTTAACTTTTTTGAATGTAAGAAATTTTTGCAGGCCATGTATGAATTTGATTTTTTTCAAAATACATTTTCGAAAGTCTCCCTTAAAAATATAACAAACTTTTTAGAAAGCTCCCCAAAATTTGAAGTTTCTGGGATATCATATAGGCAACAGACATACCGACAAAAAATCACTAGTGCATAGGCAGGCAGAACTGGCCTGTAAGGAGCCGCCCATAAAATACAGCACGAAAAGAGCCGCCCATAAAATACAGCACCCCTCCACCCTCAACCCAAAATTTGTGACGTGATTTATGTACAAAAAATGATTTGTCACATTTTGTCAAGAGCCTATTATGAGTTCAATTTTTATGAAAAAACTCTGATTTTCGGAATATGAACTTGGTGTTTCCTTAACCCATTCGGTATTTTGATGCCATATGGGAACGCAGTTAAAAATTTGAATTGACTTCTTATTTATTTATTTTCAACACTCTATTCTCATTCATTGCACCGTTAACCCTCTAGCCGGAATGGCCGCCTAAAGGCGGGCTTCAGGGAATTCTCTTGTTTATAACGGGTAACAATTTTAATCGCCGGAAATTGCCGGAACGTGTTACACTGACTTTTGTAAGTTATCGCTTTACATGCTGGAAAAAAATTAGCCCTGTACGTTGTCTTGGTTACGGTCTGTCGCAAGTTGAAAGTCATATTTTAGTGAATTTTTTTCGGAAATATTCCGGTTAGAAGGTTAAGTGCA
The DNA here is from genome assembly GCA_964034945.1 of Chrysopilus asiliformis. Taxonomy (NCBI): domain Eukaryota; kingdom Metazoa; phylum Arthropoda; class Insecta; order Diptera; family Rhagionidae; genus Chrysopilus; species Chrysopilus asiliformis. The sequence goes on from OZ035962.1 coordinate 82,572,376, forward strand.
TTTGTGACCCAATTTTGATTTTTTGAGTAAAAAGCTGGACTACAGTGGACGTATTTGTAAAAAATAAAAAATTTTGTTTTTTTTTTTGTTTTAAATGAATACGAAAAACATTAAAATCCTAGAGGTCGAGATAATTCAATAATAAGCCGTCCTCAGGTGTCAAAAAATCTTGTATCGAATGCATAAAAAATTGTGTACCCTCTAAACCAGATGCCATTTTAATATCCCAGCAAAAATTTTCAGGGATTTTACTAAGGAAACCCGTAAATATTCTGTATTAATTTAAGATTTACACAGTAAGATGTTGCCGGGGAATCGCTTATTTCGTCCCAGTATTTTATATTATTCCCGGTTTTCAAAAACTGTTGTCTGATTCTGACATTATAGTGTTTCAGCCCAGTAAATTTGTCATTATTTCACACCAGTAGAGGCCATTTACGTTTAGAGTCCATTTCTCAATTGGCTTCCATAATCTAGACGTAAGTGAAGTGGTCTACAAACACCCTTGTTTTTTAAACAGCATTTAAAAGCTTACTTGCTTAAAATATTAGTAACAAAAAATATTAAATTTATTATATAATAGGCTTGTGTTTCCGTCTGTCTGTCTGTCTGTTTGCTTAAAACTCGAGAACCACTGAACCGATTTGGATGAAACTTTCAGGGGAGCTTACTAGCATCCCTGAGCGGGTTTAAAATCATGGATCACTCCGAAAATCCACTTTTTTGCACAAGGTCGACAAAGTACCATATTTTCATTGTGTTCCATATAATTATCGTGTTGGGACTATATTGAAGCAAATCATACGATTTTGAATACTCTTCAATATTTTGAAGCAAAAATATTGAACGTGCAAAGGAGGTCTCAACAAGCATTTGTGAGACTTTCATGATTTTACTGTAATCCCAGTAAATTTTACATAATTTTACTGTAATCCCAGTAAATTTTACATAATTTTACTGTAATCCCAGTAAATATATAGAATCGAATATTTACTGGGAGGAACAGTAAATTTTATGGATTGGGTACGAAATCCCGTTTTTTATAATCTCGTATTTAAAATCCTGTTTTTCAAAATCCCGTTTTTTAAAATACCGTGTAAGAAAATCCCGTTTTCAAAAATACCATTTTTCAGAATCCCGTTTTTTAAAATTCCGTTTTAAAAGGCAAAAATTACTTTCATTAATCGGGCGCCTGATTAATGAAAGTAATTTTTGCCTTTTAAAACGACATTAATAAAAGGTTTGAATGAGGTTACTAACTAAAATTCCAAAATACCGCAATGAACTTCTCAAGACAATTGTTTATTATATTGACATTTTTCGGAGAAAAAACAACCCAAATAGCATACCATGAGATTTGTTCTTTGCGACTTTAAAATGCAGCAACTTACGCAATCGGGACTCAAAATTTACACCTATAATTCACATCTGCGTACAAGAAGCGTAAGAAATGACGAGCACGACGCACTGATTAATAATGCGTCTGCAAAGCCACAATTCCTTTAGTGGGGAAATTGGTGACCCACGGTTCATCTTTGGGGCAACATTCGCTTCATGAAAATCCTGCGATAGAGCAGCAGTTCAACATTGACATTTGATGCAAAGGGTTTCGCTTCGAGAATTAAATTTTTTATTTCAGGCTAATAACTGAAGGAAATTGTATAAAAGATGGATAGGAGACATTTTTGAAACAGCACAATTTTATTGGCATCAAAATTTCATTGCAAAAGAAAAAATAAATTTAACCGGTAGAATAAAACTAAAGAAATTTTTCGTTAAAAACTAAATAATTTGATGGCCCATTAAAATCTGTTTAAATTTCAGATTCAATATTGTCGAAAATTTTTAATTGCAACATAAATCACGACATCAAATCGGAAGAAAATTCCATTATAAAATAATACCCCACAAAAAGTCTCCATGAATTTATCGCCAAAAATAGATTTTCTTAAAAATATTGCTTACAATATAGCTTTAAATTAGTTTGTTTATAATCTTAAAATTTGTTTTATTTTTTTGAATGACCTCAAAAATCCCGTTTCTCTCATTTTCCACGGGATACACTAAAAACGGGATTTTGAAAAACGAGATTTAAAAAACCGGATTTTAAAAAAAACGGGATTTTGATAAAATGGGATTTTTGGAAACAGGATATCGTATCGATCCCAAATTTTATTTACTACCCAATTGACCAATGTTGGAATTTTTGTACCATGTCCAAATGTACCACGCAATTTTCCTTTATAAAGTTTAAGAATATTTGGAATTATGGACCTTATGGTACAAAAAGGACCATTTTCACAGAAAAAATCTTGGATTTCCAGTCAAAATTCCATAAATCGTACCTTCGGTACTTGGTACAAGATGATTGGAACTCCAATTGGCTTTTCAACCAATTTGGTCAATTGGGTAGGAGAGGACAGTAAGATTTACTGAGCTTGATTGTACTTGCCTTTTTACTGGACTCCCAGTAAAATTTGGTTTAGAGTAAATTTCCAAGTGTGAGACCAATTTTAGAATGTTGGCAATAAGTATAACTTTAATACAAATGTTTTAATGATTTTTAACATAATTTTTAAAAACAATTTACAAAAAAAAATTTACACGTCCAATGCATTGGTAAATCTAAAAATCCTTCAATTTTAGATAGACCAATACCTCGAAACAATTTTTTAAAAAAAACTGATTTTCATTACATAAAAATTGTGTTTTTTGCGATTTTCTTTGATACGATTTTTTATTCGAACAATTAAAGCCTGCTGTGAAAACCTCACAGAATTAATGTACAAAAATAGCAGATGTTTATTTTTTTGACCACGAAGATTTTCATTGATCGCCAACATCAATGTCGTCTATAAGTGCTATAAAACGTATTCCATCAGTCTTGCAAGAGTTTTGAATACGAAAACATTATTTATGTCGTCATTTTTTAATTAAAAATTTAAGTTTGAAGTGTTATAAACACAATAAAAAATATTTTCAAGACTTTCTCTATGGTTTTATTTTATAACATGCTGTGCAATACTGATTTTCTATTTAAATTCTGTAAAGTCATTTTGTTGATATTTTAAACGAAAATGCAGAATGAAAATTAACGTTTAATTTTGTTTATTATTTTGCTAAAAACTTTAGATTGTCGGTTTAATTTTTGAAATATAACACATTAAGCCATTGCACTGTGAAAATCCATAAAATCGTATTGTTGAGATGGGATTATTTTATACATAAATTAGCTACGTGAAATTATTTAAATTAGTTGTGCAGGGATTGTGTTTATTGCCTACACATGCGTTTCATTAAATATGAAATCATGATTTTCACATTAAAATTGGATTGAAAATAAACAATATTTTTGGTATGTGATGTTACACACAGTGCAAACATTTTTTGAATGGTTTAATAATTTGGTTGTTAAATTTTACCAAATTGTAATAGCTAAGATTTTAGTTATGCTTGCCTAATATTAATACCTTAACTATTACGAATATCGGAAAATTTGGCAAGTGTCATCGAATAGTAAAATATCAGTTGTGATCAACACAAAACTTTCTTCTGCAATATTCAGTTTCGGGAAAAATATGTAAAAACTATATTCTTTTCAAATGTCTTGAGAACTGTTAGAGATACGTAAAAACCTTTCAAGCAAAATTGTAGCAAATTATATTTCCTTTTAATTTGGTTATATGTAGTTTTTTTATAAAAGCGCAGTTTTCGAGAAATTTTCAAAAAATTAATTTTAAAAAAATCTTGAAAACTATTAAAGATATGTATGTAAAACTCGTTTCATAAAAAAATGTGGAAAATGTTATATTCTTTATATTTTGATGCATTTATTTTTCCCAATAGCGCATATTTTTCTAAAAAATTTCAAGCAACTGCATTTCATCAAAAAATTGTATGGGGGGTACCCGTTATAGCTACCGTCACTTTTCCAAAAGTATATAGAAAACTACGATTTTTATAAAACTTATTTACGAAAAATTTCAAGTCACTAGTTCAACGCGTTCTCGAGTTATTTAAAATACGTAAACCGGACATACCGACAGACAGATGCACGGCAATCCTCATAAAGGCCGCCCTCCATTACCATGACTTCGGCAACTGCAAAAAAATAGAGACACATTTATGTGAAGATACGTTGACGAGAAAGGGAGATAAGAATCAACTGCAAAAATTTGTCGGCAACTGCAAGAATAATTTCCCCTGTTTTTTATGGCGATTTTATGGCGATTTCTACTACAATCACACATTGTCCCTGTAAGTGAATAGTAAGCACGGACACATACAAACTGTTATTATAGCGTGATGTCATTTTTCTCCTTCGCATGCATAGTCAAAAGCTTTGTTACCATGCCAATTTGAACATTATATTCATAGCATAAGGTTTGATATGATTGCTATAAAATTGTAAAACTGGAAGGGATAGCGTTTAACTTGTATTCAGTCATTCCTTTTTAGATCTACATAAGTCTATCTTGCTCTAGTTTTCTGCATTTTTTTGCAGTTACAGAAGTCATGGTAATGGAGGAAAGCCTTAATTTTACCTTAAATGGATTTGGTACAGATCAGAAATTTTCTATCTGTCTCCGTTCTCGTCATAATACAATACTTCCCTTCGTCATAACGTGATAAATACAATACTTATTTATAACGTCATAAATACAATACTTCCCTTCTACAGCAGAGGAAAGTAAAAAGTTGTTAGTTCACAATATAATTTCTAACTAACACTTAATTATCAAATGGCTCTTCCATATTAAAAATGTTTCATGCATAGAATTTCAGTTCTATCCGCTTTTTCCTGTTTAAATTACATATTAATTAACATAGGCAAAATATATTGCCCAATCAACATCTATTTGGTGGGAATGACTTCATTTGAAATTGCGAACTTTTAATCTGCAACTTTAAAGTAAATATTTTCCCATCTGGCCACTTGGATAAATTTGAAAATACCGAGAATTGGTCATCAGAAAAAATTCCATTTAGTTAAATCTTTAAGTAATCTGTAGGATGTTCCACAAGCATAAATTGCGATGACATTTTGCACTTTTCATAGCGGCGGATTAAATAAATGATGGCTCATTAACACCGAGCACCTTTGGACCTAAATATAAAGAAATCTCATTTAATTAAATCCTCGTAAAAAGCAGGTTGCCTCTCTTGATAAATTGCGTCTTGAACGTTCAGATTTTTCAACGAGCCCTTTTTTAACCCCGAGCTCATAAATTCGAATGAACTCACTTTGGGTATGATGTATAATTAGGATAGGCAAAACGATACAATTGTGAATTAAATTTACCATTTAAAGAGATGAAATGAAGAATTTTTAATTTCCATAAAGGCATAAACCTTTTATGGTTTATTATATTTTTTTAAAGCTAGCATTTACAGCAAAAGTTTTAAAGGTATTGTTATTTTTGTAAAGATAATAAAATGACAATTAAGAATATTTTTTATACCTTTCTGAGTTGAGTATCACGAATTTGACAAATCGAATTTATTTTTGCATATTTTGTTAAAGAAACTTTAAAAAAATTTAAGAAACTTTAAAAAGTTCATCCAAAAAGCCTTTTAAAAATTTTTCTAGAAGAGTTTGATTTATAGAATGATAAATTTGATGTACGAAGCAGTAAGTTTGATGCAAAAGAAGTTTAACTTGTAATAAGGTACAAAAAACTATCCTTAAAATACCTCTTCATATAGCGTAGACGCAAGGCGATTATCCTGTTTTTCCCAACTTCTTATTATCTGTCCCTAGAGTTGATTCAATTCGGCAAAGTATCGATACTTTTACTTGAAAGTATCTCCACGGAAAAGTATCAATACCAAATTTGGTGATTCCCGTAAAGTTCGATACCTGCTCGGATCGGATGGAACACATTTTAAATTGTTAAATAGCAAAATTCACTAGGCTTTTTATTTTTTATAATAACATTTAACACTATTTAAAAAAATCGTTTTTTGGAACGTTTCCCAAAAACAATAATTGTTAAAGGTGTGTTTTCCGGTGAGTCGATTGCGATTTTGGGTAATGATTGCAGCCCCCTTTGAAAACAAATTATTTTTCGAATTTTTCCCATATTTCCAGCACAAAATTATTTAACCCGTACACGACGGATTCACATATCGTCGGCTAAGAGTGAAATTGTGCTAAGTCCATTATACCAAATTTTCCAGAAGAGCAATAAAAAAACCTTGTTAAATCATTTTAATTTTCATTTAAAGAAAACAGACTCTCATTTAAAGAAAACTGAGCCCAATTTTTCTCATTTAAAGAAAACTCAGTGTTATTGAAAGAGAATTGAAACGATTTAACCAGGTTTTCATTGCTCTTCTGGAAAATTATACCAAATGGACTTGGCGCAATTTCACTCTTAGCCGACGATATTACTTATTTAATAAAATTATTTAGTAAAAAAATCATTCATTTTTACCAAAAATCAACTATAAAGTAAAAGCTAATAAAATTAAAAATAAAATCGATAAAATTACAAAAAAAAAAATCCTGTTGACATGCAAGTTTAGTAATGTTTGCATGATTAGGGACTGGGAGTTATCTTACACAATTAATTTCAGATAATGAAACTTGATATGTCACGAACTTGGCTAAAAAACATGTTTCCTGTTAGGAAATGAGAAATTCTAATTGAATCAAGGGCACCATTAGGTCAAAACGAATAAATGTTTAAAATTAAAGGTGGTGTAAATTATATTAGGTTTACTATACACTCGTTACGTTTCGGGTCTATTTGACCCGGGGTGAAACATGCAATGTACTTCGAGAACCACTCAACCGATTTTGATGCGGTGTGTTGCTCAATATAGCTTGGGTGTCGGCAAATACTATAGTGTATTTTCGGTTACGCACCCCTCACCCTTTTGAGACCATGTAGTATTTTTTGTGATTTATTAAATTGTCTTTTATTGAAACTCCCTACTTCAGAGTGTTCTCGAGATATTAATGTTTAACGGAAACCATTCATTTTATCCAAATAGGAATATATGAGACAATTGCCTCTTCTGCAATGATTCCCTAAAAATAGGGAATTATTCCTATAATTTTAGGAGAATGTCCTATTTTTTGGCATATATTCCCTTTTGTTTAGGAGTCATTACCAAAAAATTTCACTCTCTCGTATACTCCTTTTTTTTGTGGGAAAACTGTCCTATTATTTCTCTCCGTGTGAATCCAGGCAAATCTCGATTACTTAAACACCCTTTATTTGAACTCCCAATTTTTTTGTTCATTACTTATAATATTTGAATTTTTATTTTATTATTTGAACTTTTATATAATAAATGCCGTCCAAATGAATCAAGCCGAAAAAAATGAAAAATTTGTCAGAATTGATAAATATATGAATGAAATTAAGGGTATTCACAGTCCTCTTTTAAATTGCGAGTAATTTTACCGCTCGGTAATTCAGTCAAATTTAACAGATTTTTTACCGAGACGGTAACTTGGTTCATGTAAAAATGAATTACCGGATTCGGTAATTGTAGACATGCCTTGAGTCGTGTTTTCCGGCCCGGTTATTCGGTATCAAGAATCAACCGCGAGTGGCGCTAGTAATATTTTTAGTTGTCAAATTTTCTCGCTGGTTTTTTGTTAATCTCATCGGACTGCAAATTTTTTAATTTTGATAGTCGTTGCCACAATAGAAATTCAAAAGAATACATCGAACATGGATTTAGAGGTATGTGACATATTTTACAATCAAATTCGCAGTTCATGATTTGGTCACGTATCCAATAAAAGCGCTGTTCTCAAATCTGTACTGTGGGATGTGCACAGCAGAATATTTTCAGTCTTTTAATATTACCGAAAACACCGAATACCCAAAATTAAAGAGAGGACTGTGAATACCCTTATTGTAAATTCATCAGTTACCGGTAAAAACGTAAATAAAATGTATTTGATTACTAGAACATTTTTTTGTTGCGATTATTTGAATATTATATTACACAAATATTTTCCGTCAGTTTTTATGTAATTTTATATTAAATGGTTATTTATTGTTGATATATACAAAGTGCTATGTTCTTTAACAAATTATTAGTAGTGACCTACAAACTTGAAATTGAAAAAATCTAAGTCAGTTACCCCAGTAATTCCGGTGGAACTGAAAAAAAAAATTGAAAATTCAACCAGTTTATATTATAAACCGAATCTTATTTGATTAAGTAATCTTATATATAAACCGAAAAAAACTTTTGAAAAAATTTCTTGCAATAGTTCAAAAAATCGCACGCAAGGGTTAAGGTATAAATTTGATGGCAGATTAAAAGTCAAATATATCCTACCAGTATAGTAGAGTTAATAGAACTACTGGATATAGCTTTCGTAGAATTAAAAATATTTTTACATTTTTGCTAATAAACTGGAGTAGGGAGAAATTTCATTTATAATTCTAGGCTCATAATTTCATCATTTGAATTTTTTATGAAGTTTGGAAGCTCGTGTTCCGAAATGTTTTTTTTTTCTTTTGTAGAATTCCGTTTACGGGAGAATATATTTTTCATCAGATTTTTACAAAACTCCATTAAAATATCCAAACAGGATGGTTTTTGTTTACTTATAATTTATATCCCAGCACGATGATATCTTTTCGACCGATTTGAATTTTCTTTGTAGCTGTGGGAAAACTCCAATAAATGGAAATTCAAAAAAAAAAACATTACTAAGCAAATCGAATAATATTCTACAGAATATGAATATCTCTTTGTGGAAATAGCCCAACCAACTTCATTACGATTTCGTGCGATGTAAGACTAGTATAAAATTATTGTTTTCATTGATTGATTTATCTAGTATCATTTAATAGCATCTGTAATGTTTCATTATATCGGACTGCCTATTGAGATGCAATCACCATAGAATTTAATTTCCTTTCCACCATTCAAAACTAAACTGAATGTACAACAATCCTTCTACTCCTAATTGTAACATCAAACATTAGTTCTACGTTGCGTAAAGTCAATAAATTATTAGATGGGAAAATACACCATAGGCATCAGACATTTGTATTAATCAATTGCGCCCTGGGGTTTTCAATTCTCTAGAAATCGCCCAGAGTAATAATAATTTAGTTTTAATCATTTCTAAACCAAAATTTATTACGAAAATTGTGGTATTAAAACTTTCTAAATATTTAATGTATAATTGTGTACTTTGGCCAAGCCAAGTTATGTAAAATTGTATTCTAAACAGTATTCAAAATTTTTTGTTAATCATAAAATCTTTTTTATTAAAAAACTATTTCCTCTGTGTTGGAGAAGGACAGTAGGAATTACCCGATTTTGCTTGGTCAAGAACTTAGTCTTATAATTTACAAGAAACACTGTGAAAAAATTTCAATTCCCAAGTCCAAGGGTGTCAAATTCGCGGCCCTCAGCGAGTATTTTTGCGGCCCACGCACCGCATTGGGTTGTAGCTATCAACTTTTAAAACTTTCGGGTTCGGAGCAAATCATTCAAAAAATTTCGCCTGCGGCGCATTCTTTTCTTTCATGTTTTAAAAGTGTGTAAATTTTTAAGTTGAATTTCAGTGCTAATATTACAGAACCTAATATAAAAGAACCGTATGTTTTTGTAATGCACCCCGCGAAAAAAAGGAACGAAGCAAAGGAATACCTGAAAGAGATTCAACAAAAGTACCAGCAAAACGAAGATCGGGATAGTTTTTTGAATGAATGCGAAATTTGGTGAAAATGGGAATCAATCAGTGGTGATTTAACTGCAATCCAAAAATGTATTTTGCATTTTTTTCCGCGAGTATACCAGCTTTTAAAATTTTTAGCCACGCTTCCCGTGTCAACATCGTGAAATGCCATGGAACAAGATTGTATAACTGAGTTCTTTTTAGCATTTCTCGAATAAAAAAACACCGGACACCCTTAAATAGAGCACAGCGTACGGGGAAAAAGAGATCTACGGCGCAAAAATTTCTACCTGTATGGATTTTTTATACCCGTATGGTGAAACCAAAGGGTATATTAACTTTGCCTTACCGTTTGTAACGCCAAGATCCCGTCATCGCACAAAAAAATGAATTACACCAGTGTGTTTAGAATAATAAAAATATTTAATTTTTGCATGTCCGTCCGTCTGTCCGTCTGTCCGTCTGTCCGTCTGTCTGTCTGTCCGTCTGTCTGTCTGTCCGTCTGCCTGTCTGTCTGTCTGTCTGTGGCGCGGATTGCGGGCGCACGGATTGAGCTAGAGACTTGAAAGTTTGCACAGATCCGTTTTTCGTAAAATGCGAGGCTAAGTTCGTTAATGGGCAAAAATGGACCATTAGGGGGGGTACCCCCCATACGAACGAAATCGTTTTTTGTGAATATCTCAAAAACGGTGTATCTTATCAAAAAAGTCCAAGAACAAAAGTTATTTAGGATATGATTCTACATAAAACTCCCATACATCAAAATCCCATTGGAATAAATTTTTAAAAATCGTATTGGAAAGTTTGACTTCAAATTGGAATTTTGGTATAACTGTTCGAATTGTGATACGAATATCACCATACGGGTCTCCAGTGATTGCCAGATTGGCAATTATAGCTTTTGTTATGTTTTAAATAAAAATTTTGCCTGCGGCACATTACTTTCGTGTTTTGATATTACGTAAATGTTTAAATGATATGCCAGTACTAATGAACTCCTAACCTAACTTTTTGTAATGCGGCCCGCGGTTTGGTGTCAATGTAACCCTTTGTGATAATTGAATTTGACAGCTCTTTTCTACACTTAGCAGATTGGGCTCTTAATTTTACTGTCTTCAACTTTTGTCATACATAAGACTTGAAAAACCTGTACTTTCCAAGTAAATTACTAAAAACGAAATTGCGATTTTTAAAAGCCGCCATTTTTCTTACTTCCGGTCAACGGATTAACTTCGTAAAAGAAAGTAAAAATGAAGTTTGATATTTTACAAAGCGAAAAAACAGAGCACCCTGCAAAAAATATGATCAATGAAAAATATGTTATTGAATTTAAATGACATTTAATAACATTTAAATGTTATTCAATATGTAATACAAGCATACTCAGCAATGTAAATAAAATATTGAGAAACGTTAAGGAAAATAAATTAATAAATCGGTTTTGTATTTGTTCAAAGCTAATTGGACTACAATGGCTACAGACAGACGTCAAAGGAATCATATTTCCAAACGATTGCCTCAGGCTTTGAAAACATTGAATACAATTTCGATTCAATGCAAATAACAAAAATCTACTATCTTATCAAATAAATGCTGTTCAAATAATTTTGATAATTGATAAATTTCGCTTCTGTCGCTGTCAAACGACGACATTGATGCAAGCAATTCAACAAAAATAGAGATCAACATCTCTAAAATAAGATTTAATAAGAAAATTTTAATAATGTGAAGAATTCAAACGAAAATAAATATCCTTAAATATCTAATTTAATACTAAAACTTCGCAACAATGTAAACATTTTTCTGAAAATACTTTCGCTTATATCAGCTGCATACATTATTACAATGCAGCGGAAAGCAGCGAAAGTATCAAGGATATTGTGCTTGTAATATAATTGACATGTTTATAAATATATATGTTATGTCACTAATATCAAAGCATAAAACCATGATTTTATTACACAGAGAGAATTATTTAATTAAAAACTTTTCGGTTTATTTTTGTTACTCACAACATTGTGGGTAACTTTCTAATTACTTTATCGCGTTGTCATAGCGAAATTTTCTATATGTTCATCAATTAAATCATACCTTATCAGAAATGAAGTGATTTGGTGTTCATTTTCATCTACCGGAAGAAACTTTTCAGAAAACCTCAAGTACATCATGGCAACCAGCGAAAGCGTATCAGTGATTTATTTTCAAAGTAATTAAAAATTTCATTTCGTTAATAAGATAAAACCAACTCCATTGTTACACATAATTGCTATTGAAAGTTAATAAATTGGATTTTAATGTAGGAGCAAATTCAAACATGAACGAACTTTATATTTTCCACAGAAAAGTTTTTTTTATTGATGTCAGAAAAAGTTGCCCAAGAAATCGCGAAAAAATTTAATATAAGACATTTCGTGGGCTTTGAGTCCTGTTTTTAATATGTCTGAACTTTAGAAATATTTCACATTCGATTATCTAAACATAAAAATAATAATCTAAACATTAGTATAATAAAATTGTAAGTTGAAAATTTTGTTTAATTTTGGATTTTCTCAAAAATTTTAGTAAATAACATTGCTGTATTTTTATATTATACTAGCAGACCCTTCGTTGGCAGCTAAAAGTTTTTTGTATAAATTTTAGAATGCCAAATTAACCATAAATAACTTAAAAAGTTTTGGAAAAAATGGTTTCCTTACAGGACCTTGCGTTTCGAATTTTGAAACTCCAACTCCAGATTCGTGATATTCCAAAGCCTATTTTTGCGAGAAAAATTGGAAAAATTACATTTCCGTTATCCTTACAGGACCTTCCGTTTAGCATTTGAAAAATCGATCACCGGATTCGCGATCAACGACCTCGAAAATCCCTTAGTGTCAATTGCTTCAAGAAAAATTGGAAAAAGGACATTTGCGTTATCCTTACAGGACTTCTCGGTTAGAATTTTGAAATTCCAACACCGGATTCGTGATCAGCGACCCCAAAAACCCCATAATGCCAATTTTTCCGGGGAAAAATGGGAAAAAGGATGTTTTCATTATCCTTGCAGGACCTTCCGTTTCGAATTTTGAAAATCTAATACCGGATTCGTGATCAGCGACCCCAAAAACCCCATAATGCCAATTTTTTCGGGGAAAAATGGAATAAAGGATATTTATGTTATTCTTTCAGGACGTTCCATTTCAAATTTTAAAAATCTACATAGCTAGAAACCTGCTCCTGGCAACACAGATCATTTTGCAAAAAACCGCGTAAAAATCGGTCCAGTAGTTCTTGAGTTTTGTAATCTCAAACCAACAAACCAACCAACAAACTTCCATTTTTATACCCGTATGGTGAAACCAAAGGGTTTATTAGATTTGCCTTACCGTTTGTAACGCCAAGATCCCGTCATCACGCAAAAAAATGAATTACACCAGTGTGTTTAGAATGATACAAAAAGTTGAATTTAGCATGTCCGTCCGTCTGTCCTTCTGTGGCGCGGATTGCGGGCGCACGGATTGAGCTAGAGACTTGAAATTTTGCGCAGATCCGTTTTTCGTAAAATGCGAGGCTAAGTTCGTTCATGAGCAAAAATGGACTATTAGGGGGGATACCCCCCATACGAAAGAAAACGTTTTATGTAAATATCTCAAAAACGGTGCATCTTATCAAAAAAGTCCAAGAACAAAAGTTGTTTAGGATATGATTCTACATAAAACTCCCATACATCAAAATCCGATGGGAATACATTTTAAAAAATCTTATTGGAAAGTTTGACTTCAAAGTGGAATTTTGGTACAACTGTTCGAGTTTTGATACGAATATCACCATACGGGTTTTCAAAAATTGCCAGATTGGCAATTATAGCTTTTGTTATGTTTATATAATATATAGATGAACTACACAAGGACTTTTGGTATGGCAAATAAATTTGATTTTCGCATGTCTGTCCATCTGTCTATTCGTCTATCCGTCCGTCTGTCTGTGCGTGAACACCAGAACCTTCGAAACGATTGAGCTAGAGACTTGAAATTTTGTATAGTTACGTATCTCGTAAATGGTTAGGCTAAGTTTTTGAACGGGCCAAAAATTCCTTGCCCTCTCCCCCATACAAACGAAAATGTTTTCTCAAGTTTTCTCGAAAACGGTGAATCGTTTTCAAAAATTTATAAAGATAAATGTGTTTATAATATGATTTTACATAGCCGTACCATACATAAAAATCCAGTTGTATTACTCCTTCCCTCCTCCCGCATACAAATGGAATATTGTTCCCTCATTTTCTCGAAGACGGAGCTTCTTATCGAAAAGAATATAAAGAGGAAATATATTTAGAATATAATTTTACATAACTGTTCCACACATCAAAATCCATCCTCCCTCTCCCATACAAATAGCTTTTTCATAAAAAATTTGTCAGAGTATTAGACGATTGGCCCCTCTGGCAACTGTAGCTTTACTTATGTATCTTTCGGGGAAATTTACAAATAAGTTTTTCTTGTGATTTGTACCCAAATATTCTGTAAGGAAAAAGCTCTCAAAACTAAAATAGTAATTACTGAACTTTTACGGGATTTCGTTAAAATGCATGAACCCGACGACACACATCCTAGTGGTGATATATTTTTAAAAATTTATTTGAAAAAAACCATTTCCTAAAACAGGTTATCTAAATCAAAACCTTAAAACCATGAAAAGGCAAGTTTGGAAAAAGTTTTCATTTGTGAAAATCGACTTTAGAAATTAGTTTGAAAAACATTTAACAAAATTCGTAGAACTCTTATTGGTAACAAAGCTGCGTCTGACGAAAGTCTTCTAGCTAAAAAAAATATGAACCGGCATAGAAAAAATTCTTTTTTTCCATAACAATTATATTTATTTAGTTATTATTTATACAATTCATATTTGACTGTTTGAAAAAAACTTCTTTAAAAAAGTTTTTGTGAACAGACAAACCATTTATCTCGTAACTACACCACAATGGTAACATTATTTTTTAACTGTAACTATTGTTGGCATAAGTTTTTAAATACTATATACTGTTCCGCAACCACCAATCCACCAGGGACTAATTTATCCCCAAAGGCAATTAACCCAAAATTCTGTAAATTAGTCGTAATTCTGTACTATCAGCACATAAATTAAATCATGCTTTACAAATAATTAATGTACGAACAAATTTAACTTGACCATCGTCGATGACCCAAAAAAACCCAACCCCTACTTTCTGTGGTCTCCAGGATTAATAAATTGGCCAGCACAAGCCTATTTAAATCTTAAGTTATTTATGCGTCGGCTCTGTTAATTTTTTTTTGAGGATTTAAGTTATGCTACTCGAACCCTAATTAAAACTGAAAAAGTTATTCTAAGTCCGACAAGAAATCCTATCAACCAGTTATACATGTTTAATTCGATTAGTTTCTTAAGTTTCATTTTCCAAGAAGAAAATGTTGCATGACGGAGGTAATTAATATTGTCATGTAGATTGATGGATATTTTCAGTTTTTTACTGTTGCGGTAATTGAGTGTTTGGGAAATAATCTTGCTGTAAATTTGAACATCAAATAATATAGTAAAAATAAAATGTTTCAAGCAATTTCTATACAATTCCAGAGCCAACATTCCTAATTGTAAATAATATCTTTGGTTAATAAAATTTCGGTCCAAATTCGATCCCAATTCGATTTCCCAAATTCGTAGGCAATGCTAATCTAGCAAAATTGGAGGAAAATCTCTTAGAAGCAACATAACTCACGATTAACGAAAAAACCATCAAATATTAAAGCTCCCTTTCAGGGAATAAACCATTATCCGAAATTCTTGGACTGAAATTTGACATTTACTTAAATACCAATGTCTAAAAAGTCCATAACTTTCCATTTGTTTCATTATAGTTGCTCTTGTGGCTAAAAAGGCAGACTGAGTTTTGCTACGAGCAAAAATTTCTCTTGTCGACCGATGCCAAATAGAACCACCCACACATGATTACGATAATTCAAACATTACTTGAAAAGAAAGCCGGAAAATAGGAAAACAATAACGTGAACCGGATTGGGATGAAATTAAGGTAAAATATTTCCTCTAGAAAAAGCCTTGAGCAAAAATTTAGTATTAGGGCAGACGTGCTACAATTTTTTTCTAAGAATTGAGAAGAGAGAAATATTTATGGCATGTCAGTTTTGATTTCAAAGGGCCCGTTAATTAGGAAAAAGCCTTTCACCATAAGTAAATACCATTTTGTAATTAAAAAATATTTTAAACAAGAAATTAATGAGGTTCTTAGCTAAGAACATGAAAACAATTCGTTTTCCAAAAATTCATTTTCGTCCTGAACAATTTTTTTTATTCGTGCATGATTTATAGAGTTTATGATTCCGGAAATAAAATATGCTTGTTCTCACACCACAAGCAGTGTTGTCGTTGTTGTCGTTTTGAGAGGCTTCAAAGAATGATGTGAAAAAAATGAAAAATCTTGAGCTTTTTTGGGATTTCTCATTTAGTGGCCTAGCTATTAATATCGTCGCCCCCCCCCCCTTTCCCCTTGAGAAGTAATGTTTATTTGAAAAACCGAAAACTTAAATGCCTTTTTTCGGGAAACCGGTCAACGTTGGTTCCCAAGATCTCGAGGCCGCCATTGCGGTGTCTTGCCCCCCCCCCTAGATGGAAAAACAAAAAAATGTTAAATTAAAAGCTTTGTTAAAAAAATTTCGGGTGCTAAATATATATGTGGGATATTATTTCATACCAGAGATGTTCAGCTAGCGGCTCATCGGTTCTTTTCAAAAAATTTGGTAAACAAAAAATTCAACTTTGAATATTTTAGTGCAAGATACAAAAGAGTTTGATTTCTTGCCGAAATATAACTGAGGCTATTCGTTAATTTGAACACCCCTGCTTTAAAACCTTGTTTTTTTTCTTGTCATTGCTAATTCACACAGTGTGCCTCTTTCAAGTGCCTTTTCTAAAATTCAAATTTAGAAAATCTAGAATTTTCAGCAACTCATTGTCTTTATTTCAAATTAAAATAATAGGTGCGCAATTCACAAAATAAATCAAAGAAATAGACCAATGTAAAAAAGTCAATTTAACATTTAACTATTAAGAATGCAAAAAAAAAATCAAAAAATATTACAACGACAGCACTGGAAAACCACATCACCATGTTTAGAAAATATAGCATTTATGTTGAAAGAAAACAATAAGTGCTACATATTTAAAATAATTTTCACTCACAAACCTGCAGAGAAGTGTTTTATGTTTGGCGAACGCTTTTATTTGGAAACAAATGGAAAATTATATGAACAGAAGCATACGCCGCTTTATTTTAATTTTCCTATTTTGGTAAAATTAGTTCTTAGTCTAAGAAAAGTTTTAATATATGCAAATTGTAGGTCTTAATTAATGTTTTCAATTTCACGTACGGATTTTTGTTGTCCCATTTCGGATTGTGTGTTTTTGCTTCGGTGTTTGTGCGATTCTTAAAAAAAGCAGTCATTTCAGAGAATTTTTGCTTTCTGTGGTGTACCAAAAAACAAAAGCTCCCAAAATCTTACAGCATTCAAATTGAAATTTTACCGACAAAATTTGCATATCTAAAACAATTTCATTCGCAAATTAAATCCCCTTTCAATAGATTTTTATCCATCAGGATACCATAATTTACTCAGTTTTGAGGTTCGTTTATTCTGGTGGTATCGACCTTCAATGAAGAATTCATGACGATACAAAAGGGTTTTTTTTTATTGTCTGAAAATCCTTAAACAGCTGTTTTAGTTAGTCCTTCCTACACTTGAGTTCAATGCAGGGACAAATGCTATAATAGATGTCTTCTTGTCTCCGTGCACTCAAAATGAATAATTCAATTTGAGGACGAATGAAAAAGGACACTGTCCATCCGTACAGTCGAAAGCTTAATAAAGACGAAAACCAAAAACTCTTTTATATCCTTTAATCTGTGATTATCTATGAAATATTTTGAACTTCCACTGGGCACGATTGATCGATGGAGGTCGAAGGTTCAATAAAGAAGATAAACCAAGAAACAGAACTTAAAAAAACCAACTTTTATCAATTTTCTGTCGGAGATAGTTTTTAAATTCCGATCATCTTGAAATCTTTCCTCGTACGTTTTCTTTAATATTGTTCTAGATTTTTGCTCGACTATAATGTGATTTGAACACTTTCAAAGTTTAACAATTCTATTACAATAGAAAAATTGTTGCGGTTTTTTCTAATATGAAACTAACAAGACTTATTTTCTTACCATAATTTTACTTTTTCAAATTAGATTTTTATTTGCTGTAACAGGTTTTTCATCGCTATGAATAATTCAGTTGAAAATGTGTTACTGGGAAAAAAATTATTTCTTTTTAAATATTTATAAACAATACATATACCTATAACTATACACTTTTCTTTACTATTATCACAATTAATTTCAATCTGCCATTTATTTCGGCGAACCCGCTGCCGTGCTCCTTCGCTGTAAGACAGGTAAAACTTATGGCGGCCGGTTTGGCTACTTAAGGAGCCGCTCCATTACCATGACTTTTTACCATGACAAAAAAATGCAGGAAACTAGAGCAAGATAGACTTATGTAGATCTAAATAGGAATAACTGAATACAAGTTAAACGCTATCCCTTCCAGTTCTACAATTTTATAGCAATCATATCAAACCTTATGCTATGAATATAATGTTCAAATTGGCATGGTAACAAAGCTTTTGACTATGCATGCGAAGGAGAAAAAGCTTTTAAAATGACATCACGCTATAATAACAGTTTGAATGTGTCCGTGCTTACTATTCACTTACAGGGACAATGTGTGGTTGTAGTAGAAATCGCCATAAAATCGCCATAACAAAAGAGGGGAAATTATTTTTTGCATTTGCCGACAAATTTTTGCAGTTGATTCTTATCTCCCTTTCTCGCCAAGGCATCTTCACATAAATGTGTCTCATTTTTTTTGTCATGGTAAAAAGTCATGGTAATGGAGCGGCTCCTTTATTTGCGAGTGCAGGCAGACGCTTTACCCTTGGAGCACAATGAACGCAACCAAGCCGCAACCAACACGCATCCAAATGTCACTTACGAGTTTATTTCACAGAAATACTTTTGAGTGAGCACAGTGAACGCATTGAACGCAACCATCGACGCAAAAGTTGCCAAACTTTGAACTTTGCCGCAGCAATTCTGCGTTGACAGTTCTGTACAGTCCCAATCAAAATGTCGTTCGAGGAGAAATTAATTGAAGAAGTGCGGAAAACACGGTTTTATATATGAAATGGAGCCGCGGATACAAAAATGTTTCTTTAAAATTGAAAATATGGGAAAACATTGCTGCGGAGCTGTCAGCAACAGGTATACTTTTAAAAAATTGCGACCTTTAATAATGTTTAAATATTTTTCAGTTGAATTGTCAGACACGATGGAAAGCCTTGCTGGATAGATTTTCCAAAGAATTCAATAAAGAAAATGCACCGTCCGGAAGTGCTGCATCAGCTAACAGCCCACAGTGGGTCTATTTTGAGAATTTGAAGTTTTTACGGGACCATATTAAACCGCGGAAAACTAGGTCCAACCTGGATTTAGTTCCAGAAACATATCCTGAGTCTTCAGAACGAATTATAAACGTTAGGAGTCATTCTTGTGTGCTTGAAAAAGTCTTCCGGATCGGAAGTTTTTATTTTATTGAAGCAAACTTCAAAATATCCATCAATGTCCCGTGTTAAATTCATTGGCCGCAGCCAATATTGTTTTTTTTTTCTTTTTATTTATTCGCATCACATGCAAATAGCAAATATACAAACAAATAAAACAAATTATCGCTTCAAAAACTCTCATTTTTTATATATTTTCCTACTTTAGTTCACTTTTAATTTTTCTGTGTTTGTCTCACAACACAACAGACGACGCTTCTATTGTGCTCAACCACTCCTGAACTGCGTTAAGTGACAGTTCGAAGCGTCCTTAGTTGCGGCTTGGTTGCGTTCATTCTGCTCCAGCGGTTATGCATATGCAACCACGACAGCGGGCTGCCCTCACCCAGCAACGAGTTGCCAGGCTGGCAGTATTTTGAAATTAATATCTGGGGGTAATTTTATTCGTTATATACCTTTTAAAGTAAAAAAAAAATAAAAAAATGAAAAACTTAAAAACGAAATAAAAACATGAAAAAGTTTTTATTTTAATAAATGCACTAAAAAGGAAAAAATATTTTTTTGGTACTGTGTCAGAAATAAAAGCGAAATAAATATTTACTTTATTTTATTTTTTATGTTTTTACCTCGCTTTTATTTCTGATATACAGTATCTACCCAAAAAATTATTGTATTTATTCCTTTTCAGTGTATTTTTTTAAAAAAAAAAAGCTTTTTTTTAGTTTTTTTTTTATTTTATCGTTTATAGTCATTTTGTAGTTGATTAGTCTGACTAAAAATCCAAAATTAAGCCTGTCTTTCACCACCTGTTCATACTTTTTAGTCTTCGAATATATTTCCTTGCTTTTGAGATATTATTACGGACTTTTTGACTTCAAAACTCACATTCATCGACTCTAATGAGATTTTCTCCGGAAAAGTTGCGGAAAAAGATAATCAGTTGTTCCTTACAGGACCTTCCATCTCCCTTACATTCTTTTTATTGCCAGAAACCCCCAGATGAGATTTTTTCCGGAAAATTTGAGGAAAGGATAATTATATTGTCCTAACAGGACCTTCCGTCATCCTTACAGATTTTTTTAATGCCAGAATCGGACTCAGCGATTCCAAGAACCCCTCGATGAGATTTTTTTCTGGAATTTGAGAAAAAAGATAATCACGTTGTCCTAACTGGCACATCCCTTATCCTTACAAGGACGAAGTAAAGAAAATTTTGTATTGTTATCGGACTTACGTATGTGTGCAAAATTTCAAATCAATCGGATGAGTAGAAGTTGGTCAAAATTAGATTGCAATTTTGACCCTGACAGACAGATACGAAAATTTAAAAAAAAAATAGAAAAAATGCACTAAAAAATAAAAAAATAATTTTTTTGGTGCTGTGTATCAGAAATAAAAGCGTGATAAAGCATAAAAAATATCATAAAATAAATATTTATCTCGCTTTTATCCCTGATTACATTTTTTTGTGCATTTTTCCTAAATAAAACCTTTTATTAAAAACAATTTAAAAATCCAGGCACCAATCATGAAAATCTCTATAGGAAGACAGACAAACACCAGGAGCCAGGAGCGTAATTCCAATTAATTGCAAATACTTGCTTTTCATAGTTATGCCCCTGTCAAAAGCTGTGTAAAAAATAAAAACAAGAGATCTCCATTTTGGATATTAATTCAACATTTGTTTGATCCGGAAATATTAATAAAATATTTAAATTTATTACTTCTGTTGGTTTCGTTATTTATATTCTATTTAAGATTTGATTCGAAATTCAGAAATTGTGGAAAATTTTACTTGGCGAAGAGGATTTGCCGCATGGTTTTCACAAAAGAATATTAAAATAGTGAAAATAAATTAAACATAATACAACCTTGATTATTTTCCCTAACTCCCTTTTTATGTTTCTGTTTTTCAAGCCTTAAAGCGACTTTAAAATACAATAATTTTATCTTGAAATCAATTTCGAGAGAAAATTCGAAATTAAAAGGAGATCATCCTCTTTGTATACTGAAAACTTTTAAAGTGAGTAAGTGACGTTTTGTGCCTTTGATGTTTTCGAATGAAAATGGAAAAGCCCATAGGGTAAAAGGATTAAAGTATTCAAAAAAAAGGTATACCATTTTTTCCATAGATGTATTTTTTCATGTTTTTTTTTGTGTGTTGAGATAAAAATATCTCTTGTAGATTTTGTGAGTAGGGATAAAGCTCAATTGTCTCTTACACATTTTGCAAAATTCAAGTTAAATTTATATCCAAGACTTTGGTATGTAAATAGACACAAGTAAGCGAAAATTGTGTTGAGGGCACATATTAGAAAATATTTTTTTATCTTCGAAATAGACAACCTCACTCCATGGCTGAGCAACACATTTAGGTTAAGCTAAGGAACCTCAAGATTCGTTAAACTTACTCCTTATTGACTCTAACCAAAGTTATTCATGTTCACTTGAGGTGAATTTGTCTGGCTGCTTGCATTCAAGTATCCCTGGATTAAATTGAAAAAAGAAAATCGTTGTAATAAAAATTATATAAAAGATTTTGATGTTAAGTAGCAGACCGATGGTGGTTTTTATTGTGTGGCGCACTTGATAAAAGTTCAAGATTCGCCAGACAGGCAAGAAAAATCTCCCACACAACACTTAAGAATTGAACTCAGAGATTAACTCTGGAATTGCTTTATCACATGAAACACGGCATGGATGATTTTTTTTCTCTACTATCTTCACAGCTCAACACCCTTGAGTCGTTTTTGCACAACTTTATTAGAAGAAAGATGTTTGTTTTTGCTAAATTTAACACAAGCTTTTGGCCAGACTTTTTTAATCTTGGTTAATTTTCCTAGAATTGCGGAAATAAGTTGAATAACTGAGATCAGATTATATTTTATGATTTATTTTTAGTTTTACCACTATCCTTAATCCAATGTTTTTGATAGCAAAACTAGAGAAAATTCTTCTGTAAATATAAATATCTAAATATTTAGGGCGATATTTCCAGATACTCAAAAGGCCATGTTCTTTCTGTTGGACCAAAAATGTCATCTTTATCTGCATTTTCAAATCTTGCAATCCAGTTTTGGCGCAGTTCACCTCATCCAATTGACCTGCCATTTTGCACACATACGTAACTCCGATGACAATACAATATTTTCACTACTTCGTCCTTGTAAGGATAACGGAAGGTCTTGTAAGGAAAATGTGATTATCCTTTTTCTCAAATTTTCCGAAAAAATCTCATCTGGGTTTTCGGGTCGCTGAGTACGATTTTCCCGAAAAATTTAAACAACAGGATAATCACGCTATTCGTTATCCTTACTGATTTTTAAATGCCAGAACCGGATTCGGCGACCCCAAAAACCCCCAGATGAGATTTTTTCCCGGAAAATTTGAAGAAAAGGATAATCACGTTATCCTTACAGGATCTCTCTTATACTTAGGAGGACGAAGATTTGACAGACAAACAAACAGACACGACGGCAAGCTAATTAGTCTCGAATAAAAGAAATAACATTAAAACCTACAGCTTTTGCTTTCATTTTCACCTAAATAAACTCAGTTTTCGTTTTTACGTCCAAAATGTCGGCGGATTTTTTGACATTTTTAGGTGAAAAATTCAACGATTAAATTCTCAAGTGTTTGTGATCACAATACCGAATAATAAGAAAACTCACTTATTAAGTTTTCTCACGCAAATTTTTATCTCGATTGGCCGCTGATGTTCGTTTAGCTTCAAAATATATTTTAAAAGATACAAAACCTGTTATTGACAGGTCCGAAAGTTACAAAACCTTGTCATCGACAGATATTTGAAAATAAAACGAAAATAGGAGAGATAACACAATATATTTTCAAAATGTATGACATCTTTATCAGTTTAATCGTTTTTCTTATTAAAGTGAAAAGTTTTTATTCCTTTTTTTACCATGATTAATTATATCAGAAATAGCAGTCATGGCAGGAAAATCTGAACCTAAATTTAGCTCTATTTTGAGATATTATATAATTTGATGTCTTGCAAACAGAGTTTCCACAATGAATCGTAAAATGTTATTTTAATTAAAATATCTAACTTCTTGATACCATCAACCCAAACATCTTAACTGTGATGATTTGTTAAAAGAATTTCAGAAAAATTAAATGAATTTGAGAAGGCGAAATTTGTTCGAAACGTTCAAAAAGCCTTGCGAAGGACTTAATATTTTTCGACAAAAGAAAATTTTGTTGAGTAGGACGTTTTAAAGGTAGAAAAAAAAACTAATTCTACTTACAATTATTTTTCTTTCAACTTTATGAAACTCTTCATATAAAATTTCTATGATCTTTCATCTTTATAGCGTTTAAATGACATTTTTGGTAATTAAATAGGACCTGATAATTTTTATGGTGAGAGGCTCTGTAAAAGTTCTTCGCCAATTTCAAAGGGAATCGCAGCACAACTACGTCATTTCACCAACTTTAATGCAATGACAGAAAAGTTTTACTGAAAAAATTCCACTACGCCAAATATAATAATAATCATTGTCATGATGGACATCAACTTTCTTAAGACACTGGTGCGACTACGTTTCGTTATTTCCCATTATCCTGGTTCGTCATCGTATAATGCTTCGAAAATCTAACTTGACATTAAAAATCTGATCTAACATGGTTCAATGGGCCAAGAAAGTGCCACTCTCATATTTCACAGCGCTGAAATGTCATTTCCGAAATTTGGAAGCCCGAAGAAATAGGATGGCATCCTGCGTCCCTGCCCGTTTTGGTAGCTATACTCTCATAAAATTGGATAGTCAAGGAAATTTTGATACACTTCCGACCCGGGCCAACCCAACCCAACCCAACCTAACCTAAACTGGGCTAAATCCGGTGTTAGTTTAGTTATCTTTTTTTTTTGTTCGTCGTTATCTACCCCTGTAAAAAGTTCACCGTCTTTCTGTCCCCGAATTCAAAGAGTCCTTAGCGGCTTCTAATGAATGAAATCTCAATCGATAAGGAACTTTTCCGAAAGTTATAACTCAAGTCGCAAAAAGTACAAAAAATGTTTCAACGAAAACGATAATGCGAAGGAAAAGCTCGTAAGTGTGTAGTTAGTACGATCAACTTTGCAACTTAGTTGAAAACCCCCAACAAGCGGAGCATGAACCCGGAAAATGTGCTAAAAATGAAAGTTTCTTTGTTGGCATGGGGGTTAGTTAATGACCATCAAGAGAACCGCTCCTAAATATGGTAGAGAGTCTTTCCGCCTAACCGAGTAACTGGCCCGACCGGTAGGTAGATGACTACATTTACATTTCACATCCTTGACGATTATTTTTTTTTTCCACCGTTTCATCCTTTATTAAAGTCAGCAATGGTTGGAAAACTGATTTCTTTTCTCTGTTTCATTTCCATTCATTTCTCGTGTATTATCCCTTGTTTGTACTTTTCTTGGGGCCATTTTTAAATATTATAATCTTAAGTCTCGTCCACTCGGACTTTTTAACCCAAAAACCAGCCCAACTACATTCAACTTCCCCAACTATTTGCGGTATTTTCCTTGACGCTTTTATGCATGAAAAATTCAACTTTTTCGCTAACAACCAACTAATGGCCCCAAGGGCCATGAAGTTTCCGCTTTGATTCTTTTTTTATTTCATTTTACAATAGTCAACTGTTTGATTATTTCCCTTTTTGCATTATATGCAAATGAAGTGGAGGGACGTGCTTCAAAAAGGATCCGAATCTAATGAAAACTTTAAGGTTCATCGTTTACTTTGAGATCTTGTTGTGCCTTTTGGCAAGGGTAAATTAATCATGCGTTCATTTCAGTTGATCAATATTGGAAAATTTCAATTATATACAGACACATGTGTTTTGCTTTTTTTAAAAAAATAATTTGAAAACTTAACAGTTAGGCTTCGTAATGTTTATGAAATATGAAAAGAAAATTTAAGAAACATACACAAATAAAAGTTCTGGAGCTTGATTACTACAAAGTTTCTAGGATTTTTTTAATATCGGAAAAGGAGGCTTCAGCCCCCTGCTGTGTGAGTAGTCAACTGGATTTTGATGTATGGATGAGTTACGTAAAATCATATACATTTTAACTTTATAAATTTTTGAATACTCACCGTTTTCGATCAAATAGAAAAAAAAAAGTTTTCAATCTGTATTGCGGACGGGGGAAAGAGTGGTCCGACTGGATTTTGATGTATAGACAAGTTACGTAAAATCCTATTCTAAACACGTTTTACCTTTATACATTTTTCAATATGACTCACGGTTTTCGAGAAAATTGCGAAAAACTGTTTTGTTTGTATGGGGGAGGGGGAAGGAATTGTCTAATTTTGCCCGCTCAAGACTTAGCCTAACCATTTACGAGAAATGTAACCATAGAACATTTCAAGTTTCTAGCTCAATCATTTCAAGTTTCTAGCTCAATCCTTAAATGAAATTTTTTATCATTACAAAATGGAATAACGTAATGAAACAAAATTCGAATTTCGTTACATAACAAAATGTAAAACGTTACAATTTTTTTTCGTCTGCCGTCCCGAATTCTTCACAGAAAAACACTTTTTTAAAGATAACTTCAAGTCAAGAAAATTAGTGAAGCGAATGCAGTATATAAAATGCAAATGTTTGAATTAATGTACGTTTGTTGATTATTTTCTCCAATAATTTGTCTACAAAAACAAATTGCTAATGATTTAAAAACTACAAAGTTTTACAATTCCAGACAGACTCGTAAAATTCACAATTAATGAAATTAAAGGTATAAAAAAGAAAACTGCATAAAATTAAATTGCAAACGTTCTACGATATAAAAATATTATACAGCGCAATAAAAACGAGATTTTTTTTTCAAATCATGCTTTTTCCTAAATACGGAAAGACATTTTAATTCCCTCAAAATTTACAACCGTAATTTCAGCGATTTTCACAATTCATCCGAATAATTTATTGTAGTTGCAATGTAGTGCATTTTTAATTATTTTGCTGCACACGAACTTTCTTTATTCAAGTAATAAAAAGTTTTATGTGGCGATTGCTGAAGATGTTCATATTTTCACAATTATTTTTCCAAATGAATTTTTTTATTATGTCTATTTGAAAATTAACGTTAAATTTTGCAAATTAAGTTTTTTCTACCAGTGTCAAAAGAATTGATAAAAACTTTCAATCAATCCTAACAGTGTAGAATAGTGTTTTGATATTGACATTCTGTAGATTCTAAAAAAGATTCTAAAAGATAATTTTGAGCTGAAAAAGATTGTCGAGCATGGTGTAGGTCTATATCGTTAAATTTTTTAGTGATTGGTCTTTGAAGTTTTCAAATCATTTATTATTCATAGAAATAGCTTTTTTCATCGGAGAAGGTTGATCTTTGACTTATTTCAAAGGTATCGAGCCCTACTAAAATATTTCTCTCAAAAAGGACTACAAAGATAATGGAAATGTCCTTTTTTCGACTTAATTGCCTTATAAATCCTAAATAGGTCGACTTACGCAAAAGGATTCTAAGAAGTAATTTTAAATTTACTACACAATATGTCCTTACATTTTTTTTTCGTGACATTTACTAGAAAGAAGATATTTGCGAAAAGTTCTTTTCTATACGCTCTCATATAAGCAAAAGATGACGTCTTAGAGCTTATGGGTCAACCACAAGGAAGGCGGCAAGCGGCAGCGGCGACGGCGGACGGCATGGCGCCGCCACACATACCGCCGAGCCAGCTACAATGATAGCGGCACCGTCGGCATATGCTTCTGTCTTGCCAAGTCAAAACATCGGCATAGAATGTGACGCCGAATGTGGTGGTTTTTATAAAACATTTTTGGCGGCGCCGGTGGTGCGGCGGCAAGTTTGACTCAAACTCGGCGGCGAAGGGAAAAGTGCGCTGCCGTTGTCACTGTATAGTAGCAGCTCTCGTTGCGCTACGTTAGTGCAAAAAAATGCCGCCCGCCGCTGCCGCTTGCCGCCTTCACTGTGGTTGAACCATTAGAGAGTCGACCGAAATTTAATTTTTCACACACAATCTCACCCGAAGCGTGATAGAAGTTGGAGCTTCAACGCAAGATTTATGTCGACGTTAGCGGTTGACATCGTGATGAAGATATGTCGAGCTTCAACGTCACAGTCGACGATATACGATTAACAAAATAATACCGCCATATTATTTTTTAGTTGCCTGCAGCGGGCAATTAAACCATTTCTTGGTGATGGCGATACAAATTACTATGTGCGGTATTACATTTGGCTTAAGTAAGCCAGCAACTTTTGGGCTTAAATAAGTCAATGTGCTTATATTTGGCTTAAATAAGCCAATCCTGTTTGCATATGCTACACAAGTTTAGATGTGTGTGTGTGGACTCACATTAGTCGTGCTTCAGTTGCCAGACAGTTAGCATGGGAAACCGTTGAAATTGCTGCTGCTTCAGATACTTCCCAAGATCTTTACCTCCTGACGGTCAGAACGAAATTGATTTCTCCCTACTACTTTTCCCAAACCGGTTCACAGGCTTTGCATGAATGCAGAAAGTTATCGATAAGCCATGATTTCGCGTTGCAACTTTTTCCTCCCATCTCCGCAGTCGTTTCTCCAGAAAATCGGCTTAAGTAAGCCCGAAAGTTGCCAAGTGTAATCTGGCAGTATGGCATTTTCCTATCTGCATTGACATATTTCACACAAATTTAGTGTGAAATCACACATTTGTGTGAAATCATCGCGTTACGGTCAATGGAGATCGTTACCGCACCATGATCAATCATTTTTTGTTTGAAAATATGCACTCAGAAAAATGGAGGCTAACTCGACGACCTACATACGGCGTAATTGGCCTCGGGCAGGCGCGCATTCGCCTGCATGTGGGCAAGTAAAACTGAGTTGACCTGTGGTCGGAGAAATTCTGAAATTAAGCCACCATCAGGTGAAGTAGGGCATTGGGAGCCGCATGAGTTGACCTTAGATAGGTTAACTCTGACCGCTAGCTGGCTTACAGACACCTCTGTAAGGTCAGAGTTAACCTGACAAAAAGTTGACCTGGACATTTTTCTGAGTGTGGATGACATTGATCCGGACGAGATGTGGTTTCAACAGGATGGCGCTACGCGCCATACGGCAACCGCAACCATCGACTTATTGAAATCAAAATTTGGCGATAACTTGATTTCGAGAAATGGACCTGTAAATCCAAGGTCGTGCGATTTTCCAAGGTCGTGCGATTTGACACTTCTCGATTATTTCCTGTGGGGCTACGTGAAGTCACTGGTTTATGCTGATAAACCAGCAACAATTGACGCCTTGAAGGCCAATATTGTTCGTGGTATTCATGACATACGCCCAGCAGTGCTTGAAAAAGTGGCCCAACATTGGACGTCCAGAATGCGCTTCATCAAGAACAGCCGGGGTGGCCATATGCCCGAAATCATTTTCAAATGTTAATGCCATGTATTGATCTTTCGAATAAATAAAAAATTTTGATTAAAATTTAATTTTTTGTGTTACTTTTTAAAATTTGAAGTTCTATCGGGCTTAAAGAAACACCCTTTATATAAAAGCACATCTCTATTAAAACGTATGAAAAAAATAATTACAATTACAAACGGTTTTATTTATGAACCAAAAAAATAAAATTTCAATTAATGGTGAAATTCAAGTGATCTTCATTTTTCTCTGTATTTTTTTCAGGTACAGCAACTAATCATCATCATTCACTTGACACTGCAATAACAGCAGGTTTGCAACTTTACCGGGAAAAAATGGCTTGAGCCGCCATCAGACCGGAACAGCTGTTTTACTGATGGGAAATTAAATTCCACAGGGACCATTTCACCCAGCGCAGAAAGTTATGGGCATCACAGTATTGGGAAAACAAGAAGACTCTTCCTATACTCCCGCCATAATGTCTAATGAAACTGATACGGATGCCAATTTTACAATTTATGGTGGTGGCATACTGAAAAACGTCAATATAGTCCGTTATGTGATTGTCGATAAACAAAACCATAGCAGTGGCAACATAACACCGGGGAATAGCACCGAATTCGAATCAACGGATGTAATCAACAATGAAATAGTGCAAATATTTTTCTGTATCCTGTACTCAACAGTTTTCGTCCTTGGAGTATTTGGCAATGTACTCGTGTGTTATGTTGTCCTTCGGAACAAGGCGATGCAGACGGTTACAAATATTTTCATAACGAATTTAGCCCTATCGGATATTTTGCTGTGTGTCCTAGCAGTGCCCTTTACCCCATTGTACACGTTTCTTGGTGGATGGGTGTTTGGAAAGGTCTTATGTCATTTGGTGCCATATGCTCAGGGATGCAGCATATATATTTCGACACTGACATTAACCTCGATCGCGATAGACCGTTATTTCGTTATAATTTATCCCTTCCATCCGCGAATGAAGCTGTCGACATGCATAGCGATTATAGTTAGTATTTGGGTGGTGTCACTTTTAGCCACCCTTCCGTATGGCCTGTATGTCAAGGTGTTCTCAATGGACCTGGACGATGGAGTAAACACATACTGCGAGGAAGATTGGCCATCGGAGAAATACCGAAAGGTGTTCGGCTCCGTAACGACAATTCTGCAATTTGTTCTTCCATTTTTCATCATTTCCATATGTTACACGCGTGTATCATGTAAATTGAATGCACGAGCCAGAGCGAAACCGGGCAGCAAAAATTCAAAAAAGGAGGAAGCAGATCGGGACCGCAAGAAACGGACAAATCGGATGTTGATATCTATGGTGGCCGTATTCGGTACGTCATGGCTGCCCATAAACGTGGTGAACATGTTCAATGATTTCTATGCAACATCAAGCGAATGGCGATTCTATACGCTGTTATTTTTTATAGCGCATTCAATTGCCATGTCGTCGACTTGCTATAATCCATTTTTATACGCTTGGCTGAATGAGAACTTCCGGAAGGAGTTCAAGCACGTGCTGCCTTGTTTCAATCCATCGAATAATAACATAATCAACATAACACGTAGCTGCAGATCCGAGCGGAATACATGCGTTCCCAATAATAGTAACGAAAATGAGAATATCCTACCAGCGCATCGTCATGCGAAGCGGAATGCCGCCGGTGAGGTTATCACTAGGGAGGCGACATTTGGTAAAAAGTCCGGTGTGTCAATACCAAATAAAATTGACATCTTGTTAAATGATGACCCATTGCGAGTCCAGTTCGAAAGTATTGTTGAGGCGGCTATCGATGTTAGACTGTCGGAAACACCGTTCATGAGCTCGGATAACACGGGCACCTCAAATCTGGACAACAATAGTACCGATAATGAGAGACCCAGTGTCCTCTAAAAAATTACTCCCTTCGTAAAGTCTATATCCTTCCTATCTTTCTTTTATCATGGCTATAGACTGCATGACACGTGTGGCCGAAACAAGACAAACGACAATAGAAGTCAAAAGTGAATCTCACCGCTGGAATTCCATTCCAAAAATGTAAGTATTTCAATTTATTTCGTTCTTGATAGACTCTTAACCAACATTTCAGTTATTTTTTTTTTATTTTTTGCGTATTTTCAAAGACATGTGCGCTAGGTAGTGAGGGTCGGCATGAAATCCTACAGAAAACCTCGTTTTGTTTTGTCAGGAATTTTCAATAAATGTTTAGAATGGACGAAAAAAAAGAAATCCTTTGCTTTTTACAGTAGGACTCCTACAAAAATTGAAGCTTGCAGGGTGTTTCAGAAAGATCCAAGAAATCGAATAATTGCATTTAAGAAGGTCAGATTTTTTTTTAAAAAACAACCTTAATAGTTGGAAAAGTTCCTAAAAAATCCTTGCACTAAAAGCTTTTGAAAAAATCTGTAAAATATCAGATCCTCTTTCTTTCATAGCAAAATTTCATAAGAAATCAAAGTATACTTCTGTATTGATAACGTTTTTTTATAACAATGGAAGAAAAAAAAATCAAGCTTCTTAAGAAATTCCGAAATATCCTTTCATAAAAAACATTTTAAGACATTGAAAAGGATTTTTGATTGCAGGAAAAAAGGTAAAAAATTATTTTACGAGTTAGCCATTCTGGAAAATATTCTTTACATTTTTTACAGGCCTGTGGAGTCAGTAGCTCAACCTTCAACTCCGATTCCTGAAAAAATATCCGACTCTGAAAGTCTAGAAGGCCTAACTCAAACTCCAACTCCGACTCCTTCGGCTAAAAAAATCACGTCAAACCCCGACGAATTTTCTCCGACTTTTAAACTCTCTTCTGAAAATTTACCGACTCCGACTCCTGAAGCAATAATTTTGTCCCGACTGCGACTCAGACTCCAAGCCCTGTTTCGTAAAAATGCTGATTCCTAGTATGAAAATCATACTGAATTTGAGATGTGGACAAATTTTATTAATATACAGGGTGCAATGGTTTCCAACCGTTTTTTTCTCTCGCGCCTCCCTCATTCAAAATTGAGGCGTTAAAAACTAGAGTGGACCAACCCACATGTCGAAATCGTGAATTTTTTTGTGTTTGAATCACTAGAGCGAGTGAGTTTTTAGATAAAAATGTTTGGATGCACAAAAGAACATTTCAACATTGAGTAATAAAGTCCACAGATTTTTTTTTTCCAAAAATTTACAGTCAATAATAGTACAAAAGTGGAAAAGCTTCAAAAACTCGATTATGTGGCTTGGTCTACTCTAGCTTTTAACGCCTCAATTGAGAGTTATAGAAGGAGCTGACTATGGCAAATAATTATAAGCTTGCTTGCATACTCGGCGTTGTCGGATTAAAGTTTCTTGCTTATTTTTTTTTCAGAGATGCGAACCGGTTTTTTTCATAAGTTTTTTTGCAGAGATGCGAACCAGTTTTTTGAAAAGAAATACATATAACTCACATGACCAGGAAACGCAACAGCCACTGAACATGAATCAAAAACCAAATCAAAAAATCACTTATCAATTGAAATTTTAGAGAACCAAAGCCAAACTCAAATTTCTAAAATTTTTGAAACCAAAACTAGAACTAAATTTTCAAATTTGAGAAACCAGAAATCCAAATAACCCTTGAACCAAAACTGAACCAGACTCAAAAAACTTATGGTTTGCATCCCTGTTTCAGGACTTCCATTTCGAATCAGGTATTCCACACCAAATTCGAGCTCACAAACTCCGAGTTTTTTTGGCAGTTTTTTTGGAGGAAAAACGGAAAAGAAGGATTTTTGAGTTATCCTCACAGGACCTTCCGTTCTGAATTTGGAAATCCTAAAACTAGATCAGTAATTTGCGACCCCGAAAACCACTGAGTACACGCCAAGTTCATGAGCAAGCTTCGTTGGAAAAATCAATGTTTTGAAACACTAAACTCCTACCCCCCCCCCCCCCCCCCCCCCCCTCACCCGTCGATCACCTCCTCAGGGTGGTGTTGGTTTCGAAAAACCACGCCTTAGTTTGTTTCTACGTGATAAATAGAACATACTGTGAAACTTCAGTAAATCTCACTTGAAATTCCAAATCCGTTCAGTGGTTCTCAAGTTATAGGCGAACAGACATGCAGACACACAAGCCTGTTATATACTCTTATTCAATTTTTTTCGAAAATTTCAGGTTTTACACTATAAAACTAAACGTTTTTTATAAAACTTTTTAACTACATACCTCATATTTCAACACTTCGTAGATATTAATTTTGTTGCCAAAAGAATCCAAAATTCAATCTTTTGAATGAATAAGAATTTGTTTGAGAAATTTTTTAATTCGATATTTACTGTATCATAAATTTATTTTTCCTTGGAATTCACCTATATGAATGCTGGTGAAATCTTTTCAACTTTTGATTGAATTCCTGATTGCTATCGCTAACAAATTGCTCCCAAATGTCTATTATTTTCGTTTTTGTATCGCTCTCAAAAGTCTTTTTCAACTTTAACAAAGATGAAAAACTTATCTTGATAATACCAAAGAATTTTACAGATCCGAAATAAATAAATAAAAACAAACAATCCAATAATAATGTTAGCTTATTTTCCGTATGATTACGATCTTTGTTAACCAATATACGATATTTCTTTACAAGAAGTACAAACCGGGAGAAGGACTAAAAACACGAATTTTCCGGCTGAGTGTGCGGAAAATTTTTTATTGGACACGAGTTTACGCTAGTTAAGTACATATTCATGTATAGCAGCAAATATAACCACTTGAAGGCAAAATAATTTAGGATTCCGAGAGCTAATATTCCAAAATCGAGGATGGTCGGCCAAAGATTATAGTCCAAAGGCCCAAAATGCTTAATTAGACCAGGAAAAAAAGATTTATGATGATAAGAGATTGCCTCAGGGCAACAGCGAATTTTCCTCTCTATCCGTATACCAAACTACAAATACGTGTTACAATCTACTATCGTAAATTTTCCGGGAAAAAATCCCCCTTTCGGGATATTCACTAAATATCAGCAGCCTTGGAAGAAAACTTCCTTTTGATTGTATTACAAGATTAAACGTAAGATTCATATAAGGAATGCTAAAAAAAGAAACATTTTCCTTACGCACTTCCAAGTGTTGAGGTTTCGGGGCGAAGTGAATCAATTTTATTTCGTCGAGATTGTTTTTTCTTATGGCGCAATTAAGGGCACCATTGTTCGCTTTTTATCGCGGGTTATTAATGTTTATTTAATGAATATTCAATAAAAACCAAAACCGTTGAATCAAATATAAGGAGATTTGCTAAATTAGATTATATCTGCTACGTACCGAAGATATTGGTTGGTGTTACATAAAAATATTTCGATGAGGGTTACCCAAGGATTTTTTAAACCAACATAACTTACTGTGGCATCATTTTATGGAAAAAGAATGTTATGCGAAATGTTTTTTCCTTAAATTTGTTTCTCTCCAACTATTTTATGATGCAACTAATCGGTTTCGAGAAATTTGCAAAAAAAAATTAAATTCCTATAAAAAAAGGTAGAACTGGTAAAAATTTTAATTCGCCGTATTTTTCCGCGATTTTTTAAATTTTTCAAAATGCTTTGTCTTTTATTTTCGACTTAAAGGCAAGCAAAGCTCTTTTAGTTACACCTACTTTAAAAAAAACTGGAAAATTAGGCGATCTAGCGTTTGTAACGCATTGAACCAAAAATCGGACACAAAAATGAACTACACTAGAATGTTGGAGATGACAAAAGATTTTGATTTCCGCATGTCCGTCCGTCTGCCTGTCCGTCCGTCTGTCCGTCCGTCTGTCCGTCCGTCTGTCCGTCTGTCCGTCTGTCCGTCTGTCCGTTTGTCCGTCCGTCCGTGAACACCATAACTTTCAAAATGATTGAGCTACAGACTTGACATTTTGTAAGGTTACGTTTCTTGTTAATGGCCAGGGTAAGTTCTTAAACGGGCAAAATTGGACCATTCCTTCCCCTCTCCCCCATAGAAGCAAAACAGTTTTTTGAAGTTTTCTCGAAAACGGTGAGTCATATTGAACAATTTATAAGGGGAAAATGTGCTTAAAATACGATATTACATAACTTATCCATGCACCAAAATCCAATCGGACTACTCTACTCATTCCTCCCTTACCATACAAATGGAATACTTTTTTCCCCTTTTTCTCGAAAACTGTGCGTCGTATCGAAAAATTTATAAAGACGAAATGTATTTGAAATATGATTTTACATAGCCATTCCATACATTAAAATCGAGTCGGGCTAGTCCTTCTCCGTATCCCACATAAATGGATTTTTCTTCATAAAAATTGTGTCTGTTCTCATATGACAATGTTCCCTAGCAATTGTAGCTTTTCTTATGTTTGTTTTCTTAATTTTGTAATTTGATAAAACAAGAAGACCAAGCAAAGCGACGTGCGTAAAGAATAAAAATATTCGCGAAATGTCTGTGAACACAATCGGCTCATAGTCCCAATCTTGTTATTCTTAGTGATACTAGCAACATTATTCCTTAAATTCTCGCAAAATAAACCCAAAAATGAAGTTTGGTCTCCTTCATCTGTAGCCGCTAAGCTACATTCATTTTTCAATTAACGATAAAATTTCCATTCTCGCAACAGCCATCCGCAAACAAACCCTAAATGATTTCGGGACAAAATGCAAACCAGAAGCCAAAGTCTGGCGGTATACCGAACCGAGCATAGAGGTTCCATAATAAATTTCATGCATTAGAAAGTCCTTCGCCCGCCCCACAAATCCTTAGTGGTTTACAAGTCGAACACATTTCTACAACCACAGGACGATAAAAGTGATCATTGAACACGTGCATAAACACTTATACTCAGTGCTCTCACCGAATAATGTTCCCGAATTGGCAGTGAAACTGGATCGGGATCCGAAAAATTGTGATTGTGATTGTGGCACATTGCGAGTATCCCGGATTCAAGAGTTCGGGTGTCTGCAGCTAAAGTTTTAAGCACTTTGTTCACTCTTTTAAGCATTTACAAATTTCTTCTGTGGAGAAAACGACGTTTTGTCGGTGGTTTTTTGTTTTTGGTTATTTTTTTTTGGCTTTGTTCTATTATACTTTTTGCTTTTGCGGAAAAGGATGAGAAATTCTCAAACCCTGTGGAATACCATCTGCATAAAAAGTTGAGCATAAAAGCACATACACATGCTAACGAAAAACATAGAACTTATGTGTGTGTGTGGCTAGTAACAGATGGGTTGGGGTTATGTGAAGGTGCCTTCTGAGACCTCATTTGTTGGGATCCACTTAAGGAAAATGAATTTTGCGGTAGCATTCCGTTCGCCACTGTAATTCTAATATTCATCCTTTCATATACGAGTGCTTCATAATCGGGGAATTTTTAGAAAGTCTGAGTT
This sequence comes from Chrysopilus asiliformis, assembly GCA_964034945.1. Lineage (NCBI taxonomy): Eukaryota > Metazoa > Arthropoda > Insecta > Diptera > Rhagionidae > Chrysopilus > Chrysopilus asiliformis. The sequence continues at coordinate 82,608,459 of OZ035962.1, forward strand.
TTTTTTTGTGTTTAATTTGTTCAGTACTGAATAAGCATCAGAATATGGGATACACGTTGGTTTTCTTGTTTTTCTCAAGTAATCCCTGGATTAAAATTTTGATTAGTTCTGCTGTTCTGTTTTGTTCCTTGCAATGGTAACATTCTTACCTGTTTTTCTTTGCGGTCGTCACTAAAAGACCACATCTGTATATCGCGTTGCTAATACTATCACCATTTAACCAGTGTTTTTATACACTCTCTGTCAGTAAAGTGGACTACTAATAATCGCGTTCACATCGTTGGAAAATTGCTGGAAAATGTTACCTAACAAAAACGAACGAATTTCTGCTGCCAGAGGGGATTTTTTTCAACTTTAAGAAAAGTTTAAAATATCTCATTATGATCATGATCCACCTTAATATAGTTGTGGAATTTTTTTTTTTAAGTCAATTAGAAACTTTTACATAATTTCGAATTAATTTTAATTTTTATGACACTTAATGCGATGTTTAAAACAATTTAGAAGACATAATATATTATATGTGTCTGTCTGGACCGTATGTGCTTTATTTATCTCATTAATGTGCACTTTGGGGGAATTTTGCTACTTAACTCATTGTCGTCGCAAGAACCAGAACGAAAACATTATGTGTGATTGTGTGTAAATATACACCTGAAAAAACCTGTCTTATGGGCCATTAAGTACGATACTCGACTTAAATATCAATAAATAAGTTGTTAATTGCACTCATTTCGCTTTAATTAACAACGTTTATCATGGAAACCATTTGGTCGCATTTATTACTCGATATTTCGTGCTTTTAGAAAGTTTTCCTCTATTGTTTCCTGGAATTCGAAGAAAAATTCCTAAAAATAAAGAAAAAATAACATCTAAATGGAAAATATGTTTTTCGGTTCTTTTATGATTACGAAACGGTCGAGATTGAACCCAATCAATTAAATCTAGGAGGTATTTACCCGCAATCATTTTGTATAAATGCTAAATCATAGCCAGAGAATACTTTTATCGTAAAGGTTGGAATATTGCTATGTATTTTATCTATGTTTGCATATGTGAAATAAATACAAAAAGTAAGGTTTTTCCTAAATACACAAAGTTTTTCAAAATTATTCTGTTCTATTTTAAACCACATAGGAGAAGTTACAGACCTAATTTGGGGCTGTCCAAAAAAAACTTCCAAAGGAGAGGGGGTCTGTGCTAGCGTGACGGAAAGACCAAACTTCATAAAAAAAATCGCGAAACAATTTGACGAGGGGGTGGTTTATTTATTAGCATGCACTCAGAAAAATGGAGGCTAACTCGACGACCTACATACACGGAAAAAAATATACATAGGGATATTACCCAAGGCGTCTTTGGTAAATGAGTTTTGTATGAAATTTTGGTTATCTAATTTTTTTTGGTTAAATTATCGAAAAAATTGGTTGAAATACCAGCGTAAAAAATTTGGTAAAATCGCAAAAAAATATTGATAGAATCACCCAAGATTTTGTGCAAAATATTTCCCAAAATTTACCCAAGGCCAGGGTTATAGTGAACAATTCCCTGCTGTTAATGTTTGGATGCCTGCAGCAGGTAATTAGACTACTAGTAGAACAGCGCCACACTTGTGCATGACGAAAAAATGGCGACGATTTTGTTAGTCGATTCGCCAGTTCTAAAAACTCGATTTTAAAGCGATTCCAATAATTTTTCATAAAATTGATGCAAAAAATCAGTTTTTGGAAAGCATTTCTTAGTTGAGACATTAGTTGGAATGCTTTTTTGAAATATTTTTTATGCCAATTTTTTTCAGATTTCGATAATTTTTTCCCATTTTCGAAAAATACTAAACGCGAATAGTATTTTTTCGAGGTAACACAACAACATTCGTCGAGAGAATTCATTCGTTTGAAGTTTTTGTAAGAAAAATAATTCAAAATCAATTATTTTCATTTCGCATCATATTGGCCGTCATAAAACATTTCCTCCATACGAATATTCAATATAGAAACTATCAGAAACAAACACGCATCTCTTAATTTTTAAAGTCATCACACTAAAACAATTTCCGCTCATTAGTTGCATATATTAAATTCTATGAACACACACTAAGCAAGAAACAGAAAGAGATTCCATATCAACAGGAGAGATTTGTTTTATGGGTTAAATTACAAAACCCTTGGTTATTTTGCCAAATCTCATTTTATACCCAAGAATTTTGGGTGAAACACCAAAAATCTTGGTAGGCTGTAATTCAACCAAGATCTTGGGTAAACTATACCAGGATTTTGGCTATTTTCACCTAAGTTTTTCTTTGCGTGTACGGCGTAATTGGCCTCGGGCAGCCTCGCGTTCGCCTGCATGTGGGCAAGTAAAACTGAGTTGACCTGGGGTCGGAGAAATTCTGAAATTAAGCCACCAGCAGGTGAAGTAGGGCATTGGGAGCTGCACGAGTTGACCTTAGATTGGTTAACTCTTACCGCTAGCTGGCTTACAGACACCTTTGTAAGGTCAGAGTTAACCTGACAAATAGTTCACCTGGACATTTTTCTGAGTGGGGCATATTTTACGGAAAGCTCCTTTATAAAAAAATACATATGTGCAAAATTTTAAGATCAGTGGTTCACAAACTTAATTTTTCTCACGGCTCCTTTTTCCGATATTTACAATAGAATTTTAAAAGGATCGTCGATAGAGAATGTTGATAGAGAAAAGAATTTTTACAAAAACTTCTTAAGTAGAAATGAGCTATAAGCAAAATTTTCTGAAAAGAAAACGACGCACAGTTAAATTCTTTAGGAAAAATGCGCCGCAGGTGGAAATTTATTGTACAACGTTAAACATTGATAAAAAAACAATTAAATGGAAGTTTCTTTCTTTAAAAAAGACCTTTTAAAAACCTACGGTTCATTCGTTTTTTAATAGATCCGTTATTTTTTTATGATTTCATAAAAAATGATTGCATAAAAAATGTTTGACGACGTCCCAGGAGTCCACCGTTTAGAAAAACCATGCTCCTAGATCGATTCCTTCAAGAGTTATCATGTTTACGGACGGACAGATTAATGGGCGAACGGATCATAAGCGAGGCAGAGCCATAAATAGGCGAGTGTAGCGTCACAGAAATATTATTATGAAAATCACTTTTCTACAAGAAATTTTTGAATATTTTTTCCTTAACACGTGAAATTTTTCGACCTGCGGCACATTTTTTTTTATTTTACCAGCAGCGAATTTGTTTTTTTCCTTCCGTTGTATTCTTTTTCGTCTATGACGGATTTTTTCCGACAACAAAGTAATTTTTGTCTGAAATACATATTTTGTTTTCCAGAAAAAAACATAATTTTCAAATATTTCTATGTCTTTTTTTTCACACGGACCGTTTTCGGTCGGCTCTGGAAACGGTGAGTCGTATTGAAAATCGAGTTGGACTACTCCTCCCCTACACAAATTGAAGACTTTTTTTCTATTTTCTCGAAAACGTTTCATAGTATTGAAAAATGTATGAAAACGAGAGATGTTTAAAATATGATTTTACAATCAAGTTTTTTGAAAATTTCTCGAAAACTATATGCTTTTATGAAAAAATGCATAGAGCAGGATTCAAAGGAAATAAAATTTTCTGCATGTTTTTCTTTAACGGTTTTTACGTATCTTTAACGGATCTCGAGATATTTGAAAAAATATTATTTTTTACATATTTTTCCGAAACTAAATACTACAGAGGAAAGTTTTGTGTTGATCATAACTGATATTTTTGATAACAATTTAGTCTCCCCTCATATAGAGTATTTGACGATTGCCAATTGAATGGCTTGTAGCAAGAACGGGGTAACTCCACTTTCGGAAAAAGGAGGTAACTCCAAAATTTAAAAGATTTTTTCCAGTTCCGAATTGATATTATTGTATGATTATAATGGCAAAACATGTGTAAAGGTATATACCATAAGTGGGTAGAAAAATGTTTGATGCAGCTTGGAAATTGAATTTTTAAAACGTTTTTTTTAATTTCCGAAAAATACCAAAAATGAAATTACCCCGATCTTGCTTCAAGCGCTTCAATTGTAGCATTTCTTATGTGTCACCCTTAATTCGTGAATCTTTTTCCTGTCATTTCGAACATACATTTTTCCTATCATCCCAAATGTATTTATTTTATTTTTCGACGACATAAAACGTGAACGTGAATCTTCTTTTTCTAAATAATATATTTGTAATATTCGAGTCAGTCATTCGCTTTGGTCTTTGAAAATTCACATCATACAGATAAATTGAAACAAACTGCAACGAAGACATTCACCGACCTAAATTTAAAGCATATACGCGACAAAAGTCTCTATTTTGTCTGGGGAAATGCATCCAAACAATAACTACGAAATTTCACAACCAACGTGGAACCCATAAATAAGAAGTTTTCAAATGAAAATTACACCTTAGTTTAAAAAAACAGCTTAGTTTTCTTCACAAGAATTTTTCCGTGTCCCATTTTAATATTGCATTTTATCCGGGACATGTCTTTGAAAATGAAAAAAAAATATATATTGGTTGATAAGACTTTAGCAAAGACGTGTAGACAATTTATTTGTTTTATTTTCTGTACGTTTTTCTTTTATTTTGAATTCTGCAAGTTCGAAAACAAGTAAGAAATTAAAGTTGAGGCGATTTATTGGTTTTCTTTTCTATTCTATTTTCAGATGCATGCACAACAAGGATTATAAGTAAATAAAAAATTGTCTTTTTCCGACGCTCTGTCTTCCGCACTGGTTGTTGTTTACGAAAAAGAAATCAACCCCCATCTAGATATTAGTTTAAGGATATTCGGATCACCCGATCACGATGCCACAGGACAGAAGAGAAATGTGTGTTTCATGGATGCTTTGGATAACTGCAGGATTCAGGATTATATGCATTTATTGACTGCGATGTGAGTGTATATTCATTCGATCAAGCACAATGTCGTCTATCCGCAAAAATAACAATCCCAAGGAAATAAATGGAATTAAAAAAACAAATTTTCACATTATGAAAATTGATAGTATGCTATAAAATACTTAGCTTGAACAACCAATACACTACACATCAGACAATTGAATCAATATACTATAAGATCAAATACGAACAAAACGAAAATTTAAAAAAAATAAAAATTCAGTGAAAACTATTAGATTAGCCTCACTGATAAAATTTGAACAATACTGCAAGAGACTCAACAAAAATTACTACTATTTAGATAGTATTTTTGTTATGAAAATTAATTATAGAACTATTCGTGTGTAAGTAGATAGCTTAAAAAACATAAATAAATTACATGTAAATTTTAAGCACAAACAAAAAAGCTAAGAGTCGATATACTGAGAATTCTATTTAAGAGGCGAATTCGAATACAAAAATACTTTTTCTGGAATTTTACTTATTTAGGGAAGACGCTTTGACTTGTAACAGTTGATCTTATTGATAAACGTAATATCAATTGGCATCTGGGTATATCTTAATCGAAAAGTTTTTTAATTAAATAATCGAGTAGATATCGATGGATCTGTAATACAACAACAACAACAACTCTGACCTTTTCTAATTGCCGAAACCTGTCAGCCTTCAATGAATGTCTCGTGTTTCCAATTTTAGTCCTTCGCATAAAGTCCCATGGTAAAATTTCTGAGATAATGTCACTAGAAGCATTCATATATATACCTGATAAGAGAATTGATTTAATAATGAAGTATTTATCTATAAATTATTCATGTAATTGACACTATCGAAATATTTTTGTGAAAATGGGAATTTTAATTTATCGCGATTTTTTTCGAGTTATCAGTAGAGTGGTATTTAATTATTTTTTTTACTTTCGTATTATGGGAGGTAAATAATCGCTGAAAGAGATCTTAGAAAGAAATTCATTAAAATTACATTCTTAACATTTTCACATCATCAAATCAAGTCACATAAAATAAAATATGCTTGAAAGTACTAAATTCAAGCATATTTTATTTTATGTGATGAAAAAACGATTAAATCCTATTTTTATGATTCTAATGAAAAAATCACACTCTTGGCGAATGCACACGAATCAACGTTTGGCGAGTGATTCCAGAAATTTCCCCCAACGCGAATGTGCAATCCATATTCGTCTATTGCCTCTGTCGTCGACCTCAGAATTAAAATATTTGAACGTAATTTAAAATAAAATTATAAAAGAAAAACTCCAAAAATTCAATGATTTTCGCGCGTTTAACCACTTCGTCGCACGTACTACAATTAGAGATTTCTGCCAGTTCTGTGTTTGGCAGAACTGCAGCGACTTAGGCAGGAGATAGAAGGGCGAAAGCGGGTGCAACCAGTGATGCTATATCGAGGGGAATTCCCCTTTTTGCGGGGAATTTGAGTATAAAAATTGTTAATAGGGGAAAAGGGGAAAACGCTTCAAAACGAGGGGAAACGATTTACAACGAGGGGAAAATCTTCGCCTTTCAACTAAATCCGAAATACGTTTAAAAAATTACGGAAAAGTAGAAATACAAATAAATAAAAACAATTACAATCCAATTCCAAGCTTAGGCAAAGGTAAAGAGGGAAGGAAATGCCCTTATTAATGCATTTGCCACTTTATAATGATCTTATTGAAATTGTAAAGTACACACCAATCTTTTAAACACACACTTTAAAATGGTTTTGGAATGTACATTTAAAGCTACGCATTTTAAATGGAAACGGGAGGTGATAATAATTATGTTATTAATTATAACATCACACAAAATGATTTTGTTAGGTGAAATTGAAGTGCTAACAAACGTATTGCTGCGAGAAGGTGATGTGCAGTGACAGTTCGCCATAAAGTGGAAGGGAAAGTACGTGTGAGACACTGATGTGATCGACTTTTTGCGCACGTAAATTTGAATTTCGCTATCCCGCTCACTTTGCCAGTAAAAATGAAAATGCTCGTGTTTCTAAACCCACCTTTAGGCTGCAAACAAAGTAAATGCGACGAACGATGCGATATGATGCACGAAGCTAAGGAAACCATTGAACTAAATCAGTCGTGGGCAAGAGAAAATTAAAACGGGCCAAACATATACCAACAAGCCAAAATAGACTTCAGAAAATCGAGTACACTATGAGAAAATGTCTTTTATAAAGTCCCGTCGCTGAAACATTTATTGTGCTGTGCGATTTTTAAACTGACTACAAACGAAGCTTTTTTTATTGCTTTCGAATTACATGACTTAGTTTTCTGCTCTGGTATAACATTAGCAGTGCATGTAGTTTTCTTTAGAAAGTCTTCTTTTAATTTTGCAAAAATTAATTTTCTCCTTTCACCATCAAAATCAAAATCCCTTTTGTGCTTGGCTACATAATGCCTTTGCATTGCATATTTTTTGATGTGTCCAGGGATTTCTACAAAAAAAAATCCTCCTCCCATTGATCTTTGAAGTTTCTATTATTATAGAAACGCTTCATATTTATTTCAGTGTATATGCGCAAATAACAAACACAACCTACTTAGTGGAGTGCCTGATGGCGAATGACATGAAAACAACTCAGAGCGACCGATGGCTGTGATGTGTTTTCGCTCATCGCTATGAAAGTAGAGAGTTACAAGCACTGTGTAAGCATGATACTAAATTTGGCCCAGTTGCAATTGTATTTGGCCCAGTTGCAATTGTATTATTTCGGTTCTCTCAAACTGGGCCAAATGGGCCAAGAAGGCCACACTTTGCCCATATCTGAACTAAATGGAAGCGCCCATAGTGGCGACGATGCGACACACGATGCTGAACGATGTAAAGGACGCGATAGAATGGCAAGCATTCTGTCGTACACATCGTTTAGTATCGCACCATTAAATTCTGACAGCTAAAAATTTCATTTGAGTTTTCCGCATTAATTTCTTAAAAGTAAGTAAAATATTTTTATTAAACGTATAATTATCCAAGTAACATCTTTTTCACTAATGGAAGAACCAATGGGCGTGGAAAAATTGATTGAGTTGGTCAGAAATAAAAATTTTCTGTTCGATAAAAGACATCCACTACACAAAAACAACAAGTACATAGACAAAGTTTGGGAGCTGATTGCAATTGATTTGGAAAAAGATGGTAATGTTTATCCTAATATGTAATCGAATGTGTCCATGTCCATTCGAAAATAATTGCGGAAGCGGCCTGGATGTTTTCTTAAAACAGGATAAAGATGATGAAACTCGCCGCACAACATTCTGCCCTGATTTATTTCGTGGACACCATCTCTACAGAACAAAAGAAAGAAAGCTGTGGCAGAATTTTCAGCAAGAGCAAAATCAATTGACACTTTCAGAGTTTGTGAAAAAACTTTTGAAGTTCACAGCTGTCAACTGGCGTTTACATCGGACACATCACTGTGTGCACTCGTCGTTTTTATCGCATCGTGCATCGTATCGCATCGTTCGTCGCATTTACACTCGCGCTCGCGGAGATTTCTGTACATTCACCAAAAGTGTGGACGTACACAGTTAAAAATAAATGCAACATACAATGTTAGCTTTAAATCCTTTATAAATACATAACGCACGAATGTAAATTTACAAAATTTACCAGATGAGATTTTTGCCCGGAAAATATGAGGAAAATGGTAATCACATTTTCCTTTGGAGTTACATATGTGTGCAAAATTTCAAGTCAAATTTTCAAGTTTGGATTGCAAAATTTAGCTCTGACAAACAAACACAAAGACGAGTTAAATAAAAACTTTTGATAAAAAAAAACTTTTTTCTCGTGAACGCGTATTTAGAGTGCAATTTTTCATCAATTGTGCGTTTACCACATAAAAGTAAAGCGTCAAAGGAGCAAAACTTCTCTGAACTTTCTAAGCGATTTCCGTTTTTGATCTACAAAATTCTGTATACAAATTTATGCTAATAAGAACCCAAATTATATCCCAACGAACAAAACTCCCTGAACCAGTAATTTTCCTAAATTTATCAACTAAATTTTTCATTATCCCAACATTTGTATTGATTTAATCTTTGAATTTTCTACGCTGACTTTCGGTCTCCCAACAACAATAAAATTCTCTGTTATTTTAATTAAAAAGGAGCAACTTGAGAATACCGTTTAATTTCAATGTTCAACTCAAATTGGATCAAATATGCCATTTCCATAATTTACTTCAAATTCAGGTATCAAAATGGTAACGAAATATCAGAGCGCAAAACAGGTGAACTTTTATAAATAGGTATTTATTATATAAAACAGTAACAAAATAAATATCCAGTATACTTTGTTACCAGCTCGTGTAACATTTTACGGCCTTTTTGTTGCGTTAAATATTTCCATACTTTATAAAATCGATTCCATGTTAAAATACAACAGAATAATATATAAGGTCTTGTTAGGCACCCCCGGGCAACGGAAATCGGTGCCTTTCCCAAGCGGGTATTTATCGTTAAAGTAATCACGTCATATTCGACAACAATAAGGGCATCACGGGAAAATTATTACAGCAAAACAGTGAAATTGAAATTCAATCAATCAGAACAGCGTTAATTATTCAGTCCCGATTCGACACTGAAGAATATTCAGGAAATGCGTGGGGTAAAACTTATTTCCCATTCCTGCAAAAAACAAAAAAATGAATCGCATTGTCTCTTATTTGATTCTGTAAATTCCTCCCATTGAATTTCATCTGAAATTGTTGGGGGATTTGTGGTTGAAGATGTTGAATTCGGGTTGATTCTCAAAAACACCGATAAAGACTCATTCTCAATGTGTGGTATTTCTTTATGTGCGACATTTCACGTGTTTTTTTTTTCTTTTATCTTTAAAAAAATCGACAACATCATCTTCAAGGATATCCTTGTTCGCTGAAAAGCGAAGAAATAACAAAAAAACTTTTATTTGAATACGCTAAAGGATTTACACATGACAAGTGAACAAGAATCTTTTCTTGAAGCTTCTGCCTCCAGTGGGTGTGATTTTATGTGATGGACTACAACATACTGAGTTAACGAGGAAAACGAGAGAAGAGAGAAAAGTTGTTAGCATCGAATGGAAAACGAATACATTGTGATAAAGTTATGGTTTGTCCTTTGGCTGCTTCCTGCAGAAAGCATTATTACTAAAATTTCAACCAAATCGGTCAAGTGGTTTTAAAGCCAGTGGTTTTAAAGCCAGTGCTTTTGAAAGCGAATATAAATACCTGATTTTTAGCTGAAATTTGATGAGCGAAATGAACTATGGACAAGTAGGGGAAGAAGCTCGAAGATGCGAAAATAAATTAACTCGAAAACGGCTTTGCCGATCGTGCTAAAATTTCTCATATTTTCTGAAGCAAAATATCACAATAAAAGTCAAAAAATATGTAAATATGTCCGCTATCAGTCTCACAACTTTTCACCTTGCCTGCATACACATTGATACTTCGAAAGGGGTGTGATACCAAGCATAAAAAGCCTACTTAACAATAGGACTGATATCATTGTCGATATGCTGACTTTTTTTGGGTGGTTATGGTGGTTTCTGGTTGTTTATGTTGTGTTTCTTTTGCCTCTATGATTTTTCTCGGTCCGGATATTACATACGAGTTGTAGTACGTAGATAAGAATCAAATGAACTTCATTATTGTTGCCTGTGGGAAACTGATCAACCGGCGATGATATCGATTTTCCCTATTTCACTTGATGTGATTACCAAATGTTGCCTTTTTTGCTTTTTCACTACTTTCATATATTTTTGGCTTACTATCATATTTTGATAATAACAATAAAGCTTAAAAAAATACCAAATTTTTATCTAATATCATATATACAAAGAATTCTCACATTGATTATAAATAATAGCCCATAATACTCGAATCAATTTGATTCGAAACGTATCTCTGTTATATTGAAATTTACACAATAGCACGTACATATATATTCACGTATATTGGATTTGAAAATAATATAGGCAAAATATTGCGTAGAAATTTTGCAATAAATATGATAAGTTAATCTAGGCTAACCGTGTTTGGCTATTCCTGTAATCGGTAATCCTTGTGCGATTTATTTAGGCGAATAAACATTGTCTGATTTATTAAATCATTGGGTTTTATTTTCCAATTTGAAATAACGAAAGAAATGATAAACATTTTTTTGACGAATTTCCAAACTAAAAAACTTTATTTTTAATTTTCTTACGAAAACTAATTTTTTTAATATTTACTGCTTTTACGAAATCTGATTTTTACGAAGTATAATTATAAAAAATTTCGACTTTTTAATTTAGCATAAAAACATTTCCCAAACACTCCTGAGTCGATTGAAGCATACCAAAATATCTTTCTTTCTGTGAATCTGCCAGTCTTTTAGTCTGTTAGTCTGTTAATCTGTTAGTCTGTTAGTCTGTTACTCTATTAGTCTGTTAGTCTGTTAGTCTGTTAGTCTGTTAGTCTGTTAGTCTGTTAGTCTGTTAGTCTGTTAGTCTGTTAGTCTGTTAGTCTGTTATTCTGTTATTCTGTTAGTCTGTTAGTCTGTTAGGCCCGTTTGCTGAAACAAGTCATAGCGTCTTATGTTCAACTTAAATTATTTAAGACCCAGAATTTCTCCGGTATAAGTAGGCTAAGCACAACTTAAATTGTTATGACTTGTTTCAGCAAACGGGCCTTAGTCTGTTAGTCTGTTAGTCTGTTAGTCTGTTAGTCTGTTAGTCTGTTAGTCTGTTAGTCTGTTAGTCTGTTAGTCTGTTAGTCTGTTAGTCTGTTAGTCTGTTAGTCTGTTAGTCTGTTAGTCTGTTAGTCTGTTAGTATGTTAGTATGTTAGTCTGTGTACAAGATTTCTCAAAAATTATTGGAGCTAGAGCCAAGAACTTTTACAGGCATATTGCGTCCTGGAATGGGACAATGCTATCAACCTTAAGTACGGTGACCATACGTCCCGGAATGGCCGGAACAGTCCCGGATTTACCGGCGTTTCAGAATCCAAATGTTTGTCTCGGATTTTTCGATTTAGTCTTTAAACCAGGTATCGCCACCAAAAGCTCTAGAAACTCCTCGTACCAATGCAGTTTTTATTCTCTAATATTTTTTCAGTTTTTTTTTCTCTAATATTAGCATTTCAAAAACCGAAACTAAACGGACGCCGAAATAATCGCTGTCGATTTTCTACTCCAACACGATCAGTATTGCCAGAGCCAAAGGTCCAAAAAACGTCATTATGCAGTCCTAAAGTCGTCAAAAATCGTCATAACAAAATTTGTCAAAATTAATAAAGCTTAGTATAAGGTTTCGTCGACTTTAAAAATTTTAGTGTTGTCCAGGGTCTCTCCATCTGCAATTTTTTATCTCATAATTTTTTGATTGACCAATCAGAGCCCGAGTTGATGGCGATAAAAAAAAATCATGATATAAACATCATGGCAGATTTCATTACTGAAAAACCATGATATTTTAACTAGTTTTTACAAGGAAAACCATTGTAAAGGCTTTGGAAAAGGGTTTACCCTATATTTAGGACTTTTTTAGGGCTCTTTGTTACTTCTAATGTTTTGCATCGATTGCAATAGCTTCGATGAAGTATCAATTGAATTAATTTCAAATATTCAATCATTTGTTAAGAGGAATCCGGTACAAATGAATAAAAAATCGTTTCGAGAGAAGCAAATATTCAAAATTACTGACTAATAAGCCTTTCTTGTTTTAAAACTTTCGAAATGTCCATATAGATCAATTTAAACCTCGTTTGATTGTTTTGTAATAAAGAATCTTTTCGTTTTGAAAGTAATTCATTCGAGCTTTTTACAATATTATAGTCATAATTTTTTTTTATTATTTAATTTTATTTGAGCTTTTTATTATAGTTATCGCTTCGGATCAAAAAAACTTTTGCTTGCGGTCCCAAACAGCATCGAAAAGTACGGGAACATGAGATTTGTTCTTTGCGACTTGAAAGAGTAGAAATTTACACAATCGGGATTAAAAATTTACACCTATAATTCACATCCGCGTAAAAGAAGCGAAAGAAGTGACGAGCACGATCTTTGGGGCAACATTCGCTTCATGAAAATCCTGCGGCGATAGAGCAGCATTTGATGGTTTTCGGGCCGAAATAGTGATTGGCTGTGGAGCCTGAACGTCAGTTTAATTTTGAAGAAGCGTGTGATGGAAAAAGTGACGAAACTGCTACCACTAAAGTTTCATTAAAGCTCCCCGTCTGAGAAACACCAAAAAAAAAATTGATGCCTTCAGCCGCCATATTTCCCATTGACGTTTGATGAAAACGATTACGTTTCGAGAATTAAATTTCTTATTTCAGGCGAATGACTGAAGGATATTGCATAAAAAGTGGATAGCAGACATTTTTGAAACAGCGCAATTTTATTGGCATCAAAATTTTATTGCAAAAGAAAAAATAAATTTGACCGGTAAAATAAAATTAAAGAAATTTTTCATTAAAAACTAAATAATTTGATGGCCCATTAAAATTTGTTTAAATTTCAGATCCAATATTGCCGAAAAATTTTAATGGCAATTAAAATCACGACATGCAATCGGAAGAAAAGTCCATTATAAAATAATACTCCACAAAAAGTTTCCATTAATTTATCGCCATTAGATTTTTCTTGTTCGTTTCTGTTTACGTTTTTATTGTTCATCTCTGTTGACTCACCCAAGCTAAGTAAGAATTCGAGGGAGAAAGAAAACCCGCTCGATGATTTGTGTAATTGTGTGATATGCACGTCAGATGACGCTCGCGCATGAGGCTACTAATTATGTCCCTGTCGTTATATTTGCGACGTAGCAAACCGCAGAAAAGTGTTCCCCACTATGTGTGTCGTTGCGCGTCTCATACGCACGACTAAGGACGTGTTTTCTACATAAATTGCTTATCGCCGTGATCTGCATGGTGACGAACTATGGGGATAAACATCATATTTGCTACCTAAAATGCTATTTGGGGTGGAAATCGTTGATATCTTACAAATTTATTATTGTGATTTTCAAACATAATCTTATAATTCTTAACAAGTATATTTTTGCGATACAGTTTTTGCCAACATTTTGTAAACAATGCTATAAGGGGGTACGCGAAAAAAAACTAGCTCACTAGGGAGTACACCAGCGAAAAATGTTGGGAAACACTGGCCTAAAGCATGTCTTTTGTTACACGGAGAGACATAATTCCTATAAAAAATAGTAGTATATGAATCAGTGGACTTTTTTGTAATGATTCCCCAAAAATAGAGAATTTATCCTAGAATTTTGGGAGAATTTCCTATTTTTCGATATGAGTTCCCCTTTTTTGGGAGTCATTACAAAAAAGTCTTACTGTCTCTTATATTACAATTTTTTGTAGAAATCTATCCTATAATTTCTCTACATGTACTATAGGAAAAAACATGTATCGTCGAGTTACTGCAAAAAAGAAAACTCTACTACATATTTACATTTTTTTAGTTAAGTGGATTTATACTGCTAAAAATTTCACCTAGGTCGACAGCAAAAACAAGATGAATGTCTTACAGATATAAAGCGTCAGTACGCAAGAGCAAAAAAATAAAATGTTGTCGGGTTCAGGGATTTTTCACGTCCTTTCTTAGTTTAAAATCGTTATATCTTGGAAACTATAATATGCAACTTATCTGGTTTTTCCAGTAGCCCGTCGATATGTGAAAACCATAATTTGTCTTGATTTTTTTTTTAATGTTTAAAGTGAAGCGTCTATCATTTTATATTCAAATTCATCTTGGAAAAAAAAACTATTACATAATATTACTAACAGATTTCCTATAAAATTGTATTTTGACTATTCGAAAACCAACATATTTGGCCAGTTTCAATTACCACACCACAAAATTTGTACAGCTTCATTGAATTCATTTCCCAAAAACTTTCTATGGGTTTTCCAAGCATTCAAAACATGCAAGAAAAGTAAAAATTACAACCAAATTAAACTTTCAGTTATAATTAAAGAATTTCCTAACAGTTTTTATGTGAAAAAGTTTATTTGTTATACAAAGTTATATAATTTCCCATAACTAAAAGGCGTCCGTATTGAATTTTAAATGGAATTCTCTTGTAGTTCATAAAAGTTTTGTTGTAAATATCAATGTAATGAAAAATTCTGAAAGCTGTGTAAATAATTTTCTTAAATTATAATTTTTCAGATTTTTTTTTGAAAATAATGAAATTAAAAACTATTTTAAGCACTATAAAAAATTGGTAAGTTGTACTTAAATCAATACCAATGTGATGAGGCTATAAACGTATTAAATGTATTTTTTCATGTGAATAATTATAAATTATTTATGATACAAAATAGTTTTGAAAATTTCCATGCCGTTTAAATTAATAGAAACACTCAAGCGCATACAAAATAATTAAATTGATGAGCCCCATATTTTGGAAGTTAATCTTTGATTTTTTTAAAATTATCTTCCGAAGCATATATTTTGTATGCCTTTGAGTTAGTATAGACTAACAAAAAAATATTTATTATATATATTTATAAGTAATAACAAAATATAATTACATATATATTTCCATATGCGCCTACAATACCTAATTATTTTATTAAAAAAATTTTATGTAAATACATATTATTTAATTGTATAAAAATGGGCGAGATCAAAGAAAACGCCCTTTGTACGTTAAGCTAAAGAAGAAAGATATCTATGAAAATATATTATAAAAAGTATTGATAAAAATAAGAAATCATAGAATCAAGTTATGTAGGATCATTTATATAATCAATTGAAAAACACTGCAGACGAATTAAACATATAAAAAAAATCTGCCTGTTTTTTTAATTGTTTTCTAGAGCTTTAGATAAATAAATCTTTAAAATGACATTACTGAGAATAAAAAAAGAAAATTATATTACTATTATTAACACTATTAATAATGAATTGTTAAATAAAACTAGCATATTTGTCTAAAAAAAATTTGTTTGTTTCTAATAAAAAAATTTTCCTCCAAAAAAGATCCTTAAAACCACTTTTATAAACATAATATTTCTCTATCTTCAAATATTATGTTCACAAAAAAATCCGAAACTTATAGCGCACGAATCGACATAACTTCAATTTCAAACATAATCTATATATATAAAAAATTTTCTAAAAAAAATAAAACCGACTTTAAAAAAAAAAAACTGAAAAGAGAAAAAAGCACTAAAAAGAAAAAAATAATTTCAAACTATGTCCATTAATAGCGTATTTAAAATTCGGCTTTTTTGGAGTGGCGTTAAATTTACACTAAATAAAATCGTTGTAAAATTTCTATTGTCAAGTTTCGCACAAAATCAGTTTGTACATGGAGACAAAAAATAGGATAGATTTCTACAAAAAATAGTAACATATGAGACAGTGGGCTTTTTTATAGCGATTGCTTAAAAATAGGGAATCCAATTTGGGACATAAAATAACTTAGTTTTGCTGCTTCTAAGAGCCGTGTCTATAGTTAATCTGTTTGACAACAAAATTTTTGGAGTCGATCTTAGTTCTTAGTTAGCCTTAAGGGTTAGAAAGTATGTAAACGATTAGCCTTAAGGGTTAGAAAGTATGTAATTTATTTTAGTTGCAAATTTAACGCCACTCCAAAAAAGCCGAATTTTAAATACGCTATTAATAGACATAGTTTGAAATTATTTTTTTCTTTTTAGTGCTTTTTTCTCTTTTCAGTTTTTTTTAAAGTCGGTTTTATTTTTTTTAGAAAATTTTTTTTTTATTTCGAACGTTTTTAGTTTCAATTTTTAATATAGGTAAAATTACAAAGGGTTTGAGGGGATAAGTCCGCAGATGAGAAATATATAAAAGAATCTTCCAGATATTGTACTGAACACAATACAAAGAATTTTACTCGATATCCCAAGCAGGAAGGGGTTTGAAGGGGTAGGTTAACACGGGGGAAATATATAAAAGAACCTTCCTAAAATTGCCAATCTGGCAATTATTGAAAGCTATAATTGCCAATCTGGCAATTATTGAAAACCCGTATGGTGATTTAATTGAACGGCGTATCAAAATTTCATTTGAATTCAAATTTTCCAATAAGATTTTTTTAAAACTTGTTCCAATCGGATTTTGATGTATGGGAGTTTTATGTAGAATTATATTCTAAATAACTTTTGTTCTTAGACTTTTTTGATAAGATTCACCGTTTTTGAGAAATTCGGAAAAAACGATTTCGTTCCTATGGGGGGTACCCCCCCATTTTTGCCCATTAACCCTCATACTGTCCTCGGGTCATTTCTGACCCAAATTCGATTTTAATTAAAAGTGTCTTCTCAACTACATGAAAAATGTTTGTATGATGTAGGCCCAGTGAACAAATTTCTTTTGAATACCGATAACAATAATCTATTTGTTCATATTTTAATCCATTGAAGAGCACTGATAATTGTGACGGGTGTAGTATTCTATGTAGAGGGTCATTCTTGACCCACGAAGACATCATACGTTATTTTTCTTAAGGACAGTATTAGGGTTAACGAACTTAGCCTCGCATTTTACGAAAAACGGATCTGCGCAAAATTTCAAGTCTCTAGCTCAATCCATGCGCCCGCAATCCGCGCCACAGACAGACAGACGGACGGACGGACAGACGGACGGACAGACAGATGGACGGACATGGAAAATTCAATTTTTTTTTTATCATTTTTTTTTATCACACTGGTGTAATTCATTTTTGTGTGTGATGAAGGGATCTTGGCGTTACAAACGGTAAGGCAAAGTTAATATACCCTTTGGTTTCACCATACGGGTATAAACATAACAAAAGCTATAATTGCCAATCTGGCAATTATTGAAAACCTGTATGGTGATATTGGTATCTTAATTTGAGCACTTGTACCAAAATTACACTTTGAAGTCGAACTTTCCAATAAGATTTTTTAAAATTTATTCCAACCGGATTTTGATGTATGGGAGTTTTATGTAGAATCATATCCTAAATAATTTTTGTTCTTGGACTTTTTTGATAAGATGCACCGTTTTTGAGATATTCGGAAAAAACGTTTTCGTTTGTATGGGGGGTACCCCCCCTAATGGTCCATTTTTGCCCACGAACGAACCGGGGTCCAACCAGGAACTTTCTCTACAACTTTCTCTTTGGGATGACCAAAATCGGTCAACCCAGTAAAAAGTTAGGCGTGAACATACATAAAAAAAAAAATATTCAGGTGGAATTGAGAACCTTTTCCTTTTTGGAAGTCGGTTAAAAATGGATGTTTGTCTGTCTGTTTGTCTGTCTGTCTGTTTGTTTGAGATTACAAAACTCAAAAACTACTGGACCGATTTTTACGCGGTTTTTTTGCAAAATGATCTGCGTTGCCAGGAGCAGGTTTTTAGCTATGTAGATTTTTAAAATTCGAAACGGAAGGTCCTGTAAGGATAATGAAAATATCCTTTTTTCCATTTTTCCCCGGAAAAATTTGCATTATAGGGTTTTTGGGGTCGCTAATCACGAATCCGGTATTAGATTTGCAAAATTCGAAACGGAAGTTCCTGTAAGGATAACGAAAATATGCTTTTTCCAGTTTTTCCTGGGAAAAACGGTATTAGGGGGTTTTTTGGGGTCGCTGATAACGAATCCGGTGTTGGAATTTCAAAATTCTAACCGAAAAGTCCTGTAAGGATAACGCAAATGTCCTTTTTCCAATTATTGCTCGCAAAAACAGGATTTGGGAGGTTTTCAGGGTTGCTTATCACGAATCTGGAGTTGGAATTTCAAAATTCGAAACGAAGGTCCTGTAAGGATAACATTTTTTCCCAAAACTTTTTAAGTTATTTATGGTTTTTTGGCATTCTAAAATTTATACAAAAAACTTTTAGCTGCCAACGAAGGGTCTGCTAGTAAACACTATAATTGCTATGGGACAATCGTCAAATACTCGATATGTGGGAGGCCAGATATGCCTGACGGAAAAAAATGACGAAATATTTTCTTCATGTTGAGTATTGCCCTTGCATGTATTTATATCAGAATGCTGAATATAAGTGGGTATAATGTTGAAAGTTTTTACACAAAAACATTTGAAAACTCGAGAACTAATTGAAGTAGAAAGTTGAAATTTGGCATAGAATAGCATAGATTTGATCGAAAGATAAACCTCTTCCGAAAATGGGAAAAATCGAACCACCCTTTCCTCCTCTCTCAATCAAATGTAAAAGATTTTCACAATTTTATCGAATACAAAATTTCCAGTCTCTAGCTCAATCCTTTCGAAAGTTATGGTGTTCACGGACAGACACACGGAAAGGCAGATATATAAACATACGGATAGACAGACGGATAGATAGATATACAGATAGATAGACGGACAAATAGACTGACAGACACACAAATGAAAAAACGGACGAACACTATCCCTTCCAGTTTTACAATTTTATAGCAATCATATCAAACCTTATGCTATGAATATAATGTTCAAATTGGCATGGTAACAAAGCTTTTGACTATGCATGCGAAGGAGAAAAAGCTTTTAAAATGACATCACGCTATAATAACAGTTTGAATGTGTCCGTGCTTACTATTCACTTACAGGGACAATGTGTGATTGTAGTAGAAATCGCCATAAAATCGCCATAAAAAAACATAACAAAAGCTTTAATTGCCAGCAATTATTGGAAACCCGTATGGTGATTTCAGTGAACATTTGTATCAAAATTCCACTTTGAAATTTGTTTTTAAAAATTACTCTGTGTAATGTTTTATTACTCTATTCTTCATACTAATTTTGGTTTTCTAACTTACTATACATTATAAGTAATTATTTACAATATATTTTTTAATTTAACTACTGCGAATTAAACTTTCTCAGTCAACAAAAACAATTTTTTTAGTGATGCATTGTTTTTGTAGTTCAGCAAGGGCACGGGAAGCCGAAAGTTATCTTGCCAGAATGGGAATTGGGAAAGGTTATGTTAGTTGGTAAAGGGAAATAATGTGAAATACAAAAGATTTTAGAAAAGGTGTAGAAAAAAGACATGAATTTGTTAAAATTGTTAATATAGTTATATTATGAAAATAGATCTGTTGTATTTCTGCATATACATGTTATGTGAATTAACTTATGTACTACTAATACTATTTTTTTATTATTTTTTTATTTTGTGTTTTTTTTTACTACTACAATACTTGTTTCCCTACTTACAGTAAACTACATTCAATAAACTACTAGCATACCAATACAATTTTTTTGTAAAGTGTATTTGTCTGTTTGTTACCAATATATAAACTTGACTTCTATGTTTGTTTTAAAAGCAAAAAAAAAACAAATAAAGAAATAAACTTTTATGCCTAAAACATTAAAGGAACAGGAGCAACAACAAAGTTAAATTACACAAAGAATTTTGTAGGATTCTATTATATTAAGTGCTGGTTGAATTTATAACAATCTGTATAGCGTCGTGAAAACTATAAACCTCTTCAAAAGTATCTGCGAAAATTGAAGATGTATCTAAATTGGAGAAACACCAGTCGATTTGGGAACCGCAGTTAGTGGTCGAAATTCTTTGGTCTAACAAACTTCGTAGACTCAAATCGCGAAGTTTTTTGCTCATCACATCATTATTATTGATACTACGATCTTGATTAAAATCTCCTAAGATAATCATTTTTCGATTGCAAGAAAAAGGTATCCGCAATACATTTTCTAGCTCTTGAATAACGCGTGTTTTTGAAAAACGTGGACTTTTATATAAAGCTAGGAATAATATGTCATGAAATTCAAACAAAACATATTGGAAAACATGATTATTTTCACAGATTTGTTGTACTTTTACAACATTGATAAGTGAGGCAATTGAATTCCTAGCAAAACAGAGTATCCCATTGTGTTTTCTTATATTTTGCCCTCCACTGTTATCTAACCTAGTGACAATGGAATATTGATCTAAGTCATACTCCTCATTGGGCAATGTCCAAGTTTCTACAAAACATAGGATATCGAGTGACAAAACTAAATTGTTGCATTTAATATGTTCGATGTGTTTGTGTAAACTTTGGACGTTATGGAAGAAAACGCTAAATTTGTTAAGGAATTTATCTTGCAAACTTGCAAAATGAGGCGTTAGAAGTTTCTCTGAATTCAAAGATACTAACTCTGTAGAAACGGGATCAGAAGCTGTAGGAGATTTTGGTGATTTGAATTTCCCGATTAAAAAGAGACCAGAAGCTTTTGTAGCTCGGCTACATGCCACATACAAATGGGCCCGTGTCATACCAGGGGTTAAATGAACAGCAACGTTAACATAAGTGGATCCCTGACTTTTGTGGATAGTAATAGCTTCGGCTGGGACGACCGGAAACTGGGACCTCTCAATTACGACTCGATCATTGGATTTATATTGAAAACTTTTAACTGATTTTTCTATAGGAGTCCAATTTAAGTTTTCAGAATGTGTTCGTTTAGAACGCCCGTCTTGACCGATAGATAATTCTTCGAATTGAATCCATAAGCGAATTGGCACGCGAGCACCATTTCCGAGTACCCCGAATTCTATATCCATTAACTGCCCTGTTGCGCCATTAACTAACCCGTCAGCAGTATTGATATTTACTGTTATCATATACTTGGCGGTTTTCTTTAACAGAAGATTTGATGGCAATCCAAGAGTCTCAGAAGTTTTTAATTCTTTAGCCCGATCTGCAATCTGGTTTCGCGAATTTTCCGGAATTGGCCCTTTGTCTTTGTCCTCGGCCTCTGAGATTACAGGATCAGATTGGATTAGGTTTAATCTATACGTGTTGAATTCATTTACATCGTCGTTTGATTTGAATAAATGTATGGCCTCCTGAGGAACTGCTTCGGGGGTACATTCTCTTGACTTGAAAAGCGCTATATCAGTACTTGTCATTTTCCCAAGCGCCATGTTATTGAGGGCGGTTGCAAAATTCAAGTCATTCCTTTGTCGCATTATTTTAGTAAGTGGGAAAAATTTAAAAAGATTCCACAATGTTGATCCAGCTACAATGCCATACACATCATTTCTGCTAGATTGAAACACCCATCTATCCCCAACAGGAGCAAGTTGTCTTAAATCTCCAAAAACTATAACAGATTTGCCACCAAATAGAGATGTACTTCTAAAAATCTGCTTTAATCTGGAATCGATGTGGGATAGCATTTTAGCACCCACCATTGATATCTCGTCGATTATAATTAATTGAAGATTTTGGAGCTTTGAATAAATTGTATTAGCAATGTCGCCTAATTTCCTAAGGGGCCTAATTTCCGAATGTGATTGGTTGATGGGTAAAGAAAAGATAGAATGAAGGGTAGCTCCATTTATATTAAAAGCAGCTTTTCCGGTAGGTGCGCATAAAACGACCTTGACATCATCAGGGTTGGCTCCAGGTCACGAATTAAGTCGTTTGGTCAACGCATTATAGAGTGCAGTAATTAGTCTACTCTTTCCTGTCCCAGCACCTCCGCTAACAAATTCATAAAAGTTTGTTCCATTTTTTATGTTATGTAAAACGTGGTTAAAATACAGCCTCTGCTCGGTATTTAATGATCGAATAATTTGGGAAAAGTCTAGATCGGAAATTAGTGGTGGCAATTTTATTACACGGGTTTCGTTATCCTGGGGAACATTATCATCTATTATTCGGACATTCGGTTCCACATTTGGGATTTGAAAGGGGCGAAGATCCGGATCGTCGTCATTCTGAATTTCTTCGGTATTTTCAAGAAATCTTTCATTTTGTGCAGCGATTAGGGCATTGTCAAGCTCATCGTCATTCTCAAAACAATTGAACTTGCGACGAACAGTATTAATCGCAATGAGATATTGTTGACAGATAGTCTCACAATTTTGCTGCAAAATATCACGTTCTTCATTGCGCCAAGGAAAGAAAAGCATGACCTGTTCTCGAAAATAATTATCGCGTTCCTGAATCCTTTTATATCTGCGATACCGAATGACACAGGGTTTGGTTCTTTTTCGTAAGAATCCGCTGGAATCCTTAAGCCGTAGTGGCTCGCCGGTAACTTCCTCATTTCCTTCTCCA
This sequence comes from Chrysopilus asiliformis, assembly GCA_964034945.1. Classification (NCBI taxonomy): domain Eukaryota; kingdom Metazoa; phylum Arthropoda; class Insecta; order Diptera; family Rhagionidae; genus Chrysopilus; species Chrysopilus asiliformis. The sequence goes on from OZ035962.1 coordinate 82,631,406, forward strand.
TCATCATTATTGGGATTTGATGAACGGACAGATGAAAATTTATAGTATGCGGTGAATTCAGCAAGAGATATATTTTCGAGGGAGTCAGGACGCTGTACATAGTGGTCCAGTAAATTTGAGACGAAAATATCAGTTGAATCTTGCGGTAGTTCTCTCAACTGTTTTTGAGATTTAACAATACGGACACGTTCATTTGGGGGACTGGTGTTAATAAACTCAACCGCATTACTACTTTCTGACATCCGAATGCCGAGAATATTATACACTGCTTCCTGAGCTGAGATTTCTAGTCCATGAATAAATTTATTCCCTAGATGTTGGAGTTTTTGTTTAACAGTATAATTGCCGCTTAAGATCTCGTCCATAACTTCCCGCATAAGTTTGGAAACTCCTTTGTTAGATTTGTTAATATAATTAACAATATAACCGCAACAAGCATAAGCATCCATTACAAACTGAATGTCCATGTTTGCTCGGTGTAAACTGAGAATACAAGGATTGTATGCGTTCAGCATAATTGCATCTAAAGATCTTTTGAGAAAAATGGTGGGCTTTTTTAAATTTGCCCGAAGCGCCGAAATATAAGAATCTCTAGACATCTCAATATTTCCTAGAAACGTATCGAATGAGCAATTGGGAATGGACGTGGTTTTTGCTGCTTCATTCAAATATTCTCTAATTTTATCATAATTTTCGTTATGAGTATTAGAAGTTTCAGAATTGTCGAGTGGAGTAAGAATAATGGTTTTATCCATTGGAGGATATGGCATGCCGAATCGACAAAACTTCTGTCCTCTAATTTCCCTTAAACAGGATCTCGCGTGAGAGTGCTTCTAGTATTCTGCCAAATCACTGTTCTGGGTGGACGTAGAAATATGAGTATCAATGAAATTCTCTACAGATGGGTAAGTGGAAATGTCAGATAGATCAAGACTTGGGGCATTATGAAGCCAGTACAATCCATGGACATGGGGAGAACCACGGTGTTGGAATTCAACACGAAAATAATAGTTAATTACATGGGAATCACCAAAAATTACTCCCGGTTGCTTGAAAAGTTTGAACAGGGCGCGAAAGCGATGATCAAAATATCTCGAACACGTGACTGGATCTGTTCTAATGAGTCTAGCTTTCGTGCTGAAATCTAAATTTTCTGCATCACTAGGTGAGATCTCCCTCTTATCAATGACTTTAGATAAGATACAAAGGAGTTCGGACCACTTTGTTTCGGAAGCCGAGAGGGTGATGAAAAAAGTGGGAATTCCAAATTGCCGAATCATAGCAACAACTTTTTTCTTTTCGGACTCCCAATGGGATGGGGACGATCTTAAATTTTTAAAAATTTTATACCCTTCGTCGTGCTGTATTAAATTTTCAACGTGGCTATCATTAACCAAATCTCCAGCTGTGTGGGAAGGACTACCGCGACTCTTTTTCCTTAGGCAAATTGAAATAGAGTTTTTGATAGAGATAAGCTCGTTTTTTTTTGTACGTATAAAAGATCTTTTCATTTGTAGTGCATCGACGATCATACCGTCGAATTTCGGAACGCGCGATTTTGCTATAGGTTAAATTTGTTAGCCGAGGTTGTCCACAATATATGGAGGGGAAAGATAATTCTTCTGCATGTCTATCGAAAACTAAATCGACCGGTCTTTGACCTTCACCAGGAGCTAGGGCAATATTTTCCAGTGGAATATTTTCGAGAAGGGTCTCTTGCCCTCCCGGGTTGACGTCTTCAGGATCTAATTGGTCAATATTGTCGATATTTTCTTCAATAGTTCTATCTAATAGAGAATTGACAATTTCTCTGTCTTGTTGTGTGACTGTAAACGTTGCTCTATCATCAGGATTAGGATATTGCTGTAACCAATTGTCCGACAAGGTCACACCATCTTCAATATATAAGGGCTGCCTTATTAAATATTGGATTGCGGCAAAAACTTTGGATGGACGAATGCTTTCGACCAAAAAACTATGGGCGTATTGTAATCTACGCTTTAAGTGAACCTGAATAACGTGAGTGTTATCAAAAGTTCTAGGAAGTGCACTAACTGTGGTGTTAAGGGAAATAGGAACATTGACACAAGCCCCTTTTAACCCGCACTGTCGGTCACAACCTAAGGCTCTGATTTGCATAAATGGAATTCGGGGGGCTATTAACCGTTGTTCTAGGCACTCCAGTCCTTGAAGACATTCGGGTATCACAGGAAAATCAAGACCATTTGCAAGGCAAATATTGGGAGTTTGTCCACTAATAATTCCCCTATGGCAGTTTTGGCAAAAAGTATATGTATCGATCCGACTAGGGAATTTCTCGGATAGATAAAATGTTTTGACAACGAATTCTGGATTATTTAGGTGTTTCCGAATAAGTGGTTGTTTTTGAATTTTTTTAATGTCAGACGGAAACCATAACCCCCGCAACATATACAAATTTCGGTTGGACCCTGCCGTATTATATCAGAATAATTAGTAAAAAAGCGTTCGCGATTACGGTTTCTTTCACCTTGCAAATATTCCTCGCGTTGCTCAGGTTCCATTATGACCCGCGATGCGATGTTACGACGGGACTGCCTCACGGTTTCTGCCTGACGATTGCTGGGTATATTTCTGTGACGTCGAACCCTCTCATTTGACAAAGTTACACGGCGAGATGTGATTCCGCGTATAGTTTCACGACGCGTTATTTGGGAAATAGTATTGCTACGTTGTTCTTGTCGCCTCCGGACCCGGTCGGCGCGTTGAGTACTCTAGCCGCAGTGTTACGTTCTTGTTCCCGATCACGATATTCAGGGTCTTGCCGCCTACGGGAATGTTGCGCGGTATCACGTTCCTGTTCTAAAGCGCGATAAGACTCGTTAGACCGTGCCAAATTTCGCGCAATGCCGTCTCGAATGCGTTCAGCATTTCGATGTTGGCTATTTCGACGGTTTATACGCATTGATTGGGTTCTAACCGTTTTTCTTTGGCTAACAGATTGTTTTCGTAATTTAGGCATTTTAACAAAAATCGAAGCAAATTTATAATTCCAGAAAGAAAAAAAGATATATTAGCTTACCTAGAGCAATGAAGAAAATTGCACTAAATTTAAAAATATATCCTCAGTTTCAGGAAATTTTTAGGTTCACTTCACCAAAAGTTATGTTCACTTCACAGAACAGATTTTAAATTGTTGATTAAATATCCTCAGTTTCAGGAAATTTTTAATTTCACTTAACTAAAAGTTATGTTCACCTCACAGAACAGATTTTAAATTGTTGATTAAATATCCTCAGTTTCAGGAAATTTTTAATTTCACTTAACTAAAAGTTATGTTCACCTCACAGAACAGATTTTAAATTGTTGATTAAAAATGTTGTTTTAAAGTCACTTTAAAAGTTAAGATGTTAACTTGCTGGTGTATCTAAAACAACTAACGATACCAATCCATTTAGTTCCAATATATAATGATGTCCTTAATTACAATATATGTCAGGTAAATTAAAAATTCTAGTAATTAAGGGCATTATTATGACAAACACCTTTTGGGAAAAAATGGATTTTTGGAAAATCCCGGTTGTAAGAGTCATCTTCCCGACCAATGAGATCAAAGCTGTCAACAATAATCTCATTAAAAACCTCATTAGTTTTTAATGAGATTATTGTTGACAGCTTTGATCTCATTGGTCGGGAAGATGACTCTACCAACCGGGATTTTCCAAAAATCCATTTTTTTCCGAAAGGTGTGTGTGTGTTAGTCATAATGATGCCCTTAATTACTGGAATTTTTAATTTACCTAATATGAGTAATATAATAATAATAATAATAATAATAATAATTTTTATTAATCCAACAATAATTACAATAGAATATATAATCTAGACAATGGTCATAGACCGTCCGTCAGACTGGCAAATATTAAAGAAAAATAAAAAACAAAATAAATTAAAATAAAATATGAGTATTTTCTGGGCAAATGGGTTTTTTGGCGTTTTCTACCTAAGGTGCAAGTAGTCCAATATTTAACGGATGTTTTAATTATTTAAGTACTTATTTTAAAATTATTTAAGTAATTTTTTTGTCAGTAAATCATCAAAATTATATTCGCACTATGACAAAAGTTTCGAAGAGTAAAAAATGTTTTTGATAAAGACAATATTAGCCCGAGGTTCAAAGTATCGCTCGGTTGGCATGTTTAACTTTCATAAGAAGGAATATAAGAATTGAATTATAGACAATATTAATGTTAGATATTATTTTACACCTTTCCGATGTAGTATCTAACGGTCCGTTCTCGAAAAACGGTGAAAAAACTGATGTACCAAAGGTCAGTTGCTTGTCTGATCCATCGAAGGAAATGTCGGTCTAATGTAATACATGAGACCCAAAAGATCTGCTAATGACACCCAATGTCTTTGGATCAATCCGTTTAGTGGAAACCGTAATCACACATGTACGGATGGATATCCATACATCAATTTTTTCATGTCTTCTAAACACACTGGCGGAATTCATTGTTGTGTATAACGACAGGCTGTTGGCGTATAGCTTTTTAGTTTCCCCATATAGGGTATAAAAGTGCTACAATTGTGAAAATTCGTTCGTAAAATACTTTATACGCTGCAATATTATCTATATATTTAAAAGGCAAAGCGATTTTGTATGGATTTCTTTCGACAGAGCTCCTGGAGTTCCTATTGAACCGATTTTGATGATTTTTTTTTTAAATGAAAGCTCTATAGCTGTAGATATGTCCGTTTTACTTTTTTCCCCATTTTTAATAATACTTTATTAGTAATTTGCCTTTCAAAATTATAAATATGCCGCTAACTAAGTCTTCAATGTTAAAACGACATTTCGTACTGTTCGATTAGTGCAGTGAGTTAGAAGTTGGACTACCATTCGCCAGGCCCGGGTTCAATTCTTATCGATAACAAATTCTTTTTTTTTCTTTTCAAATTTTTTTTTTGATTTTTTTACTTTTATTAATATATTATTACTTAATTTATCTTTAAGTTTACATTTTTACTCCTGAATAAGTGTTAGATTACAATGCGCCAGATGTGCGGGTTCGATTCCGAGTGGTGACAAAATGTTTTTTTTTAAATTTTTTTTTTTGACCTTAAATTACTTATTTTATTTATATTATACTTCTTTAGGCGCGTTGGGTGATTTTTGGATGGGTAAAATCTCATGAGTTCGCGTCACCGACATGCTTATTTAACAGCTTAAGAATGCTGTGATTCGCTTTCATTTGATTTTTTTATACAGAAAAATTGATTTTTTTTGGTAGACAGTACAGAGCAAAATAAAATTAGCGAGGAAATTTCTGAACAGCACGTGACTTTGTTATACAACAAAAAATCGATTTTTTTTTGGAAAATTTCATACGGCAAAATAAAATGAGACAGAAAATCTCTGAACATTAAGTGACTTTGTTATACAACAAAAAATCTATTTTATTGGAAAATTTCATACGGCAAAATAAAATGAGACAGAAAATTTCTGAACAGCGCGTGACTTTGTTGTACAACAAAAAATTAAATATCTAGCCATTTTTTGTATAAGAATATCATGTGCTGCTCAGGAATTCAAACCTTAGTATACATAATTGACTTTTATTTAAAATTTACTGTTTATTAGCATATATTTTCGAAATTTCAGGTTGAAAAATATATAGGTACACGACAAAATTACCTTACATAATATATTATTGTTTTCACTTCTGTTGGCAGTCCCCAATGACTGCAGTTTTTTATTACTTAATTTATCTTTAAAATTTATATTCTTACTACTGAAAAAGTGTAAACTACATCGCGCCAGGTACGGGTTCAATTCTGAGCGGTGGCAAAATATTTTTATTTCATATTTTTTTTGTTGAAATTGAGTTTTTTAAACGTAAAATTAAAAACATCTGTTACGCATCGTCTTTTATTGGAAAAAGTGAAAACCATCTTCTCTATATATAAAATCGTTTAATCTGACGCCCAGCCCAAACCCCCGAAGATAGAGACTTGAAACTTTCAGAATATGTCCCAACCATCGCGTAGGCGCTCACTAAGGCGAGATTTTTCGAAATTTTACCCCTAAGGGGGTGAACGGTGGGTAAAGGGGGTTTGGGTGTTTTTAAACCGTGATTTCCGCCATGAATCCTGCTCAATAGGAGGCTGAAAAGTATCACTCGGGGATTTTTGGGGTCGCTGATCACGAATCTATATATTTAAAAGGCAAAGCGATTTTGTTTGGATTTCTTTCCGCAGAGCTCCAGCGGCTCCAATTTTGATGATCCTTTTTTTAAATGAAAGCTCTATAGCTGTAGATATGTCCGTTTTACTTTTTTTTCGATTTTTAATAATACTTTATTAGTGATTTACCTTTCAAAATTATCAATATGCCGCTAACTAAGTCTTCAATGTTAAAACGATATTCCGTACTGTCTGATTAGTGCAGTGAGTTAGAAGTTGGACTACCATGCGCCAGGCCCGGGTTCAATCTCATCGGTGACAAAATTGTTTTTTTTTTTTCTTTTCAATTTTTTTTGTTGATTTATTTACTTTTTTTAATATTTTATTACTTAATTTATCTTTAAGTTTACAGTTTTACTCCTGAATAAGTGTTAGACTACAATGCGCCAGATGTGCGGGTTCGATTCCGAGTGGTGACAAAATGTTTTTTTTTAATTTTTTTTTTGACCTTAAATTACTTATTTTATTTATATTATACTTCTTTAGGCGCGTTGGGCGATTTTTGGATGGGTAAAATCTCATGAGTTCGCGTCACCGACATGCTTATTTAACAGCTTAAGAATGCTGTGATTCGCTTTCATTTGATTTTTTTATACAGAAAAAATTGATTTTTTTTGGTAGACAGTACAGAGCAAAATAAAATTAGCGAGGAAACTGAACAGCACGTGACTTTGTTATACAACAAAAAATCGATTTTTTTTTGGAAAATTTCATACGGCAAAATAAAATGAAACAGAAAATCTCTGAACATTAAGTGACTTTGTTATACAACAAAAAATCTATTTTTTTTGGAAAATTTCATACGGCAAAATAAAATGAGACAGAAAATTTCTGAACAGCGCGTGACTTTCTTATACAACAGAAAATCGTTTTTTTTTTTGGAAAATATACAGCAAATTAAAAATATCTGTTACGCATCGTCTTTTATTGGAAAAAGTGAAAACGATCTTCTCTATATATAAAATCGTTTAACCTGACGCCCAGCCCAAACCCCTGAAGACAGAGACTTGAAACTTTCAGAATATGTCCCAACCATCGCGTAGGCGCTCACTAAGACGCGATTTTTCGAAATTTTAGGCTAAGGGGGTGAACGGGGGGTAAACAGGAGGCTGAAAAGTATGAAATCTATATATTTAAAAGGCAAAGCGATTTTGTATGTATTTCTTTCGACACAGCTCCAGCCTAAAATCGATTTTGATTATTCTTTTTTTAAATGAAAGCTCTATCTGTAGATGTGTCCACTTTACTTTTTTCCCATCTATATAATAAAAACTGTAAGGGGGACAATGTTTGTAATTTTGGATTTTCTCAAAAATATTGACATACATTGATCTATTTGGTAGTATAATACTGATGCCAAAAATGACATTTTTATACCCGTATGGTGAAACCAAAGGGTATATTAACTTTGCCTTACCGTTTGTAACGCCAAGACCCCGTCATCACACATAAAAATGTATTACACCAGTGTGTTTAGAATGATAAACAAAATTGATTTTTACATGTCCGTCTGTAGCGCGGATTGCGGGCGCACGGATTGGTTGACTTGAAATTTTGTGCAGATCAGTTTTTCGTAAAATGCGAGGCTAAGTTCGTTAATGGACAAAAATGGATCATTAGGGGGTACCCCCCATACGAACGAAAACGTTTTTTGCGAATATCTCAAAAACGGTGCATCTTACCAAAAAAGTGAAAGAACAAAAGTTATTTAGGATATGATTCTGCATAAAACTCCCATACATATCACTATACAAGTTTCTAATAATTGCCAGATTGGCAATTATAGGTTTTGTTATGCTTAAAATTTATGTTTGTCCGTCTGTCTGTATGTCGGTCGGCATTTCTGTCTGTTTGACTGAATGTTTGTCCCGGGATCACGCAAAAACGGCGCGGCCGATTTTGATCAAACTTTGCACGCAGGGACAGTTATTGACAGAATAAGGGATCTGATTCTTTTTGATGTCAATCCCCGTTTCTGCTGATATCTCTTACTCAAGGGTGTCGGATCCAGTTTAATAGCAACCCCTTTCCCTCTCTTGAAACTTCTTTATGCGCTTAAGAGTTTCGGATCCGATTTTCACCATGAGAGAGGTCAGCCCGCAGGAAAATTTTTTGCTCACTAATATCTACCCCTCCTTTTTATGTATAGCTAACGATGGTATCTTTTTTCGGACAAAAAACAGTATATTTCACCTAAAAATTTACGAAAGCAGTAAATCGATTTGAAAAAACAGTATTTTTCGCAGTATAAATTTTATTCAATGAAAATTTGTGTCTTTGCTCTTAATTTCGACATTTTCATTTTTTTAAATTAACAATGGAAAGCAAAATCAAAGTAACGCGTTCTGAAGAAGGATGAATAATGACAAGACAGTAATCGATGGGGAAAGGAAGAAGCGAATCTATATGACATGTTGCCATCAATACTTCGCTGTTCGTCGTTTGAATGTATTTACACTTGCCATGTGTTGTCACTATTTTGTGTTGCCACTGACGTTTTGCATTGCTATTAATAAATTTGAATTTCGAAACGTTAAAGAATTAAAGTTTTCTGAGTATTTAAATACAGTATTTTGGGGAAAAAAGCAGTAATGCAGTATTGGAGTCTGAAAAACAATATAATACTGCGAAAAACAGTATAGATACCATCGTTATGTATAACCCTCACCTGCTATCTTCTGCAATTCTAAAGGGATTTGGTGCTTCAATGTATGACATGAATTAAAAAGAATAACATTTCCCACAATATTGTCTTTCCCCGTGTGGATAACCACCTTTTACCGTTATTGAATATATTGTAAGTAAACAGTACGATTTTGTAATACACCGTTGGGTCACAAAGAAACATGTCTCTAAAAAAATTTCCCTTTTTTGGGTTAACTATATGCATTTGACTCGAGGCCGAAGGCCGAGTAAACAGGAAGGCGCGAGGTGAAATATATTTAAATAATTTTACGTAACATCTCCATACATCTAAATTCCAACAATTCAAGCGCGAGGGGCGAGGCCGAAGGCCGAGTAGTTGTGGAGGCCGTAGGCCGACGGGGGCAGGGAGGCCGAAGGCCGACCTGAGGAAGGGGGATGAACCGCGAAGCGGTTCGGGGCGCAGCCCCTAGTAAGTTTAATTGAGCGGCGAACAGTTGTATCAAAATTTTACAAACGGTAAAGCAAAGTTAATATACCCTTTGGTTTCACCATACGGGTATAAACAGGGGAAATTATTCTTGCAGTTGCCGACAAATTTTTGCAGTTCATTCTTATCTCCCTTTCTCGTCAACGTATCTTCACATAAATGTGTCTCTATTTTTTTGCAGTTGCCGAAGTCATGGTAATGGAGGAGAGCCCTAAAAAGTCCTTTTTTGGTTAATTGCAGGAATTGATTGAAAATTTATTCAAAGGTAATCAAAACAGTGATTCTTTTGAGTGATTCAAAGTGAACTTTGCAGTAATGTGGTGCAATTAATGTTAAGACACGAAAGAAGCTGTAAATACGAAGTCAAAAACGTCACGATAAAATTTTATTCAAAGTACTAGAAGCGATTTTTTATATACCTTAATGATACTTGCTGTAGTTCTAAATGGGAAACACTTGAAGAAAGAAATACCCAAAATAAATAAAATGGGGAAAAGTTATGATTCGAGAGATAGTAATGGCATCCAAACATGCATCGAGTCGGAGCTAGAAAAACTTTTCTCAAGTGAGTGCCATAAAAACAAAAAGCAGGAAAATTATTATTACGATTATATGGATTCGAGATCGATTATGATAATGGTTTTGGATAGGAATGATATTACTATTTGCGAAATATCTCGTAAATAAAAGTTTTTAATACCTTTGGAATAGTTTACGGTTATGTCGTTCACCTGTCTATGTGACGCACAAAATAAATCTCAATAATATTAAATACATACCTAGTTAAATACACATTTTGTTGTACGGAATGTATGATGGAATGTATGGAATGTATGGTGGAATCTATGGAATGTATGATGGAATGTATGGAATGTATGGTGGAATGTATGCAATGTATGGAATGTATATGGACTGTATGGAATGTATGATGGAATGTATGGAATGTGTATGGAATGTATGGAATGTATGATGGAATGTATGGCATGTATGGAATGTATGATGGAATGTATGGAATGTATATGGAATGTATGGAATGTATGATGGAATGTATGGAATGTATGATGGAATGTATGGAATGTGTATGGAATGTATGGAATGTATGATGGAATGTATGGAATGTATATGGAATGTATGGAATGTATGATGGAATGTATGATGGAATGTATGGAATGTATATGGAATGTATGGAATGTATGATGGAATGTATGGAATGTATGATGGAATGTATGGAATGTGTATGGAATGTATGGAATGTATGATGGAATGTATGGAATGTATGATGGAATGTATGGAATGTATGGAATGTATGATGGAATGTATGGAACGTATATGGAATGTATGGAATGTATGATGGAATGTATGGAAAGTATGATGGAATGTATGGAATGTATGGAATGTTTGATGGAATGTATGGAATGTATATGGAATGTATGGAATGTATGATGGAATGTATGGAATGTATATGGAATGTATGGAATGTATGATGGAATGTATGGAATGTTTGATGGAATGTATGGAATGTATATGGAATGTATGGAATGTATGATGGAATGTATGGAATGTATATGGAATGTATGGAACGTATGATGGAATGTATGGAATGTATGATGGAATCTATGGAATGTATGGAATGTTTGATGGAATGTATGGAATGTATATGGAATGTATGGAATGTATGATGGAATGTATGGAATGTATATGGAATGTATGGAATGTATGATGGAATGTATGGAATGTATGATGGAATGTATGGAATGTTTGATGGAATGTATGGAATGTATATGGAATGTATGGAATGTATGATGGAATGTATGGAATGTATGATAAAATGTATGGAATGTATATGGAATGTATGGAATGTATGATGGAATGTATGGAATGTATGATAAAATGTATGGAATGTATGATGGAATGTATGGAATGTATGATGGAATGTATGGAATGTATGATGGAATCTATGGAATGTATGGAATGTTTGATGGAATGTATGGAATGTATATGGAAAGTATGGAATGTATGATGGAATGTATGGAATGTATATGGAATGTATGGAATGTATGATGGAATGTATGGAATGTATGATGGATGATGGAATGTATGATGGAATGTATGGAATGTATATGGAATGTATGGAATGTATATGGAATGTATGGAATGTATGATGGAATGTATGGAATGTATATGGAATGTATGGAATGTATGATGGAATGTATGGAATGTATGATGGAATGTATGGAATGTATATGGAATGTATGGAATGTATATGAAATGTATGGAATGAATGATGGAATGTATGGAATGTATATGGAATGTATGGAATGTATAATGGAATGTATGGAATGTTTGATGGAATGTATGGAATGTATGATGGAATGTATGGAATGTATGCTGGAATGTATGGAATGTATATGGAATGTATGGAATGTATGATGGAATGTATGGAATGTATATGGAATGTATGGAATGTATGATGGAATGTATGGAATGTATATGAAATGTATGGAATGAATGATGGAATGTATGGAATGTATTATGGAATGTATGGAATGTATATGGAATGTATGGAATGTATGATGGAATGTATGGAATGTATACGGAATGTATGGAATGTATATGGAATGTATGGAATGTATGATGGAATGTATGGAATGTATGATGGAATGTATGGAATGTATATGGAATGTATGGAATGTATGATGGAATGTATGGAATGTATATGGAATATATGGAATGTATGATGGAATGTATGGAATATATGCTGGAATGTATGGAATGTATATGGAATGTATGGAATGAATGATGGAATGTATGGAATGTATATGGAATGTATGGAATGTATGATGGAATGTATGGAATGTATGATGGAATGTATGGAATGTATATGGAATGTATGGAATGTATGATGGAATGTATGGAATGTATGATGGAATGTATGGAATGTATATGGAATGTATGGAATGTATGATGGAATGTATGGAATGTATGCTGGAATGTATGGAATGTATATGGAATGTATGGAATGTATGATGGAATGTATGGAATGTATGATGGAATGTATGGAATGTATATGGAATGTATGGAATGTATAATGGAATGTATGGAATGTTTGATGGAATGTATGGAATGTATGATGGAATGTATGGAATGTATGCTGGAATGTATGGAATGTATATGGAATGTATGGAATGTATGATGGAATGTATGGAATGTATATGGAATGTATGGAATGTATGATGGAATGTATGGAATGTATATGAAATGTATGGAATGAATGATGGAATGTATGGAATGTATTATGGAATGTATGGAATGTATATGGAATGTATGGAATGTATGATGGAATGTATGGAATGTATACGGAATGTATGGAATGTATATGGAATGTATGGAATGTATGATGGAATGTATGGAATGTATGATGGAATGTATGGAATGTATATGGAATGTATGGAATGTATGATGGAATGTATGGAATGTATATGGAATATATGGAATGTATGATGGAATGTATGGAATATATGCTGGAATGTATGGAATGTATATGGAATGTATGGAATGTATGATGGAATGTATGGAATGTATGATGGAATGTATGGAATGTGTATGGAATGTATGGAATGTATGATGGAATGTATGGAATGTATATGGAATGTATGGAATGTATGATGGAATGTATGATGGAATGTATGGAATGTATATGGAATGTATGGAATGTATGATGGAATGTATGGAATGTATGATGGAATGTATGGAATGTGTATGGAATGTATGGAATGTATGATGGAATGTATGGAATGTATATGGAATGTATGATGGAATGTATGGAATGTATATGGAAAGTATGGAATGTATGGAATGTATATGGAATGTATGGAATGTATGATGGAATGTATGGAATGTATGGAATGTATGATGGAATGTATGGAACGTATATGGAATGTATGGAATGTATGATGGAATGTATGGAAAGTATGATGGAATGTATGGAATGTATGGAATGTTTGATGGAATGTATGGAATATATATGGAATGTATGGAATGTATGATGGAATGTATGGAATGTATATGGAATGTATGGAATGTATGATGGAATGTATGGAATGTTTGATGGAATGTATGGAATGTATATGGAATGTATGGAATGTATGATGGAATGTATGGAATGTATATGGAATGTATGGAACGTATGATGGAATGTATGGAATGTATGATGGAATCTATGGAATGTATGGAATGTTTGATGGAATGTATGGAATGTATATGGAATGTATGGAATGTATGATGGAATGTATGGAATGTATATGGAATGTATGGAATGTATGTTGGAATGTATGGAATGTATGATGGAATGTATGGAATGTTTGATGGAATGTATGGAATGTATATGGAATGTATGGAATGTATGATGGAATGTATGGAATGTATGATAAAATGTATGGAATGTATATGGAATGTATGGAATGTATGATGGAATGTATGGAATGTATGATAAAATGTATGGAATGTATGATGGAATGTATGGAATGTATGATGGAATGTATGGAATGTATGATGGAATCTATGGAATGTATGGAATGTTTGATGGAATGTATGGAATGTATATGGAAAGTATGGAATGTATGATGGAATGTATGGAATGTATATGGAATGTATGGAATGTATGATGGAATGTATGGAATGTATGATGGATGATGGAATGTATGATGGAATGTATGGAATGTATATGGAATGTATGGAATGTATATGGAATGTATGGAATGTATGATGGAATGTATGGAATGTATATGGAATGTATGGAATGTATGATGGAATGTATGGAATGTATGATGGAATGTATGGAATGTATATGGAATGTATGGAATGTATATGAAATGTATGGAATGAATGATGGAATGTATGGAATGTATATGGAATGTATGGAATGTATAATGGAATGTATGGAATGTTTGATGGAATGTATGGAATGTATGATGGAATGTATGGAATGTATGCTGGAATGTATGGAATGTATATGGAATGTATGGAATGTATGATGGAATGTATGGAATGTATATGGAATGTATGGAATGTATGATGGAATGTATGGAATGTATATGAAATGTATGGAATGAATGATGGAATGTATGGAATGTATTATGGAATGTATGGAATGTATATGGAATGTATGGAATGTATGATGGAATGTATGGAATGTATACGGAATGTATGGAATGTATATGGAATGTATGGAATGTATGATAGAATGTATGGAATGTATGATGGAATGTATGGAATGTATATGGAATGTATGGAATGTATGATGGAATGTATGGAATGTATATGGAATATATGGAATGTATGATGGAATGTATGGAATATATGATGGAATGTATGGAATGTATATGGAATGTATGGAATGTATGATGGAATGTATGGAATGTATGATGGAATGTATGGAATGTATATGGAATGTATGGAATGTATGATGGAATGTATGGAATGTATGGTGGAATCTATGGAATGTATGATGGAATGTATGGAATGTATGGTGGAATATATGCAATGTATGGAATGTATATGGACTGTATGGAATGTATGATGGAATGTATGGAATGTGTATGGAATGTATGGAATGTATGATGGAATGTATGGCATGTATGGAATGTATGATGGAATGTATGGAATGTATATGGAATGTATGGAATGTATGATGGAATGTATGGAATGTATGATGGAATGTATGGAATGTGTATGGAATGTATGGAATGTATGATGGAATGTATGGAATGTATATGGAATGTATGGAATGTATGATGGAATGTATGATGGAATGTATGGAATGTATATGGAATGTATGGAATGTATGATGGAATGTATGGAATGTATGATGGAATGTATGGAATGTGTATGGAATGTATGGAATGTATGATGGAATGTATGGAATGTATATGGAATGTATGATGGAATGTATGGAATGTATATGGAAAGTATGGAATGTATGGAATGTATATGGAATGTATGGAATGTATGATGGAATGTATGGAATGTATGGAATGTATGATGGAATGTATGGAACGTATATGGAATGTATGGAATGTATGATGGAATGTATGGAAAGTATGATGGAATGTATGGAATGTATGGAATGTTTGATGGAATGTATGGAATGTATATGGAATGTATGGAATGTATGATGGAATGTATGGAATGTATATGGAATGTATGGAATGTATGATGGAATGTATGGAATGTTTGATGGAATGTATGGAATGTATATGGAATGTATGGAATGTATGATGGAATGTATGGAATGTATATGGAATGTATGGAACGTATGATGGAATGTATGGAATGTATGATGGAATCTATGGAATGTATGGAATGTTTGATGGAATGTATGGAATGTATATGGAATGTATGGAATGTATGATGGAATGTATGGAATGTATATGGAATGTATGGAATGTATGATGGAATGTATGGAATGTATGATGGAATGTATGGAATGTTTGATGGAATGTATGGAATGTATATGGAATGTATGGAATGTATGATGGAATGTATGGAATGTATGATAAAATGTATGGAATGTATGATGGAATGTATGGAATGTATGATGGAATGTATGGAATGTATGATGGAATCTATGGAATGTATGGAATGTTTGATGGAATGTATGGAATGTATATGGAAAGTATGGAATGTATGATGGAATGTATGGAATGTATATGGAATGTATGGAATGTATGATGGAATGTATGGAATGTATGATGGATGATGGAATGTATGATGGAATGTATGGAATGTATATGGAATGTATGGAATGTATATGGAATGTATGGAATGTATGATGGAATGTATGGAATGTATATGGAATGTATGGAATGTATGATGGAATGTATGGAATGTATGATGGAATGTATGGAATGTATATGGAATGTATGGAATGTATATGAAATGTATGGAATGAATGATGGAATGTATGGAATGTATATGGAATGTATGGAATGTATAATGGAATGTATGGAATGTTTGATGGAATGTATGGAATGTATGATGGAATGTATGGAATGTATGCTGGAATGTATGGAATGTATATGGAATGTATGGAATGTATGATGGAATGTATGGAATGTATATGGAATGTATGGAATGTATGATGGAATGTATGGAATGTATATGAAATGTATGGAATGAATGATGGAATGTATGGAATGTATTATGGAATGTATGGAATGTATATGGAATGTATGGAATGTATGATGGAATGTATGGAATGTATACGGAATGTATGGAATGTATATGGAATGTATGGAATGTATGATGGAATGTATGGAATGTATGATGGAATGTATGGAATGTATATGGAATGTATGGAATGTATGATGGAATGTATGGAATGTATATGGAATATATGGAATGTATGATGGAATGTATGGAATATATGCTGGAATGTATGGAATGTATATGGAATGTATGGAATGAATGATGGAATGTATGGAATGTATATGGAATGTATGGAATGTATGATGGAATGTATGGAATGTATGATGGAATGTATGGAATGTATATGGAATGTATGGAATGTATGATGGAATGTATGGAATGTATGATGGAATGTATGGAATGTATATGGAATGTATGGAATGTATGATGGAATGTATGGAATGTATGCTGGAATGTATGGAATGTATATGGAATGTATGGAATGTATGATGGAATGTATGGAATGTATGATGGAATGTATGGAATGTATATGGAATGTATGGAATGTATGATGGAATGTATGGAATGTATATGGAATGTATGGAATGTATGATGGAATGTATGGAATGTATGGAATGTATGCTGGAATGTATGGAATGTATATGGAATGTATGGAATGTATATGGAATGTATGGAATGTATGATGGAATGTATGGAATGTATGATGGAATGTATGGAATGTATATGGAATGTATGGAATGTATGATGGAATGTATGGAATGTATGCTGGAATGTA
Source organism: Chrysopilus asiliformis (assembly GCA_964034945.1). NCBI lineage: Eukaryota > Metazoa > Arthropoda > Insecta > Diptera > Rhagionidae > Chrysopilus > Chrysopilus asiliformis. Next base: position 82,648,748 of record OZ035962.1, read on the forward strand.
TGGAATGTATATGGAATGTATGGAATGTATATGGAATGTATGGAATGTATGATGGAATGTATGGAATGTATGCTGGAATGTATGGAATGTATATGGAATGTATGGAATGTATGATGGAATGTATGGAATGTATATGGAATGTATGGAATGTATATGGAATGTATGGAATGTATGATGGAATGTATGGAATGTATGATGGAATGTATGGAATGTATATGGAATGTATGGAATGTATGATGGAATGTATGATGGAATGTATGGAATGTATATGGAATGTATGGAATGTATGCTGGAATGTATGGAATGTATATGGAATGTATGGAATGTATGATGGAATGTATGGAATGTATGCTGGAATGTATGGAATGTATATGGAATGTATGGAATGTATGATGGAATGTATGGAATGTATGATGGAATGTATGGAATGTATATGGAATGTATGGAATGAATGATGGAATGTATGGAATGTATATGGAATGTATGGAATGTATGATGGAATGTATGGAATGTATGGAATGTATATGGAATGTATGGAATGTATGATGGAATGTATGGAATGTATGATGGAATGTATGGACTGTATATGGAATGTATGGAATGAATGATGGAATGTATGGAATGTATATGGAATGTATGGAATGTATGCTGGAATGTATGGAATGTATATGGAATGTATGGAATGAATGATGGAATGGATGGAATGTATATGGAATGTATGGAATGTATGATGGAATGTATGGAATGTATGATGGAATGTATGGAATGTATATGGAATGTATGGAATGTATGATGGAATGTATGGAATGTATGATGGAATGTATGGAATGTATATGGAATGTATGGAATGTATGATGGAATGTATGGAATGTATATGGAATGTATGGAATGTATGATGGAATGTATGGAATGTATGATGGAATGTATGGAATGTATATGGAATGTATGGAATGTATGCTGGAATGTATGGAATGTATATGGAATGTATGGAATGAATGATGGAATGTATGGAATGTATGATGGAATGTATGGAATGTATATGGAATGTATGGAATGTATGATGGAATGTATGGAATGTATGATGGAATGTATGGAATGTATGATGGAATGTATGGAATGTATATGGAATGTATGGAATGTATGATGGAATGTATGGAGTGTATGCTGGAATGTATGGAATGTATATGGAATGCATGGAATGAATGATGGAATGTATGGAATGTATATGGAATGTATGGAATGTATGATGGAATGTATGGAATGTATGATGGAATGTATGGAATGTATATGGAATGTATGGAATGTATGATGGAATGTATGGAATGTATGATGGAATGTATGGAATGTATGATGGAATGTATGGAATGTATATGGAATGTATGGAATGTATGATGGAATGTATGGAGTGTATGCTGGAATGTATGGAATGTATATGGAATGCATGGAATGAATGATGGAATGTATGGAATGTATATGGAATGTATGGAATGTATGATGGAATGTATGGAATGTATGATGGAATGTATGGAATGTATATGGAATGTATGGAATGTATGATGGAATGTATGGAATGTATGATGGAATGTATGGAATGTATATGGAATGTATGGAATGAATGATGGAATGTATGGAATGTATATGGAATGTATGGAATGTATGCTGGAATGTATGGAATGTATATGGAATGTATGGAATGAATGATGGAATGTATGGAATGTATATGGAATGTATGGAATGTATGATGGAATGTATGGAATGTATATGGAATGTTTGGAATGTATATGGAATGTATGGAATGAATGATGGAATGTATGGAATGTATATGGAATGTATGGAATGTATGATGGAATGTATGGAATGTATGCTGGAATGTATGGAATGTATATGGAATGTATGGAATGTATATGGAATGTATGGAATGTATGATGGAATGTATGGAATGTATGATGGAATGTGTGGAATGTATATGGAATGTATGGAATGTATGATGGAATGTATGGAATGTATGCTGGAATGTATGGAATGTATATGGAATGTATGGAATGAATGATGGAATGTATGGAATGTATATGGAATGTATGGAATGTATGATGGAATGTATGGAATGTATAATGGAATGTATGGAATGTATATGGAATGTATGGAATGTATGCTGGAATGTATGGAATGTATGCTGGAATGTATGGAATGTATATGGAATGTATGGAATGTATGATGGAATGTATGGAATGTATATGGAATGTATGGAATGTATGATGGAATGTATGGAATGTATGGAATGTATGATGGAATGTATGGAATGTATATGGAATGTATGGAATGAATGATGGAATGTATGGAATGTATATGGAATGTATGGAATGTATGATGGAATGTATGGAATGTATGATGGAATGTATGGAATGTATATGGAATGTATGGAATGTATGATGGAATGTATGGAATGTATATGGAATGTATGGAATGTATGATGGAATGTATGGAATGTATGCTGGAATGTATGGAATGTATATGGAATGTATGGAATGTATATGGAATGTATGGAATGTATGCTGGAATGTATGGAATGTATATGGAATGTATGGAATGTATGATGGAATGTATGGAATGTATGCTGGAATGTATGGAATGTATATGGAATGTATGGAATGTATATGGAATGTATGGAATGTATGCTGGAATGTATGGAATGTATGCTGGAATGTATGGAATGTATGATGGAATGTATGGAATGTATATGGAATGTATGGAATGTATGATGGAATGTATGGAATGTATATGGAATGTATGGAATGTATGATGGAATGTATGGAATGTATGGAATGTATGATGGAATGTATGGAATGTATATGGAATGTATGGAATGAATGATGGAATGTATGGAATGTATATGGAATGTATGGAATGTATGATGGAATGTATGGAATGTATGATGGAATGTATGGAATGTATATGGAATGTATGGAATGTATGATGGAATGTATGGAATGTATATGGAATGTATGGAATGTATGATGGAATGTATGGAATGTATGCTGGAATGTATGGAATGTATATGGAATGTATGGAATGTATATGGAATGTATGGAATGTATGCTGGAATGTATGGAATGTATATGGAATGTATGGAATGTATGATGGAATGTATGGAATGTATGATGGAATGTATGGAATGTATATGGAATGTATGGAATGTATGATGGAATGTATGGAATGTATATGGAATGTATGGAATGTATGATGGAATGTATGGAATGTATGGAATGTATGCTGGAATGTATGGAATGTATATGGAATGTATGGAATGTATATGGAATGTATGGAATGTATGATGGAATGTATGGAATGTATGATGGAATGTATGGAATGTATATGGAATGTATGGAATGTATGATGGAATGTATGGAATGTATGCTGGAATGTATGGAATGTATATGGAATGTATGGAATGTATATGGAATGTATGGAATGTATGATGGAATGTATGGAATGTATGATGGAATGTATGGAATGTATATGGAATGTATGGAATGTATGATGGAATGTATGGAATGTATGATGGAATGTATGGAATGTATATGGAATGTATGGAATGTATGCTGGAATGTATGGAATGTATATGGAATGTATGGAATGTATGATGGAATGTATGGAATGTATGCTGGAATGTATGGAATGTATATGGAATGTATGGAATGTATGATGGAATGTATGGAATGTATGATGGAATGTATGGAATGTATATGGAATGTATGGAATGAATGATGGAATGTATGGAATGTATATGGAATGTATGGAATGTATGATGGAATGTATGGAATGTATGGAATGTATATGGAATGTATGGAATGTATGATGGAATGTATGGAATGTATGATGGAATGTATGGACTGTATATGGAATGTATGGAATGAATGATGGAATGTATGGAATGTATATGGAATGTATGGAATGTATGCTGGAATGTATGGAATGTATATGGAATGTATGGAATGAATGATGGAATGGATGGAATGTATATGGAATGTATGGAATGTATGATGGAATGTATGGAATGTATGATGGAATGTATGGAATGTATATGGAATGTATGGAATGTATGATGGAATGTATGGAATGTATGATGGAATGTATGGAATGTATATGGAATATATGGAATGTATGATGGAATGTATGGAATGTATATGGAATGTATGGAATGTATGATGGAATGTATGGAATGTATGATGGAATGTATGGAATGTATATGGAATGTATGGAATGTATGCTGGAATGTATGGAATGTATATGGAATGTATGGAATGAATGATGGAATGTATGGAATGTATGATGGAATGTATGGAATGTATATGGAATGTATGGAATGTATGATGGAATGTATGGAATGTATGATGGAATGTATGGAATGTATGATGGAATGTATGGAATGTATATGGAATGTATGGAATGTATGATGGAATGTATGGAGTGTATGCTGGAATGTATGGAATGTATATGGAATGCATGGAATGAATGATGGAATGTATGGAATGTATATGGAATGTATGGAATGTATGATGGAATGTATGGAATGTATGATGGAATGTATATGGAATGTATGGAATGTATGATGGAATGTATGGAATGTATGATGGAATGTATGGAATGTATGATGGAATGTATGGAATGTATATGGAATGTATGGAATGTATGATGGAATGTATGGAGTGTATGCTGGAATGTATGGAATGTATATGGAATGCATGGAATGAATGATGGAATGTATGGAATGTATATGGAATGTATGGAATGTATGATGGAATGTATGGAATGTATGATGGAATGTATGGAATGTATATGGAATGTATGGAATGTATGATGGAATGTATGGAATGTATGCTGGAATGTATGGAATGTATATGGAATGTATGGAATGAATGATGGAATGTATGGAATGTATATGGAATGTATGGAATGTATGATGGAATGTATGGAATGTATATGGAATGTTTGGAATGTATATGGAATGTATGGAATGAATGATGGAATGTATGGAATGTATATGGAATGTATGGAATGTATGATGGAATGTATGGAATGTATGCTGGAATGTATGGAATGTATATGGAATGTATGGAATGTATATGGAATGTATGGAATGTATGATGGAATGTATGGAATGTATGATGGAATGTGTGGAATGTATATGGAATGTATGGAATGTATGATGGAATGTATGGAATGTATGCTGGAATGTATGGAATGTATATGGAATGTATGGAATGAATGATGGAATGTATGGAATGTATATGGAATGTATGGAATGTATGATGGAATGTATGGAATGTATGATGGAATGTATGGAATGTATATGGAATGTATGGAATGTATGCTGGAATGTATGGAATGTATGATGGAATGTATGGAATGTATATGGAATGTATGGAATGTATGATGGAATGTATGGAATGTATATGGAATGTATGGAATGTATGATGGAATGTATGGAATGTATGGAATGTATGATGGAATGTATGGAATGTATATGGAATGTATGGAATGAATGATGGAATGTATGGAATGTATGATGGAATGTATGGAATGTATATGGAATGTATGGAATGTATGATGGAATGTATGGAATGTATATGGAATGTATGGAATGTATGATGGAATGTATGGAATGTATGCTGGAATGTATGGAATGTATATGGAATGTATGGAATGTATATGGAATGTATGGAATGTATGATGGAATGTATGGAATGTATGCTGGAATGTATGGAATGTATATGGAATGTATGGAATGTATGGAATGTATATGGAATGTATGGAATGTATGATGGAATGTATGGAATGTATATGGAATGTATGGAATGTATGATGGAATGTATGGAATGTACGCTGGAATGTATGGAATGTATATGGAATGTATGGAATGTATGATGGAATGTATGGAATGAATGTTGGAATGTATGGAATGTATATGGAATGTATGGAATGTATGCTGGAATGTATGGAATGTATATGGAATGTATGGAATGTATGGAATGTATATGGAATGTATGGAATGTATGATGGAATGTATGGAATGTATATGGAATGTATGGAATGTATGATGGAATGTATGGAATGTACGCTGGAATGTATGGAATGTATATGGAATGTATGGAATGTATGATGGAATGTATGGAATGTATGATGGAATGTATGGAATGTATATGGAATGTTTGGAATGAATGATGGAATGTATGGAATGTATATGGAATGTATGGAATGTATGCTGGAATGTATGGAATGTATATGGAATGTATGGAATGAATGATGGAATGTATGGAATGTATATGGAATGTATGGAATGTATGATGGAATGTATGGAATGTATGATGGAATGTATGGAATGTATATGGAATGTATGGAATGTATGATGGAATGTATGGAATGTATGATGGAATGTATGGAATGTATATGGAATGTATGGAATGTATGATGGAATGTATGGAATGTATATGGAATGTATGGAATGTATGATGGAATGTATGGAATGTATATGGAATGTATGGAATGTATGATGGAATGTATGGAATGTATGATGGAATGTATGGAATGTATATGGAATGTATGGAATGAATGATGGAATGTATGGAATGTATGATGGAATGTATGGAATGTATATGGAATGTATGGAATGTATGCTGGAATGTATGGAATGTATATGGAATGTATGGAATGAATGATGGAATGTATGGAATGTATATGGAATGTATGGAATGTATGATGGAATGTATGGAATGTATGATGGAATGTATGGAATGTATGCTGGAATGTATGGAATGTATATGGAATGTATGGAATGAATGATGGAATGTATGGAATGTATATGGAATGTATGGAATGTTTGATGGAATGTATGGAATGTATGATGGAATGTATGGAATGTATATGGAATGTATGGAATGTATGATGGAATGTATGGAATGTATATGGAATGTATGGAATGTATGATGGAATGTATGGAATGTACGCTGGAATGTATGGAATGTATATGGAATGTATGGAATGTATGATGGAATGTATGGAATGTATGATGGAATGTATGGAATGTATATGGAATGTATGGAATGTATGATGGAATGTATGGAATGTATATGGAATGTATGGAATGTATGATGGAATGTATGGAATGTATGATGGAATGTATGGAATGTATATGGAATGTATGGAATGTATGATGGAATGTATGGAATGTATGATGGAATGTATGGAATGTATATGGAATGTATGGAATGTATGCTGGAATGTATGGAATGTATATGGAATGTATGGAATGAATGATGGAATGTATGGAATGTATATGGAATGTATGGAATGTATGATGGAATGTATGGAATGTATGATGGAATGTATGGAATGTATATGGAATGTATGGAATGTATGATGGAATGTATGGAATGTATATGGAATGTATGGAATGTATGATGGAATGTATGGAATGTATATGGAATGTATGGAATGTATGATGGAATGTATGGAATGTATATGGAATGTATGGAATGTATGATGGAATGTATGGAATGTATATGGAATGTATGGAATGTATGATGGAATGTATGGAATGTATGATGGAATGTATGGAATGTATATGGAATGTATGGAATGTATGATGGAATGTATGGAATGTATGATGGAATGTATGGAATGTATATGGAATGTATGGAATGTATGCTGGAATGTATGGAATGTATATGGAATGTATGGAATGAATGATGGAATGTATGGAATGTATATGGAATGTATGGAATGTATGATGGAATGTATGGAATGTATGATGGAATGTATGGAATGTATGCTGGAATGTATGGAATGTATATGGAATGTATGGAATGAATGATGGAATGTATGGAATGTATATGGAATGTATGGAATGTATGATGGAATGTATGGAATGTATGATGGAATGTATGGAATGTATATGGAATGTATGGAATGTATGATGGAATGTATGGAATGTATATGGAATGTATGGAATGTATGATGGAATGTATGGAATGTACGCTGGAATGTATGGAATGTATATGGAATGTATGGAATGTATGATGGAATGTATGGAATGTATGATGGAATGTATGGAATGTATGATGGAATGTATGGAATGTATATGGAATGTATGGAATGAATGATGGAATGTATGGAATGTATATGGAATGTATGGAATGTATGATGGAATGTATGGAATGTATATGGAATGTATGGAATGTATGCTGGAATGTATGGAATGTATATGGAATGTATGGAATGTATATGGAATGTATGGAATGTATGATGGAATGTATGGAATGTATGATGGAATGTATGGAATGTATATGGAATGTATGGAATGTATGCTGGAATGTATGGAATGTATATGGAATGTATGGAATGAATGATGGAATGTATGGAATGTATATGGAATGTATGGAATGAATGATGGAATGTATGGAATGTATATGGAATGTATGGAATGTATGATGGAATGTATGGAATGTATGATGGAATGTATGGAATGTATATGGAATGTATGGAATGTATGATGGAATGTATGGAATGTATGATGGAATGTTGTAATGAACCAGTAATTAAATTTCTTTAACTATGTGATTTGTCCATCGATTTTCTGGCTTTCGAAATAGCTGGAATGATACCTCTTGCATAACGCACAGCTTAGCTCGTCGGTTGGGGTGGGTCGCTATTTCTACCATGAAAATCCACAAAAAAAATAATTTTATAGGTATCAATATGGGACTGGAGGGCTTGAGAAGAAGAGTTTTTAGGCAATTCACCGCTCCAAGGTAGTCCGAATAAAATTAATAAAAAAAATCAAAAGATTAAAAGAAAAAAAAATAATAAAAAAAATCAAAATAATGAGCCATTGCCCATCAGACAAAATTTCAGAAGAAAAAAAAAACTTGATAGCTGGAAGAAAAATTTGAAATTATGCGCGAGTTTAAATTCACCACCCATTACCTCAAACACCGGGTTCGAGCATTGATCCCTAAGCCGCCACTCGCTTAGAAATCCCCTTTTAAAAAAAAATTGCCAAAAAGAAATCAAAAATCAACACATTTCCAATTTATTAGTTCCCTTCATCATCTGTTTTGCCTCTTTCCTTCACCATCGAACCAGAAAACAGAGCCCCACCTCCGTTTTAAAGGATTAGTTCAACATTTTCAAATTCATTTTTTTTTTTTGTGTTGCAAAAAAAAATAAGAAACGTATTTTTATTTTTTTTTTTTTTACAACGTAAACTGAAACATATTTTTTTTTTTTTTTATAGCAAAAACATTTAATGTAACCTTAAAGAAAAATCCTTATTTATCCCTACTAAATTATGACTATATAATAATTTATAAAAAAAACTCAAGACTTAGCTGGCCAGCGTATACGAAGATTTTTCTTTTAAATTTCTTCATTCCCCGCTACCATACTGTAAAAAAATCTGCTTCCGCTGCTCACTGCTGCCGCTGCTCTACAATTTTGGCTACTGCTAACCAATTTTTCTGCTGCCGCTGCTCTACTTTTCTTGCTGCCGCTATTCAATTTTTTCTGCTGTCGCTGCTCAATTTTTTTTTTTCTGCTACCGCTGCTCTACAAAGATCCTGATCGGGCTCCGCAAAATTTGGTTGTTCAATAAGAAAATCTTCCTTTTCTTTTTCTTTTTACCACATCACACAGATCACGATTCTTTATTTATAGTCCTTTTAATTTTATAATTTACAATATTCTTGTTTATATACTATTAGTTTTTATTATATTTTATACACAAAATTTTTGGTTTAAATTTTAAATTTCTTTTGAACTTTTACAAAATTCGCTTCATTTTTTTTTTTATCGTTTTTTTTTATTCTTTACCAGCACACAAAAAAAACTAATTCGCGTTTATTTTATTTCACAAAAAAAAAACTAAACTATTAAGTAAAAAAAACTATGAAATTATCACAAAAAAAAAAACAATTTAAATTTTTTTGGAAAATTTTCCACAAAATATGGAAAATAATTTTTTTCTTCTAGCCCGTGCACGATGAAAATCAAATACTTAATAATCGGGGGCAAAGACCCGACTACTATTTATAGAAAAAAAATTTTCTAGAATTTTCCGTCCGTCATTCATTTTTTTTATTAAATCAAAGGTAACTGATCAAATAATTACCTTTGGAATCAAAGTAAATTAGATTGCCAGGATATCCAAAAATTTTTTAATCGAAATTTTTTTTTTTTGTAATTATGAAACTCCAGATAGTCCGACATTACACCATTCACCACTTTAGACCAACCCTGGTTGGTTAAAAGGGGCGAAAAAAACGAGGACTATAACATATTCTAACGCCCAATGTGGGGCTCGACCCATGACCCTGAGATAAGATTAACTATAAGATATTAAAATTATTTTACCTAACAAGATTTAAAATAACTGCCATAGTAATTATTATGATTTTTTTTAAAGTTACTAACATTAGTAAAAGAGAAAAAAAAAATTATGCATTGAGTGAATAATTAAGTCTAGAATTTATGTCCTAAGATCTTTTGCATGATATCTACCTATAAATTTGCCTGCTAAATCTTCTACCTCATATAAGGAATTCCCTATTCGTTTCCGAATTCTACATTTAACAAATTTTTTTGCCAATTTTGCGTTAAACCTCAAAGCAGCATTACTTTGTACGAAATTGCGTCTGAAAAGTTCTTGTCCGGGTTGGTATACAATTAATCTAGCTCTAAGGTCATACGTTGACTTATTTTGCCTATAAGCTTCCTGCAACTTAGCTGAGATTTTGTCTCTAATCAGCTGCAACTTATCTGATGGGTTTAAAATTACTATATCCACTTGATTGAGGTTTTCGAGTTTTTCAATCAAAGGATATGTCGACCCATGGGTTATCATATGATTTCCGAAAACAGCGAAATATGGAGAAACACCAATGGACTGATGTATAGTGCTGCGAAGTGCACAGGCGATATTACTAATATTGGAATCCCATTTTCTTTGGTCATCCTTCAAAAATGCCCTTATCGCAGCCAATATTGATCTATTTACTCTCTCAGAAGCGTTAGCCTGAGGTGAATAAATAGCAGTCTTGATGTGACAAACGCCATACTTTCCCAAAAAACTTGCAAATTCTTTAGATACAAATTGTGAACCATTATCCGAAACTATCTGATTGGGTACACCAAAAATTTGGAAAATTTCTTTTTCTAGCATCTGAATTATTTGTTTCGCCGAACCTCTACTTAATGGCTTTAACCACACAAATTTAGAAAACTGATCGAGCACTATCAGTAAAACAGTATTACCATTGGAAGATCGAGGATAAGGTCCCATAAGATCTACATATAGTTTTTCGAAAGGACGACTTGTTGTTGCTGTTCGACCCATCAAAGGACGTAAGATTTGGTTTGGTGCTTTCGTTTCCTTACACGTGTCACAATTACGAACAAAATTCCGTACTTGTGTTACCATATTCGGCCAGAAATATCTATGACGAAGACGATATAATGTTTTTGATATACCCCCGTGTGAAGCTAAAGGAGATTCGTGTGCCTGCTTTATTAAGTTTGCCGTAAGTTCTGTCGGGACCCAAAGTTTCCAGGCCAAATCTTCTTGGACCTCACATCCAGACCGAGGGTTGGTGAGTTTGTAGACAAAACCATCAGATACACAGAGATCAGGAAGACGATCTTGGTTATTTAACACGGTTGATTTAAGCTCATTATACTCTTCGGAAGAAAAACATGGGGAACTTAAATCAACATCAATATCAAGTGATTCTTGAAGTTCTATTTCTTCTGCATATACTCGTGATAATGCATCCGGTACCACATTCTCACTTCCTCGTCGATGTTCAATCTCGAAATCAAACGCCTGTAACTTAAGCGACCATCGAGCTAACCGACCATTCAAATCTTTTTGATTCATTAGCCACTTTAAACTTGCGTGGTCTGTGACTATCGTGAATGGGTGACCTTCGACGTATGGACGAAATTTTTTAACTCCCAAGACAGCAGCGAAACATTCTAGCTCCGTTATACTGTAGTTTCGTTGTGCTGAATTTAATTTTTGCGAAACGTATGCTATTGGTTTCTCCTGGCCCTCCAGATCGATTTGGCATAATACACAGCCAATTCCAGTGGTACTGGCATCAGTCTGTATTATAAAAGGCCTGGAGTAATCGGGATTGACCAATACAGGAGCCGTTATCAAAGCTGTTTTAAGCTTATCCAAACTTTGCTGCGCTTCCTCGGACCAATGGAAGTTACCTGAAGATTTTTTTAAACTATCAGTTATGGGTGCAGCAAGATCTGCATAATTGGCAATGAAGCGTCGATACCAGCCAGACATTCCCAAGAACCTGCGGACTTGTTTGACAGTTTTAGGAACTGGAAAATCCGCAATGGCAGAGACTTTAGCTGGATCGGTTTTTAAACATCCGTCCCCAACGACAAATCCCAGATATTTAATTTGCTTCATACAAAATTTACTTTTAGCCATGTTGATAGTGAGTTCAGCTAAACGAAGACACCTTGCAACTTCTTTGAGGACCGATAAATGTGTATCAAAATCCTGAGAAATGATCAGCAAATCATCCAAATACACAAAAACGAATTCCCGCATTGATGTGGGCAGAAGTTTAAGGACCTTATCCATAAGACGACACAATCTTTGTCCAGAATTACACAAACCAAACGGCATCACCGTAAATTGATAAAGCGGTCTACCGGGAACGGTGAAGGCCGTTTTATCTCTTGACGACTCTGCCAATGGAACCTGCCAAAATGCGTCTTTAAGATCGATCGCTGAAATAAAACGAGTATCGTGAAGTCTACTCAAATGTCCATCTATATGTGGTAAAGGGTACGCGTCCTTAATTGTGACACGATTGACACGTCTCGAGTCCAGACAAAGCCTGTTTTTCCCTGGTTTTCGTACTAGTACGACCGGGGAACTCCAAGCACTATGACTTTCCTCTATTACCCCTAGACTCAACATACGATCCAACTCCTCGTATATTAACTTCTGTATCGCAGGCGACACAGGATAATGTTTCTGTTTTATAGGAGTTGCTTCACCGACATCGATTAAGTGTTCTTCGATTGTTGTTTTTCCTAATCCCAAAACTTCACATGATGGAAATTGCGCAACCACCATTTGAAGACGTTTATGATCTTCTTCGCAAAGATTATGAATATTGAGGTCTTCAATTTTAACAGAAGGAGGTTCTATTTCCAAAGAGCTTATATTCGGAAAGATGTTAAATAAACGGCAAAAATCAATACCCAGATAAAGAGGCTGAGATAATCCAGGAATGATGTAAAAAATTTGTTTCTTTGTGGTTTTTCCATACGTGATCGAAACCGAAATGTAACCCTTGATGTCTTGTGAACTACCATCCGCGGTTTTAATCGAAGAGTTCATTTTGTGCAATTTGAGTCCAATATCACTCAGAATCTCCAAAGATCCCAAACCCAAACAACTGATACTGGCTCCGGTATCTACCAAACCCGTCATCGACTTTCCATTAATCTGAACTTGAGCGTAAGGTCGATTATCTCCTTGTACCGAAATAATTGAACTTAATACATTTTTTTTAATTTCATGAATTGTTTTAAACCACTGCTTTAATCTTACACTTGATCGTTTTTTCTTTTTGATTGTGATTTCAGCCAAATCCGAATTTTCCCCAAAAATCCTATTACGAATAATTTTATAGTTTTGTAATCGAGAATGTAAACTTTTAACTAAAATTTGTTTTGCTTTTTCTTTTGTGTTAATTTCAAATTTTGAGTCGTTTCCTAAAATTTGGATTGATTCAGAATTTGATTTTATCGATACACTTTCTCCTGTACTTAACGTCGATCCGGGTGACTGTTGGACAAACGTTGAGCCCCGGAGGTTCTCAGGTTTGTCTGTGAGTTTACCGGATTACATTTGGTGCATTCGGGTTTCCTGACATTTTTAGCACCACACGTATAACAAAATACTCTGGGTGTTGGATCTGGACAGTCAAAGAAACCATGACCAAATTGGTCACAATTCCAACACTTCCACTTAATTTGATTAGCATTTTGCCGATTATTAATCTCAGCAACTTCCTGGTTATCTAAATCAAATTCTGCACTGGGCAAATCCAATGAATGAACATTTCTTGTATTTGTATTTGATTTTGAGACAAAATATGAATCGCAAGAAAGCAGTTGACGTTCTGCACGACGGCAGATATCCTTGAAATGATCAAGATTATCAATTGGCGATGAGAAAATCATGTTAGCAATCTGTGGTTTTATACTCTTTCTCAGAATATCCACAAGATGCCTTTCCGGAATGGGGTTTCTCATTTGAATGTGAAGATTTCGGATTTCAAAAACAAAGTCTTCAATAGACTCTCTAACCGATTGCTTCCGGCTCATAATAACAGATAACAACTCATAATCTGTCTCCATGTGACGAAATTGATTAAGGACTGCGGATTTTAGTGACTCCCAATCTAAAATTCTGTGAGTTCTGAGGTAAGACCAATACCACGAATCTGCTCGTCCTGCTAAAAATCTATGGAAATTTTTGACTATATAATCATTTGACAAACCATCGCGATCACGCAAAGTTTCTAGCCTGAATACAAAATCATTTACTGATAAATTTTGAGATGTCCCGTCAAACTTCAGGGACCAACGTCTAACTGGACTACTAGGTCGATGTGGCAATTCATTTCGAGAATATGAAGGATTTCTATACTCATCTCTTGGAAAATTTGGTTGCTGATTCTTTAAATTTAATAAAGCCTGTGACAAATACTGGACTTCTTTGGACAGTTTTGAAAGATTCAAAGCGTCGTTATTCTGGTTTGTATCAGATATTAAAGGAATTTGCTCTTGCGGCATTTGTGAATTTTGATTTGAATGTCTCAGTGGGTTATTTCTATCTGAACTGGGAAATCCATAAAAAGGAGATTCTGTACTAAGCAATGAATTTCGAGTATCAGCCAAATTCGAAGATGTTTGGAGATTTGTATTGTTTTGTAACATAGTGAGTTGAAGACGCAGTTGCTGAATTTCTTGGTCTTTCTCGCTAACAATATTTATGTCTGGGTCTCGTATTGGAGTGACTGAACTTAATCTAGCTCTACGTATTACGTAATCATGGGGAGAATTATAATCTAACATATTTTCAGCAGCTTGAGATAAATTATTGGGGCTATTACTATCTACAAAACGAGGCGGTGTAGCTGTCAGAGGATCTTCGAGACTATCCATATTAATTCTGGTCTGACGCTCACAGTTTCTTCTAGAATTAGGTTCAAATTCTTGATTTGAAATTTTATGCATTGAAACTGGAGTTCTAGGTAACATTATGACAAACGATATTAAATAATAATATATTCAATTAAAAAAAAAATTAGTGAATAAGATAAGTTTATAGTTATATCAATAAAATTAATGAATGACGCTCTTATATATTTCACTCAAAAAAACACAATGATAGTCGATATATTTGATTTTCAATTTGCATAAATTAACTTAGTGGGGATATTTTCCTATCCAGTGACGAAAGAACTGCAATCTTCGGAACCAAATTTAAAAAAAAAACTATTAAAATGTGTTGATTTCCGACCTTATCATATATAAATTTTGTCGTCAATAGAGTATTTGAATCGAAAACAAAATCATTTTTCGGACCACATGTGCGACTGAATTACACATTTAGTATTTCCTGAAAAATCCTTACCGTATTCGATTCAACTGCCCCATTAAATTATAATAGAATCATATATTCATCCAATGAAGATATATTCGATCTGCTTGCTTGACTGGACCAAAAAAAAATCCTTGGTAATTTCCAATCAAGTTATACAAATCTATTCTATTTACGAAATATCTAGCTTCTGTAACAACTCAGAAAAGGACAGAACAAATCAGCCCTAAGCCAAATTTTGCTGTTAAACATCTTTTCCTTGATCCCACATTAACTAAAATCTTCGCTCAAATTTTTCTTCATACTTAATCAATCAAACGCAAAAATAAACTGCAACTTAAAAAGACAAAAAAAAATGATCCAACTAAAAAACTATGAAAACGGACAGACTGATTTCTAAACGAAATCAATAAACTTGAAAAGACAAACTCAAAAATTGATTAAAGTTTGCCATCGTTGGGCGCCATATTTTTTTTTATGTAATGAACCAGTAATTAAATTTCTTTAACTATGTGATTTGTCCATCGATTTTCTGGCTTTCGAAATAGCTGGAATGATACCTCTTGCATAACGCACAGCTTAGCTCGTCGGTTGGGGTGGGTCGCTATTTCTACCATGAAAATCCACAAAAAAAATAATTTTATAGGTATCAATATGGGACTGGAGGGCTTGAGAAGAAGAGTTTTTAGGCAATTCACCGCTCCAAGGTAGTCCGAATAAAATTAATAAAAAAAATCAAAAGATTAAAAGAAAAAAAAATAATAAAAAAAATCAAAATAATGAGCCATTGCCCATCAGACAAAATTTCAGAAGAAAAAAAAAACTTGATAGCTGGAAGAAAAATTTGAAATTATGCGCGAGTTTAAATTCACCACCCATTACCTCAAACACCGGGTTCGAGCCTTGATCCCTAAGCCGCCACTCGCTTAGAAATCCCCTTTTAAAAAAAAATTGCCAAAAAGAAATCAAAAATCAACACATTTCCAATTTATTAGTTCCCTTCATCATCTGTTTTGCCTCTTTCCTTCACCATCGAACCAGAAAACAGAGCCCCACCTCCGTTTTAAAGGATTAGTTCAACATTTTCAAATTCATTTTTTTTTTTTGTGTTGCAAAAATAAATAAGAAACGTATTTTTATTTTTTTTTTTTTTACAACGTAAACTGAAACATATTTTTTTTTTTTTTTATAGCAAAAACATTTAATGTAACCTTAAAGAAAAATCCTTATTTATCCCTACTAAATTATGACTATATAATAATTTATAAAAAAAACACTTTAAAAAACAAGTTTTATAACCTTATACACTTTCAAAATGCACTAAAAAGTAAAAAACAAGTTTAAAGTTTCACAAAAAATGTTTTTATAAATTGCGTGTTGTTGTGAAAGTATAAAGTGTGCTGCGTTGCACAGTATGAAACCGCTATTACAGATTCAAGAGCAAATGCAACGTCACACACTTTATACTTTCACAACAACACGCAATTTATAAAAACATTTTTTGTGAAACTTTAAACTTGTTTTTTACTTTTTAGTGCATTTTGAAAGTGTATAAGGTTATAAAACTTGTTTTTTAAAGTGTTTTTTTTATTTTATACTTTTTAGTCTTGAATTAGCCTACCAAAAACCTCCAGAAAAGATCTTTCGCGGAAATTTGAGCAAAAGGAAACTCACGTTATCTTTGCAGGACATTCCGTTATCCTTACAGAATTTTAAATGTCAGAATCGGATTCAGCGACCCCAAAAACCCCCTAATGCAATTTTTCCCCGGAAAAAATGGGAAAAGGATATGTGCGTCATCCTTACAGGACCTTCCGTTTTGAATTTTGAAAATCTAACACCGAATTCGTGATCAGCGACCCCGAAAACCCCCTAATGCCATTTTTTCCCGGGAGAAATGGGAAAAAGGATATTTGCGTTATCCTTACAGGACCTTCCGTTCTGAATTTTGAAAATCTAACACCGAATTCGTGATCAGCGACCCCGAAAACCCCCTGGTGCCAGTTTTTCCCGGGAAAAATGGGAAAAAGGATATTTGCGTTATCCTTACAGGACCTTCCGTTTTGAATTTTGAAAATCTAACACCGAATTCGTGATCAGCGACCCCGAAAACCCCCTGATTCCATTTTTTCCTGGAAAAATGGGAAAAAGGATATTTGCGTTATCCTTACAGGACCTTCCGTTCTGAATTTTGAAAATCTAACACCGAATTCGTGATCAGCGACCCCGAAAACCCCCTGGTGCCAGTTTTTCCCGGGAAAATGGGAAAAAGGATATTTGCGTTATCCTTACAGGACCTTCCGTTTTGAATTTTGAAAATCTAACACCGAATTCGTGATCAGCGACCCCGAAAACCCCCTGGTGCCAGTTTTTCCCGGGAAAAATTGGAAAAAGGATATTTGCGTTATCCTTACAGGACCTTCCGTTTTGAATTTTGAAAATCTAACACCGAATTCGTGATCAGCGACCCCGAAAACCCCCTAATGCAATTTTTTCCCGGAAAAAAATGGGAAAAAGGATATTTGCGTTATCCTTACAGGACCTTCCGTTTTGAATTTTGAAAATCTAACACCGAATTCGTGATCAGCGACCCCGAAAACCCCCTGGTGCCAGTTTTTCCCGGAAAAAATGGGAAAAAGGATATTTGCGTTATCCTTACAGGACCTTCCATTATCCTTACAAGGATGGAGTAGTAAAAATATTGAACTGTCACCGGAACTATGCAAGGTGACAAAATTTCATCTTCCTAGGTTGCATAGTTTCGGAGATATAAGGTTCCAAAGATTCCAGAGAAAGACACATAGCCACATAGTCACGTCGTGCGTGACACTTCAACTTAATAGAAAGTGTATAAAAAAACTCAAGACTTAGCTGGCCAGCGTATACGAAGATTTTTCTTTTAAATTTCTTCATTCCCCGCTACCATACTGTAAAAAAATCTGCTTCCGCTGCTCACTGCTGCCGCTGCTCTACAATTTTGGCTACTGCTAACCAATTTTTCTGCTGCCGCTGCTCTACTTTTCTTGCTGCCGCTATTCAATTTTTTCTGCTGTCGCTGCTCAATTTTTTTTTTTCTGCTACCGCTGCTCTACAAAGATCCTGATCGGGCTCCGCAAAATTTGGTTGTTCAATAAGAAAATCTTCCTTTTCTTTTTCTTTTTACCACATCACACAGATCACGATTCTTTATTTATAGTCCTTTTAATTTTATAATTTACAATATTCTTGTTTATATACTATTAGTTTTTATTATATTTTATACACAAAATTTTTGGTTTAAATTTTAAATTTCTTTTGAACTTTTACAAAATTCGCTTCATTTTTTTTTTTTATCGTTTTTTTTTATTCTTTACCAGCACACAAAAAAAACTAATTCGCGTTTATTTTATTTCACAAAAAAAAAACTAAACTATTAAGTAAAAAAAACTATGAAATTATCACAAAAAAAAAAACAATTTAAATTTTTTTGGAAAATTTTCCACAAAATATGGAAAATAATTTTTTTCTTCTAGCCCGTGCACGATGAAAATCAAATACTTAATAATCGGGGGCAAAGACCCGACTACTATTTATAGAAAAAAAATTTTCTAGAATTTTCCGTCCGTCATTCATTTTTTTTATTAAATCAAAGGTAACTGATCAAATAATTACCTTTGGAATCAAAGTAAATTAGATTGCCAGGATATCCAAAAATTTTTTAATCGAAATTTTTTTTTTTTGTAATTATGAAACTCCAGATAGTCCGACATTACAATGTATGGAATGTATGATGGAATGTATGGAATGTATATGGAATGTATGGAATGAATGATGGAATGTATGGAATGTATATGGAATGTATGGAATGTATATGGAATGTATGGAATGTATGATGGAATGTATGGAATGTATGATGGAATGTATGGAATGTATATGGAATGTATGGAATGTATGATGGAATGTATGGAATGTATGATGGAATGTATGGAATGTATGATGGAATGTATGGAATGTATATGGAATGTATGGAATGAATGATGGAATGTATGGAATGTATATGGAATGTATGGAATGTATGCTGGAATGTATGGAATGTATATGGAATGTATGGAATGAATGATGGAATGTATGGAATGTATATGGAATGTATGATGGAATGTATGGAATGTATGATGGAATGTATGGAATGTATATGGAATGTATGGAATGTATGATGGAATGTATGGAATGTATGATGGAATGTATGGAATGAATGATGGAATGTATGGAATGTATATGGAATGTATGGAATGTATGATGGAATTAATGGAATGTATGATGGAATGTATGGAATGTATATGGAATGTATGGAATGTATGATGGAATGTATGGAATGTATGATGGAATGTATGGAATGTATATGGAATGTATGGAATGTATATGGAATGTATGGAATGTATGATGGAATGTATGGAATGTATGATGGAATGTATGGAATGTATATGGAATGTATGGAATGTATGATGGAATGTATGGAATGTATGATGGAATGTATGGAATGTATATGGAATGTATGGAATGTATGATGGAATGTATGGAATGTATATGGAATGTATGGAATGTATGATGGAATGTATGGAATGTATGATGGAATGTATGGAATGTATATGGAATGTATGGAATGTATGATGGAATGTATGGAATGTATGCTGGAATGTATGGAATGTATATGGAATGTATGGAATGTATGATGGAATGTATGGAATGTATGATGGAATGTATGGAATGTATATGGAATGTATGGAATGTATGATGGAATGTATGGAATGTATATGGAATGTATGGAATGTATGATGGAATGTATGATGGAATGTATGGAATGTATGATGGAATGTATGGAATGTATATGGAATGTATGGAATGTATGCTGGAATGTATGGAATGTATATGGAATGTATGGAATGAATGATGGAATGTATGGAATGTATATGGAATGTATGGAATGTATGATGGAATGTATGGAATGTATGATGGAATGTATGGAATGTATATGGAATGTATGGAATGTATGATGGAATGTATGGAATGTATGATGGAATGTATGGAATGTATGATGGAATGTATGGAATGTATATGGAATGTATGGAATGTATGATGGAATGTATGGAATGTATATGGAATGTATGGAATGTATGATGGAATGTATGGAATGTACGCTGGAATGTATGGAATGTATATGGAATGTATGGAATGTATGATGGAATGTATGGAATGTATGATGGAATGTATGGAATGTATGATGGAATGTATGGAATGTATGATGGAATGTATGGAATGTATATGGAATGTATGGAATGAATGATGGAATGTATGGAATGTATATGGAATGTATGGAATGTATGATGGAATGTATGGAATGTATATGGAATGTATGGAATGTATGATGGAATGTATGGAATGTATGATGGAATGTATGGAATGTATATGGAATGTATGGAATGAATGATGGAATGTATGGAATGTATATGGAATGTATGGAATGTATGCTGGAATGTATGGAATGTATATGGAATGTATGGAATGAATGATGGAATGTATGGAATGTATATGGAATGTATGGAATGTATGATGGAATGTATGGAATGTATGATGGAATGTATGGAATGTATATGGAATGTATGGAATGTATGATGGAATGTATGGAATGTATGATGGAATGTATGGAATGTATATGGAATGTATGGAATGTATATGGAATGTATGGAATGTATGATGGAATGTATGGAATGTATGATGGAATGTATGGAATGTATGATGGAATGTATGGAATGTATATGGAATGTATGGAATGTATGATGGAATGTATGGAATGTATGCTGGAATGTATGGAATGTATATGGAATGTATGGAATGTATATGGAATGTATGGAATGTATGATGGAATGTATGGAATGTATGATGGAATGTGTGGAATGTATATGGAATGTATGGAATGTATGATGGAATGTATGGAATGTATGCTGGAATGTATGGAATGTATATGGAATGTATGGAATGAATGATGGAATGTATGGAATGTATATGGAATGTATGAAATGTATGATGGAATGTATGGA
The DNA here is from genome assembly GCA_964034945.1 of Chrysopilus asiliformis. NCBI lineage: Eukaryota > Metazoa > Arthropoda > Insecta > Diptera > Rhagionidae > Chrysopilus > Chrysopilus asiliformis. Next base: position 82,670,522 of record OZ035962.1, read on the forward strand.
ATGTATGATGGAATGTATGGAATGTATATGGAATGTATGGAATGTATGCTGGAATGTATGGAATGTATGATGGAATGTATGGAATGTATGATGGAATGTATGGAATGTATATGGAATGTATGGAATGTATGATGGAATGTATGGAATGTATGATGGAATGTATGGAATGTATGATGGAATGTATGGAATGTATATGGAATGTATGGAATGTATGATGGAATGTATGGAATGTATATGGAATGTATGGAATGTATGATGGAATGTATGGAATGTATGATGGAATGTATGGAATGTATATGGAATGTATGGAATGTATGATGGAATGTATGGAATGTATGCTGGAATGTATGGAATGTATATGGAATGTATGGAATGTATATGGAATGTATGGAATGTATGATGGAATGTATGGAATGTATGCTGGAATGTATGGAATGTATATGGAATGTATGGAATGTATGATGGAATGTATGGAATGTATATGGAATGTATGGAATGTATGATGGAATGTATGGAATGTATGATGGAATGTATGGAATGTATGGAATGTATATGGAATGTATGGAATGTATGATGGAATGTATATGGAATGTATGGAATGTATGATGGAATGTATGGAATGTACGCTGGAATGTATGGAATGTATATGGAATGTATGGAATGTATGATGGAATGTATGGAATGTATGATGGAATGTATGGAATGTATATGGAATGTATGGAATGAATGATGGAATGTATGGAATGTATATGGAATGTATGGAATGTA